>OU974041.1:10340000-11565000 GCA_918843915.1 Notodonta ziczac
CGGGGTCTGTCCTTTACGGCAGAAATGGGACGCACTGGCGAGGTCTAGCGTGGCGTATTCCTAGCCTCGGGAATACCTGCTGGAGGGAAAATTATAAAATCTATAACGGCAATTCGACAAATAAAAAAAGCAGGATACGGAGTGTTCAGGCACGATCTGGAATCCTTGCAAACATGAAGTTTGTCCGCAACATCACTAAAAATGTTGGTCTGGTGAGAATCCAAACCATGCCTGAAAGCTCCGTAGAAAACTGAAAACAACTTCAAATAGAACCCAACAACTCGAAGCGTTGCTGAGTACTGTTAAAAGACTAAAACGAAATCTACCATAAATAAAACCTCAAATATATACAACCAAGATATAACAAAATAATGAAATAAAATAGTATACCAAACATAAATAATAATAATCAAACAAATAATTAATAACAAGAAAAACAAAAAATGTTTTTCTTTTCACATACAAAATTACAAACTGACAACCAATTAACAATGATTAAAAACAAACATCAAACCCGAAATAGAGCAGCCACAATAGAGCAAATAAAGCTAAATAAATAAAATATATTAGTACCTAAATTAAAAACTTTAATCAGCTGAAACCAATTTACATAGCAAAAAATATAAACTCAAAACTCGGTAGTCCTACAATCCTTATTCATTAGGACAAGTAACCCAAACCTAAATAAGGATTCTGATAACGTCAGAAGAAAAGTGGCGGATTGTGCACATAAAGTGCACAATCAAATAAAAAAAACAAAACAAAACCGTCACACATTTTAAACTATTATAGTTATTAAAAGTATGTCCGTACGATGAATGAGAGAGCAGGAAGAACAAACCCCTCTCCATTCCCCACCTTATGTCCAACATTCCTTCAAGTCGGCAACGCTCGACGAGAATAACTTTGGTAATGCAAGTATCTGTAGGCTGCAGCAAGTGTTTAACATCAGGCGGGTCATTCGCTTGCCGACTTTACAACATACATAAAAGAAAAACGGAAATAATTTGTTACTTCTTTATTGTTACTATTTTGTATCCGTGTGTCCCACCCGTCTATCCCCACTCGTTATGGACGCCGGAAATATGATAGCAAGGCTGGCACTCACAGCCCACATACTATTTCCCGCCCGCTCTCTTAGTGATGGGGTGCACTTACTCGTATCATCGGCTTGCCGCCTTCAGAAAGATACCGTTTTATTTATTTTATTTTATTTTATTGGAAAACTAAGGAAGTGCACGGGATTTTTTGCCGTCAAATTTTTTAATGGAATGTGAATATCGTGACTGTATAATATTTAAACTAGATACCAGATCCTCTAGACAATTGCAAAATATTTCAGACATTATTGAAATACCTCTCTTCGCATAGATTGTGTAACTGATTGTAGGACTCAATACCAATAATAATATCGCCAGACAAACACACCAACTGTATGGTCCCAAACTCTACAACGTTTGTATTATGAGTACCTATTGGATGACCGGGGGGGGGGGGGGCAAACCCAATGTCACTCAATTACAAAAAGCCATTACCAAAATTTTCCCCGACAGGAATTGAACCCGCAACCATCCGGTGCAATAAACCGAGCTACGCCGAGCAGACTGAATTGTTTGAGTAGCATTAGCGTCTGGACATTAGGCAGTTTATTTGCCTTACGCATTTAAAAGAAACTGAAAAGCAATAAAATAATCATCTGTCACGCTTTGGTATTCCAAATCGAACCTTACCCATGACGGCCTAAGGTTTCTTTAAAAGTTATCTTACTAGTCTTATAGGCAAGAAGTCACATTACCGGCCACCCCTAAATTCCGTCACGCTCCCGTGTTATCTTCCCCATTCCTACATCCATACTAATATGCTAGTATTGGGTCACGTTTGCCAATTTTGTCCCGTCCTTAGCGGTTATCCATACGAGGCTATTGTATTTCATTGTCGGGTATTGACATCTTGTAATGGGCTTTTATTGATCTTGATTTCTTAGTGGTTCTATTGTTTGAACTTTTATAGATTCACATTATGTAGAGATAATATTTATCGGACTATTATAATACCTGAAAATAGAGGGGCAAACATTCATTTTCAAAATATATTGTTACTAGCTGTGCCCACAGACTTCGTCCGCGTAGTATTTAACTGAACAAAAATTTCGGGATTATCGGGGTAAAAAGTATCCTTTGTGTTTATCTCGGTTATAAACTATCTGTGTTCCAAATTTCATCCAAATCCGTTCAGTAGTTTTCGCCTGAAAGAGTAACAAACATCCACACTCACAAACTTTCGCATTTATAATATTAGTAGGATGGGTTTTATTTAAGTATGTGTTCTCTGTTTTTGTGGTCAAGAGTAAAAGTAGTAACACAAATGTGTTTTAAAAAAATATTCTCAATTCCGGTTCTAACATGACTGTATTTTTCTCCGTTCTTTTTTGCCAAATTGGATTAAAAGGAACCGAGGTTTCCTCATTTGTTGGCGGCTGAAAAATAATAATCCCCGCGCAGAAAAATGTGATTAAAAAGTGAATTTTATTTCATGAAACGCAATCTCTCAGGCGGTAGCGCATTCATATGATTTTACAAAGAGAATACAATACTACGTAAGATGATTTTATAATAATTCAGTTTTAAGGTTGTGGTTAGGAAAATAGTCATGGTAGAGATACCTATATGTACATAAATACCTCTATTATCTACGTGGGGAACTCTTTGACAAGATAACTCTCCGCTCTTACATCACTAGAGGATTTGTAATGAAATGGCGGTCCGCCCTCCGCCATCTGAATTGTAAATGTCATCATTTAGCAACAATGCGATGCAAATACTATCCGTTCTCTGACTAATGTCAACGTTGCCCAAATGAATAATTACTGAACCGTAAGGTTGGTATACCTATCTACCTACCTATCTATAAAATGGTTTATTTCATCAAGAGGATATTATGATACAAGTACTATACGAAGTAAAGGTGGTTAAACTAAAGATATAGGTAAGTAAAAATAAATGACTCTAGCTAGATCGAGGGAAGAAAATAAGGATTAAAACCGGAAGATTCGGATAATCCACCTTGCAACTTGCAAACTTAGAACCTGCAACCTTATAAAAGCTGCAACAATGACAACGTACGTTAAACTTTTGTGGTGCGTATATACATATTATTATGATAATACGTCTTAAATGATGTCCATGTCAACGTTAATATCCAATCAAATTTATTTTAATAGCCCATCATTTAGCTGGCGTATTGGAAAATTTGATGACTTTGGAACGACGCCCAAAGAGCTTTCCAATTAACAATAAAGGTAAGTGGGAGCTGCAATCGGCAGGGATATAAAAATACGAGTTCTATTCAGCCGATAGAGAATGATTTGTCGATATTCTTATTATTTGTTAACAACGGTCACTATACAAAGATTCTTGCAGCCATCTAAAAAGAGTCAATACTGTAAACATGAGCTGTTATTAAATAAAAACCAATGAACATCACAGTCTTAGTAATTAAAAACAGTTTTCACCAACTAAGAAAACCGTGAGTATGTTTCCTTAAAAGTACACAAACGGTTGTGGTAGAAATTTTCACCATTTTCAATTCGTTTCGAATTTTAAATTTCTCTTTGCGTGAACGCTTCAACTACGCTTTTTGCCCACAAAATAAAAATTACACGCGGGCTCCACTCGAAATTAAATTTTTAGAACCCTCGAATTAAAATTGCGGCCATGTTTACTAATTTATTTTAGAACACGAGGCTAGCGGATGAATTGGTTTGGTGTTAATCGCTCAGAGTATTTGCCAAAATAAAATTAAAGCCAGGAATGGGCTAGTACTAAAGTACTTATGCTTAGTAGGACTTAAAAGTTCTCCTGACCGAATTTCGGTCGGAACAGCCAGTCTCAAAGAAGACTAGCCAACTATGCAGGACTTTCCTCATACTCTCATAATCCATACTGAATCACCAACTGTTTGGTCCCAAAGTAAAAGACGACTAGCCAACTATGCAGAACATATTTTCTCTTTATGATTTAATTCCTTCTTTTATTCCCCGTCCCACGAATTCTAACTGCCTTTTAACTTATGTTTATTCTCCGTTTAGATACTTTATCTAAATTCATTCTTATAAATAACATTAAACTATAATTTATATGCTACTTTTTATTTTTGATTTGTTTTAGTTTGTATTATCGTAAATTTTAATTGCAAATGATATGTAGCATTGTCCTGTAAATGGTATGTGTTTGTTGTGTGGTGATTTTTCAACATGAATTCATTATTTTGATTTTTATTTCGCTTCACACTGGCCAAATTCTCCCGTGCATACCGTGTATTGACCTCACTTGACATTGGCAGAATTGTCCAAAAGGGCAGAGCCATATAAAAAAATAATAAGCCGGGGGGGGGGGGGGGGGGGGGTTAACTTGATATGAAATATAACGTCAATCTAAATATATAAAACTCAAAGGTGTCTGACTGACTGACTGACATAGTGATCTATCAACGCACAGCCCAAACCACTGGACGGATCGGGCTGAAATTTGGCATGCAGGTAGATGTTATGACGTAGGCATCCGCTAAGAAAGGATTTTAATTAATTCTACCCCCAAGGGGATAAAATAGGGGACCTCTCAAGGGTTCTCAACTTTTCATCTATGTTGATAATGTCAAATAAGCATACTTATTCAAATGTATTCACCATCGAATGAATATTCAATATCCTACTAATATTATAAATGTGAAAGTTTGTGAGTGTGGATGTATGTATGTATGTTTGTTACTCCTTCACGCAAAATCTACTGAACGGATTTGGATGAAATTTGGAACGCAGATAGTTTATAACCGGGATTAACATATAGGATACTTTTTATCCCGGTAATCCCGAAATTTTTGTAACGTTAAATACTACGCGGACGAAGTCGGGGGGCACAGCTAGTTAGAACATAACAGAAAGTTTACCCATACGACATACCATGTCGATCAGTTCTATCAGACGTTCCAGGAATTTCGCGTGATTGTAGTACCCTCGGTGAGGCTCATTATATCGAAATTGCTAGAAAATATCACAGAAATGCTGACATTCTAAATAATGGAGAAACCATGATTGCTTCGGTTTCAAATATATATTACTATTAAAATACAATAAATTGTAAAAGTACGTAGGGTTAAAATTACCAGAGTACTTAATATCACTTAATTTCCTTTTAGTCCAAAATGACCACTTTCGACACTGACCACTTCTTAAAAATGAAAACCTACCTAGGTATTATTTTGTTATCTATACATACATACAAATAAATAAAATTGGAGTGTCTGTTTGTAATATCAAAATAACAAATTTTCACTAAATGCATATGGAACGACACCTATAACAAAAACGCGATTTAATTTTTTTTTGTCTGTGTGTCTGTATGTCTGTCTTTCTGTGTGTTTGTTCCGGCTAATCTCCGAAACGGCTGGACCGATTTTGACGAGACTTTAACTGGCAGATGTTTTAAGGAGTAACTTAGGGTACTTTTATTTTAGAAAAACAAAATTTAAAAAAATAGGTCCTGTCGCACGGGCTCAAAACGCGGGAGCGGGCTTTTTTGTTAAGTTAAATTACACGCGGACGAAGTCGCGGGCTCAGCTAGTATTTTATAAATAAATTCTCGTGTCACAATGTTAGTTACCTTACTTATCCGAGACGGCTTGGCCGATTTTTATGACATTTTAATTTTTATATGGATTTTCAGTAGGTCTGAGAATCGGCTACTATCTCTTTTTCATACCCCTAAAAGATAGGCCAACGCCGGTCAGCTTGTTATTTATAAAAAGCCTAGGTGTCAATTTTGTTTGTTTATCCTAAAAATCTGTCCATTAATTGTCCACCCCCGCTTCTTAATTCAGCATAAAACGTTCCTTCATTAAGGCTGTCCGTCTCCAAAGTTTGCTTTTTTCGTAGATGAAGATAGATGGTGCTCCTTAAACAGGCTCCACAACAAAAACACTGGAATTAATTAACGAAGGCTTTCCTTCTGTACTCGCCTTGTTCGTGGCCTTTATTTTAATGTGGTGCTAATGCTTGCGAGTTCTGTGTGAATGGTTTGCCGACTTGATTGTATATTAAAAAAACAAAATTAAATGTGTAAGTAATTATCAAACCTCAAAACTTTTAAGTAGCATGCTGTGGGAACCGAGCACGTGTTCCAACCATCCTGTGGGTCGATAGTCCCTTGAAAATTGATTTCGTATAATAGAATGCTTGTCTGTAAGCCATGTTAAATTATTTCGTAGCGGCGCATAAAGAAAATAACACAAACTACGGTGACTTATTTTTACTGGAAGGAAGGCCTACTTACCTTATTTTAGCCACGAATAAGACAAAGAAACTGAAATAATATAGTTGAAAGTTATACATAGAGAAAAAAAATACGACAACAAATGTTTTTTGTAGTTCCCAATATTATTTTAACCGACTTCCAAAAAAGAAGGGGATTATGTGTTCGTTTGTATGTTCGTCTGTATGTTCACCGATTTCTCTGTCAATTGTGGACCGATTTCGAAAATTTTTCATTTTGATATTCTAAAATTTGAAGTCGGTGCCCCTATCTTTACACTTTAACGTTAGGACTACTTCTTAGGTACCTTACTTACTTGAATTGGCACAAAATGAAAGAATTTCCTAGGTCCCTAGTTATGTATATTACTATTTTTATAACGTTTTGTAACAACAAACATTTATGTACTGCCACGTAATCATATTTCTTTGCTGTAATTACAAAACATCAAATATTATATAAAAAAATCATTGGACGCCCTAATTTTTAATCTCAATATAATTGCCATACTTCAAAATTATACAGAAAACACGACCTCTAAAGAATGATTATTTTTAACCCCCGACGAAAAACGAGGGGTGTTATAAGTTTAACATGTGTATCTGTGTATCTGTGTATCTGTGTATCTGTGTATCTGTGGATCTGTGTGTCTGTCTGTGGCAACGTAGCGCCCAAGCTGATGAACCGATTTCAATTTTGTTTCTTTTGTTAGATAGGTATTCTGATCGAGAGTGTTCTTAGCTATGTTTCATGAAAATCGGTTCAGCCGTTTGAAGATCATCAGCTCTTTTGTAGGTTAAAAAAGCCACATTCACGGCCAAAACCAATTCCCTTGGCTCGAATCCAGTCGAAATTTGAGATGATTGGATTTAGATTGATTATATTTTTAACCCCCGACGAAAAAAGAGGGGTGTTATAAGTTTAACATGTGTATCTGTGTGTCTGTGTATCTGTGTATCTGTGTATCTGTGTGTCTGTCTGTGGCAACGTAGCGCCCAAGCTGATGAACCGATTTCAATTGTGTTTCTTTTGTTAGATAGGTATTCTGATCGAGAGTGTTCTTAGCTATGTTTCATGAAAATCGGTTCAGCCGTTTGAAGATTATCAGCTCTTTTGTAGGTTAAAAAGCCACATTCACGGCCAAAACCAACTTCCACGGCTCGAATCCAATCAAAATTTGAGATTATTGGATTTAGATTTATTATATTTTTAAATGATCGTAATAGTCTGAACTGGCGTTTTACAATATTATAAATATGAAAAGTTTCCCTGATTCTGGAAAAAAAATATATTTTATCAATTTTTATATGAGATTTGTGTATGAATTAAACACGTTCCATAAGTCACGTGTCAAATGATGGATACGCGCATGCGTAAAATTTTGTTTGTTTTGTTAATGGTCATGGAATATTACGTTATAATAATTCTAGAGGGCGTTGCTCCGCCATTGACAAAGAATATAAAAAAACTAATCTAATTTAAAATTTTTACGTTAATTTTAGCGTTATTGAAAATTCTTCCCCTAGGCTGCTTCCGTCTACCTCAACCAGAGTTATTACATCAAATTGAATCATAATTGATAATATTTTACTAGGAATAAAACCTCCGTGACATCAATATTTAGATTCGTTGTCTATTCTAATGTCAATTATTATAATGTCATAACAAAATAATGTCTCATACTTTTACACAGATTTTCTGTTGATTATTGTACATCTTAGATTATAAATGAGGAAGCCAAAACAAATGATTTAATGGTGCTTTCATAATCTGGCATCGAAACTAGTTGTACCAGATGAATTTGCGAGATGAGCTATGGATACTGAGCTACGGGAGCTACGCAAATCGCGCTAACATCATTATTTGGAAGAACTAGGTAAATTATACATTTGATGAAAAGGTCATCGCATCGGGGGTTTTTAAATTTTCAATTTAGAGTTATTTCCGACTCTCATATCAGTTACTCAAATAAAAACAAGACAAATGAAAATCAGAAGCAGTACCGGGAACATGATAATACTTCCCTGAATATATTATGGTATTGCAAAATCCCGCCACCTCCCTTGAGGCGAGGGCCTTCATAACAAATAATTTAAAAATAAAATTACACAGTATTAATATAGGGACATAGCAGTGATAGCCGATTGGTTAAGCACGCGTCTTGCGGGCTACCAGGTTTCGGGTTCAAACCCCGGCTCGAACCTCTGGATTTTTCTAAATCTATGTGCGAATCATAATTTCTATATGATTATCACTTGCTTACGGAGAAGGAAACCTGCATGTCTTAGAAGATTTAACCAATTTTCGAAAGACATGTGAAATCCGCCAACCCGCACTGGGCCAGGGTGGTGGATTATGGCCTGAATCTCCCTCGTGTTGAGTGGAGGCCCGTGCCCAGGAGTAGGACGTCAAAAAGGGCTATTTTTTTTTTTTTGATATAGGGACATTTTAGAAATTTATATTAGACGACTGATTACTGTAGGTTTTATTTAATCTTTGTCATTTCTATTTTATACTTTTTAGATTCACGTAGTCAAAAATGCTTTTGGCTGCGACTGACCAACTGAATACTTATTAATATTTGTTAGTTTCATTTGAGTATATACTTATTTCAGATGACCAATCAAGCAAAAGCTTTCGGCTATCGGTTACCCACCATTAATAAATCATCTTCTGTCCTAAATTTGTACACTAAAAGAGTTGATATATAATGGATTCCATTATGGTTTCTGATTACTATTTTTATTATCTTTTTCTGTCTGTGTATTTGCTTTCGCCTTTGGGTTTTATAGGTCATCTTCATAGATGTACTTATGTGTAACTAGCTGTGCCCGCCGACATCGTCCGCGTAGTATTTAACTTAACAAAAATTTATTTAATTTATTATCGGGATAAAAAGTATCCTATGTGTTAATCCCGGTTATAAACTATCTGTGTTCCAAATTTCATCCAAATCCGTTCAGTAGTTTTTGCGTGAAAGAGTAACAAACATACATCCACACTCACAAACTTTTTCCTTTTTCCGTCTACCGTAGGAAAAAACGATAGGTATATACATTACATAGACAGATACATTTTCCAGTATATAAAGCTTGTAAGAAGTTATTGTCTATTGTTGAGACAAACCCCAAAAATGAGTCTACTAAAGTTAAAATTAGTTCAATTTTAAATTGCTTGCAGGCGTGTTTTGCGAAATACCGAACCGAATATTACAGCTAGAAATGCGCTCCAATGCGCGGATTACTACAAGGCTTACACAAAGGAGTCGCCAGCGAATGACGAGATGATAGATGGAATTTGTAAAGGTTTAATCATAGACTTATAACATTTAATCAAAGGGTCTAATTTAGCTTACCACTAGAAAAAAGTCTTTATTAAAACCTAATCTTCGAAAGGATTTTCGACCACTTTATTATTTAAATAATATTTTCGGATCTCTTGAGGGTTGGGCCCACATCCTTTCTCAGTCCTTGGCAACGAAACAGGAGTACAGAATAGTGCATTTTTTTCTATTTTTCCCAAGTCTCCGAGGTCCAGATAGTGCGACATCTTGACAAATAGGACGGCAGGTGTCTCCTGACCCTTTCTTTCGTTAAACACGATTAGTGGCGGGCGAACGGCTGCGGATATTTTATCGGCTTTTTACGGTAAAAGTTTGCTTACTGTGCGTGCTGGTTTTGTTTTGTTGTGGAATGTGACATGTTTTTGTGTGACTGTTAGCTAACTATGAACAAGTGCTTATGAAATCCCCTTGTGAGTAACGGTTTGTGTCTTCTTGAAAATGATTAAATTCACAATGTAGTTGCAACCATAATAATAAACATTTTTATTCAATATCCCCCTTATTAATAAACATAATATAGCGGGTGAATAGCTAGCCACCGAATTATCTCGTTCTGTCACCAGTAATTTGGCATTGGAAAGAAGAAGACAAAGCATGGTTTTACTATACAACCGCTAAACCACTTTATTAATAAGGGGGTCGAAGTATGTATTTATGTATGTATGTATGCACACTTTTGTGTCTATAACGCAAAACTGTGGGGATACCTTCGTGTTGCGTCATCACGCAAAACGTGGACCATCGCCCTATAGAATCGATCGATGGCAATCGATAATAATGTAAAATATCACATCCTGAAGCGAACCCCACATTTTTACGGGCTTCAAGTTTCATGCCGGCCATAGGATACGGATTTTATTTGACGACCGCTTGGCGCAGTGGTTCACTGCACATGGCGGTTGCGGGTTCGATTCCCGCTGGGGCTATTTTCGGAAATGGCCTTTCCGTAATTTGCCCTGGTCTGGATGTCACTGGGATTGCCCCCAGTCCATTGTAAGGCACCCATAGTACAAGCTTTGCTTAGTTTGGGACCGTACAGTTGGTGTGTCAGTCTGGCGATATTTATTATTTACCGGTGTGCAAATAAAAAAAAAATATAAACGAAATATAAGAAAGTATCTTATATTTGTATGGTTACTAGCCGACTTATTAGCTGTCAGGCGCTCTACGCAAGACGCGGCTGCGCAGCGGACCGATAGCGCAGCGCGGTCAGTGACCGTCGATTTAAATTATTTAATTTAGAGATGTGAATTAACAGTATTATACCTGTTACGTGCTTTACTCGGATAAAGTAGGTATAAAAAATATTATGAAAAAAGTTTCGACTATTCATGGAAGTACATATGGACCTACTTATGCAAAATAATAATAATTAAGTACTGTTGGAATTGTGTTGCTTAGCTATTGAATTAGATCAACCTGTTATAACAGCTATAAGTTTTTGATAAATAAATAAATTAAAAATGGAACCAACCCACATGCACTACTGTAGACCAAAACCAACCTTGTGTTAGTGGTTCTAGGTTGGTTTCATTTTCAGAAGTGTGTGTGGGTTGGTTCCATTTTGCATAAGTAGGTCCATATTATGTTCTATTGCCAAAATACGATAACATAAAATAATGCGCACGGGTCAACAATGTCTTGTTGTATTTTATGCTATCTATATGCTATATATCTGCTATATATCTATATGCTATGAGTAGATTTGTATACATAGGTATATTTCTTGGCGAATTCGTATGTTGATGTTGACACGCCAGATGTTTGTCCTAAATGTCTGGAAGCAACTTTTACTTCACGGCCTTTTGTGTGTTTGCTAACCACTTGCCCTATACCAAAGTTTTGTAACAGATTCATAATAACATTATTATACTAAACTGTTTTTTATTGTGCCCAAAGTATGTGTGTTTACACATTTTTTATGGAACTTTGAGCAATTCTTTGTGAGAAACGGTAACAACATTTTATTGAAAAAAAAATGTGCGGTTTTGGAACCCCTGTCAGGAATTTCTCTGTTCTAAGTGTTTTCGTGTATTTAATTTAAATCTAACTCCATATTAGTTTATAAAATGTTCAATAGATTTCGCACAATCCAGTCACCTGAATGACTCACTCACGCCGTTGAGTTGATTCCTTAGAGAACTTCTTCAAAGTGGACGTTACAAAGTAGGTAGTAAACGAAATTACCTTCTGCATTAAGGAACAGTAATCAGCAATATTCAAGAAAACAATTATAAAATTAATTATAATTTTGATCCAAGTTTCCACTCATCCAAACCCCAAGATTTATTTCGGACTTTTGAAACACCGTTCGTGTTCATATCACTAGTCAACTTTGCCCGGGCCGGTTTGATATTGATAACGAGTGCGCACAAAGATCATACTTGGAGTATTAATCGTTGTGATAAGTCTATTATTTAGTGGTGCTATTTAATTAGTCAAACTGATTATTAATCCAGTGTTTAGAATGAGTGGGGCCACTAATGACCCAGGTAATAAAAAAATATTAACTTTTGGTATTAGCATTGTGTGTTTCCATATTTATAAAAAAAAACTGATAATTTTATTAATATTCGGTGGCCGTTTCACTAAAAATTTTATGTTTACACAGCCATTGCGATTGTCAACATAGCGGACAGAGCCCTCCGTGTTGACTTTGGGAACGGAGTCTCCACAACCTTCGAGGACTGTTGGTTGAGAGATCATTGTAGGTAGGTAACTAGGTACCTAGTAACTATATCATGTTTTCCGTGCGTACTCACACTTCAGTTAGACTTAATTAGGTAAATCGTTACCTTGTACACGGCGCGGAAGTAACGTAATATCTTTGTTACTTTTTAAATGGTTTTAGTATATTTATATACTATGTGCTGGGATAGTTATTGAATAGGATATTTTAAAAAGATCGCATTTACAATACAGAATACTTAGTAAATATATGAATTATTTGGTATTAAACGTTTGTACCAAAATTTCGGAGTATGCTTCGGTAGGTTAGATTGATAGTTTAAATTTTACAGTATTATAATTAGAGCCGAAAATCAAATAGCTGTATTCAGTACAAAATGAAAATTGTTTCAGATGTCCGTCATGTTACCACGCTTCTACGTTTCAGAGAGCTAATCACATTCTAGACATTCCCGATTCAAAAATTGTTGACTTCACGTATGATGAGTTAAAAATTACAATTAACTGTGAGTGTTTGCGAAGCAAAAGTTATTTTGTAATAAGTACTTCTTACAAATATTTTTATGTGATAGAAACTCAATTTTGTAAAACAAATTATTATGACTTAATTCAAAAATAACGTTTATTTCAGGGGACGACGAACACGAATCAACTTTCTCCTCAGAATTCCTGTCAAAATTCGATTACAAAACATGGATGGAGAGTCGCAGACTCAAACCAGTACTATGGCACGGAGACATCACAAATAAAGTTGCAAACATACACGTCGATGAGTTTCTGAATTCTGTGGAGGGTGCCAAACACGTGTTCCAGTCACTTCTTGACTTCGGCGTGGCATTGATCGAAGGGGTGATTAATTGTCAAAGTTATTTCCAGTTTCCTCGTGCGGTTTGAAACTAAATATCGAATATTCTCAGAAGATATTGTATTGAGGGCCGCATTCGCTAACACACAAACGGAACGTTAACGCGGTGACCGATCCGTTAATGTGTTCCGTTAATGTGTTTGTGAACTTGGCCTTAAATTTGTTCAAAGTATCTACCAACTTAAGGCCTTGTATCTTCATTTCCAGGTTGGTGTTTCCGTTGAAGCCACAGAGGCAGTTTGCAAGGCGCTCGGTGGCATTCAGTATACATTCTTCGGTGGCATGTGGAAGTTCAGCACTAAGGCGGAACATGCTGACACCGCGTATACTAACCTACCGTTGGCAGCTCATAATGATAACACCTATTTCACTGAAGCTGCTGGGTAAGCATCTAATGATAAACTCTTACTCTTACTTAAACGTGGATTAGCGGTTGTATAGTTAAACCATGCTTAGTCTTCTTCTTACGAATGTCAAATTACTGATGACAAAAAGAGGGAGTTCGGTGTTTAACTATGCCCTAATGCACGACTATTAATAAGGGGGATAGGCTCGTATTAATAAATCAATCTCAAGTTTGAGACCGGTCTTAAGTACGCTTATGACATGTCATTTTGTACTGGTTTGACATAAAAATTAAATTTCCAAGACCGCTCAGTATTCTATTTTAGTAGACCGGTGTGAAGATATTTAGGTTCAAAATGGCCACCTAACCAACACTCAAGTTTCCCAAATGGAATGAAGTGTCAAATAAAAATAAAACCGGCACCCAAAATCCTATTTATCTATAAAAATATTTTGTTACAACAATATTCAATCTTCAAAAATTTATTGGAATCGTGGAAACAATGAATGTCCTTGATTTGTAATTCACAAAAAGAATCAGATGTAAACATTAATGGCTTTTACACAAATAATGAAGCCCACTAGGTATTCTTGCAAGGGCCTATCCGTGACCCATTTCAGGTTCTTCCTTACCGTCATTATTATTTCAGGGACTATTTGAAAAAGCTTTCCGTGGACGCATTTATATTCTATTTCAACATTTTGTTTACGGTTTCTCTGGCAATAGGCTAGATACTCTGACTAACACTGTTAAGTGATGGCACAATTTCGGAAGAATGTAAATTAAAGTTGCGGTCTGGGTCCTACTCGGTAGGTCCAACACACCACTGGGGTAGCCGTAATACAAGAGTTGATTAGTATGGAGTTCGGGACCATACAGTCCCAAAGTACTGGTAGAGTCTTGGCTGTACATACGGGCTACCTCGATCGGGGTAGTTCTTCTTACTGACAATCGGCGTTAAGTGACTATTAACGCTGAATTTAGTACGATAAGCGAGAGAGCCAGAAGTCAAACCCATCTTTATTCCCTTTCCCTGCTCCACTCCAGAAATAGGAGTATTCATAAATAAGAATGAAAGTGGTAGCATGCTTTCCCGATGTCGATACGATTACGCTAGGAGTTGCTGCTAGGCACACTTAGTTTAATTTGACAGAGTTGCTGTCATGTTATGATCACGAAAGGAAAATCACCAACTAAATAAATAAATATCGCCAGACCGACACACTAACTGTATGGTCCCAAACTAAGCAACGCTTATACTATGGGTACGGTGCAATGGACTGGGGTGATCCCAGTGACACTCAGACCAGAGCAAATGACGAAAAGGACATTTACGAAATTTGCCCCGGCGGAAATCGAACCCGCAACCACCCGGTGCAGTGAGCCGAGCGGCCTACGCTCAAACCATTGGGCCAAGCGGTCGTTCAATTTAATTCATATTTGGTATTACATATTCTAAATTGGATTCATAGGTATTCAGGGTACTTTATGTACTGAATATTTGAATTGAAACATTAGTAAAAGTTCAAAAATTTTGCATTTATGGCATATCATCATAATGATAATATCATATTATAATGACGTGTACAGAACAAAAAATACCTGCCCCCCTAGCCAAGTGTCTTCGTCTACAAGCGTTTCTACAAATCGCTACGCTTCATGTATGGGAATGACATAAGTCACGTGATCTACTTATCGACTTGTAATGTCATTTCCATACATTGAAGCGTAGCGTTTTGTAGAAACGCTTGTAGACGAAGACACTTGGCTAGGGGGGCTGATTTATTTATCTTTAAGTCTCCAGATTCTCCATTGCTTAGAGCATACAAACGGAAGTGGCGGCGAAACTATCCTAGTTGATGGCTTCTATGGGGCTCAGCAGCTTAAGGGTAATTGCCCAGGGGACTTTGACTTCCTTACAACATTTGATGCCGAGGCAGAATTCATCGAAGAAGGACACCACTACGCATTCTCGGGACCTATTATAAGGGTCGATAGTAAGACACAGGATTTAATACAGATCAGGTAACTAATAAGAAATCAGGAAACCAATGCTTCACCAATGCTAACCAATACTTTACAAATGCTACTACCTTAGAGTTAAGCATTGGTTAAGCAGTGGTTAGCATCGGGTAATTATTAGTTACAACTGGTCAAGCACAAGGTGGAAACCCGCCTGTCTTAGAACATAATATTTTAATTTGCGAAAGACATGTGAAATCCGCCAACCTGTCCTGAACGAATATGCTGGATGATGGCTTGAATCCCCCTTACATTGAGAAGAGGCCGTGTGGGGCATTAAACAGGGGTAACTATTGTTACAGACAACGAAGTGTACTAAGCGTTGCAGGCTTTTTATCCGCACAAAATGATTGTAGAAAAACATTTGTGCCTCTACCGTGAGTTATTTCTTAATATTAATTTCAGGTTCAATGTATACGACCGCTCTCCAATGGCTTTCAGCAGCAGTGAAGTATGCAGGATGTACTACCGTTCCCTGAGAAATCTGGCAAGATATTACCATGACCCCGATAATCAGTGGAGATTCAAATTGAAACCGGGTAGGTACAATCAAATGGGACTGCTTTCATCGTTCAAAAGCGTTATAATGGTGACAATGAAGTAAATTTGTAATGTCCTTTAAATATTTTTTCATATAAGTAGGTATAAGTAGAATCCCGCCCACTGACTTCGTAATCTCGGTTGTTGTCAAAATTATAGAATCTCCATTGTTTCGTTGACACTTGACGTGGATGGCCGTTCTCATTTTATTTTTAAAACTAGCTGAGCCCGCGACTTGTCCGCGTGGAATTTAACTTAACAAATAGCCCGCTCCCGCGCGACAGAAACCAATTTTTATTTATTTTTTCTATAATAAAAGTAGCCTAAGTTACTCCTTATAACATCAGCTATCTGCCAGTGAAAGTCGGTCCAGCCGTTTCGGAGATTATCCGGAACAAACATACAGACAGACAGACAAAAAATAAATAAATAGCGTTTTTGCTATAGGTGTCGTATGCACTTTCATATGCATTTAGTGAAAAGGTGTTATTTTGATATTACAAACAGACAGACACTCCAATTTTATTTATTTGTATAGATTTGATTTATTTTTTGGTTTTACTGATAGGTATGCGGAGTTTCTCTGATATTATAAGCTGGATAAACTTTCATTGGAAAAGTGGTTCTTAATTCTTATAGTTATTTAGTGGAAAATGTTTATTCCATTCCCATCCTATTTATTTAACACATTAAAGGGAAATATTTGGTAATTAATTCGTAATTGTACTTAAATTTATACCTAAATACTCGTGTTAAGGCATTAATTTAGGCACCATAAATTAGGTACAATTCATGGGTAATTAGGGTCGAGACCCTTGAGACCTTAAACAGGAAGTTTAAACTTGGATCTGACAAATTTAGGTATACAATTAGAGGGATATACTTGAGGTTTGTAACGTCGGTCGCATCGTTCCTTCCCATTGTTAAATAACAAAGTCCTTCCTAATTGTGTATCATTAGTAGGTGACAAGTCATGTATAAGATGACTACTAGGTCATGTGTCAGACACGTCACGCCTCAGACGGTGTTGTCACACCAATCTATCCACCGTCAATCGACCGTTGATCGACGGTAGAATGATAAATCGACGACACGCCTAAAATTAATAATGTAGCTATAGTATCAAAAAAATCAATCTTGCATAATTATCCTTTGATCAATCTAGAAGCCAAAATCAATGTTTAATCAAAGAGATTTAGCACAAATTATGATCGTAAAGTGACAGCATTAATTACAAAATTTTTGGAAATCAGGGTTCATCTAACAGTACCATTAAAAAAATTCAATACCATTAGGTAATATACTATATAAAACTTGAATAATTTTAAACAACTTTGGATGGAGGGTGAAAAATAATAGCTCTGTATATGTACCTTTTTAATAAATATGTATTATTGTTACAGGAACAGTAATGGTTATGGATAACTTTAGAGTGCTCCACGGCAGGACTGGATTTTCTGGCACTCGTGTTCTTTGTGGCAGCTACGTAGCGCGCTCTGATTGGCTGGATAAAGCTAGGGCGTTACGGCTGATCCAATAAAATTGAAAATAAATTAATATTCCATAAAAAAGAATACCTTTTCGATTAATATTAAATTACACCGTTTGCTACAGAACATTGATAAAATTATATAAATTCAGGGATTATACTCTAATTTTCCAATCTACGCAGTACCTACTGTCATATCATATTTACATAATTAGTTTTGTTTTCTACAAAACTGTATTGAGACCTTAGAACATAAACTTTATGTTCTAAGATTGAGACGAAGCATATTTGTTATTATTGTAATAGAAATTAACGTGAAACTACGGTCAATATGACACAATGTGATAGTGCAAAATTTGACACATTTCTGGCTTCGGAAGCGGATTGGAAAATCTTTAAAGACTTCCTCGTATTATATATAATTATTTTTTTAATTAGTTTCTACTGGGTAGTCAGTGACACGTATGACCCACTGAGGAGGGTTTGGCTGAAAATCGGGGGAGTCTCGTTCTTCTCCAGCGCATGCTGAGCCAATTACCTTTCGGCACAGTTCGCGCTAACATTTCTTTCTTTCTTTTTCTTTCGAGTCTGCGAAACCCCAAAAAGGGTTAAAATCGCATTCAGGCCAAAAGCCGTCATCAATATTTTCAATTTAAAATATTGATGACGGATGATGAACTTTAGTAATTAATTCAATATAAAAACCTTACGTTAGCACATGTTAATAATTACCAAAATAAAGTGATCCAACTATAATAACTTTACCTCTACTTCCTTAGCCACATATTTCACTAATTTCGCGAAAATAAACAACATTTTTGCCACACGCAACCCTGGAGGTGCTCAATCATGATGAATCACTTGGCACCTCATTTATCAAAATGCATAGCCCATTCGCGCTAGCAGGAATGAACACATAATTATTTTGTGTTTATGTTGAGGAAGGTTGTTTGCAGCTAATTTGGAGATTTTAAATAAGACGGCTAATGGTTGGGGTTCCGCCACGAGATAATATTAAAAAAAAAACAAAATAACTTCGCCCGGCACTGAAAACCTTAAAAGGTGTAAAAAAATAGAATTTTCTCCAAGATAAAAAAATAAATCTTATATGATTAAAAACTTTAAGCACAAATTAGAACTCTTTGGAAAATATATGATCATGAATCTATAACAATGTTTGCTTACGACATTTTCATGGAGTGATTTTCGATTTGTAGCATACATTGTGTCACAGGTGGCATAACTATAGTTGGATAGACGATAAACTACAGTTAGTGGGACGTTGTTAAGTTGCAACTCCGATCATTAGTGTAAGTGCAAACATTTGTTACCGACAATCATTAATTATCACAACAGTTTATGCGTGTTTGTTGGAAATGAACGTATGATTATTGTGCGAAATAATTATAAACCACACTATAAACTAAGTTGTATTGTAGATACTTATATAATTGTTACTTGTAGCATTAATGATAACACCTATGTAAGTAAACATAGTTAGAAAATTGTCAATCCTTTGATTTCTATCCTAATAACAAGCGTTAACATGGGAGCTTTTTATTTTATTTTCAGGTTCATATTATTATGAACTGGCGACGCGCACTGGCTTTGCACGGCTTTTGATCTACTATGTATAAATTTAATTAAAATGAATTATATCTATCTAAATATATATAACTCAAAGGTGACTGACTGACTGACATAGTGACCTATCAACGCATACCCCAAACCACTGGACGGATGGGGCTGAAATTTGGCATGCAGGTAGATGTTATGACGTAGGCATGCGCTAAGAAAGGATTTTGATTAATTCTACCCCAGGGGGATGAAGGTTTGTATGAAACTTTGTCAATTAAATTTCACGCGGGCGAAGTCGTGGGCACAGCTAGTTCCTTATAAACCTTCCGGAAAAAAATCTAAATCTATTAAGAATTACGGAAGGAATTATGTTAAGGCGTCAATAACCTAGTGGTTAGCGGGGCCGCCCACGTAGCCGAGAGATTCCGGGTTCGATCCCCATCCTAGCCATTAAACTTTTGACGTGGGCCCACTCCAAACACAAGCATTATCTTAGCTGGAGGGGCTAACGAGAATAATGTGATAAACTCACATTGCAAGTTATATTTTTTGAAAATAAAATAAAATAAACAAAGTAATAGTGGAAACTACATTAAAATCAGTTGCGTTGTTTAGAATAACAAAGCGGACAAACGGACAGACGTGGATGGTGACTATCCTACTAATATTATAAATGTGAAAGTTTGTGAGTGTAGATGTATGTTTGTTACTCCATCACGCAAAAACTACTGAACGGATTTTGATGAAATTTGGAACACAGATAGTTTATAACCGGGATTAACATATAGGATACTTTTTATCCCGATAATCGCGTAATTTTTGCTAAGTTAAATACTACGCGGACGAAGTCGGTGGGCACAGCTAGTTTTTAATACTATTTAGAGAAGTAAGTATACTTTAAATATTATATAAACATGCTCATTGAATTTTAAATATAAATTTGAAATAGAGTGTTCTAAAACGTGATCAAAATTACAAAACTTCAGGGAAAGCCCCGCAGTGAAATTTGAAGGTTGTTAATGAGTTAATTATTGTAAAGAGATAATTAGGGCTGTCCAATACATTCCATCGTCGCAAGTCTCCTGTTCAAACTGCAAATACTCAAAGATAAATGTTTCAGGAGTTTATTAGTTGGAAACAGACTAAGTAAACCCTACTCGGAAATGTTAACGTTTGTATGGTAATATGTAGGGACGGAAGATTGCTATTATCTTTAGTGTTCCTGCTGTGAAATTAACTCTGTAATAACGTAGTCTAACACTTTCAAGCATCCACTATTAAAGTTGGGTAGGTAGAGCAGTGATAGCCAATTGGTTACGCACGCGTCTTGCGGGCTACCAGGTCTCGGGTTCACACCCCGGCTCGAACCTCTGGATTTTTCTAAATCTATGTGTGAATCATAATTTCCATATGATTATCACTTGCTAACGGTGAAGGAAAACATCGTGATGAAACCTGCATGTCTTAGAAGATTTAACCAATATTTGAAAGACATGTGAAATCCGCCAACCCGCACTGGGCCAGCGTGGTGGATTATGGCCTGAATCCCCCTCGTGTTGAGGGGAGGCCCGTGCCCAGGAGTGGGACGTCAAAAGGGCTAAGATGATAAGGTAGTGTTGAGTCATCCACTCACCAGGACGACAGATGCGGGGGCCCAAGAGGAGTGGGACGCAGGCAGCGGGCGACCGGGCGAAGACGGCCGCCCGCGCCATATAAGGCAGTCAGCTGTTACGAGCCTGGACGTAAACACGCGCTCGCGCATATCAATTTAAATTACCATTTTATATTTTCTTATCTAACCGTAGACGCGACTACAATTGTTACAATCTCCTTGCACTCATTATAATTTATAGTATACAGTCCACTAGTTTTATTACCGCTCCAGCAACAAGCCATCGAAGCCCAAACAGGTAGGAAGGAAGGAAGCATCAGTTGTTTGCTGTCCCCGCTTGTCGTACCGTTGCCCGAGCTAAGTCACCAGTACCACGCACCCTCACTGCACTTAACGAGCTCCTGGATTGCAACGCATACATGAATTTGTTTGCGGTTGAATGGGTGAAGATTTTGCTGGTATGTTTAAGGTTTTGTGAGAAAAATGAATGATTTTTATAAATTATAATGTATCTTTAGTTAGTTAATTAGTGGAATTGGTCTCTGGCCATTGACATTCGAAAGAAGAAGACAAACCACTTCGAAAGAATAATTGTGGTTTGTCTTCCACGTTTATTAATTAGGGGGACATGGGTCAGCTTTTGCTATTAATCTGTAACCAGACGAACAACAACGGAACTAAGTTTTGAGTATATAAACAAACAATATTAATGAACCACCACCTTATTTAGATAAGGATATAATCCTATTCCATTTAACCCTTACACTGAAACCAATTCACGGTCTAATAATTTTAACATAATTATTAATTAAGCTTGTGGGTTAAAGAGAATTAGAGAATTATTCTCGGGTTTGCGGGCGATATTCAATTTGATGTAATAAACACTTTCACTCCTCTATTCCCGAAAGGGTAGGCAGGGGTTTTTCAGGGCTGAAAAAATATAACGCCTGCAAATTTTCCTAGTTCCTAGTATCCCTTTTAATATTGATTTCTAAACGTGTTATAATAAGATGATGAATAAGAGGTAATTACAAAATGATTACTTAAAATACTAAAAATAATATGAGGGAATATAAAAAACTTGTTGTATTTTAATTCGTAGAGTACTCTACGAATTAAAATACTCACTCACAAATAGACACTGATTTGCTGTGAGAGGGTGGTGTTACCCGTGTGTATTAAATTCTCTATCCCAGCTCTACCACGGTAATATAATAATAAAATAATTTTAGCCCTTTTTGACGTCCCACTCCTGGGCACGGGCCTCCCCTCACCACGAGGGGGATTCAGGACATAATACATCACGCTGGCCCAGTGCGGGTTGGCGGATTTCACATGTCTTTCGAAAATTGGTTAAATCTTCTAAGACATGCAGGTTTCATCACGATGGTTTCCTTCACCGTAAGCAAGTGATAATCATATTATAGGAAAAAGCTGCTGTAAAGCAACCGAAATGTCGGGAACATAAATTTAATAAACGCGATAAAATCCGAAAAATAGTTTTATTTTAATCATATAGAAATTATGATTCGCACATAGATTTAGAAAAATCCAGAGGTTCGAGCCGGGGTTTGAACCGGAGACCTGGTTGCCCGCAAGACGCGTGCTTAACCAATCGGCTATCACTGCTGACCACGGTAAAATGCTTTCTTTATTCAGCTTCTACTTCAAATATAGAACTAAACACTTAGGCAGACAGGCGATTTGTACAGTAACTGGGCCAGTACATTAGGCCCAGGTGTGGCAAATAGCGCTTCACAAATGGAAGGAGCGAGCTAATATGTACTCGGAGTACAGACGACATAAGGAGATGATTGCGATCGCTGTAGGAACAGGAGGTAACATTGTGATGTGTAAGGAATTTATAGCAATGTAACTCTAGTAGGGTATGAGTTTCGTCACGAAACGTTAACTTTATTGTCTGCGTATCATATGGCAAATCGAACAGCGCCTCTAGCGGATGCTACCCGAAACATTGAACTGTCCGTACAAAGTGAGACTATAGTTCAAATTCAAATTCAAATCGTTTATTTTGTTTAGGCCTACGGGGGCACTTACAAATTGTCAATTTTACTTACAAATTGCACTTACAAATTGTATTTTTTTGTCTCATTCATAAATTATAAGATTAGCTTATGACAAAATTCACCTGAAAACTGTAAATTCGTAAAATAAGTAACTAGAAACCCAGCTCCATGGCATAGAAGGCGACATTGCAATTGGCCGAGCTATGAAGACGTTTCTCATGCTTCGACCAATAGGATCGCTTCATTTCCTGTCAACTTGAGCTAAGGTGAAGAAATGCAGCGATCCTATGGGTAGAAGCGGGCGGGCCCGCTTCTTACCGCAGCCAATTGGACGGCCACCCAAACATGATCTGTATATTACTCTAAAACCTTTCAAAAACTAGCTTTTATAAATATAAATAAATATCGCCAGACAGACACACCAACTGTACGGTCCCAAACTAAGCAAAGCTTGTACTATGGGTACCGTACAATGGACTGGGGGCGATCCCAGTGACACCAGACCAGGACAAATTACGAAAAGGCTATTTCTGAAATTTGCCCCAGCGGGAATCGAACCCGCGACCACCATGTGCAATGAGCAGAGCGGCCTACGCTCGAACCACTGTGCCAAGCGGTCGTCAAATGCGAACGCATGCGGTTTTATTAATGCGAGACAATACGATTCGTATGTCTACCTAACAATAATTACAGTGTGAAATATCAACGTGATTTTTCTTGAGCAAAGCAAGGCAAATTGCGTTTTATTACGACTGCATTAAAGATCAGGTCATTGATTTTAATCTTCCTCTCATGTAAATGAAAGTACGGTTGGTACCGCTCTAGATTGCCGTGCAGAAACTCGTTAGGTTCAGGTTACAGCTTTCATATACCTAACGGTTGTCCGTAATTAATACCAAGTACCTGGGACCTGAAATAGTAATTAATGTTGTCTTGAACCTCAGCTCTTGTTAAAGGGCATACCGTAGTCTAGTTAACGAGATCTTTCAGCTACCTGAAAACACTTGGGGAATGTTAATAAATCTTGATGAAAATATTATTATTGAGAATTAGAGCTTGGAATTTCAATAATTCAGTTAATATAATGGGCATGATGAATACTGTTTTAAGATGCTTAAATGATTAAAGATCTAGCTTACGACTACCAGGGAAATAATAAAAAAAAAACATTTTAACACGGCAAAATTACCAACCTATGTTTAGTTCCGAAAACAGTGCTAGTTAGTGTAGTATGACGTCATAGCTTAGTAGTTTTAGCAAACTATACTTGAAAAATTTTATTTAAAAAAACTATACATTTTAGTACCTCTTCTCGTTGGCCGTGATACAGTCATGATATTTATAAACGAGAACAGAATTCGCATCAATAGGCTCGTAAATATAAAGTAACGTTTGGAAAAAATGGTGACATGATATTCATTGCAAATGATTTTCGAGTGATAATAACTCCATATTAGAAGTACCAAAAATATAATAATATCATATAATTACTTCAGTTTAAATTTCCGGATAATTGATGCGTAAAATTATCTAAGCCCGTACCTCGTAAATTCTACGATAGTATTAGGAATGGCAATTTCGTGACTCAGTAACCACAACAGGAAAATGTAGCAATGTCTCGTAAATCTCGGCAACGCGTTCTGCGTGCAATTATACCTCAGTTAATTTCTACGTAGTATGTTACCATCATTTGTATACATTGAAGAGTCATTCGTCTTAAAAAAATATCTGTATCATCATGACATAGGTACCTACCACAAAATAAAATAAAATATTTATTTGTTTCTCCTATTAACTTACATATAAACAGGGCCGGACTCTGGTAACGACTGTCGCTCGATTCGACTCGCAACACGTCACAACTGTCGTATTGCGTAGGTAAATGAATACGTCAGATTTGACAGTTTTCCTATACTAGGTGAAACAAAAAGGGTATACTATTTTTTTACAACTTAACTTTGTAAATCTCAAACTATCGGGTTTATGGGACAGTTGAAGTACTAAAGGTTTTGTAGACTTGTGAAATCGGTCAACAGCTGTATTCCTATAACGTCTTTTGTTTTTCAAGTTCCCTCCAAAGCTGATGGTTTTAGAATTACAAAGTTAAGTTTTGAAAAAAAAAGTACACCCATTATTTTCACCTTGTAGTGACGTATAATACCTCACTTTTGACAGTTTTCCTATAGGACGTATAATACCTCACTTTTGACAGCTTTCCTATACCAAAACTGTCAAATCTGACGTAATCATTTACGAAATACGTCAGTTGTGACGTATTGCGAGTCGAACCGATCGACAGTTGTTAGCAGAGTTGAGCCCGTCGCAAGAAGACAGTGCAAGCGGAATATGGAGTCAAGGTCTCTGCGTCAATATATTACTGTTGATATTACAGTGAGGTATGATGCAGCGTTAGTGTTCTGACAGCGTCTGATTAATTTAATAAGCTGTGATACGATACGGAGCTTCCCTCAATGCGGGAGGCTTACTAACCTTATAACAGTTTAGGTGACGAACAAACTAGAAGTGAATAGTGTAGAGGACTGTTTTGTGCAGAAGTGGAATGGAGTGTAGAGTTGGAGGAAGCGTATGTCTTGTAGTAAACGATTTCTGTCTAGATGGATGGACAGTCTACGAGAAGGCTAGCGAATTTTTTTTCTAAAATGTGTGACCACATGTAGTAAAGTGGCAGTGGACTGGCCATATCTCGCGAAGAACCGACTACCGCTGGGGTAAACGTGTTCTTGAGTGGAGACCTCGACTCGGCAAGCGTAGTGTAGGGCGCCCTCCGACCAGGTGGGATGACGATCTGCGAAAGACTGCAGGCAGATGCTGGATGCGGCAAGCTGAAGACAGGGCGCTATGGCGCTCATTAGGGGAGGCCTATGTCCAGCAGTGGACAAGCATAGGCTGATGATGATGATGATGATGACATGTAGTAAACAGACCGGAAATCGTAAATGCCTAAATAATACTTCCCCTTTTCTTCCCCTCCCTCTGTCCAACTTCCGTTCATGGCTGCAACGTGCGAGTTGTTTGCAATGCCCTTGATATTGAAAGCATCTTTAGGCTACGGTAAATGCTTAACATGTAGGTCGTACGCTTGTTTGCCGACTTTTTAATATAAAAACTTAAACTTATTGAACCATATCATCCTGAACAAAGTAACAAAATATAGTTTGAGGCAAAAAAAATTACAAGAATTCCTTTGAAGTCCCTTTAGGTTCACAACCTCTGAAAGTTCCGAAAGAACCTTTGAAATATTTCCCCTTTTTCTCCATATTTGCGAATACCATAAAAAAGTTATATCTCCAAAAACATTTCGTACGCGTTATTTTTCTTTGAACAACAAGTTTGGAGCTAATGAGGCTTGTCCGGAGTTTTGGGGATTAGCGGAGAGAGGCCCTACCACGAGACTGGAGCTCTATGATTAATATTTTCGCACTAGTATCTAGAGTCCACGTAAAAAAGTACTTATGTCAAATTACACAGAGTATCGAACATACATGAAACTATAAAATATTATACCTGTAGGCGCTACCGACCAGCTATTTTTAGCGAACTACATTTGGTAGAGCTAAAGTACTAGCAGTAGAGCTACGTATTATTTTTACAGCGTGTTAACTTGTTAATGGCTGTAAGTAAGAGATAGTTTTATGTGTAAGGCTGTTCACAAAGTGAACTCGAAAATGAACTCTATCGCAGGTATACCTAAGGTCTAGCGTGAAGTAGGTTCCAACAGTTAATTACGCATGGAGAGATTAGTTCTCACCCTTTACGGTTTCAGAGGACGTAAAACTGTCGTTAACTTGTGTGATTTTCTTGCCGCACTTTGGACCTTCACGACTTTGTACATTTACCGGAGACCTCTTGTATAAATTACTCACGACTTGAATATGTTGTGGTTAACAAGATCTAGAAATAGCAAGATATATTATGTTTGATTAAATTATCACATATATTTCGCAAAACAGTAAAATTTTCTATACGATTTTCTTCATTCAGTCATTTCATTTCAACATTAAGATATCCTCAAGATTTTCATCCTTCACTGTAAGCAGGTTATTGAAATTATGATTCGTACATAGATTCCGGAAAACCAAGAGGTAATATTAATTACATTGTTTAATTATTTTACTTTTGTAAGTAGACCTAATGTTATCGGATGCAGGCTAAGGCTCAGAAATTAGTTTGACCACATGACAAACAAAAATTAAAAGGTGAGTAATCTTCTGCAGCTACTTTATTTACCACAATTTCTATTCAAAATAAGCAACTAATGATGAAAAACTAAGTAAAAGTATGTAAAAAAGACAAGTCCACGGAGTATTTTTGCCGCATTTTTTTCAGTTGAAGTCGCATTCCAATCCGGTTGTAGATTTGAGAGAAAAATAAAAAAAATTACTTTGCTAGTGCCTCCGGCCTAGGCCTTACCCAAAATTAATGATTGGAGTTTCAAACTAAGCAACGCTTGTATGGATTCGGTAATTACAAACAATAAAACGATGCTTAGTTAGGTACTCGTACCATATAGTCTGTTATTCTGTTGATATTTATTTTACCACTAGCTGTGCCCGCGACTTCGTTCGCGTGGAATTTAACTGAACAAAAATGTAATATTTGCGAGCTGATGTTTCGTGTTTTATATACCTACTATCGCAAAACACACAGACAGACAAAAAACATAAAAAGGGTTTTTGTTATAAGTATCGTATGTGTAGTGCTTTCATATGCATTTAGTGAAAAGTTGTTATTTTGATATTACAAACAAACACTTCAATTTTATTTATTTGTATAGATGAAGTTTATTAGTCGTTTATTCTTCGATGTCTACGTTATGTTCTATATTATTATTTGCTTATTTATATTAAGTATAGAATTTCCAATGGTAGTAAGTTAGTAAATCAATTTGGAGCACGTACTTAGCGGCATGTAAGTGTGCCTACGCCTTGTGCGATCCGATTACGAGCATGATTAATTACCGATAATTAACTAAAGGTTGGACGTCGTCTTACTATATGTCTCTATGCCTATTTCAGATTGAATATTCCAAACTACTATAGATACATAATACTTCATCATTTAAATTAGATATTGATATAATAAACATTTCAAAATAAGATTGGCCCTATGACCCTACCTTGGGGTATCCCAAATATAACAGGGTGAAATCACTAAAATAATCCTCCATCTACTAATTTTGATAGCTATTTAGTACTGAAAATATCGAATTAAATGTTCAGATTTGCTGAAGCGTTCCGACTCAATCAATTAACCTTAGTATTGCTTATGAATAGTAAATCAGTAGCTCCATACAAATCTGGGAATGTGTGGCACTAAGTCATTTAATCAATTTGTTTACTGTACTGCGAATGTAAGCGTGGCTCCACATTGCGTGGATCCGATTACTAACATGATTAATTGCGAGTAATTAACTTGAGGTATCGGTCTGAGTCCTGTATTCATTTCTCTATGTAGAGTATAGTTAACATTTTGTTTATAGAATGTGTAATATATCATCTAAATATATATAACTCAAAGGTGACTGACTGACATAGTGATCTATCAACGCACAGCCCAAACCACTGGATGGATCGGGCTGAAATTTGGCATGCAGGTAGATGTTATGACGTAGGCATCCGCTAAGAAAGGATTTTGATTAATTCTACCCCCAAGGGGATAAAATAGGGGATGAATAATCCCGAAATTTTTGTTAAGTTTAATTACACGCGGACGAAGTCGCGGGCACAGCTAGTTAGTTTATATATCGGTTCTCTCTATTAATTTTATTTTTCTTCCTTTCCAATTGTATGTTCCAGTTGAATGCAATAAACTATACTAATACGATCACTAAAAGAGGTACGTAAAGCTACATCGACAATGAGATCATCATGACAGATTGTATCTCAACGAGCGGCTGTGCTTCAATCAACCCACACAATGGACCAGTGATGCATCCTATTGTGATCCTAACAGCAAGGTGAACATTTTTAGCATGCAAATAACTTATATGTGTAGTTAGAAAAATAATGCTGCAGTCGATACATTAAAATCAATTAAAAAATATTATTTTGTTTGGCTTTTTAAAAATGAATAATTTGTAAAACTAAAAAAACCTGAAATAGGTCTCTCAAATATATATTTCGTGGGAAAATTTAAAAAAATTGTTACGTGTAAGTATTTATAAAAAAGTGGTATTCCCTAGTCATCCTTTCACTCCAATACTGGTTCTAAGAATCACTTAAACAACGATCCCACAAAAGTTTCTCGGGCCAATATGATAAAAAGCCTATATCAGAATATGCAAATAAATTTTCCGGTGCTACCTTTCACAACAAAACCATTGTTCTGCGAATGAGAGTTCTATTATCATCAATAGATCAGGCCTAACGATGTTTTGTCCCTTGCATTGTATTCCCAAATAATACTGGAACCTAGGATTGGTATATAGCTGATCGATGATTCTCTCTGTCTCTTCAATCTAGTATAATAGTCTATTACTGAACAAAGACCTTGGTCGATGTAATAACAATCAATAGCGGTACACTGAGAGTTATGCCTTGATTAAAAAACGGAGCAAGTCATTTGCATATGTATCTACAAACTTCAGTGTAAGTTAATTTTGATTTTTGAGACCAATCAAATACATTGCAACTAAATAAAAATAATAGCTGAAAAATTAATGATGCTGAGTGCTTAATGAAGTAGATAATGTACAAGTGTGGAATTACAAGTGTGGAAAAAAATGTTAAAATATAAGCACACCATAATTATTACATACCATGTAAGCACACAGAAAAATATACTGGCGTAACGCAAGCAATGTTTATACACCTTATACAGAAGTTACATTGTTTGGTGAATACTCAAACGCCAATACTGTATGAGCATCATAGTACACTTGCCTATATTTTAAATTGGTATCTGGTTCAAATTGCTGTTCATCTACCATATCCATTTGACACATTTGTATATCAACTGAGACCGCGGTGAGACGTGAACATATCATGTTTATAAAACTCATAACATTATTAATACTCACCTTTATAATCGAATGTAACTGTGTGAAAAATAAGAAAAGTTATTCTGAATTGAAGTCATGTGATATCGGCCCTCTTGTCAAAGAAATAGAGTCTTACGATACAATTGTTCGAGACATAATAGACTTTACAGTATCAGGACCTTTCAAGAGGAAGACTTATGATGAGTGAGTATTGTAATGTAATTAAATCAAATTAGTTCCACTTGAATAATCCATGATAAGGCTTTCAAAGTAAATAACATCATTTATGGAGGTTAAAAATATTTTCTTAGAGCAAAACACAAAATAATAATAATATGTTAGCATTCATATTTGATAGATATTACTTTTAAATACTATAATTTTCCAGTATTATAATAATATATTTCGCATATATATTTTATGAGAAGGTTTGTTCAAATCTATACAATTTCCAATTTAGTATGGTACTGATAACATTTTAACATGACATTGTCTTGATTTATATACACTGTATTAAAAATGGATGTACCTACCTGTATCTGTACAGTAATACAGAAATCGTGAAGTGGAATAATCGTACAATTGAAATTTCACGCGCAAATTGATAAGATATCAACAATATCCACAAAACTCTCGTAAGAATTACAACGTCTATCAAACGCGAGCAAATGTTAGACAGCCGACGATCATTCCCGATAAGATAGATTCAGTACAAAAGAGCTCTTTCTTATCGGAATATCTCAATATCTCAAAGACATTGGGAGGAAAATGAATTCCTCGGGTCTCATATCGGTAACCCTTTTTATTATCGCCGCGAACGAAGCAAAGGTTTTGCTGAAAAATTCTGATACTTGCCAAGATATTTTGGGGGATGAATTGATTGATGAGATACGATCGTACGAAGATGTAAGCAATCAGATATTGCAATATGTTCTAGAGGGTGAATTTAAAGGAAAAACTTATGATGAGTGAGTGTTTATTTTATTGCGTAAAGAATTTTTATGATACTGCGTAAGATCAAAAATAATCATTTCTGCCCTCGTACGAACGTAAGTATAAAAAAGGTTAATTTTTGTATTAATGTTTTTCAGATTGGCGAAATTTGTGGATAAATTTGGAGCTCGGCCATCGGGCTCTCAGGTACTGGAGGATTCAATTGATTACATGATTAATTTAACTCGCGAGGAAGACGTCAGCGACATCACCACTGAACCTGTAGAGGTAAGTCAGTTATGTAAACATTTTATTGTAATTTTTCACATAACGAAGAAAATAGTTTAATAATAAATAATAGAGACATCAAGATTAATCGCAAGTCAAAACTCATAGTTATGCAAATATTTTGCAACGAATAAATAGGTTAATCTGACGGTTAAATCCTATTTCAGGTGCCACACTGGGTCCGAGGTCGCGAAGAAGTAACAATGCTTGAACCGCGATTGAAAGATATTTCAGTTTTGGGTCTAGGACGCAGTGTAAGCACACCTCCAGAGGGAATCACGGCTGAAGTTATTGTTATAAGGGACTTTGATACTTTAGAAAACACACCCCATGAAAATATTGAAGGCAAAATTGTTCTCTATGATCCTGTATTTACAACATATAGTGATACTGTGAAGTATAGAACTGGAGGAGCGAACAAAGCATCCGCTAAAGGTGCTGTGGCTTCATTAGTAAAGTCAATCGCACCCTTCTCAATCAATTCTCCTCACACTGGCTCGCAAACTTACGAAGAGGGTGTAGCTAAAATTCCAACTGCAGCCATTACATTAGAAGATACGGATCTAATCAGAAGAATGTATGATAGAGGAGAAAAAGTTATACTCAACATTAGAATGTTCTCAACATATGATACAAAGATGTCAAGAAATACCTTAATCGATCTGAAAGGAACTGAGCACCCTGAAAAATTGGTGATCGTATCTGGACACATAGACAGTTGGGATATCGGCCAAGGCGCCATGGATGATGGTGGTGGCTTGTTCATCAGCTGGGCAGCCCCAGTCATCCTGAACCGATTAAAACTGGCGCCAAAAAGGACGATTAGAACTATTTTTTGGACAGCTGAAGAACTGGGCTTAGTTGGAGCATACGCATATGAAAAGGCTCATAGGAATGAAATCCATAATATTAACTTCATAATGGAATCAGATGAAGGTACATTTGCCCCTCAAGGATTAGCCGTCGGTGGCACTCAAGAAGCCCGTTGTATTGTAGCTGAGGTCTTAAAACTTTTCCAATCAATCAATGCCTCAACTTTAGTTGAAGAAGACAGTCCCGGTTCGGATATATCTGTGTTGACCGCCCTTGGTATACCTGGAGCAAGTCTTTTGAATGCCAACGAAAGGTATTTTTGGTTTCATCATACGGAGGGTGATACTTTGAATGTGGAAAGTCCTGAAGAATTAGATATAGGAGCAGCATTTTGGACGGCAGTTGCTTACATTATTGCTGATATTTCTGCTGAGATACCTCGTTAAGAATAATGAATTGTAATAAAGAAAACAATATTATTTCCATGGAATTTTATTTTCGTAGTCTGTATTGGGTTATTTCAAGAGATTTTAGGAGAGAAAGAATATTGAAAGCAGAAATACCAGTAAAAATATTTTCTGAGGGATTTCGTAATCAATTTCTATTTTTTTGCGCTCCATTTTCCTAGAAGTGTTTTTATATCAATAAGTATGGATCCTTTATCTCTAGGGACCAGTAACAGGGATAGCGAATATCATAAGGATTTTCCATGAAAAATAGAAAAAAATCGTTGGCCAATGCGAACCGCCTTCCGATAAAAGTTTTATATTATTTTATCGTGTCTCGAATTCTGGATGGTCCCGCTCGTTGTCATAAAATAAAACAAGTTTACCGTTAATTAACAATTACTGTTGAAAACCATCTGTAAGTGTAGGTCTTGAAATAATGACTTCCACTTAGCTGTCGTCAGTAAATCAAATTTTATTTTAATTACCGTTACTAAGTGGGCCGTCTTAGAATTTTAATAAGGTTCTTATAATGAAAAGGTAAGTACCTAGTAATATAATAAAAGTCTAGACTTTTGTTTTATACCCTGAAAACAATGGTTCCAATTAGTTTTTAACCAAAGTTTCCAGCCTTCAACGTAGTAGTTTTAATTTTATTTATATCTGAGTTTATTTATATTGATTAATAATAATAATTATTAGCAAACTATATTCGCAGTCTATTAAATTTATAAACTTTGAATTCGTTGGCGATCACAATACGCTTAACCTGGAGACTCGAAGAAAAATATATTTTAAAATTTAAGAGTTTAAACATTGCCAACTTGGCACTCGGCTTTCGGAGCTCGGCTTTCGGCTTAACGATATCAATTAAAACGTGAACGGCACACTCGTATAACTCCTTATCATTCGGCGCCCGACTTCGGCGAACAAAAGGAACGTATCTTATGTTACAGAGCACCTCCAGCCATTCAATGAGTCTGATATTTGGTCAGAAAACTTTCTTGATGCTTTAAACACCTCCAATACGTAACTTGGGTATAATAACCGGCCTACCATCCTACCACATACGAAAAGAGTGAACCGCTTGTTTTTTTTCTTCTTTGCTTTAAAGGTATATATAGTCTTTATAGTCTTGGAAGAGGTTAGTTATGAATAATCTAGAAAAATTGGTCCAAATAAATAATAGTGACCCACCGAACGCCGCATGAAGGCCTCAATGGATAACGTAAAAAATGTAAAATAATAACGGAAAATACACTCTGCGTAATATTAATTAAAAAAGATTTATGTACCTATTTCTGGCAAAAAGGTATTAGTACCCTTTCTTACTTTTTTTTAAAGTTTCCAATGCCGAAATAAATAAACTTAGTTTGTATATCTATTGGCAAATTGTAATTCTAAATGTATCAGCTTTGGAGGAAACTTGAAAAACAGAAGGTGTTATAGGGATACAGCTGTTGACAGATTTCACAAGTCTACAAAACTTTTAGTACTTCAACTGTCCCACAAAGCCGATAGTTTAAGATTTGCAAAGTAAAGTTTGCAAAAAATATAGTATACCCTTTTTGTTTCACCTAGTATATAGGTATCTACTCGTACTAGGTACCTACCAAGGAAGTTATAACTATAGATTAATGCTAGGTACCTAATAACAGTAAAAGAGTGTCAGCTGCAGTGGGCTTGTCATATGTGTCTGATGGCTGCACCAATCAGGTGTCCAGAGTGGGGTACCTATTCTCAATTGACGGAAAATTTCCGATGACGGAAACGACAGTTTCAATCCTTCTTTTACAAATGAATTAGAAAACAGATGAAAGGCGTCATTTCCGACATGGAAACATTGCATAGATTGTGAATACCACCCTAGATCAGCTTGAGCAAGAGATCGAAGGCTCCAGGAGCCGATTTACATCTGGAACCCGCAGTGAGTACACGTTGGAAGTCATAATACTGTCAAAGGTAAGCAATGGCTAACGTTTAGTGACGGCATATATACTATCATCGGTTTCCCGCACCTCTATTTGGTTTGCTTCACCATAAAACGGCACGCCAATGTTAATAACCGATCTGAAGTTGACTTATGCGATGTCGGCATGCGTCTTGTACTAAAATTGTGTACTGCGACGCCCTTGATACTAACTTCAGACCGAACGCAACCGCCAACATTTATAAGATACTAGCGGCCCGCCCCGGCTTCGCACGGGTACATTGCGGTTACATTATTCGAGTTTTAGTAAGGATCCCTATTTTTTTTGAAAATATATTATAGCCTATGTCACGCGTGGATAGTGTAGCTTCCCAACAGTGAAAGAATTTTTCAAATCGGTTCAGTAGTTTCGGAGCCTATTCATTACAATCAAACAAAGTTTTCCTCTTTATAATATTAGTATGATTGGGATCTTTGGGAGAAACTCCTTCTGTTTAATAGTGAAGAGGTCGAGTAGTTCACGGAATTTTACAATTTCCCAGGTACCCAACTTTGTTAACTGCTGGTATCTCAATCGACTCGTAATATGTCATCGTGACGTATGCGTATACGCGATACGTCAGTTTTGACGTATTGCGAGTTGATCGAGATGCCAGCGGTTAACAGAGTTGGGCACCAGGTGTTCATGCTTACGAACTATCAATACATAGTTACAACTAGTTGTGCCCGCAACTTCATCCGCATGAAATTTAACTTAAGGCTAAAGCGCCCATCGAGCCCGCGAAGTTCAAATTTTTTGAGGTTTTTTAAATTTTTTTCAAAATCTGACAATAATAAAAGGCACATTTTGTAATTCGCGACAAAGACCGCGTGCAGTGCATTTATTAATATATCCAACTTACTATAAAACATTTCAAGAACGACAGCTATCCAGATAATCTGGCAATTTTTGTATATTCAGTGGTTAACTAGTATCATATCCACCGTGATAATATTTACAGTTAAATAAATGTATTAATAAACGCACTGCATACTGTGTTTGTCGCAAATCACAAAATGTTGTCTTAAATGTTTTCAGATTTTGGATAAACTATAAAAATACTCGAAAATTTTGAATTTCGCGGGCTAGACAGGCGCCTTCACCTTAACAAAAAATTCATATGTTCGTTTATTTCGCAGAGTTTACGAAAAATTTATAATTCTTTTTCGTTTTTCTAAAATAATAGTGGCCTAGTTACTCCTTATAACATCAGCTATTTGCCAGTGAAAGTCCCATCAAAATCGGTTCAGCCGTTTCAAAGAAACAGACAGACAGGCAGACAGACCAAATTTTTTTAAAGCGCCTTTTTGTGTAAGTACTCTTTCATATGTTTTTAGTGAAAAAGGTGTTATTTTGATATGACAAACAGAAACTCCAATTTTAGATGTTTTTTCGTTGTTGTGTTACAACATCGCTGTTTGCTTCGAAGTTATTTCCTGGCTGTAACGGAGGGCTACGAAAATGCACGTTGCCTACAACCATTTCAGTATTTGATTGTACCAGTCTAAATCGTGTGAGTGATGTGGTATAGACAGACGAGCGACATTTTACAAACATTAACGCCCGTATACACAAACATTACTATGAGGGCTCACAGTCAGAAGTCTATCGACTTACTATTTATTATAATATTCACTAACATAGATAGATATTATTGGAATTAATAAAACACCTCAAAGTTATTTATTTAAAATAACATGTTTTCTAAATTTATGTGGATTATATTATATATGTATTATGCATAATATCGTATAATTAAGCAACGATTGTACATACTATGGGTACCGTACAATGGACTGGGGGCGATCCCAGTAACACCTATAATAGGGCAAATTACGAAAAGGCAATTTCAGAAATTTACCCCATCGGGAATCGAACCCGCAACCACCATGTGCAGTGCCCAGCAGCCTACGCTTGAACCTCTACGCCAAGCGGTCGTCAAAATATACAAAATTGTGAAAGACTGTTCGTTTTTGAGTTTAACTAAGCATTGCGCAAAATTGGCTGAACGGATTTGAATTGAATTTGGTTCAGAGGTAAGATATGATATGGAGTATCTATACCTATAATAATATAGCTATAGGGTACTATTTATCATCGAATCCGTGCTTGCAAACAAATCAAGTGTTTCGTCTGCCTAGCCCCTCAGTTAGCAAGGGAAAACATACCTACACGGTGAGTAATCAACATACATATTCGCTTGCATGTGTGGCGTGGTTCGAGCTGATTGTAGGCAAGTTTACCGAGCACTCCAACTGGAATGGTGTTTGTATGCGAACTAGATTGCAACTTTTGTCTTCAGTTTTCGTTGAATTAGGTCGGACATCGGGTTTTCTCGCCTATCTGGTTTCGTCCCTCCGGCTTAGGTGGTCTATCCCTGCCCCCAGCCGACCACTTTTCTTACACACGTCGGCGATATGAGTTAAAAAGTCGGTAAGTACCTATAATAAATAAATAAATAAATAAATACCGCCAAACGAACACGCCAACTGTATAGTCCCAAACTAAGCAACGCTTGGTCTATGGGTACCGTACGATGGACTGGGGGCGATCCCAGTGACACCCAGACCAGGGAAAATTACGGAAAGGCCATTTCCCAGCGGGAATCGAACCCGCAACCACCGTGTGCAGTGAGCCGAGCGGCCTATACTCGAACCACTGCGCCAAGCGGTCGTCATAAAATTAACATAATATCAATGCTATAATTGCTATTACCTTTGATAAAAGAAGTCCTTTATCAAAGGTTATTATCCTTTTTACTTAGAGCTTTTAAATTTAAACTAAAGACAACATAATACAAATCCCTAGCACGAGAATAATCAGACGAAACCTTGAAGCTTTATACTAACAGAAGCGATCACGAATACACAAAAGACGAGCCGAGTGAGAGGTGGGACTGTGTCCCTTTCTACTAGGGTACCCACGGGGGACAGTAGGCTCGGTGGTAGGGGAGGGTTTTTTGCCTTTGAGAAGTGTTAAACTATAATAGAATTTAATGTGGGTTAATAAATCGTCATGTCACAAAATAATAATAATATATGTCCATCATTAGCAGCGGTTGACCTTAACATGTGCCTTAGATGACAATAAACTTCTCACAAAGTGCATCATCTCATCATGTTGGACAAATGTTCCCATGCAAGCTCTCCAAAGGACCGGACAGAGCCCGTGATAAGGGAGACATAATGATAATGAGCCCTTTTTCTCACTTTTCTCCCACTCGGGACTCTTCTCAAAGCTCTTGGAAAATCCTTTTGGATTCAGGGCGTAATCCATCGCTGGCCCTGTACAGTTTGACGGATTTCACATACCTCTCCAAAATTAGTCAGATTTTCTAAGACATGCAAGTTTCCTCACGGTGTTTTTCCCTCACCGTAACCAAGTAATTTCATTATGATTATAATATTAGCCAAAAAATAAAGTGCGCAATCCATTTACATATATAAATTCATGGATGAAACTCGTTCTTAAAAGAAAACATTTTCATATTTGAGTAAAATTTATCGCCGCGGGCTCCCGACATCCCTGAGCTGCTTATAACAAGTGGTAACTACCAGTTGTGGCTTTTGAATAAGCGAAAAATTTCCACTGACAAAAGACCTTTGAGTTGGCGAGAATATGCTGCGAGTTTCTGTTTTGTATTGAAAATAATATGTTTGAGCGACGGTGCGGTTGGAATAAAATGTTGGTTTGAAAGTATGTAAGTAAATGGTAGAGAACTTATTTGAATTGCAAGCTTTTGAATAAATTATATATAGCTTGCAAAATATATGTCTTCCAATCTCTATTCTTCCCCTAAGGGATGGAATTTTCAAAAATCGATCCTTATAAAAGGTAACTGTCAATATTTCATCCTTCTAACCCCAGCGGTTTAGGCTATGTGTTGATTAATCTGTTTTGTTTTGTACCATACCCGTTCCACTGTAACATGTCTATAACTCCTAAAATTTACCAGAATTGCCCCACAGGAATATCTTTCAAGTCATTAAGACAAATCAAGACGTCACAAACTTAGAGACTGTCTCAAAAATTAAAGCAAAGTTGTTTTCAGAGTAAATAAACGCTAAACCGTGCTTAAAACCAAAAAGCTCGCTCTGTGGATCCGCGGTCTAATTAACGTGAGCCACTAAAGTTTCCAGTCTAGGATTAGTCTGTCGAAATGATCCCGGATTGTAACATTCGAAATTTTACCATGGTACTCCGATTTTTATTGTACAATTTTAAACTTCTCTTTTATTATTGTCAAGCAAAAAAAAACATGAACTGATGACATGACTAAATAAAATGTGTATTCATGCCGGTTTTTTTTTCTGACAGCTGATAATATAAGCAGGTAAGCATTTATTTTAATATCGCTCAAAATATCGAATGGTGTACATTTTCTCTGTTGGTTGCTACGTACCACTTATTACAATTTATTTGGTTGGTACAGCTGGTTAGTATGGCTGGTGATTTAAACCCATGAGATTATTTTTTGCAGGTATCTACATCATCTTAAGCATTTACTAAGGCAACATGGAAAACAATATCATGCATTATTAAAATAAGATCTCACAATTATTATTAGAATTATAATTAGGTACGCTTCGGACAGATATTGAAAATATGTGAGGGGTACGCTCAGTAGGCATAACAAGTACCAACCTAATTAAAATAGATTAAAAAAATCTCGAAAACACCGATAGTACTCGGCTCTTGGAAAAAGATCTTATTGCTTTTTACATTAAAGGAGAGTTGTTTTTCTTTTAATTGCTACTTTTATTGCGAACAATAAAATACACCGCGAAAATGTCGTCAGGAAGGCTTCCCATTGTTCAGTAGTCTTTGTGTTAGACTGAGAATATTTAAATTGAAATCATAATGGGTTTTGTTTGCGTAAATTGTATTTTTGAGGTTTGTTTTTTTATATGTATAGGTACATAACAAAGTCGGAAAACAGGCATACGGCCCGCGTGATGTGAAGCAGATGCTTACAATATGTATTCTATGAATGCTTGCAATAATACCAAGGACATTTCTCGCACGTTGTCGACTTGGAGCAGAATAGGACACAGGGAGAGGAAGATCGCTCCCTTAGGGCCTTCCTCACTCACTCATTGGATGAAATGCAGCTATAATCGTTACTTTACGCAAATTTTTCGTGAGAGCGTGGTACTACCCCAGTCAAGCTAGCTTGTATATGAGATGTACTCAACAGACTACAGTTTGTGTTCCAGTATTAGGAACAAAAATAAAACCGCATCACACCAACAAATAACTTTAATCTATTTTGCAATTGTTTAAACTACATACCTGGGCCCGTACCACGCTAGCTACTCAAATCGTAATAGAAAGGCAAAAGCTAGCGATTACTACTTATTACTATTTATTGATAGACTTTACGTAGTGTTCCCAGCGCGAACTCTTGTTTTTATATTGTATAAAAAGTACCTAAGTAGGTGTTTGATACTGACTATATTGTGTTGTAGCAAAACCACGAGATAGAATTTTAATTTTCATAAAAATATCAAGAATTTTGCTTGCATTGTCTTCTTCGTCTTTCAATTATATTTTCACTTCTCTATCTTTTAAATTATTCATAGCCTTTGAGTCGAGCTTCCATTATTAAAACTGCATACTTATTTGATTGAAATTCATCAGGGAAACCAATTAACTTGGTGTAATGAAATATTTTCAATTAAAAACATTTTATGCAGGAGTTGGGTACGCAATTATTTACCATAATAATGCCTTACTGATATTGTTTTTATTAATTGCCCACTGTAATAATAATAAAAAGTAATTGTGTATAATCATAATTTATACCTATACCCCCTTATTAATAAACGTGGTTTAGTGGTTGTATAGTTACACCATGCTTTGCCTTCTTCTTTCGAATGTCAAATTACTGATACCAGAAAGAGATAATTCGGAGTATAACTATTCTCCTGCTATGCCATGTTTAATAAAAGGGGATATAACATATTGCAGTAACGTGGTGTAAAATCACACATGTATAAATAAATTTTATTAATTTATAATTAAATTAAAATGTGAAACTTTGAATTTGCTTGTTTATTTAATCATAATCTGGTGGCTTAATTAATATTACAAGGTGACGTGTTCTTAAAATTATTTAGTGTATTCGAAGGATCACTCATCGAAGTTTGGCTAAGGATTTCAATTTCACCATGTTTACACGACGCGTATATACGGACGTACAATTTACGTAAAAGCCAGATGTTATTGGTAGTATACCTACTTATAGATACGGTATTCAAACGATAAATTAGATCGTGAAGTCGAGCATGTTCTTCCGCATACCGATCACGCCAAGCAATTTGTTCTGAATTTTCTCCTTCCTCGGTTTGGGTACACAGGTTGAAAAAATAAAACGGTTGTTCTTAATACTTGAAGTGAATTGAGGATTGGCTTCTTTTTTTAATTGACTAAATGTTGTCGGCCAGAGTGGCCATAACAACTTCACCCGGACAGAGAGCGAGCGCAAGTGCGCCCCAGCCAGAGGGGCAGGGGGGCAGCTAGCTCAAGGGCGCCACAAGGGACACGACCAAAATATTTTATTTAGAGTCATTACATTAAAATTGTTTTAACATAATTTTTGATAGATAAATTTAAAATACTAGCTAAATACTTCGATAACAAAACAATAACAAAGGAAAACAGTAACAAGTAACAATTAAATCACGAAAATTCGACAACAATAACAAACAAGGTAGGTAGTCAAATTTGGGAACGCGATAAAAGAATTTTTAAAAACAATTATTTATTTTACACAAAGAATTACATTTGAATTAAATAAACAATTAAACCGAGAAACTGTGCACCGATTTGGAGGCGCTACGATAGTTTACTCGCGAGACTTGTGCATCGAGTCGGAGATGCTTCAAGAATGACGTCTCCAAATCAGTGAGACATATTTATAGAGAAATTATGCTGACTTAACACTTACAGTGATATTGAAAGGGTGAATAACAAGTCTAGACGCTTGGTCAGCGATATAGGTGTTTACGAGTAATCTGATCTATGTGTTTACCACGGAATTCAATGTAATGTAATATGATATACTTGTTGACCGTCTGAGATAATAGTACTAAGTCAGCGTTTAGTCTAAGGGCGAAGGGTGGTGCTCTAACATAACTCCTCCCTCCTTAAGAGCGAAATTATCGGAATTATGTTTTTTAAAATTCCGATGATTTTGCAAAAACTTTAAAAACTTATTTTTAAACTTTAAATAAACAATTAAAACTGTAAAACTAATAACCAATAAACTTAGGCTAATATAACCTAAACACTCACTGAAGCTAACATTATTTTTAGAAAAAACACTTTGTATCACATCACTATTCTTCAGTGCGTGAGACATGTAGGTCAGAGCGTCCAGGCTGACCCCTTTCATGTCAAGGACAGGTGTACTGGATACTCCTTCTTCTATGTGAAGTTGAGGTAAGTTTATGACAGGAATTGCTGTTATATCTTCTTCTTCTTTTATAATGCGATGATGCTGTATATGGATGCGTTGAATTTCTAGATTACATGGTTCATCAAGAGTAATGAGATAAGTACCAAGGAAAGGTTGCTTGGTTATGTCTTCACCACAAATTTTAGTGAGTGTGGTTTGAATCTGACTGTAGATTATCCAATTGTCAGCATCTACTCTCTGTACTCTTATTTCTTCCAATTGAATCTGATGAGGTACACAGGTGGTGAGGTTGACTTTGAATTTCATCAGCTGTTCTATGCAGGTAGGCTCTGGATATTGGGCCTTGTTGTCATCTGTGCACAGGAACTGGTCACCAGCAGCAAGCGGGCGACATGGCTTCACGATTGGAAGGTATTTCATCCCTTTCGCCAATAGGTAAGGATGTTGAGGAAATATAGAAAAGGTTTTATTTTGGAATTGGTGGAAAATTGGAATGGAATATATTTTAAAATAGTTATATGTACAATTTTCAACTAAAGGTATATGCATTATAAAAGTGATCTGATTCTTCCTAAGAAATGATTTTATTTCTATGGTATCTTCTAATTTAATAAGGTTTTCCTCTGAAGGAGAATACATTAAATTATCTGTTTTAGAAATAATCCTTAAGTGATATAATAACTCAGTAGAGTTTATGATAGATTGATGTAATATAGAGATTTTACTTAATGCTAAAGCAGTTTCTATTTCACTTAATTTTATGAAAATAGTACGATAACTACTAACAAATATATTAAACAATTCTATGATGTATGTTGAATAAACCCATTTATTCTCTTTAATTTCCAATTCTTTTAACATTAATTCAACTTTTAAGACGAGTTTCCAGAATAATTGAGTTTTGATTTAACGTATCTGTGACGTTTATAAATCCATCCAACATTTTGGTAATTAATGTTAACTTTTTATTTGTTACAGTCTGATCGTTTTGTAATTGTGAAATAATTGTATCATATTTAAGAGCGTCATCATTATCAAGGTTTCCCGTAATTAATTTAATGAGAGAACCTAACGGATTTAAAATGCTTCTCTTAAAACGTTGAGATACTAATAATAGATTTATTTTTTAATAGTTATATCTCGAATAATTCTCTAAGTAATTTAATATTATAAAAATCTTTTAGATAATCTTTTGGATCATTCCTTTCTATTATTGTACTAAATTCATTATAATTTATATTTAACATTTGTAAATCATCATAAATGTATTCTAATTGATTTGATATTATTTAATTAAACTTTAACCTTCTCTATTGTGCAATTCTAATTTCAGGTAAGCATGTAATTTTTTTTTTAATATTTCTTGCATCATCTTTTATACCTGTCTTTTAATGTTGACTTTACCTTTTCTTTTATTTAAATCTTTAATTATAATAGATTTATCTTGTGAAGTTTCATTAGTTTTTGATTTATTTAAATGAATAATAGAATTGTTTGTATCAGATTGTGGTTTGGTTGAAGATTTATGAAGTTCAGTTTTAAGAATTGCTATTTGCTTCATTTCACCTTTTAGAGTATGAATGAGTTTTTTCAGTTTTCTGATTTGTTCGTTAATATTTGATATTTCTAATTCTTTATTATTTTCAAAACTATTATTATCCACATTTACAATCATTGAATCTTTGTCTGTATTTGATTTTATTTTATTTATTTTAATTTTGGAAACTGCATTTGCGTTATCGTTTTGTTTACCAGATTTATATATAATGGAATAATCATAGTCTTGTAATTTTAATCTCCAACGAGTTAATTTACTGCTTGGTTCTTTAAGAGAATCTAGCCAAGCTAACGGCCTATGGTCAGTGTATATGAAAAACTTTCTTCCATACAAGTATGGTCGGAAGTGTTTAACTGCCCAAATAATGGCAAGTAATTCACGTTCGATCATACTATAACGTGACTCAGTATCACTAAGAGTACGGCTTGCATATGCAACTGGTTTGTCACTGCCGACTTGTCCTTGAGACAATACTGCGCCTAACGCGACTTTAGATGCGTTCGTTGTAAGGATAAAAGGTTTGTCATGATCCGGATATTGTAATAACGGAGCATTCATAAGGAGTTCCTTACATTTATGAAAAGCTTCAATATAATTTTGGTCAATTATTATATGGTTTCGTTTCTTTAAACAAGCTGTAAATGGTTTAGTTAAACGCGCAAAATCTTTAATAAATTTTCTATAATATCCAATGAGACCTAGAAAACTTTTTATTTCTGTTGTGGTTTTTGGAAGAGGAAAATTAAGGACTGCTCTAATTTTATCGTTATTTGGTCGAAGTCCATCTTTAGTTATGGTATGTCCTAAATAAAGAACTTCTTTACGTAAGAATTCAGATTTATCCAATTGAACCTTTAAATTTGTTGCTCTAAGGCGATCAAATACTGTGCGTAATTTTTGAATATGTTCTTCTAAACTATTAGAAAATACTATAATATCATCCATATATATCATACAATGTAAACCTTGCAAACCCCTGAAAATATTATCCATAGCTCTCTGAAATGTGGCAGGAGCTGTTTTTAAGCCAAATGGCATTCTAAGAAATTCAAAATGTCCATTTAGTGTGCTGAAGGCTGTCTTCTGTCTGTCCTTCTCTTCTACTTCTATCTGATGGTAGCCACTTGCCAAATCTAAAGTTGTGAAGTATGAACTTTTTCCTAATTTATCAAAAAGGTCTGTGATATTAGGTAATGGGTATTTATCATCTGTTGTTATTTCATTTAATCTTCTATAATCTATGACCATTCTAAATTTAATTTCACCAGAAGCATCCATTTTTTTTGGAACTAGGTGAACAGGAGCACTCCAAGGTGAGTGAGACTCTTGAATAACATTATCATTTAATAATTTGTCAACTTGTTTTGCTATTTCATCTTGTTGAGCAGGGGCTTGTCTATATGGTTTGATATAAATTGGATCTTCATTTTTAGTTCTAATATTATGTTTAACTTGATTAGTAAAAGTTAACGGCAATTGATCACAGTAAAAGATGTCCTTATATTCTTGACAGAGTTTAAAAATTTTAGACCGTTCTTCATTATTCATATGATTAAGTCTGAGTTTATTTAAATTTTCTTCAAGAAGTTGGTCTATTTCAATATTATTATTATATGTAGTAAAATTTAAATTGGATTTAGATTCATTAAATTTAGTAACTGAAAAAGAATGTGTTACTGTTAATCGCATATTTTTTTCTGATGCATTTTGAATTATAGTGGATGCATATCCATTTGCGCAATTAACTATGGCACTAGGCATTCGTATGCCATCAGCAAGTTCTGTAAAATTTAAAATTGCATTTCCAGAATACTGATCTACCGGTAATTTAACTCGTCGCTCTGATCGAGGAGGTAAATCAACTATGTAATTTAAATTATTATTTATAATAGGAATTTGTGTGGTATTAGTTTTAAGTAAACGATTTTTTAAATCAATGACAGCATCAAGTTGTTCTAAAAGATCATTTCCAATTAAACCGTCATAACGTGGATCTACATCGTATAAATAAAATTTATGCCAATCTTCACTGTTAAAAGTTGGTAAAAGAGGTATGTAAATGACTTCACTATGAATACTGGATGCATGAGTACTAACAACTTGAAATCTTTCCTGCTGAATAAATTCACTAAAATATTGATAAGCTAACCGGGGACTAATAAAAGATCGCTGACTTCCAGTGTCTATCATCATATTAGCGTTTAGTTCAGGAATATTTATGTGAGGTAATTTTAAATCTGGGTTACTATTTAACTCTAAGATTTCTTGTCCGGGATCGAGGCACTGTCCCGAAAATCCTGGTTTTCATCGAAATCCAAATTTTCAAATTCACCTTCATTATAATTTTGTTCGTTATAAAAATCTTCATAATATTCTTCATTGTAATCTGGTTCATAATTTAATTCTTCATTATTATTATTACATAATTCTAATTCATTTAATTTAAGTTGTGGTGCAGTTCTCATGGTCACGTCAGTCGGATGCATTTGAGGTTTATTTATTTGTGGAGGTTTATAACCGAATTGCATGGGTGGTTTATATCCAAACTGTTGAGGTGGTCTATAACCAAATTGTTGAGGTGGTTTATAACCAAACTGTTGAGGTGGTGTATAACCAAATTGAGGCCTAGCTCCGAATTGTTGTTGGGGCTGAGCACCAAATTGTGGACGGTATCCAAATTGAGGACGATACACATTTTGATTGAATTGTCCTTGAGGCTGAAGGCCAAATTTAAATTTAGGATTATTATCAATGTATTGTTTAAATCCAGAAGATTGAGGTTGAGGTTGTGTGTTACCAAATTTAAAACCTGAATGATTTGATATTGTTTTAGTATTTGATTTATTTTTCATGTTAAATTGTTCCAGAAAATCAACTTCCTCTAAAACAATACTTAAGGCTTCTTCCAGGGTTTTAGGAGATTTTAACCTTACAATTCTGATGAGGCTCTCTGATAAATTGTACAAGAAAACATTCAAAGCAGAGTTGTTATAAATTATTATTTTAGCCCGTTTTAAATTTTCGTCTTGTATCAAATTTACTTTTGATAATAACATCGAACGAACTGACTGAATTCTTCCACAGAAATCTAAATAATGTTCACCGGATTTAATTTTTAAAGACTCTAATTCAATGCCTACGCATTCTTCAGAACGCGGATCACCAAAGTGTTGTTGGAGTACGAATTTTAATTCAGACCAAGATAAAATATCTTCTCTTTCTGAAATTAAAGCAGCAGCACGTTCTGTGAGTCTGCTTGTAATAACGTGGTAGACATATAAATTTTGTTCGTCGCCACCACGATATTTTTCAATTATATATTCACATTTTTTAATATATAAATTTAAATGTCTGGTATCCCCACTAAAAAGAGGAATAAGCTTTACCATTTCCGATGGAATACGAATTATGTTTTCTGTAGCCATTTTAGAAGAGAAAATAGTTTATTTTAATCACAAAAACACAAAAAAATCACTTAATTTCACTTAAAAACACGTAAAAACTGAGAGAAAATCAAGAAAACACAATAAAAATCAATTAAAACACAATAAAAATTAATAAAACACAATAAAATTCAATAAAACACAATAAAAATTAATAAAACCTACTAAAAACAGAATAAAATGAAAGAAAACACTTTAAAATTAAAAATAATCAATTAAAATAGCTTTAAAATTAAAATTTAACCTTTATAATTCGTTTTTCAATAAAAAAATTACTTTTTCTTTAAAATAAGCAAATTTTGATGCTTTCTTCTTAACCTAAACCAAATAATCAAAATATGAGAGATTTGATCACTTTAATGACACTTGGTTACACCTATCTAAATGAAAAATACGGGAGGGTAAAGGAAGGAATTTGGCGAAAAGTTTTACTCACCAACCAACCGCTACTCCCATACTCGAGCGTTTAACACCGTCCCTGATGACTTATTTCTTTGGTTCGAGGATCGTACTGCTGTTGAGCTGCCAGAAGACACGATGACCAGCAAAATTTGATGCCTGTGAAATCGCGAAAGACAGCGCAGCTTATATCGCACGATCCTACCGGCTGCGCCAGTCAAATTTGGGAACGCGATAAAAGAATTTTTAAAAACAATTATTTATTTTACACAAAGAATTACATTTGAATTAAATAAACAATTAAACCGAGAAACTATGCACCGATTTGGAGGCGCTACGATAGTTTACTCGCGAGACTTGTGCATCGAGTCGGAGATGCTTCAAGAATGACGTCTCCAAATCAGTGAGACATATTTATAGAGAAATTATGCTGACTTAACACTTACAATGATATTGAAAGGGTGAATAACAAGTCTAGACGCTTGGTCAGCGATATAGGTGTTTACGAGTAATCTGATCTATGTGTTTACCACGGAATTCAATGTAATGTAATATGATATACTTGTTGACCGTCTGAGATAATAGTACTAAGTCAGCGTTTAGTCTAAGGGCGAAGGGTGGTGCTCTAACATAACTAGGTATTCTGCAGGCGAATGACTCAATGACAAACACTGACAGTACATTATTTACGTCAATTTCATAGATAACATAGTCCGACAAAATTAGAAATACTCTGCTGTCTTAACCTCTGAAGGGATTAGGTAACATTTTAGATTTGGTAGGATTATAGTGAAACGAAAAACATTCCCGGTATATTCACCCCTGCTTCTTTTAGGTTTTTAGCATCGACACTAATTTTAAATTGTAATGAAATAATAATTATTTAAATGAAAGGCAATATATTTAATAAGATAAATAATTAATATTATTACAGTTAGGTGTGACAAGCTGGTATATAAATAGATTATAATAAATTCGACGTTAATCGTAACTGTGATTCGTTGATTGTACTTTTGTTACAAAGTGGACACTAAAAATAACCTTTTTTAACTTCTGTCTAATGCTATAACAAATAGAGTATAGTTTCCAATTTACAAACCAAATTAAATTTGAAAGTGGCAGAGCCAAGGTACAGCTCATATAAGGGCTGGGTCGACCAGGGTAGAACCAGCCTCTCATAGACGATCAGGGTAAAGTAGCTAATACCTATAGCTGCGTCTCATACGATGAGTGAGAGAGCCGGTAGCCTAACCCCTCCGTCCAGTCCCCTCCTTCTGTGTCACTCCGCTTCAGGTAGGCAACGGGCGAGAAATGGCTTTTGTATTGCAATCATCTATAGGGCACGTTAACTGCTTAACATTACGCGGATTGCACGCTTGTTTTCCGAATGTTCATAAAAAAAAACAGTGTAGTAGTAGTATAAGGCGTAGGAACGAAGCGATAAAAACACTTTGCCGTGTTTTAAACGATGTAACGTCTGTCGTGTAACGCTACTGACGCTTAGCACGAATAGAGTGGCAGCGCAGCGAGCGCCCGGAAAGTCCGTATAGAAACTTTGCTTCAAAACTAAACGGTAATGGGAACAATGTATGTTATTAGAATCAGGGTCATAGTGTCACTATAACCACTAATAATAGAAATAAATAAATATCGCCAGAGGAACACACCAACTGTATGGTCCCAAACTAAGCAACGCTTGTACTATGGGTACCGTACAATGGACTGGGGGCGATGCCAATGACAACCAGATCTAGGCAAATTCCGTAAAGGCCATTTCCAAAATTTGCCCCGGCGGGAATCGAACCCGCTACCACCATGTGCAGTGAGTCCTATATTATAATAGGGTGTAAAAATGAACGTTTTTTTATTACCAAAAGGTTTAAAATAAATTGAAAATAAATAACCACCTAAAAATTGGTCCATCCAGAGATTACGTAATCAATTTATATTTTGCTAAAACTATTCACGTAACTATTTTAGAAAATCCTTGAATCTTTTACCGGGAACCCTTTATCTCCGTTCATTTTGTTTTAGGATCGCACCTTGGGGGTCGGTAAACGAAATGGCGAATATTATATTCCATAATGTTCTATACGATATTGAAATAGGGGACAGTTTCCTTTGGCAAGCGCGATGCTTTCGATAAAAGTCTTAAATTATGTTATCGCGTCTCGCCCGTTGTAATAAAAATAAAACAAGCTTCCCGACAAAATGCCTTTCCCTGCGCGTGAGGTGTTGAAATTGATTTTTCTTAAAGGTTGGTACAGATAAGTATTTTACTATTGGACGATAAAAAATACTCTAATACTTAAGAAGGTCACCCATATTTTAGCGTAGGAAATTTTGCTTGGGTACAAACAGATCTAGAATAACTTAAAATAAGAATTAATATAGAATGTTTTTTTATTTTTTCATAATGAATAGTAAATTAATTAATTTTCCATGGCATTAAAATAAAAAATAGTACTTACTAAATAATCAAATAGACTTTCTTCGCGTGACGTCATAACTTTAAATTCATATTTCACTACACCCGTTATTCGTATCTCGTTTTTATCTTAAGAGTACAGTATCTACCTTCTCATATTAATTCGAATTCGCAGAGAGAATCGAATCCGATCCTCTTATATATTTACAAGATGTGATGGTTAGGGAAATAAAAAAAATTAAAAGAAAAAATGTATCCATGGAGTTTCTTGCATGTTCTTCTTCATAGGATTTTGTTTTGGAACATGCACCTAGCTCTTGACTTTTTAAAAGTGCCAGTTAATCTGGCCTATTTGAAATAAAAATATTTGAGTTTGAGTTTGAAATCTCGACAAGAGTAATCACTTGACTCGATAGGTATGTTGAAATCGAATGGCTTATGAATAAAGTACACAGGTATTTATGGAATTTAAACTTTATTCAAAACTAGCTGTGCCCGCGATTTCGTCCGCATGTAATTTAACTTAACAAAAATTTCGGGATTATTCATCCCCTATTTTATCCCCTTGGGGATAGAATTTATCAAAATCCTTTCTTAGCGGATGCCTACGTCATAACATCTAGCTGCATGCCAAATTCCAGCCCGATCCGTCCAGTGGTTTGGGCTGCGCGTTGATAGATCACTATGTCAGTCAGTCAGTCACCTTTGACTTATATATATTTAGATGAGCTAATTACTGATTTATATTTTCTGCTAATAAGAGCAAGCACGTAGGTACAGTCAACAAATAGGAATAGTGACCCACAATCGAGTAAGTTCACGACTCAGTATAGTCAACTGAACATAGATATATCACACGGTCTAGAGCGACGTGGTGTCTTCAATTCAAAAGGAATTTTCAATTTGAATAATTTCCTTTAAATAAGTGCGACCTACCAATACCTCAATTCCAATTTACTTATTCTAATGGGCAAAACACGTTTGTACAGCAGTCGCGAACAATCGCTCGAATAAGTACCTTGCAAATGCGCAGGCTTATTCAGATACTAGCGGTTGCCCGCGGCTCCGCCAGCATGATATTTCAATTAAATAAAGTAGTCTTAGTTACTCCCGATAAAATCAGCTATCTGCCAGTGGAAGTCCCGTCAAAATCGGTCTAGCCGTTTCGTAGATTACCCGGAACAAACAGGCACACGCACAAACATTTTAAATTGTTTTTTCTTGTTATATTTAGGTAACGAATATATACTTTTATATACAGTTATTTTACGTTAAAAAACAGACACTTTAATTCGTATGTAACTATAGGAGATTAGGGACATGGCTTTTATCGCGCAAGATATTCTTTTAAGGAACTAGGCACACCGCATACTCCACTGTTACTCCTGTAAGCCAGGATTGACCATAGTGTCCAACAATAACGCCAAGGTTTTACCGTCAACGAGAGGCGACGGAAAAGCTAAATTGTTTTGGAACCCTCACCGGCACGCCAAAAGTGGAAACAAGTTAGCGCCTTAATCGCATACCTAATTGATGACTCCTTCGTGTGTGAACACGGCTTTGCGCGAAATGTAGCTGTATTCTGAACTTGCCTCAACCTCAGTATGTCTCAGTAATTTAGTCAAGTGCGAATGTGTGTACAGTACGCGTAGTAAATTTCCTCAGATTGATGGCACTCTTCGCAGTATTTTAGGCTCTAAAATTTCATGGTAAGGTTGATATTTCTGTGAAGAAAACGTGGCAGTAGACGCCAGTTCGTGGGGTTGCTTACAAATGCGTATTTGAAAGATAAATTAAAATGTGATCTCCCGGGAGTCTTCGCGATGTAGAGAACAATTTTGTTTTCTTGTTTGTTATTAACAGGACTTATTTTTAGTTTAACGTTAAAATATTCCCATGACAAAGAAGGTGGGTGCCTACTTCACTGTAATCATAAGATAATGGATGATTATGAATCAAATTGCTTTAATCTCTATTCAGATGGAAATAGTCCTTTAAATTCATTACCTGATCATCCACTTCTTTTTTGGTAATTTATGTAAAGTGAATAGGCAACACTGTTGCCGATTTTAAGGATATTCTAAGTTCGCCCGCCTTGAGATTACTTATTATTCAAAATGCAGATAAGCTGAGTTAAGAGGTAAGTAATGGCTTAAAATTTAAACGGGTGTTCCTCTACTTATAAAAAAGTTAAGCTTCGAAAGTGAAATTACTTATTGATGTTAATTATTTAGTGGGTAAAATACTTAAGTTATGTTTTTTTCTTGCGCAGAAACCTATAAATGGTTTTGTGATTTTATTGCGAATATACATTTTAATATTTAGTGTGTAAATATACAGATAATACAATATCATTAACTGAGAATTTAACTAATTTTTACAAGGAATGAAAATAACTTTTCCTAAAATACGTCTGTGCCATAACTTCGTAGCGATGCCTACATTATCGGAGCTACGGCGTTACGAGACGCTACGAGTTTCAGAGCGCGCAAAGTCAAGCCTGGTCGGTCTGGCTTCAGTTACCGCGCGAGCTTGCTACTGAGCACACGTCGCATCGACCTCTCACCAGTCTATCAAATACGAAAGTAAACAAATACAATGTGATCATCGGAACATTGTTTTAACATGTTATGTGACTTTGAAACTGTTGAAGAAACATATTTGGCGGTTAAAGGTAATGTTTGATGTGCCCTGTTGGCTTTTAAGTATAAAGTTTTCGCCGTCTGAGTTGTGTAATTCTTGAGTATAACATATAAGGGTAAGTGGGAACTCAATTTTATGGGGATACATGGATCACTTCGGTATAACTTTTTCTCTATAGTGTCTTAACTTTTAGGTAATCGACTCCCGGTTCCTTACTACAACCATTTTATCATTTATTTTAAAATAGGTACCATTTATTTCAAATACTGCATTTAAAAAATACTAGCTTATTTTATACTATATAAATATATTTCATAGGCTCAAATTATGTTACTCCTGTGCAATTAATTATATTATACTTCCTAGTAAGTATACGTTGCTAATAGGAACGAACATGACAATTAAAAGATTCACACGTATTTTAAATACAACAATTTACCGCACATTTACAAATCCTTTACATTGTTAATAATTAATCAGATGATTGGCTGAAATTACAATGGCGTATGAACGCTCGTTTAAAAGCGAATACGTGTTTGATGAACCACAACTAGTCGATCAATTTTATCGAATAATGAAATATATATTTAGTGCCTCATGTGGTAAGGTATAGTTTAGGTATCTCTGCCTACAACTCTAAGGAATAAGTGCGTACAACCTTACCGATGTTATTTTGTTAAAAGGTAATTTTCAGTACTACTTGCATTAAAAATACAAAACTTGAAGGAAAAATACAATTAATTTTCCTTTTTTTATCTTTGTAGTAACTACACTACAAGTAAAACTATGAACAAGTTTTAAAGAATTACTTTTAGTGGATATTTATACTAAGATGTCTAACTATTTAGACATCTATGATAAGCTTGTTGAAGGACGGTTTTAAAATGGCAAAGATGAAAATAAATTTATATTTTAAAAAGAAAAACAGTGGAATTTAGTATAAATAATTAGCTAAACTTTATAAAACATTACATTTTGAAACTAAACTGTGAACTTGAATGGTTAAAAATACAGGAGGAACATTATATTATTATATATAACATTTCTAGGTTTTATTCGAGATTCCAAAACCATTTACTGAATACGAAAACACGAGAACGTGAAATGGTACACACCTACACATATTTCTGCAGACCAAAACCAACCGTAGTACAAGTGGTTTTAGTTTGGTTACAGTTTACATAAATGTGTCAATTCTGCAAAAATATGGTTTGGATACGTATACTTATCCAATTGAAAATCATGCGACACATGGCTTGGCTTATACGTAATGGCGCAAAAAATGGTAAGTGGCTTTTTAACATAGGGTTAATGGTTCCGCTTATCCATTAAATAAATTAATAACTAATTTATGATGAGGAACGAATAATTATTTATTTCTTGGTTTTAAAAGGAAAAAATTTAGTACTCACATAAAGATATATAGGTACTTACATTTTGTTGATACGAGTAGTGCTAAAATGAATGAGTGAAGTTTGCCATTAGAGTAGAATATTTTGAATTCTTATCCTTTTCACAAATACAGATATACTGTGAGAGAGAAGTACATAACATTTATATTGTAATGTGAATTGTGGCATCATTTTCTGTACCTAAAATAACAGAATATGTATTCTTATTTGAATATACTTACTTTTATTTCAAATATAGGTAAGTAAAATCGTTCGTTGATCTAGCACTAATAGATCACAAAAAAGTAGGTAGTAGGTAGTTCGAAAACATTATAATTTGAGCTTTATTTCCAAGACGTCTCCGAGTAATTGCTTTAGATATTTCAAGAGTGACATTATGAATCTTTCGCGGATCTTATTTATCTTTTCATTAAATGCTTTGAAATTTCAAAGACAATAAGTGTTTCCCTAATGATTCAAGACGACACTTGATATTTGTAAAGACGCCATTGTAAATATTACCCTGGGGAAGTTATTGCGTACTTTGTCACAATAATTAATATTAATTTAATAAAGCTACTTTGAATTTTCACTACGATAATTCGTATTTGTAATTTATATAAGCAGTCATTAAAACTGTGTTTTGTTTGGTATTGTTTGCTGAAATGATATACAGTTATGTCCTCATTATCATCATCATCATGAAAGCATTCGACTTATAGCAGAGAAAGTATACTAAATCTGGTGGTTCTCCAAAAGGACAAGTATCTGTTGATTATACTTAATTTATTATGTACTAGTTGCTGCCCGCGACTTCGTCCACGTAGACTTAAGAAAAGTATTCTATGTGTTAATCCAGGTTACAATCTATCTGTGTTCCACATTTCATCCAAAGCCGTTTAATAGTTTTTGCGTGAAAGAGTAACAAACATACATCCACACTCACAAAAATTTGGCATTTATAATATTAGTAGGATGACAATGTTTATCCCTTTTTGAGTTACTTACGTGTAAGAAAATATCAACAAATGTTTTGTAAAAGCATATTATGCCTTTATTTACTGTCTCCACAAGAGGTCCACTTTTATATAGTAACCAGTCTAGATATAAAACCTCGATATCTAGGTAGAAAACATTTTTGTTAAAAGTTTACATTTTTATTTTGTAAACTTGAATTCTATTTTGAATTGTACAGCGAATACATTTTAAGTGGGTGTCAAAGGTACCCTAAAATGTCTCACTTCAATAAAGAGACGCGTTTTATTCGAGATATCTTGTAATCGCACCTTTATAGCGCTAAGCTTTTGTTGTTTGAATTTTAGAAAAAGTAATCTCAGAACGAAATACATGTAAAATTGAAAAGATTAGGTTTCATTGTAGTTAAACACCTTTAGTCTGTAGTTATTCTGACTCACAGTCTGGGATTGTAAATGGTTTCACACGAGTTTTACACTCGATAGTCGTTAGCGTCTCGGTAAAATGTGTCAAAACGTGGCCTAGTCTTGCCACACAATGCCACCACTGTTACTCCTGTATGCCAGGATCGATGATGGTATCCAATAATGACGCCAAAGTTTGTCCCTGGATGAGTCCCAGGGTAAAGCTAATTTACCTGGGAGGAATAATTTTATGTGAATGCTTGTCGGGAGCATCTTAGCAAGAAAGTGCGTAAATTAGGGATGTGTAGGAGAAGCTTAGGGCCAAATTGACAAACAATAAAAACACAAACTATATAAAGTTTTGTGCGGTCTCACTCTGTGAGAACCCCAAGTATTGATTGTGAATTTGGATCTTTACGTATGAATCTGTGGCCCGACACGACACATTGATAATTATGTTAGGAGTTTTATATTTTTCATTTAAACTTTTGCATGGCGTTCAGGGATGAAATTTTTAACAAGCTATCAGCCCGTTCCAGTCCGTTGGGATTAGTATAATTCGTCGCCCACTTTTTCATCTCTTTATTAACAATATGAAAAGCTCGATAAAAATGTATTTTTAACCTTACTTTGGACAAAATATAATGGAACAGACCAGTTCGCAATTGGTATGTTTAATTAACTGCAAATAGCAGCCTGTAACCTGTTATTAGACATTTTTGAACCTTTAATCTTAGCGGTATTGTACAGTTTAAAAATACCAAAAACGGCATTATTCCAAAAACGGCTAAAGCTATACCTAATACAAAAATGTTTTTACTCAGTAAAAGAATATTTAGAGTCCAGCATTAAATAGCGATAGTGGCGATCTGTCCTATACAACTGACTTTGCTTAATATAATATAACTTGAATTATAATATGTAGTACCTACTTGAAAAGGATAACATTAACATTCGACGAATAATTGTAGTAAATTCGTCTATTGACATTTAATTTTTGACATAACTAATTATATCTCATTATTATTATTTTGCTGTGCCCGACAGGGTCCATATTGATCTTTCACCATGTTATACCATCTTGTAATACATATGGAATGCAATAAAGTATTGACTATTGACTATTGACTATACCTACGCTTCTTTATAAAAACATTTTGAAACAGACATTAAAGACAATAGTGAAAAACTTACCAAAAATACTTCTCAAAAAAAAATAATTACATCCCATTTATATATGAACGCACCCTACAGTCAAAAGTGACTAGGTAAGTAAATAAAAATTATTGTAAAACAAATAAGAGTTTATGAGCGAAACAGGTAGCCATAAACCAGGAGTGAGTAATCAGTTTCCCGAACAAAAAGTTTTCCAGTTTGCCTTCCAAATTGATTTATGATTCAGGAAAGAAACAGGTTTGTTCAGGTTAGCTTTTCCCTTAGTTATGGTCTCGCTTTTAATACTTTTTAATAACCAGCTTAAAAGGTATTTGTACAAGTATTCCGAAATTCTACTCCCAAATTTGCAGACTAAACCCATTAGCGACATGAGCATGCACCGAGCAGCCACGCTCAAGTATCAGATATGACGTTAGTTACATAGTCAGACTTCATAATGATTCCTCGGACGCTGAGTTTCGGTACGCCACAAATTACCATGATAATAATGGATCCCACATGATATATAATATGTGCTGTCAAAAATAAAGTATGATTCGTAGAAGACAGACTAGAAGATAGAATAGGTAGGTAGTAAAAAATAAGTTTATCAATCTTATGGACAAATCAATATTACCTAAGAAAACGGCCTTACAACTTTTTCATTGCTGATTGAAAAAAAACATACCTATTCAAAGCAGTAAAAAAGGTTGGTAACGAAACGAAACTCAAATATGATTAGAATGCAAAACCTTGCGTTATTCCAAGATTTGATTAAAATGGCTCCGTACCGCCTGCGCTCACAACTATGTGTCAGATTGAAAATAACTCTGGGGGGGTGACGTTGATTTGGCATTGTGCCTCCACATTTTATGATCTAAAATACTTGCGATATTTGAAGAATGATGACAATACCCACAACCTATAATTTCGAGCACGCGTTGGATAAAAGTAATATTTATTTGGTATTTGATTAAACATAATAAGATTTAGAAAATACACTTCTGTACTTCTTGTATAGATAGGTAGAGGTGTTCAGTAGTGCTCTAACATGTCATCGATGGTATTTTTGTTTCCATATTCTCCATGCTTCATGTTTTGTAATGCATTAAAAAAATATTGGCTCTGAAATGATGATGTTTTAAAGTGACTACTGTCGTGATTTCTACCATTTCGAATCACGTTTTTCTACCATTTTGTAATTTTATATGATCTGGCAACACTATTTTGCACCGGAATAGTGGGGGTAAAGTGCACGTTGGGAATACGGAGCACATGGCTGGCAATGTGCAGAGAGCCGCGACAGCAAACAGTTGTGCGAAGTTGAAATTGTGATTGTGATATTCCAATAAATTATTGAAGTTGGTTCAGAGTTTTAATTCATAATACTACTGGCCGAAATGGAAAAGTATAAATAATAGAGTTATTACACTTTGCCTGCAGATGAAGGCGTGGACAGCGCACGAGCAGGACACAACACTGCCGTGCTGCCGGACGTTGCACGTCAAACACGCCGCTTATGCAAGTGCCCTCTATACGTTGGTAAGTAAATTAGGCATATCTATTCTTCATCCTAATTCTATGGTCCTTGTCAGTAGATCCAGTAGTTTTTACCTATTTGTATCAAGAGTAGGCACTGCTTTTATGATATGAGGCCTATTCTCTCAGGTTATTCTCCTTTCTTTCTATTTGTCTATTTCCTCGCTCTATTAGACATAGATACCTACACAAATATTTTTCAGATCAATAGCCCTTAAGAAAAAAATAAGGGTTCCTCGTAAGGAGTATGGCACCCTAACAAGAATATTAAAATTTTACATTTAAGTTACTCACTATTTAATTCGAAACTTAACTGACAGAGTATTCTGTAGATCATTTGCAGAATTCTATAACATTATTGTTGTATAATCTCTTTGGGAAATATATGTCCTTTTTCCAACTAGGTATACCTTGGTAATAGAACCTTGGATCTAAGATACATTAAGATGTTCTTCGTGATACCAGCAAGTTAATTAACTTCTGTGGTAAATTATAGTTTTACATAGAGCAATATAATTAGAGTTATAACGAATGAAGGAGTGTAATGGATAATGTAGGAGTGTAAGTGATAAGAAAAATAAACTATAAGGAGATGAGATAAAAATAGTTTTTAACGAGACGCAATTATGTTTATTAAGTCTTATATTAATCTTCATTAATTACGTTTATTCGGAAACATAGAACATTTTAATATTTAATTTCAAACGTAAACTTAAAAGACCCTCAAAAAGTATGTCAATCTGCCGACAAATCCGCCCACCGTAGCCTTGTCTCGATGGGGTAATCATACAGGGATACTGGTAATTCAACTTATTCCGTGCAGGGTATGATAGAGGAGCTAACATGCAACAAAATTTTACTCCTCTACTTTATTATACGAATTTCAATATTATATAGATGTTTACAAATTTAATCCAATTGATCACCAAAGGAATTCTAAATTAGTCATAACCTTAAATTGCCAGGTATATTTTGACATGTCATGATTAATACCACTTTTTTATCATGTTAATAATAAGTTCCTACGAGTATTCAATTGAAACTAGTTTTGAAGTTTTCTTCCATTTCATTAATGATAACATAAAATTTTGGAGTCTAAAACGACAATTTTTTGCGGATAATCAGATTTACTGTCTAGCTTAATCACACTCTGCCAGGAATACACTTAAATCCAAGCAACCCTGTACACAAAATAAAAGACAAGTCGTCAATTTTTCCTAACGTCGTCGTTCTTCCCCTCTTCATCGTGAATAAATTCCCAACGGTAAAGCGGCCTCCCATAATCGTTGTCCTGACTATACAGATTTACGGACATTTATCAAAATTGTCACCACATGTTTTACTTGTTGTATGTTTTGTCTATCATTTAGTAATTAAAGGTTTTGTACCATGATGTCGGGACTCTCCGAATAAACAGTTTGGAGGTTTTTACTTTCGTTTTAGCTCCGCTTTTCGCATTTAGCCAGTGTAAATATAAAGTCATAATATTTTCAAGTTTTATTTATATATGCGTCAATCACATAAAAATTACATAGCCTTATATTGACATCTGAATATAATAAATAGAAAAATGTAGCTGTAAAAAATATCAGTGTCGTGTTAAAAGTGGCGTTTAAATCTTCAAGTCAAAAATATACAGCAGGCACTTCTGTAGGTAGACCTAATATTAAATCCTAGCTGTCCGAACTAAGTCTCAATTCCATTTAAGCTCAAGCAATTACCTACAATCTGCCTGTTGCTTTCACGCATGGAACAATTTCGCTGCGCGTACTTGTTACTTAATTCATTATTGGAACGACGAATATGAACGTCGTGTTAAAGTCATATCTTTCAGCGCTTTGTAAAACAGGTTATTTATTAATTATAATCATAATATATTATTATCATTCTCGTCGCATGTCAGACAAGTCGTTTTATTACAAAAAAGTTAGGACCGTAACGTAAGCTACTTATTCCAAATGCCACCTTACCTATTTATTATTTTGATGTAATTAACATATAACTGGCGTTTATCACGTTCTTAACCCTTTTGGAATACTTAACCTTTCCTGGTTTAGGAGATAAAGATGGTATGAGAAATTGTTACGTTTGTGAATTATGTACAGCTTTACCTGCGGGATGACAACAGGTGTTAACTTAAGTAGATACTGGTATCAGCTAATTGTACAAGGAACTTTACTTAACTAGCGTAGTAAGTAATACTCAGTTTTAATTTAATAGCTAATAATAATATCACCAAACTGACACTCCAATGTAATGTATGGTCCCAAATTAAGCAACGCTTGTACTATGGGTACCGTACAATAGACTTGGGGATCGCCCCAAGGGTTGGCCCAGTGACACCCAGACCAGGGCCTATTACGAAACGGCCTTTTCCGAAATTTGCCCTGGCGGGAATCAAACCAGCAACACGCTTGAACCACTGCGCCAAGCGGTCGTCAATTTACATTTGTCCACTAATAAGTGGATACTTACTCGTGATGCCTGGCAAGCGGCCAAGGATAAGTCCGAGCAAGGAGTTGGTTCTAACGATATTTTACGGTACTACAGTATAAGACATATATGACATCTGTGTATCCAGAAATCGTTGATCCACGGAACCGGTATCTCATTAACTTCTCGTCAAAATGCGTAATAGATGTGATGTCTTTTACGATAATAGGTACCGTAAAAATATCGTTAGCACCAACTCCTTGCTCGGGCTTATCGTTGGCCGCTTGCCAGGCATCATGAGATACTGCGGTGGATATTAAAAGTTGGATTAATGTTCAACTTGAACCGTCGGTTTTAACTTAGTTTGCAGTTTAAAAGAACTGAAATAAACCCAAGAAAAAGTGTGGCGTTTCTTACTGTATCTCTATCTATATCTTATTTGCTTATGAGTTGTATAATAGGTAAAAATCAGATAAACCTTATTTACACTTCAGTAATAACATATGGCGCCGTAAATGTAAAAAATACGACTATATTATAAATATACTTAACTTCACTGAAAAGTAAACCGCGCAGCGAGCGGCGTTTTGCCGTTTTAAAAAAACCATGAAGTTCGCATTAATTAATTAGTATCGCAGTAATTTCCATATGCTAAACATTTGCGTCACGGTGTGACGTCATCGAGCTGTGTTTTTAATTTGCGAGAATTCATCAGATAAAGTTTATCGGCCTTATTAATTCACGTTTTGACAGTGAATAAATTATGTACCAAAGCTATTTTTTAACCCCCGACGAAAAAAGACGGGTGTTATAAGTTTAACATGTGTATCTGTGTATCTGTGTGTCTGTCTGTGGCAACGTAGCGCCCAAGCTGATGAACCGATTTCAATTGTGTTTCTTTTGTTAGATAGGTATTCTGATCGAGAGTGTTCTTAGCTATGTTTCATGAAAATCGGTTCAGCCGTTTGAAGATCATCAGCTCTTTTGTAGGTTAAAAAGTCACATTCACGGTCAAAACCAACTTCCACGGTTCGAATCCAATCGAAATTTGAGATTATTGGATTTAGATTTATTATATTTTTAAATGATCGCTATACGTGTCAAATGATGGATACGCGCATGCATTAAATTTTGTTTGTTTGGTTAATGGTCATGGAACATTACGTTATAATAATTCTAGAGGGCGCTGCTCCGCCATTGAGAAAAAATATAAAAAAACAAATCTAATTTAAAATAATTTTAGCGTTATTGAAAATTCTTCCCCTGGGCTGCTCCCGTCCACCTCAACCAGGGTTATTACATGAAATTGAATCATAATTGATAATATTTTACTAGAAATTAAACCTCCGTGGCATCAATGTGGGTCTGGGTGGTAGCCAAACACTGTTTCGTGGTAATTACTAGTTTTATTTTATACAATTATCGTTATCCAGTTTAATTTTACATTTATTTTTCAACTTTTCACCGTAAGTATCACCGTTTTCGTTTTCAATCTAAATCGCTTCCTTCTATTCCAAAAAAAAAACCAACCATCGTTCATACTCATTCTTCCTGTTCCTCATCCTTCTCTTTCACACATTCCCATCCCTTTCGCACATCCGCTGCGTTCCATTATAAGTTGACGTTTAAAACATAAGTTACGTTCATAAATAGTTAGTATAATCATCGTAATTTTATACCACATCAATATTTAGATTCGTTGTCTATTCTAATGTCATAACAAAATAATGTCTCATACTTTTACACAGATTTTCTGTTCATTATATGTATGAATTTGATGAAAAGGTCGTCGCATCGGGGGTTTTAAAATTTTCAATTTAGAGTTATTTTGAGAGTAGGCAGACTATAGTGTAAATAGTGGATCAGCCCCTGAACACCTAATTCTAACAATCCTCGAGAATGTTATTGTAAAATTAATTCGTACATCTCCTTTGAAGGTGCCCAGGTCCACTTGAGCCGGCCGGGCTGGCTGGGTTAGCTTTCGACCAATAGGATCGCTTAATTTTCCACAGTTCATTAACATGAAGCGATCTTTTTGGTCGAAAGGTAGCCTAGCTCGCCTGCCCGGCACAAGTGGACGGGCACCCTAACGAGTTATTAACATAAAATGTAAACATAACGTTGCGGTGAAATTGCAATTTCCATATCTAAATGTATTATTGATGATGATTGTTAGCGGTTTTCATGCTCCAAATACTGACGTTAAAATTAGGTAATGGTCAATTTATCTCGTCTATTGAACCGTTTACAATTAGTTTTATACAAAGTACCGTTTATACAAAATGCACTTAAATGTGTTAGCAATTAGGTGCTATCTAATATTTGGATCCAAAATTCGTTCACGTAAATGCCTTTGATGTTTTTGTTTTTCTTTGTTCGTTTCTTCACTCGTGTCCGTATTTTCCCCGTTATGTGTACCTACGTCTTTTTCTTTTACCGTCCAGGCTATGACACGGTTGGTCCACATTCGTGGTACCCATTTATGAGACCTAAAAATAAATAGCAAAGGACGAGATGCGTCTCAATAAAGTATTAGGTATTATAATGATGCTCAATGCGAAATCGCATGGTGACTTAGTATAGTATAGTATAGTATAGTATAGTATAGTATAGTATAGTATAGTATAGTATAGTATAGTATAGTATAGTATAGTATAGTATAGTATAGTATAGTATAGTATAGTATAGTATAGTATAGTATAGTATAGTATAGTATAGTATAGTATAGTATAGTATAGTATAGTATAGTATAGTATAGTATAGTATAGTATAGTATAGTATAGTATAGTATAGTATAGTGATGCTGTCAGACAGAAACCAACCAGATTATTTTTTTGTGGTGGGTAAGTATATCAACTTTAGTATTTATAGAGGCGCTATGCAAAATATCGTGCATTAATGAAAGAAAGACCTTACTGAATTATGATAGATCCATACACACCAAAAATTTGTTATGGCTCTGAATTTATCATGTGAGACGCGTATGGCCGAAATGCGCCTGACCCAAATAAATCTACAATAGCTTATGAAAATAATGAAATTTTACTGTCACTATTTGTATAATTAAATTGAATAATGCAATAGCCCCATAAAACACTCGATAAAAGGGATCTCAACTTCGATTATCGACACAATCCATTTCAGAAATACCCGGTATCCAGAACCGAAAGTTTTACCGGAATAATGTTAAGGAGGGAAGATGGGCGGAATACACAACCGAACTGGCAGTGGTCCAAAATTGCATTTCGATTCCAACTCGGTGTCAAACGTAATAAGGTTCAAAGTGGTTTAAAGTTAGGTAATGAGTGAGAATGTGGGAATTCATTATTTTTTCATATGCGGGTCATAGTGTATTTAGTTTAATTAATTGACTCAGGCGTTACTTTGCGGAAATTCATTGTTAGGATTTTAAGAGAAGGAACAACCACACACGCTCGGCTTATTAACCTCCGAAATTATAAATTAAAAACCTTGATCGGTAATAGAAGAGGCCAACACGACCGAGCGTCGTTAGTGAAGAGATATAGAATCAAATAAATACATATCGCCAGACACAATGGACACAATAATTCAATGGACTGGTGGATCCGAGTGACACCCAGACCAGGGAAAATTATGAAAAGGCCATTTCCGAAATTTACCCTGACGGGAATCGAACCCGCAACCACCCGATGCAGTGAGCCGGGTGGTCTACACTCGAACCACTGCGCCAAGCGGTCGTTAATATGATATGGCATGTGATGACATAAGTACAGATTCTTGAATGACGGAGTCCGGAACTCGCCCCAATATTTTGCATTGAAAAGTACACTATTTTATATGGTAAAATGTCAGCATATCATCCGTTAACCTCTGCTGCTTATAATAATGTATACAATATTATTGCTCAGTTCCATCTAAACCGGAAACCACTAACAATTATTACCGTCCCATATATGGCCATTTCAATTTAGAACAATCCTACTAATATTATAAATGCGAAAGTTCGTGAGTGTGGATGTATGTTTGATACTCTTTCACGCAAAAACTACTGAACGGATTTGGATGAAGTTTGGAACACAGATAGTTTATAACTTGGATTAACACATAGAATACTTTACTTAAGTCTGCGCGGACGAAGTCGCGGGCATAAACTAGTTTAATATAATACCCAAAACTTAGCCTATGTTATCACACAATGATTTACTCGCTCTTTTGTTTAGAATAGACTATATAAATTTATGTTTCATCCTCAAATATTTAATATTTCTGACGGTTCTGTTATCTTTTTAGGAATATATAAACAGCACAGTCCCCGTTCCGTTCCAGGAGGTTGAGGGTTTGATACCCGCCGGGGCAAATTTCGGGAATGGCCTTTTCGTAATTTGCCCAGGTCCGCGTGTCTCTGGGATCGCCCCCAGTCCATTGTACGGTGCCCATAGTACAAGCGTTGCTTAGTTTGGGGTCATTCAGTTGATGTGTCAGTCTGGCGATATTTATTATATGACAAATTTTTTTTATATGACCCTTTATTGGAACACGCAACTTTAGAAACATTTGATTTAAGGCGTGAAATTTGTCGTCACGTGCTAAATATATTAACATTTATGAAATGCTGTATTTAACTCATTATTTCTAGACCTAACGCAATTAGAGCAAAATTGAACGGTTTTGCTACAGAGATTGATCAACAAAATAATTTTTCAGACAACACTCCGTAATACAATTTCTACCATATTTTTGGGACGGTAACCTAGGCATATTTTATCTCATTAAGCTTGTTTTGTGAGTTCGAGCAAACAACTTATTAGGGAAGTTTGAGCTCAGAAAGCAATTTATCTTAGTCTGCGTTGCCGTTGATTGAGTCATTCCTGTTTGTTATCATTTTCTTTAACAAAATTAGTTAGGTGTACAACTATTACTGCGACGTCGCACTACCGCGGCCAACGAGAAGCAATAGTGACAACCGCTTGGCGCAGTGGTTCGAACTTCGAACGTAGGCCGCTCGGCGCACTGTATATGGTGGTTGCAGGATCGATTCTGGGGTTCAGGTTCGAGTCTGGGTGTCACTGGGATCGCCCCCAGTCCATTGTACGGTACCCATAGTACAAGCATTGCTTAGTTTGGGACCATACAGTTGTTGTGTTCGTCTAGCGATATTTATTATTATTATACTTAATGGTAATTAGGATTAGCGGCCACTCGGCTGTGCTATGAAGCGGGCCCGCAGCTTCGACCAATAGGATAGTTTCAATTCCACAGCTTCTTGTATTAGAGCCGTGTATGTCGTAGACTGTACCTCTTTAACACTATAAGTATGCAGGCACTATTTAACTAACTAGATATATTCGTGACTAGCTGTGCCCGCGACCTCGTCCGCGTGTAATTTAACTTATCAAAAATTTCGGGATTATTCATCCCCTATTTTATCCCCTTGGGGGTAGAATTAATCAAAATCCTTTCTTAGCCGATGCCTACGTCATAACATCTACCTGCATGCCAAATTTCAGCCCAATCCGTCCAGTGGGAGCGTTGATAGATCACTATGTCAGTCAGTCAGTCAGTCACCGTTGAGTTATATATATTTAGATTAATAAATAATAAGAAGTAAAGACACGTGATGAGAAGGGGTGAGAAACATGTGACTAAAAGAGTGATGAATATGAATGTGGATGGATACAGTGCGAGAGGAAGTCCAAAGAAAAGATGGATGGATTGTATCAAGAGTGATATGAACGAGGTTGGAGTGGATGTGAGTATGACAGGAAAGCGCGATGAATGGAAGGAAAAGACATACTGCGCCGACCCCAGATAATGGGAAAAGCCCAAGTAAGGCAGATGATGATGTAATAATAAGAAGTAAAGACCGTAACATTTTTATGGTAACAACGATAAGTGAAAGGGCCTGATTCACAACTTAACTCTCCCATCAAGTCCCCTTCAAGTCGGCTATACGAGCGAGCAATGCCTTTGGTATTGCTAGCATCCATCAGCTTACTGCTTAACATCAGGCAGATCGTTTGCTTATTTGCCGACTTTGTTCTATGAAAAAAAAAACTATTTTAGTCAATGTTACATATAGACAAAATATATTAATAATCACTACATAGTATAAAACAAAGTCGCTTCCCGATGTCTGTCTGTCCCTATGTATGCTTAGATCCTTAAAACTAAGCAACGGATTATGATGCGGTTTTTTTAATAGATAGATTGATTCAAGAGGAAGGTTTATATGTATAAGTAGCTGAGCCCGCGACTTCGTCCGCGTGGAATTTAACTTAACCGCTCCCGCTCCCGCGTTTTGAGCCTGCGCTACAGAACCCTTTAGTATTTTTTTTTTGTAAAATTAAAGTACCCTAAGTTACGCCTTATAACATCAGCTATCTGCCAGTGAAAGTCCCGTCAATATCTGTCCAGCCGTTTTGGAGATTACCCGGAACAAACATACAGACAGACAGACAAAAAAATATTAAATCGCTTATTTGCTATAGGTGTCGTATGTACTTTCATATGCATTTAGTGAAAAGGTGTTATTTTGATATTACAAACAGACACTCCAATTTTATTTATTTGTATAGATACATGCATTATATAGTAGAGAAACAATAAAAATACTCGTGCGAAGCCGGGGCGGGTCGCTAGTTATCTATAAAGGAAGCCAAATTAATTTTAAACACCCAGTGGGATTCAGACTAAAGAATATTATTATAACCGCCCTTGTGGAATTTATAATAAAGGCTAAAGAGAGAACTATTATAAAATAATTAATTCAGTTAGGAGATTATCCCGGTCGTTATCATATTCCCATTGAGATTATAAGATATAATGAAACAAATTTAATTTGAATGAATATTTAAATGCTCCGCGAGGAATTAACCTATGGTGATTATTGTATTATCTCCGTGTGTTTCAGGATAGGATTATAGAACATAAAATTATTATTTTTAAATTAATAAAAATATATAGTGCCAGACTGAAATACCAACTGTATGGTCCCAAACTAAACAACGCTTGTAGGTAAGTACTTACTATGGGTACCGTACAATGGACTGTGGGCGACCCCAGTTACACCCAGAAATGGGAAAATTACGAAAAGCGATTTCCGAAATTTGTCCCGGCGGGAATTTAACCCGCAACCAACATGCCCAGTGAACTGAGCGGCCTACGCTCGAACCACTGCGCCAAGCGGTCATCTGACGAATCAATCAAAGACTTAAAATTTAACGTAAAAATAATACCTAGTCACATGATACTACTTCGATAATCTTATTTAGTCATAGAGTGTTAGGTACACACTCCCCAGACAAAAACACAACGTGATATTGTAGGTGGGCTTGTCCATACCGCGGCCAACGAAAAGCGATAGAAAAAGGTAATTATGTTTGAGTTCAAGTCCGTCATCAGAAGAGTCACCAATATTCTGGCGGCCATTTTATAAATTTGTAGAGCACTCTGTGTTGGAAACTAAAATGTCAATTAAAAATAAATGAAGGAAATTATCCATTTATTTTCGTATCGCTTCTCGTTGGCCGTGTTGCAGTTTCCGGGAGCACCTAGTGCCGGAAACTAGAGCAGCGAGGTATTTGTACTTGTAAAAAGTGTGGTATCGTTTTGTTTCAGAATATTTCAATACTGGTGGTACTGTTGTACAGTTGGAGAATCGGCGTCAACGCGAAGAGGTATAAAGAACTTGACGACGTTTATTATGGTAAGTTTTTTCTGTATATAATATAAATTTCATAATTAATTTATTACCCCTTTAGATGTCCCACTCCAGGGCAGAGGCCAACTATGGCACGGTCGCTGATCATCGGATGATCGGTCACACGCAGTTCACGGCAACTGTGTGAGCGAGACGTATTAGATTTACGCGGGAGTGACAAAGACAGGTAATAACAGGTCATTGTACGAATTTCTTCGTGATCAGCGAACGTGCCATAGCAGAGGGTATTTAGGCTATAATCCACCACGCTGTGCGGGTTGGCGGATTTCACATGTCTTTTGAAAATCTACATTTTCTAAGACATGCAGGTTTCCTCACGATGTTTTTCTCCACCGTAAGCGAATGATAATCATTTATATAAATTATGAATCACACATAGATTTCAAAAAATCCAGAGGTGCGCGTCGGGGTTAACGTGAGACGCGTGCTTAACTTTCACTGCTTTGTTTATCTAAATATATATAACTCAAAGGTGACTGACTGACTGCCTGACATACTGATCTATCAACGCACAGCCCAAACCACTGGCCGGATCGGGCTGAAATTTGGCATGCAGGTAGATGTTATGACGTAGGCGGATGCCTAAGAAAGAATTTTGATAGCCTATAAATGCTTGTCTATAAATGTTTTGTAAATGCGATCTTCTGTGAGAGGACGGTATTACCCAGCCAGTCCGTATATGAGCTGCAATATAACTAACTACGTAACTATTAACTCAATAGCCTAGTGGTTAGAGGGGCCGTCCTCGTAGCTGAGAGGTATCGGGTTCGATCCCCATCCTGGCCATTAAACTATAGACGTGAGCCCACTCCTAGCACAAGCATTAGCTTAGTTGGAGGGGCTAAAGGGAATACTAGTAATGTGATAAACACACATTGCTAGTAATCTTTCTTTTGTTTTAAAAATATATATATATTTGCTGTAGGTTGGTTCTACCACTGTCATAACAATCTACACATTGTCTCAATTAAAATAGCATGCCCAAGAACTTTTCAACAACTTAGCTTTGAACGAACGAAAGCCGAACATACTTCAAAGGAAACCCATCCGATAAGTGAAAAAGTTCAGCCGAAACTTATAACAATGGGCCTACATAAAATGGACGGCTCAAAGATCCGTGTCGAGGACCAATTACTGAATCGCCAATCATTTACCCTGAACCGTTTCAATTCAATATACTAATGGAACTGTATTCACTAAACAACAGAATGATTAACACAAAGATGTTGTCATCAGTTGTTTATAACACGGATCTGAATATTAATTAAGATTGGAATTAAATTAATATCTCTATTCTACCAGCTCTATCCAAGGTCCTGGAGCGCCTTATAAATCAACGTCTTATACAATACCTGGAGTCAAATAAACTCCTCTCTCCTGCACAATATGGCTTTCGACGTGGTAAATGTACAGATGACGCGGTTCACGAGCTGGTTAACTCTATTGTGTTAAGTTTGGATGGCAGAATGAAGTGTTTAACGGTGTTTCTCGACCTAGCAAAAGCGTTTGACTCGGTCTCTATTCCGCACCTTTTAATAAAGTTGGAACGGCTCGGTATTAGAGGAATTCCACTAAAATTGATGGAAGACTATCTCACTCATAGAACACAACGTGTCAAGATAGCAAATAGATTAAGTGGCGAGTCTTCCGTCAAATTTGGTGTTCCACAGGGGAGCATTATCGGCCCGACACTCTTCTTAGTATACATCAATGACCTTTGCCAACTAAAACTTCACAAAGGCAAAATTCTGACGTTTGCTGATGATACTGCCTTGTTTTTCAGTGGCGATAATTGGGAGGAGGTATTCGACCTCGCACAAGTAGGTCTTAATAAAATTAGTCACTGGCTACAACGTAATGTTCTGACACTCAACGTGTCTAAAACGAAATACATAGCCTTTGCTCATAGGTCTAACTTACTTCCACCAACGTCTCTGACTATCTCTGCCCATGCCTGTGACAACCTATCCATATGCTCATGCCCTACTCTTGAAAGGGCAGAGAATATTAAATATCTCGGGGTCTATATTGATCAACACCTATCCTTTAAACCGCACATAGATGTTCTTGTTGGCAGACTCCGTAAGCTCATCTTCATATTTAGAACTCTAAGACACTCTGCTGACCGAAATACCATTAAGATGGTCTACTACGCCCTATGCCAGTCGCTTATTGATTATTGTGTTACATCCTGGGGAGGTGCCGCCAAAACCCGTATGATCGAGGTAGAGAGGGCGCAACGCGCTATACTCAAGGTTGGTGCTAGTCTCCCCTTTCGATTCCCTACTGTCAATCTCTATACGGAATGGGATCTTATCACTGTTAGGCAAACTTTTATTTTACATACGGTACTTAAAAAACACGCCCAGCTACAGTATGATAAAAACATATTAAATGATAAGCGGCGTAAAGGCAAGGTATGTCCCACTCTTCATCTCAAAACATCGCTCTCACATAAGTTCTTTTGCTTCCTTGGACCATATCTATACAATAAATTAAATACCTCCCTTAATCTTTATGCAAAAACTAAACACAGCTGCAATTTCACATTAAAAGAATATGTCAAAACTCTGGACTATCACCAAACGGAGAATCTTTTGATCGTTCCTGAATAACCCTATATCCCCCTTGCCCCATGCATAGTTGCCCCATACTCCATACTCATCTTGATTTCACTCTGTCACACGCACACACATGCACACCTACCCATTAACATACACCACTCAACACAGACCACACACTCACCCATATACTGTAATCATAATTTCTGCTTAGCTCATATTACTACTCTGTTATTTTTATAACCTACTTAATTCTAGCTTTTATTACTTTCTCACGGTCTATTAATACCTACGATTAGTTTTTTTCCGGGTGGGGCCCTGGTGACCTGTAACACAGGTTTTTTATAAACCTACAGCAGGCACCAGTCTCTCACAATGGTGGAAGCTAGTTATGGCAATATTGTTAACTTTAAGACAACCACATTTGTGAAGAGAGAATAAATGATTTATTATTATATTATTATTAATATGTGAATTCCATTTTCTGTTTCAAACATTATATACAACATTATATTATATAGGTGGACTAAGCTTCGGTTAAGGCTATTGTAGTGTGCAAAGGTGCATCGTCCACTTGAGCCAGACTGGCTGGGCTAACTTTCAACTAATAGGATCGCTTCATTTTCCACAGCTCATAAAAAAGCTCAGATGAAAAAAATAACGTAGACAGAGCGTGTAGAACAAGTGAGTGAAGCCAGCACAAGTAATACCAAATTACATAAAACCAGTTTTTATTTAAGATTTGCTGATCGCTGTTCACAATCCGCAATCGGAGCGTATGCTTAATATCATACAAAAAAAGCTTATTATATTTATGCCGTATTCCGTCGTAATAATAAATGACAAAAGACACATGACGTAATCTAAAAATATTACTTTTGCCGGGTTCACTCACTGGTGCTTGCTACACGCTCCGTCTATGTTATTATTTACGTCTGAGGTGTAAAGAAGAATGATAAACCCAATTTGAAGCTGGCTCAGCCTGGGCTGTACAATTCATAAGCCAATACAATAAAATGATTGATGACACAGTACCCGTTGTAGCGCGTCATGAAAAAATGCCGTCCGAGCCTTCGATTAAAGGAGAGCGCGAATGGTATATATCGCTTTTATTAAGCCACAAAGAGCAACAAAATATATTAAAATTTAATAAAGAGTCGTTGAATGGACAATGTGAATTAATAAAACCGAATAAGTATTGAAGCGAAGCTTCTTTACGGACGTTCGGGGCGCTCGCTACCCGGGCACTCAAACGGTGAAAAGCGAAACGCGTAACGCGTGACGCGTGACGCGTAACGCGTAACGCGTTACGCGTTAATATAATATATCTAATATCTACTGCAAAGCTTCGCTTCTTTCGGGCGTCCCTAGACGGCACTGATTTTTTTATTTTATTCTTTGGTAACTTTAGTTTTATTTCGGTTCATATTTGGCTCTTCCGTCAGTTCCGTTTAAATTAATATTTAAGATTCCTTTGAAGATTATTTCCCAACATCCACTTTAAAAGTCTTTGGTGAAGGCGGGAATCGACGTTATGTTTACGCAGATAATAAATAGTAGAGGCAATAATATCATTAATACACAATATTGTATACGGAGCAACAAAAAACTGTGTAAGTAATAAATTATGTCGCACAAAACATTCTATAGTTACCACATGTACAAAAACTTCTATTCGAATAAATCACTGAAAAAGTATCCTTGTATAAAACTCGCAATTCATTGCTGCGAATAACGTGTGCTTACTAGTGACTAACTCTATAAATATATATTCTAACATCATATCAGTACGTAGGTAGGCAATGTTTTTGCGGAATTTCCCTTAGTACTGTAACATTTCCTCTCATTAGGACAAGGTATATATTGTAACAGCTCGGAGATATTAATACTCGTATCGTGTGTATAACTGTTTATGTAAGGATAATATTAATTAAGCTTTGTATTTCTTGCTTATACAACAACACAACATATAAAGAAAGAAAATATACGTGTGAGTACGAGTATATTCGACGACCGCTTGGCGCAGCGGTTCCAGTGTAGGCTGCTCGGCTCACTGCACCGGGTGGTTGCGGGTTCAATTCCCGTCCGGGAAAATTTTGGAAATAGCCTTTTCGTAATTTTCCTTGGTCTGGGTGTCACTGGGATCGCCCCCAGTCCATTGTACGGTCCCATAATACAAGGGTTGCTTAGTTTGGGGCCATACAGTTGGTGTGTTTGTCTGGCGATATTTATTATTATTATTTATTTTGCTTTGTCTTGTAGGACTTTTTGTGTCAGATTTGGGTGTGATTTTTTGATTTTCCAAATTTTCCCGAACTCTTATTGACAATATGACCAGCTGCCGCCATCTTGCTAAAGTTTAGCTAAACAGTAATCTATCACACTGTCTAGACAACTTTTTGTAATATCAGACAATTTTCCTAAAGCTTATTAAATTATGGTTAATGATCTCACGTAAATTCAGAACAAAACGGGCCGTTGTTCAAAGCTGTATCATTATTAATCATGAGGCTAGTCGTCATATACCGCGCAGCTGCGTCTGAGCAATCAGTTATGATGATATGCCTACATGGTTAGACGTCAAAACTGGGCTCATACCACGGTAGCTACTTAAAACGCAATAGAAAAGCAAACGCGCGCGTTCGAAAGCTAATTCGCGTTTGAACGCTCCCGTTTGAAAGCAAATTTGCTTTCAGGCGCTCGAGTTTGCTTTTTTATTGCGTTTTAAGTAGCTAAAGTGGTAAGGGCCCTGATCGCACGGACGCGCTTCTCAGTGCGTGGACGCACTTATTTGATATACCTACATTTTACTTTTTTCTGGCTAAGGTATCTATACTGCGTTTTAAGTACCTAAATCTACAAATATTTTATATAAAATCCCCGTGTGCGAGTGTTAGTAATTCTTCTCCTAAACGGCTTAATAGATCTCAATGATTTTTCTCCCTTATGGAGGGGTCATCGGGATGGTTCTTAACTTAAGTCAACCCGTTATTAGGTGGCACTGTTGTTAACATACAGAATATAAAATCTACTCCAGCGAATAATTAATAAAACCTAATCATAAGACAAATTGTAAATATCGTAAAAAGACCTTTATGCCTAATTTACTGGAACTTATTTCTATTTTCTTTGCCTGAACCTCATTGGAACTGTTGAACATGTTATCTCAACATCTGAACACGATATATTTTACCTTCATTATTCATAGGCCAACACACTTATGACTTTATTGTAGATTTTCCAGCCCACTCGTCTGAAAAATAAAGGTAAGGCGTGTTTCCAAGAGCCCATATTTTATCTAGGTGTAATAAAAACATCGGGCTTGGGAAATGTAACCGTATATTCTGGTTCTTACGATTGATAGGGACCTACCTACGTCCTGAAAAGGGTTCGTCTGGGTTCATAATTTAAAAATTCTGGTCCTGTACTCATGTTTGGAACCCGCTACGCAAAGGCTTTGCTTGGAGTGTCCTTGAGCTTAGATTAAGGGGCATTGTCAATTTGAGCTGGGCGGCCTGACTGGGCTAGCTAGCCTGCCCGGCTTAAGTCGACGGGTACCCTTATAGTTATTGAGCTAATTTCACCCTCCCGACCGCATGGGATTCTAGGATATGTTATTTAGTTATTGTCCGTAGCAGAAAAACATTTTCAACAACGACGATAATGATACCTATGGACTCACGAATAGGTATTATTTTACCATTGACTGAAAATCTGTATACAATTCAGTATTCAACAAATAGTCTTTCAACTTAGTTGAAAGTAATCAAAACCATCTCCTTCGTAATCTCCTTTATCAATATTCTGACTGTATTCTGCCTATGAATATTCAAGTAAAGTGCCAATAAAGGGATTTTGGGCAATATTGGGTATTCCACGTCAATTCTCATAAAACTCTCAGAAATTCTAGTATTTCCTTTAGATGATAACTTTTAAAAGTGTTAGTTTCCCTCATAATATTCTTTTGATAATGTAGATGTTTTTAATGTTAAGAAATTAATGGTTAGAGTGAATGCCTCTGTAACTGGTAGGTTCTGGGTTCGATTGCCATCTTTTAATATTTTTTGTTATATTCTACTAATATTATAATTGTGTAAGTTTGTGAGTGTGGATGTATGTTTGTTACTCCTTCACGCAAAAACTACTGGACGGATTAGGATGAAATTTGGAACACAGATAGTTTATAACCAGGTTTAACACATAGAATACTTTGCTTAAGTCTACGTGGACGAAATCGCGGGCAGCAACTAGTTACTTTATATAACAAAGTCTGCAAGAAAGCGTACGCCTGATGTTAGGGAGTTACCATTGCTTATAGATGCTTGCAATATCTGAGGCATTGCGCGCACGTTACCAACCTCGAGAGGAGTAGGAAAGGGGAGGGGAAGTGAGGGGAGTGTCTTCCGGCTCTTTCACTTATCGTAGCAGCTATAATAGCAACTTTACGCCAATTTTCTGTGAGAAGACTCTACCACACCTGTCGAGCGAGCCCGTATATGGCCTGCAATCAATTGGCTTAAGTTTGGCTCTACCATCGTAATATTATTAGACAATGAATTAATTAGTGTTAATAGTTATTAACGATTAACGTGGGCCCGCACAATCTCAGCGAAAAATTTTATATTTTATTTTTGAAGCGAAGCTTCTTTACGGACGTTCGGGGCGCTCGCTGCCCGGGCACTAAAACCGTGAAAAGCGTTACGCGTTACGTGTAACGCGTAACGCGTATTTTTATGTTACACTCTGCCTACCCTGTTTCAAAACCCTATGCACGCCACTTATAATATATCTAATGTCTACTGCAAAGCTTCGCTTCTTCCGGCCGTCCCTAGACGGCACTGATTTTTTATTTTTTTATTTTTATTTACGGGTCTAGAAAATAAATAAAATATATCTAACAGGTGTGCCAGTGGGGACATCAATTATATCTATTTCATACTTATGTAAGCCTTTTAACATTAAACGCGGTAAATATAAAGGTACATACAAATAAAACTTCTGCACATTATCTGGGTTGCGACGAGCAAAACGAGGTCCCTCGCTCATCCAACACAAAGGGAAACAATTTCGTGAAAAAGAAATGAAGGGGACTGGCAAAACGGAGGCAATTACTATGTACCACCCGTAATTATTGGGCGATCTCGGAATCCCTTATAAGAGGGTATTAAAGGGAGTTATTATGAGCCGAGAAATACTTAATAGGTGCAGAGTTTAATGGACTTTCGTTACCCTGTATTTTTAATAAAGTAAAGGCCTTTTGGACATCCGCAAGTAATTTTACTTGCGTATGTCCAAAAGACCTGTGGGTATATGTGTACCCCTCATATTACTGTTTGTCTGCAGTCTCCATACAATCACTAGTGGTGAAGCTTTCCCTTCGCCGTAATGGCACTGCTGTAGGGACTTTATATCCATTTTAAATACCGAGATGAAGAAGAAAAAGTAATATCTATATCTATACAAATAAATAAAATTGGAGTGTCTGTTTCTAATATCAAAATAACACCTTTTCACTAAATGCATATGAAAGTACATACGACACCTATAACAAAAATGCGATTTAAAAAAAAATTGTCTGTCTGTCTGTGTGTTTGTTCCGGGTAATCTCCGAAACAGTTGGACCGATTCTGACGGGACTTTCACTGGTAGATAGCTGATGATATAAGCAGTAACTTGGGGTACTTTTATTTTATAAAAACAAAATTTAAAGAAATGGGTCCTGTCGCGCGTGCTCAGAACGCGGGAGCGGGCTTTTATGTTAAGTTAATTCCACGCGGACGAAGTCGCGGGCTCAGCTAGTTTTCCATAAAATACTTAACCTTTATCTAATTATGAAAATCATATTGTGTGCGTTCTCAATTGTTCACCGTCACCATTTAGATATTTTTTTTTTAACTATTGTGAAACCTCGATTGTTTTTGCTATAGTTGGATCCGGTAGAGGGCGCTGTTGCCACATCCAGAAAATAAAATCTACGTTAGCGAAGCTACGTGAAAAAGCTAGTTACTTACCTCCTTTCCATAAAAATCGAATTTTCTAATGTTTTTTTTTCTAAAACGAAATATCACCAGACTGACTCACCAACTGTATGGTCCCACACTAAGCAGACCTGGGCAAATAACGAAAAGGCTATTTTGTAAATTTGCCCCGGGCATCGAACCCACAACCACCCGGTGTAGTGAGACGAGCGGCCTACGCTCAAACCACTGCGCCAAGCGGTCGTCATATGTCTTATTATTTCAGGAGAGCATGCTTAATACAAACATTCTCACTGAGGTCGCTACACCTTAAGAAATAAATAGGTATGAACGTATCCCTTTTGTATTGATGAATTCCCATATATTGTTATAAATTCCTACCAATATTTTCGCTTACTCGTTTATTCTGGGAACGGGACCCCGAAAGTATACCTACATCTAGAGAAATGACATCGTTATTCTTCTTCCGATACCTGTGTGTTGGAAATTTATGTATACAGAAGAGGCACATCTTCTCTCAATATTCGCTTATAGATTTATTACGTTTTGTTGTGAGTCGAAATTTTAGTTATCCAGTTCAGCCAGTGTAGAATGCGCTCTTCCTACCTTACTTGCTCGAGAGGATAATAGGTAGGTCATACAACAACTTTAAATTGTATTGAGTCGGCTGCGGCTAAACATTCATTATTTACTGCTTCCAAGATAAAACAAACAAAAGTTAGCGAAGTAATAACTTATTCCTGCGAAACTTACACGTTTATGCAAATCGTTGGTGGCTTAGCGTGTTTATATTAAATGCACAGAAATAATATGGTTATAACGCGATGTTTTAGGAATTGAAATGAGTTTTAATAATAATCTATACAAAAAAATAAAATTGGAGTGTCTGTTTGTAATATCAAAATAACACCTTTTAACTAAGTGCATATGAGTACATAGGACACCTATAGCAAAATAGCGAATTATTATATTTTTGTCTGTCTGTCTGTCTGTATGTTTGTTCCGGGTAATCTCCGAAACAGCTGGACCGATTTTGACGGGACTTTCACTGGCAGATAGCTGATGTTATAAGGAGTAACTAAGGATAGTTTAATTTTAGAAAAATAATTAGGGTTCCGCGAAAAAAAATGAAAACATGAAATCAAAGAGCATCTCCGAAACGGCTGGACCGATTTTGACGGGACTTTCACTGGTAGATAGCTGGTGTTATAAGCAGTAACTTAGGTTACTTTTATTTTAGAAAAATAAAAACAAAAAAATGGGTCCTGTCGCGCGGGCTCAGAACGCGGGAGCGGACTTTTATGTTATGTTAAATTCCACGCGGACGAAGTCGCGGGCTCAGCTAGTAATAATAATAAAATGATAAATAATTTAGCACTTTTGACGTCCCACTCCTGGGCACGGGACTCCCGTCAACACGAGGGGGATTCAGATATAGGACCGCAAGACGCGTGCTTAACCAAACGGCTATCACTACACCTTTTTACCTTTTAACTAGTTCTAATTATTACTATCCACTTGGATTCCAATTTTTCTCCATTTTTACTCCAGTTGCCCTAGATGGCGTATCCCTTCCAGTCTGCTCAGACTTCAGATACCTCGGCTCTATCTTGCAAAGCGACGGCGACATTGACCGGGAAGTAGCAAGCAGGATAAATGCTGGTTGGATGAAATGGCGACAGGTCTCAGGGATAACCTGCGACGGGCGAATGCCCCTTAAACTTAAGGGACAAATTTATAAGTCTGTTATAAGGCCTGTCGTATTGTATGGATCAGAGTGCTGGGCTACAAAAGTGGTGGATGAAAGAAGAGTGCATGTAGCAGAGATGCGAATGTTGAGATGGATGTGTGGTGTAACAAGGATGGATAAAATTAGAAATGAGTATATAAGGGGAAGCCTGAAAGTAGCGCCGGTGACAGAGAAAATAAAGAGCGGAAAGTTAGCGTGGTATGGACATGTTATGCGAAGAGAGGATGATCATGCGGTCAAAAGGACGATGGGTATGATAGTGAGCGGTAGTCGGGGTAGGGGACGTCCTAAAAAGATGTGGATGAACTGCGTGGAAAAGGATATGAGCGAAAAGGGAGTGAGTGCAGAGATGACGGATGATAGGCTTGAATGGAAGAAGAGAACGTACTGCGCCGACCCCACCTAGAGTGGGATAAGGGCAAGGTGATGATGACTTGGATTCCAATGAATATTGTTGTGCTTATCTAAATGGCGCGAGCATTCATATTTTCAGGAAATATGGACGCCATTTGGATTTATTTGTTTAAACTTATCAGTTACAGAACCGATAAAAAATATATATTACACGTTTGAGACAGGCCACTGATAGAAATCCCAGTCCCAATTTGCATGTGGCAACCGAGGAAGGCAACGGATGGAAATTTTAAAATTAACCTCATCCCATCGGGAATCCAGTTTATACAGAATTGATGTAGATAAACACACTTATATAACGTATAGAGGTTCCCGGTACGCTCCGTGTTCAAATTTTCCCGATTTCTGCGGGAAATTGAAACTCTTTAGAGTTGTCGTGTACTTTTGGGGTGGGGTGTACTTATAATGAGCCTTATCGCATCCCGCGGTTTGATCAGGCTTTCGACTTATGTACGATGTTAGTACACGATATGGATAAAGTTCATAATTGTGCTCTCACTTGTTAAGTATATGCAAAATATAATTGGTATTTTTTCCTTGAAAATTTGACGATTTTACTGTAAAAATACGTTCAGTAGATGAGACGATAGTGATCAAGGTTAAAAATAGTTAAGACGCTTTTGTTAATACATACATTCATGTTCGGGTTTCTGCCTTTATACGCCTTAATACTCCTACAGCTTTAAAGTCCTACTATCAATACATCTTCTGGCTGCTGGTAGACATTCCAGAACACAGTAATTGTCACAGTAATTTCATTTTTTTTACCCTCACGAGCGTCACCATATAAATTCAAATTTCAAATTCAAATCATTTATATTGTTTAGGCCTACGGGGGCACTTACAAATTGTCAATTTTACATATTTTTTTCTCATATCTACTATCTACAACCAGATCGGAACGCGACCTCGACTGAGAAGATCCGGCAAGAAACTCAGCGGGCTTGTCTTTTTACATGTCTTTTTTTATTTTAAATCTTAATACTAGTAACATTATTATTTCAATACCTAAGTCACTAAGCCTAGTCTCGCATCTTTCACAATAAACTCACATTACAGGCTTTATGTTTGTAGCACAAAGTTTTCAGGTACAGGCCTTATTAACCCTCCGAAGGTCTTGCTTTAGTAATCAAGTTTAGGACGTCTCTCTGTGACCCTCTAAAGTATCAGTTTTGTGAGGTGTGAGGTCTCGCCTTGCTAAATTAAGACCACACGACGCTAACCTTGAACTATACATTAGTGATAGAATTAAATATGACTCTAATCCACGGTACTATATTGATTTAATAGGACAGTAGAATCTCTTTTCACAACTGAGTATTTTTCATTATTTCGATAGTTTTTATTCCTTATATTTCATAGAGCTCTATGTTTTTCTTTAATGAGACAGCCACTTTTATAGCAAACTAGTTTATGCCCGCGACTTTGTCCGCGTATACTTAAGTATTCTATGTGTTAATCCAGGTTATAAACTATCTGTGTTTCAAATTTCATCCAAATCCGTTCAGTAGTTTTTACGTGAAAGTGTAACAAATATACATCCACACTCACAACCTTTCGCATTTATAATATTAGTAGTATTATAGAGACAAAATCATTTTTTGTTGTTTAAAGATTACTAGTAATGTAAGTTTATCACATTACTAGTAATCTTTTTTTATCCCGTTAGCCCCTACAGCTAAGCTAATTCTTGTGTTAGGAGTTGGCCCACATCAATAGTTTAATGGATAGGATGGGGATCGAACCCTGAACCTCTCGGTTACGGGGGCGGCCCTTCTAATCTAGGCTATTGACGCCTTAATGTAACACCAATCATTTTTTTTTTTTTTTTGCAGTCCCGGCAAGGTAGGTAAATAAAATACTGAAAGAACCCAGTCTTGGAGCACTTTTTTTTTATAGAACAGTTAAGATATAACGACATCGATCTCCTTTTCAGAGCACTTTCAAGTGAAGTAAATAGCCTAAGGGACCGCCTGGCGGTTCCACTTGCTCCGAAGTCGCTCGGCTTGCGAAAAATATATGAAACTGTGCACCTTACTTGACAGTGCAAAATATTCAACTGAAAGTAGGAAAGAAGTTCAAACTTGGCAAAGTTTTTTCCAGTTCTTATGGTGTTTGTTGGCCTCTTTTGTGTGATGTGATTTTAATGATGTTTTGCGGAATAAGGGCGTGGCAACAAAATAACTCAATTTAGCAGCTTCGCAGACCCCAGATAATGGGAAAAGGTAAGGCAGATGATTAGAAGCTTCGCAGTTAAGGAGGCAGAAATGTCATGTAATGATTTAATTTCCTTGATTTTCTCATTCCTTTCTTTTTAGTCGTATGCTTTAACAAACCTTCAGTCACGGCTGTATAATAATAATTATAGGTATAGGCTGTATAGATATAGAAAATTCTGTTATCCACAGATAAATAGGTAACAAGTTAGGATGGAGATTGTCAATAGCCTAGTGGTTAGAGGTCCAGGTTCGATCCCAATTCTAACATACGAATTACCTCAGCTGGATCTGCCACGGGAATACTAGTAGGTAATGTACATGAATAGTAATGTTTAATCAAAAATTACAAAAAGAAAGAGTTGTGAAAAATTCTACCCTTATGTGGTTAAAGTAGGAAGTCGATTTTTTATATAAGTAAATTCCATTCTGAGATACACGCGGAATTAGTTACGTACAAAAGCTAGTACCAAATATTCAGCAAATATCAAAATTAGCGTACCATTTTTCTTATTATATAGATACCTACTAGATTATTATCATAATAAAAGTAACGGTTGCACATAAAAAGCAATCCTAAACACATCCATTAGCACATCGCTACTCAATGCACATAAAACCTAATACGCTTTTAGAAGAGCACCGTTCGTAGCAAACATTCTGACCCTACTTATGCACCGCCCGCCCAGTGCTTATGTTCCGCAAATGAATTATACAAAGGCGGGGAGACGAGGGGATTTCTTATTCATCTCCTTTCTATTCCACCTCAAGCTTCTTCGTGTAAACAGCTCTTACATTTTTGTACGCCTGATTTTACTGACTCGTTTTTCATATTCATTCATAGCAGACGGAGAAAAGATGATCTAAATTAATTTTAAAATATATGTAGGATCTCTAATTTCAGTAGGTGCACATTCACTCCTGTAAGTATAGACAAGTAATTTACGCTTACTTAAAATTCTGAATTCTAATCTGTCGTTATGTCTTAGCTAAAAAAATATGAAGTAATTACTTACGACCAATGATTGACTTTTGACACGGCAATGACAGGTGGTGTTTTTGGATAAGTAGTAAGTCAAAAAATATAGTGACTGTAGTAAGAAGTGTATATTTATCATCGCCATTATACAAGTAGTATTATTTCCACAAGACGGCTCGAGAAACTGTATATCTGCAACTTCAGAACATGTTGAGTAATAGCCGCACACGAACTTGTTACAGATGCCATGGCTCGTTTGTATAAGTCTACACCGGCGAGCCATGGCGTCTCGTCCCAAATCACTATTGGGAGACCCCAACAGTTATAAATATTTAAAAGCAAGTTTTCGGAAATACAGAATAAGGGGCCTGTGCATACCACGTTTTTAAAACGCGCCGTCGAAGGCGCGCTTTCATCCTACAAAAGTCTATAGTCTAAAGACTAAAGTCGTCAAGCTGCGTCTTACTCGCGTGAGTATCGATTCTGTAATCGCACGTCCACGGCGCGTTTAAAAAACGTGATGTGCATAGGCCCTAACCTAACCTTTCAGAATGTGTGTGAAAAATAAATGTCCCCTTAGAAAAGCTTAGGATGTCACTGTACCCGCTTGAATCGCGCGTAATAAAACACTGGCCGCGTAATGAAACAGTTTCGCCTCGTAAAAATGGCTCCGCACCATTTCTGGTACATTTATCTCCAAAACTCACGAAAGTCGCGCTTGGAATGTTATGTAAGAAACCTTGCAGATATTTCAGTGAGAACTCAACTTACAGTGTTGGGTTCTGACTAGCTTCCTTCTTCATTTCTAATTATATTGGAAGAGAAACCTGTGATATAAATATGAAAAAATAAATGAAAGATAATGTAAATGACTCAGATCTGGGTAACTATAGTGTCTATGTCATTCTATTCCTGTAATAACAGTGAAACTATATTACGTCTTGAAAAGTGGTGCCCCCATAATAGATGATCATTCGCCAATAAGACTTATTTCGAGGGTCGTATTGTAGAGCAAACTATTGTGTGACTATTCAGAGTTTTCTTCACCAAATTCGGGCGAGTAAAAGAGAATATTTCATTCGTTTCTTTGTATGAGCTAGTGGCCGAATCTGGTGTCGAAGTATTCAGGTGTAAGACATGGAACGCGACTCTAGTAATTTTAAAACTATAAGAAAAACTTTAGAAAAATGAGTTAGTGAATTACAAATAAGGAACAGATGTAAGTATGGGTGAATAAAACGACTAAAAAGAAGTTTTATTTTTACATAGGTCACCTGAAGGCTTGCGACAGTGGCTTAACGACTTAATGCCTGTATTAGATAGGGTCGAAAGTTCAACGTGCCCTCCGAAGAATGAACGGAAGTGATTTGGGAGAAGAACCCATCACTCATCCACGGCTTGTGACCCTCCAAAATTATAAACCGAATATGATTATCGATAACAGAAGGGGCCAACAAGATCGAACTCCATTAGCCAGGAGTCTATCCATCATGAATGGCAGGAACCTTAATTATATGCAATTTTCCGCGATGAATTTTTCGCATAGCAACGCCCGAGTCAATCAATTGTGAACGGAAGCGTTCAGTTTTAAAAGCCACTAGTGGTCACCCACAAAAAATGGATTCACTCAGCTACTTCCTAATTTTAACTATGTTTTACTTAGTTGTAGGTACTGTTATTATTCCTATTATTATTATAAACTATTATGAAATAGTCTGGTGTTAATAAAAAAAACCGGTCAAGTGCGAGTAGAACTCGCGCCCTGAGGGTTCCGTACAATATTTTATTATGATTTAAGATAGTTTTTCCATTCCTGGATTCAAATATCGATACCGGCAAGATATTTTAATAATATTATATAGTTCCCAAAAATGCTTCAACAAATTCGGGAACCGAATACAAACTGCAACCAAACTGAATACAAACCAGGGTTGTTTCAAAAAAATCAATTTGTTTTAATCACCTTGTTGAAAACATGTTTAAATCATTTTGGAAAAAAATTTTTCCTCCTGATTTAAATCAATGTTTTAAACAACGATTTAAACGTGATTTAATCAGTACTTGATAGTCAAATGAAACATGTACATGACGCTGTTTTATTAGTAAGTACATGTAGACGCAAGTTTAGATTTGTTTGCGGATGAATGGATGAAGATTATGTCGGCATGCTTGAAGTTCTGCGAGATAGATGCCTGATTGTTTTATATTTCTAATTTGTTTATACTTAATTGTTGTTGCTTGTATTTTATTATTTGTGTAATTGGTTAATTTGACCGTTCTAATAAATAAATGAAGAAAATAAACATTTTATTATTTTAAATATTTTATATTATCAAGGGCCTGCATCAGAATCGTCGGATAAAATTTATCAACCAAATAAATAAACGTTTTGACATGATGTTCTAAGGAAAAACTGTCATGACGCTATATTTTATGGATAAAAGTTGGGACGATTTTAAACGTATTTAATCACGTGAGTTGTCTGATATTGTGGTGGCCGTATGGTATTATTTTCAATACTTATGCAATTTGATCATGTGCCTTAATTCTTGCCACTAGCTTATGACCTCCTTGTTACATATTTTGCACTAGCTGTACGCGCGAATTCGTCCGCGTGGAATAGTGTCTTTGGGTAGCAATTTTAATTATTTCACAAATAAGACACATACGTATAGATACTTTAATGAGCTATTTGCAGTGTTTAAGTAGGTAGGTAGTAGGTAGGTTTGTAAGAGCTATATTTCTATGCAGACTTTCATCCCCTATTCACTTTTGTTATTTTACACCCTTGAGGGTAAAACTTTTACCCTCATGGTTGTCACTTTAAATGTCATAATATTTATTAATGGCGTACAATCAAAACCCTAAAAAATAAATTTAAAGCTTCTAGCTCTAAAAATTACGATATTTCCATACAACATTTCATCCCCCCCTTTTAACCCCTTACAGCCTTTTTCGCATTAAAAAGTAGCCTATGTTCTTTCTCAGGCTCTGGTCTATCGGTTTACGAAATTTCATTTAAATCAGTTCAGTAGTTTTGGCGTGAAAGACCGATAGACAGACAGACAGAGTTACTTTCGCATTTATAATATTAGTAAGGATTTAACTCTACTAGATTTTAGCAGCCTCACATCCGGAACTTCAATGTAGTGCTTCCAAATATTGTATTCTTTCTTCCACCAGTGGGGATGGAAGGTGCAGAGGTTACATACATGTTGATATAAGGAAATAAAGAATACAGGTCAAAAACATAAATAAAGCTGTTTAGCTTGGAAAAAATTACAAAATCACTTTTAAACATTAAAGGTTTTTGACACTCGAAAATCTAAAAAAACAATTTAAATCAGTGTTTTAAACATGAATACATCATAGTAAAAGCATATGAAAAAAAACATGAATTAAACATCAAATCATTGATTAAAACGAATAAAACTATAAAATCATTTATTATTTCAATTTCCCTGATTTTTTTGCAGCCCTGATACAAACCCCTATTTTACACACTTAGGGGTGGAATTTTACAAAACGCTGAAATTAATATTTTTTATTTGTAATAAGTAGCCTCAATACTTATTTTCATGTCTCTAAGTTCATTTAATTTTTTTACCCCATAAAAACTTTCACCCCCTATTTTATGTACTTAGGGGTGGAATTTTTCAAAATCCTTTCTCAGTGGATACTTGCGGTATATAAGGTATTTAATGTCAAAATTTCATGATTCTGACACCAGCGGTTTCGGCTGTGCGTTGATTCCTTTGTTATGACTAGTGAATTTGCAAAAAGTAGCAAAATATGCGACATTAATGCCCGTATCTTTTGATTGCGTTGTCTTAGAAGCTAATTTTTTAAAACCTGCAAGGGACCATAGCCTTTCATATTTGATATTAATTTCAACTTGATATCTCTATCCGTTTCTGAGAAAAAAATTATTGACAGACCGACAGACAGACAGACAGACGGACAACAAAGTGATCCTATAAGGGTTCCGTTTTTCCTTTTAAGGTCCGGAACCCTAAAAAACAATGAAATAAAAAGGAGCATCATTCACAGACAGAATGTTCTATAAATATTTCATGTACCTACTTATTGTACGACACGTACACCCCCTCTATAACACTGGTTCATTCCTTTCTAAGACCGTCATTTCGTCGTAGCGTCGCATATTAAGGAAACTTTAGACATAGACATTTCATAGAGAAAGCCGTTTCGCGAGTGTTTTAAAATTGTTCGTGTGAAATCCTACGTCGTTAATTAATTACGTTTTAACTGCGTTTAAGCGGATATGTATTTGACAATTTTCGACAAAATATTCATCATAAATTTTAAGTCAAAATCCGCAGATAAAGATCACAACAGGTTTTATAAATTTTACAGTTTCATATATCTATGTAAAGCTGCAAAATTGATAAAAAGGTACCTACCATTGCTAGTTTCGCCCTCACTGCATCGTTGCCATACTTATGGCAGTAGCTTAATATATATGTCTAATAAAACATGTCAAGTCATCAACGCAGAATTTTGATTATCATCACTATTCATAACTGATGTTAACATTTATTGTTTTCTTATATTTACGCGAATACTACACATTGAAATAAAACTATTTTTTACGGATTATATCGTTGCTGTAAGGCAACCGAAACGTCGGGAACATAAAAAAGTAAATAAACGCGATATAATCCGTAAAAAATAGTTTTATTTCAATGATGCTAACATTAATAAAAGGAAATTAAATGTAGAACAATACTTAACTAAATAAGAAGAGCGCCGGTCACTTACCGCCTCTGTATGGTGAAGAATTCTCATTAAGTCTTTGCTGGCAGGCATTCGAACGATTGCTTTAATGAGGAGCAAATACCTTAACGTTTGAGCGCTCTTTGTGGTATGTGATCCGTATGAGTATCCGTGGAGTTAGGAAAATAACGTCTTCAAGTTTGCACAGTTCTAGAAGGTAAGAAACACCTGTTTCAGTTTTTAATTTTACTACGAACGTGTAATAGAACTGAAAAATTCAGAGGCGTTTAAAAAATAAGGAAGAAAATAAAAGGAAAGACATCAATGGATCGAATGGTTAATATCCTTTTATTTGAAGTCGGTTAAAAATATACAAGAAAAAAGTGTTGCCGTCAATCCAAATGATTGAGCCTCTCTCATACAGCTTTCGAATAAAAGCCACAGGATACGGGTTGGAAAGGTTCACTAAATAAAATAAACTTGAAAGACAATCTCAGATATTGTACTGAAAACATTTTCAGACACGCTTATAAATACTCTTGGGGTTTATTTACTGAAATACTTGACATAAAGGCCCCGTTACAAAGAAACATTTTGTGAAAGATATTTGTAAGATTGGGACACTCAGTGATGCGTAGAGATTCTTTGATTAGAATCATTACAGTAATTATTTTGGAAAATATATAAAAGAAAATTGTCTGGAGATATTATTTATTTCATCTATAGCCTAGTTAGTAACAGGGTTTGATAGCTGGCTATTAAACTATTGCCTGGAGCCTACTTCTAGCACAAGCATTTTATCTTAGTCGTTGAGGCTAACGGGAAAGGATAGCTATATAGCACTACTAGTAAAAAACAGTCACATAGCCAGTTAGCTTTAAAAAAAATCGCCTATTATACCGCATAAAGTATAGTTTCTAATGGTGACAACAGACTTGAGCCGAGGCAGGAGCAAAACAAATAAACTTACATTGAAAAACTGGGGTTAAATGTTTAAATACTCTACTCATTGTTGCGTGCAACTGCGATTTAAATGTAAAATTTTAATACAAATTTCACATATCACCCGCGGATTCTCTCGTTCAGATATTAGTTTATCGTTACAGAATAACACTGCTCCTCGTGGTTCTGCTCGTTTCTATCACCGCTGAAGCGAAAATAACAATTCTAACATCCCACGTCCAAAATACGCGAAAATATCTACAGTGGTTAGAGAGGCCGTCCTCGTAGCTGAGGGGTACCGGGTTCGAACCCCATCCTGGCCATTTAACTATTGACGTGAGCCTACTCATAACACAACCATTAGCTTAGTTGGAGGGGCTAAAGGGAATACTAGTAATGTGATAAACCGCATATTTAAAAAAAATTATGCCTAGGTAACATTAATATATGAGCACTTTCCGTAAAGACTGAAAGTTTTTACATAGTACCTTTATGCCGCATTTCTACAGTAACATAGACCATGAGTGCTTTTAGTCGAACAATGCTCTAAGGGCCGCCACTGCTCCGGTACCTACTTGGCATTACCCTATTATCCACATTGAATGATATCGTCCAAGATTGGGACCCAATTCTCGATGTGTTGGATACAGCTCGCACTAGTAGTATCGAGCAAACACCCCCGGGGTTATCGACTTAATCGATTTTCCCCAGATTTTGTTTGTTCACTTCAAAATCGATTACGTGACGATTGTCGGACGCGATTCCATTACTTTGGCCGCTACTAGGTCTAGCCTAATACGTTATAATGTTTTGTGAGGGCTACAACTCCTACCGGATAATGTAAACACCTACTATGATATAAATACATACGACATCCAAAACTCATGGCATCTTTCATGAATGAGTGTGTGTCGCACAATAAGGTTCCGTTTATATTGGCAAAACTGTATTTTTACATACATCGTTTTATAAAACATGACATAGGATTGGCAATAACCCTTTAAAATTATGCAAAGGTAAAATAAAGGTGCTATAAAGAATGAAAGACGAACTACGGTTAAACTGAAGTGCATCTACGTGATAATTTTAACACTTTTTATTGATTGACAATCTTTTCAACCCTTTTTTCAACTTAACAGAATAGACTTACATATTCCACTCTCTGAAAATTTTCATGTTAACGACTCTCCTTTAGAAATTCGCGAAAGGGTGCGCAGCGTCCCTTTGTAGCGAATGATGCGTCAGTTCGCGGATTGAGCTCCGCAAAATGATGGGTGTTTTGGGCTGAAATATCGTTCAATATCTGTCATACTTAGGGTTGCCACCTAAAGGAATGACATCGTGTAAACGGAACCGTTATCCCGAAGTTATTGAGGACCGCCATATTGAATTTATTGGTGCAACGGAAATAATAATAACAATATATTATTGTAACGAAGTTCCTTTACGCGGCTTGCAGTAGGAGCAAAATGGCAGAAATCGTCACGCTTAAAAAGCGTTATGCCTACTCCAGGCATCTGTTTGTAATATTGTAAATTATTTTTCATTACTCATACTCTGAAAGTAGGTCTGAAGATGCCTGAGGAGCGGGTTGAAAGTAATACTTTTCCGGCCCGGGAGAATCGCTTTCAACTGACAGCTGTCAAATTATAAAAAAAAAACTAGTTCCATTTTCACATTTCTATGTTCAAACTTTTTCTACAATCACTCAATTACAGCACGAAGTAAAATTGAAATAACATAAAGTTAAGTATTAATTAAATAATATATATTTTTAAATGACTTAATTTAGTTTCAACAATTTCTTTAAAATAACATTGATTTGGGCAAAATATTTAAAGATGAAAATGAAAAATAATGGCTAAATAATGAAGCTGGCCGGCCAACGAAAAAAACAAAATAGGCGGCAATCCGATCTTTATTTTTTTTTTCGAGTTGTAGAGTATTGTTCATACTTCCTTGTATTATTTCTTTAGCCAATTCCTGTTTTTATTTTTATTTTCCTTGTATTCGTAATGAAAAGCACAGTGTTTACCTCGGGTGAATGGCTTATTTTGTCCCTCGAACTATTAGCGCCCTCGCTATGCTCGGGCGCCAAACCCCGTCTCGAGAAAAATAAGTCACTTTCACCACTCGTGTAACAATGTACTATTGTAACATCCACTGTGAAAAAAGTTATTTCAAAAATTATCTAGTAGTAGCGTAATTAAACTTCTCAGTAACGTCTTCTCTGAAAAAGTTCTCTTAAAAATCAACGAGATGGCGTTAGTGAGTTTTTCAGGAGACTGGATAGCGCGACATTTAAAAAATTTAAATGTCGTGTGTTCACAACACAGAAAATTTAGTTCCTAGGGCAGGGGTACCACAACCGCATAATTTTATTTCACTTTAGGCCGTTACGCCTGGACAGTTACAGTTAATTAACATTACAATTTCTTTTGTTTCAGGTGTACAGATAGCATATTTCGCAATAATAGGAACACAGATGTTTATGATCTTGTTAAGTATATTCCTGTTCTACGGGATTTATAAAGTAAGTACTCATTTTCTTCTATAAGTTTACGAGTTTTTTGGTATTAAAAAGTGTAAAAAAGTAAAAAGTAAAAAATAATATTTATTTTCCACATTAAAAACAATAGCTATTTATAAGTTGATAACAGGAGGTACAATTAGAGCTAATAACAAATTATTTTAAATATATCTGAAAGTGGACTGGAGCCTTTAAATATATCTGAAAGTAAAATAACTGTGTAAACAAAAGTACGACCTTCCTGCTGTTAAGCAGTTTACGTAGCTTATGCTTGCTTGCAATACCAAAGGCATTGGTTGCACGTTACCGAGCTGAAGGGAAGTGGGGGATAGAGGGAGGGGGGTTGGTCTTCCAGCTCTCTCACTTATCGTACGTATCCCAAAGTGTCCCTTTCCCAAAATGACCATTTTCCACAAATGGCTACTAATTTTCCCTTAAGGTGAAGGCGCCTGTCTAGCCCGCGAAATTCAAAATTTTCGTGTATCTTTATAGTTTATCCAAAATCTGAAAACCTTTAAGACAACATTTTGTGATTTGCGACAAACACAGTATGCAGTGCGTTTATTAAAACATTTATTTTACTCTAAATATTATCACGGTGGATATGATACTAGTTAATCACTAAATATACAAAAATTGCCAGATTATCTGGATAGCTGACGTTCTTGAAATGTTTTAGAGTAAGTTGGATCTATTAATGAATGCACTGCACACGGTCTTTGTCGCGAATTACAAAATGTGCCTTTTATTATTGTCAGATTTAGAAAAAAATCTGAAAAACCTCAAAAAAATATGAACTTCGCGGGCTAGATGGGCGCTTTAGCCTTAAATCGTCTATTTACATACACGACGACTTTAAAGTTGATTTTCGATGTCCATATTACATGGTGGCCATTAAGGCTAAAGCGCCCATCTAGCCCGCGAAGTTCATATTTTTTTGAGGTTTTTTATAAATTTTTCGAAATTTGACAATAATAAAGGGCACATTTTGTAATTCGCGACAAAGACCGTGTGCAGTGCATTTATTAATATATCCAACTTACTCTAAAATATTTCAAGAACGACAGATAACCAGTAAAACTGGCAATTTTTGTATATTTTGTAATTTACTAGTATCCTATCCACCGTGATAATATTTAGAGTAAAATAAATGTATTAATAAACGCACTGCATACTGTGTTTGTCGCAAATCACAAAATGTTGTATTAAATGTTTTCAGATTTTGGATAAACTAATACTAAAAAATAACTCAAAAATTTTGAATTTCGCGGGCTAGACAGGCGCCTTCACCTTAAGGAGGTTAATAATAAAAGGGGCAAATAAGTATAATTCTAGAAACGGTTTCTAGTACCAAAATAGATGACATACAAATCCGTACCCTAGTCCCGAATCCAAGCCTTTTTATCGGAATAAATGTGTTCGAACCCATTCCAGAACGACCTTCACGACTCTTCAGATAATTTTATGTGCCCTTAAAATTCCGCTCTCAAAGGTTTGCCGCTCGTAAAAAGGGGAAATGATGTACCATTACCTACCATACCTACTTACATTAGAGATAAAGACAAAAAATATTTTCTTAACTTTAAAAGATCGTTGCAAATGAATCGATAATCCGCTTGGCGCAGTGGTTCGAGCGTGGGCCGCCTGGCTCACTGTACATGGTGGGTGCGGGTTCAGCCGGGGAAAATTTCAGAAATTGCCTTTTCGTAATTTGCCCTGGTCTGGGTGTCACTGGGATTACCCCCAGTCCACATTGTACGGTACCCATAGTACAAGTGTTGCTTATTTTATGACCATAGAGGTGGTGTTTCAGTCTGGCGATATTTATTTATTTATATACATGTAGAAAACAGTATCGTAATAATAAAATAATTTTAGCCCTTTTGACGTCCCACTCCTGGGCACGGGCCTCCCCTCAAGACAAGGGGGATTCAGGCCATAATCCACCACGCTGGTCCAGTGCGGGTTGGCGGATTTCACAGGTCTTTCGAAAATTGGTTACATCTTCTAAGACATGCTAAGGTTTCCTTACGATGTTTTCCTTCACCGCAATCGTAATAAAATAGTGTTTTTACATATCTATGATCAAGTCGGCAAGTAATCGTCCGAGCCTCCTGATATTAAGCAGTTACTGATTCTTGCAATACCACTGGCATTGGTCGCACGCTGACCTGAAGGGCAGTGGGACTGAGGGAGGGGAAGGCTTTTTAACTGTGTGAGGGTGGTACTTCCCCGATCGAGCCAGCTCGTATATGACCTGAAGTCGATTGCCTACAGCGCGGCTCTACGACCGTAAACCGTACCGTAATTCTATTTTTGTTATAATATATTATGCATTTCAAATTGAAATTCAATTCGTTTTTTTTGTTCAGGCCTACGGGGGCACTTACTAATTGACAATCCTACTAATATTATAAATGTGAAAGTTTGTGAGTGTGGATGTATGTTTGTTACTCCTTCACGCAAAAACTACTGAACGGATTTGGATGAAATTTGGAACACGGACAGTTTATAACCGGGAATAACACATGGGATACTTTTTATCCCGATAATCCCGATTTTTTTGTTAGGTTAAATACTATGCGGACGAAGTCGCGGGCACAGGCTAGTTTTACATATTTTTTTCTTATATCTACAACCGGATCGGAACGCGACCTGGACTGAGAAGATCCGGCAAGAACCTCAGTGGGCTCGTCATTTTACATTTTGTTATCTCGTTGCTTATTTCAGCACGCCATGCCGTAGATAGTGCGTATTTTTTATCCTCGACGAAATAAGAGGGGTGTTAAAAGTTTAACATGGGTATCTGTGTGTCGTAGCGCCTAAGCGGATGAAACGATTTTAATTCAGTTTTTTTTTGTTAGAGAGGTATTCTGATCAAGAGTTTTCTTAGCTATCTTTCATGAAAATCGGTTCAGCCGTTTGAAAATTATCAGCTCTTTTGTAGTTTAAAAGCCATCGCATCGGGGGTTTTTAAAATTTTCTTTATATAGTTCTTATTGTATATTTTGTAATCCCCTCCATTCCATATTAAAATGTTTGTAACTGCGATTAAATAAAAACAAAGAGAGTACAAAAAGCTGTGACAATAGAATACATTTTTAAAGAAGCTTTTTCAAACCTTAAAGGAGACTCTACTTTGTTTTTGCTCATGAACGTAAAACCTTGTGACAACAAATAATACATTTTTATGTCTGTAAAAACATTTGTTTGCCTAGAAATTGTTACCTTTACCAAACACTTTTCATTTGGATATGAAAGTACACGAATATTTAGGACAAATAATAACATATTTTCCTTTTGTTTTTTGTACATAGGTAGGTACCGGTTATAAAAGAGAATGTACTGAAATGTTGTTTACTTTTATACAGTGAGTAGTCCAATTTAAGTAAATAATCTACACAAAACCTACCGAGAACTTTGACAGATCATTACGAGGGACTGTTGTTTTAACCCCCGGCTATAAGTTATGTGTATCTATGTATCTGTGTATATGTGTGTCTGTCTGAGGCATCGTAGCGCCCAAGCGGATGAAACGATGTTAATTTTGTTAGAGAGGTATTCTGATCTAGAGTGTTCTTAATTATATTTCATGAAAATCGGTTTAGCCGTTTGAAAATTATCAGCTCTTGTGTAGTTTAAAAAGTCGTCGCATCGGGGGCTTTTTAAAGTTTCAATTTTTCTCTGCTATGCTCTAGGAGTTTATACAAAAGATAGACATGATATCTAGTCTACGATAAAAAAATATAAGCGTATTCCTAATTAATGAATATTGTCTTTTTCATCCATAACAAACGTACGTCCTGCTTACGCCAAGCAATGACCAATGGCATTGCTCGGTGGAGTGGATAAAGTAACTGTTGCCATCCTTCTCATGGCAGTAACGTATGAGCAAAACGGTAATACTTTGAAATATAGTTGCCAAATGTTATTTAATAGTGATTTGGGGACCAGTATAATTGGGAGCAATGTATAATGAAGTAGGTAGGTAATCAATAATATCATAATTCCTGAAATATGCTGTTTGTTTCAGGAAAACGTTGCCTTTCTAGTGCCGTGGGTGGTCGGCTGCATGACGTTCATGGCGCTGGAAGCCATGGCAATCGTGTACTCCAATATACTTAGAGATCACGTTAACAAGGTAATATAAACCATATCATACAAGGTATAGGTACAATTTAAGTAAATCACAGTAATAAAAATCCTCAGATGTCTTCAGTTGATTTCTTTTATTTTTCAAGAGTAGCTTAAGTCTCGAAATTTCAAAATAAAAACACATATACGTCGAAAAGAAAGTAGGAAGAATCGTATCCTTTCTAAAAAAACAGTGCCATCTAGGGACGCTCGAAAGAAGCGAAGCTTTATAGTATAAAAGCGTAGGGCGCTGCAGCTGCCACTCTGTATACCTATATGGGTATATCGTGTAACGCTACTGACGGTCAGCACGGATAGAGTGGCCGCGCAGCGAGTGCCTCGGACGTCCGTATAGAAACTACGCTTCAAAAATAAAAACATTAAGTAACTTCTGCAACTCACTTAGGTAAGTACTTGTCAACTTGCGACAACACTGTTATCACCAAAGAATTTGTCATAATGTCTTATTATTACAAATTCTTTGGTTATCACCAACCGATTCGAGTTGATTGGCCACTTGTCAACTTGAATAATGTAAACCGGACATTTTCCGTAGGGCTGTCATAATAAAAGATTAAAAGATAAAGGTCTCGCTCGTCATCTGTTTGTTCTGCGACCCGCTCCGTCGCCACAGGTTAACGTTACAAAGGCAAGTGATTCACGCACGGCTAGCTCTGAAATGCTCGGTTGTAATTACTAAAAGTGAATTAATATTGTAATTACTGCGATCACTGATAAAAATAATTGTAATTTTTGAGGATATATTTATATCTAATATATTATGATATTCCTACGTAAATATTTGAGCTTAGTCTAAGTTTCAAAACTCCCAGTATCTAACAAGAGAAGAGACTCTGTAATATATTTGATATTATTACAGTAGTAAAAGTCCTAATGATAATTTTTTTACATTATAAAAACCATTCAGCTTTAGATGTAAAACAAAAATGTCTACCTTGAAGTTACGTTCCGCCGTCTATTAAATCCAACGTGAAATATTCAGGAAGCGAAAACATCCTGAATTCGACAAGCAATTTAACATCGAACCGTAATTTATTATTAACGTAAACGTACACGTACACTGTACTCGTGTGTAGGAAATTAAAATACCGTATCCTACAGGTGAATTATAACAACAACGAACTGAGGAAAATAACGTTGTTTAATAATTGTGAAAACCCCACCCAGGTGCCCATAACACCCATTTAAATGACATGCACAAAAACATAATTATGAGAAGATTAAAAAAAACAAAAAAGATACATTAATTTGACTTCTTTAAAAATTAATTCCAATTTTTGTGCAAATTTTTCGTAAACATCCCTTCATACTGACATATTAAAAAAACTCAAAGGATATACATTAGGTATTCATTTATTTTATTTACACTAGGCATATTACTTACTAGCTGTGCCCACCGACTTCGTCCGCGTAGTATTTAACTTAGCAAAAATTTCGGGATTAATAGGATAAAAAGTATCCTATGTATTAATCCCGGTTATAAACTATCTGTGTTCCAAATCCGTTCAGTAGTTTTTGCCTGAAAAAGTAACAAACATACATCCACACTCACAAACTTTCGCATTTATAATATTAGTAGGATGTAAACTTCAACGTTTTATATAAAGCGTTGACATTTACATACTACCGGACGTCACGTGACCGTTAACCAAATCAATGTCATCCTCAAACTTCCGGCATTTAATTAATGGTCGCTCAAAGGGTTGGTCAATAACATAACATAAATTTATTGTATTTGTTTCAGCAATTCGACTCAATGTGCAAAGCTGAAATATCATTTCTAATACCAAGGATACTGCTGAATGTAAGTAACGACCTAAAGATGCAAAATCCAAGATAAAAAATACAATTCCTTAATATAAATATTTTTAATTTATTAACTGGGATAATTTGTACGCCACTTTGAAACACATTTCACATATTTTTTATCTATGACGACTCAACATTTTATAAACTCATTAAAAGTTCAACTACCCAATAAAATAGGGATTTTCTGATTTCATAATTCTTTGCAACTTCTTTTTTATTATATTACAATTAATTATAAAAAAAACTGCTGCGTATATTAGGTACTTGCAATTTCTTTAAGCGGTGTCAATTACCTAACTCGCACGGAACACCATTTACATCGCTAAAAACAAAAACACTCACCCCTGATTCACCTTTGAAATTCCAAAAAGCATGACTCTTCCTTCGAGCTGTACCATATTTTCCGCTCATGTTACATTCAAGTTATTTTTTTTCCTTTTTTTAGTGCACACGGCACAACAACAGGCTACATGACCCGAAAACAACGTTCCTATTGTGTTTGCACAAACATTTTCCAGCAGAAAAATACGCTTTCCAAATTGCTGTTGCGCTTTTCATCCGACTTCAGACACCTTTGTTTAACTTTAAAGATATTTAACGTCGAGCAAACGAGAATTTTATGAAAAACAACGTTGTGTTTAAGACTTATAATAAATATTGTGGTAAACATGTAGTCAAATCTAAAACAAGTACAGACTACTAAAGTAGTGAAGAATTGAACATGCGTTCCGAACCCGGATCTTCTTAGCACTAAACTAGCATAAGCCATAAGCACTTAAAATAGTACCTACGCTATAGGAACTACAAAAGCACTTAGTTGCTTAAATATTGACATAATACGCCCTAGGTAAACTAGACCTTAGTAATGTAAGCAGACGAGGGGCGAGGTACAAAAGACATTTCTTTGACCTTTGACACCAGACAGGCACGTAATTATATTAGCCTCTATGACAACAGAAACTCCCAAGCTTACGTATAAAAAACTCAGAATCTAAACCTTAGTCCAAACGTAATATGGTCGATATAACTTTGGATAACGCGTTTGGGGTTGACACAGTTTTTCATATCGCCACTCTTTTGTGTTTCATATCAGATGACCGCATGTCGGGCCATTATATTCTATTAGTCCATTTAAGTTAACAACTATAATAATAGGAAAGTTTAGGTGACAGTTGGGCATTAATGGACCGTTGGAAACATTGTTGTAACGTTCAAAACACATTATTGAGTATCGTTAAAGTCGGTCTAACAACGCAAGGTCTATTAAAGGTACATACTGTTTAAGGTAGAAATAAAATTATTTGTTCTTTATCTTTTATGGACAATGAATGATGGAGTTGTAACTCTCTGATATCTTATCTTATCATCCTAATAACTTGCTTAGGTTACTATAATACCTACTCTTAATTCGTATTAATATTCTTGTTGCTTGCAATTTCCTGAAGACACTGTTAATGAAATTGGCCTGGCCTACACCAACCTATTCCATACAGTAGATGGCAATGTCTTATTCTTCTCATAGCTCCGTCTCTCTTCAGATTGGGCCTCAAGTTTGCTAATTTCATACATTTTCATACCATCGCAAAGCGTGCCAAAAATCAGTACCTAGTCCCTTAAATCCTGAGCGGTCGGCATTTTGTCTGCACGTAGACTGACTGATTAGTGATAATTTTAATTAGCTCTTTCCCGCGCTGAATTGAAAATAAAAATGAATTGTAGGCATTTTTAAAATTATACTCAACGAATAACGTTACTCGTGGTAATAAACTTTGGAAATCATCTCCTTCATCCTCTGATTCCCTTCCTCTTCATAATATGTACCAAGAAAGTTCAACGTTGGTAACAGACCAAAACTGACAAAAGTAACAAAAAAACAATCTTTAAAGCGCTATTGATTCAGCAGACTTTCTAGGCCGTATATGTAGCATCTAAAATCTTCCAGCCATTTCATTTCTCCAACAGTGCCTCTGTATGTGGTGCGTGCTCCGACTGTACCACCTGCTCCGCGCCGGCGTGACCTGGAAGGGCGCAGCGCCCATCGAGCTGTGACTACTCCCGCCCCTCCAACCCTCGGAGCATGACCTTCCGCGCCAGCAGCCCTGCGAGTCCACGCTCCTCCTCGGAGGGGCCGAGAGCGACACTGACGCAAGCCTACATGAACTATGACGACGTGCATTTAGTGGCTTAGTTCTCAGCTATTCAGTTAGTAGTTTTTCAGTTTGTTATTTCTTTGGTGTTGCTAAAACCGACTAGAGCGAGCGGCTAATTCGATTGCGTGTATTGTATGGAAATTGGCACGACTTTACAAACTAGATCCAACGTATGTTTTAGGCTGGTGCAAACGGAGTACGGGTCACTTGCTTGCATTAGGTTGGAAGACGCCTCAGTGAAAGATTTTGTATAAAAATTGATCCAATTTAAATACTTTTTACGATGATGATATATGTCAAGAACTTTTTCAAGTATTTTGTTTTTATAGATTAAAATCCAAATACTTGAAAAAGTTCTTGAAAATATATGTATTACGACAAAGTTGTCCGGCGTTTCCATACAGAAGCTGTGTACAGATCTATATAGGAGCACTGAACGCGTAAAAGAAAAAAGAGTCATAACTTCGTTCTTAATGTTTACCAGCTGTTGGTAGATTTTTGTCTATCAGTTTTATTATACAATAGATCGAGACAAAAATAGGAGTTCTGTGTTTATGCAGTATCACTAAACGATGTTATCCTCGATGTTTATAAAAAAATACAGTTTGTATAATGGTGTCCCTATCGTTTAAGACGCAGTATATATAGTCAGTCATTTAGATTTCATTACAGATGGGTTCCAATAGAATTTGCGATCGTAATCTATCAGCATACCTATGGAAATTATAATATATTTTCGAAATGATGTTACAGCTCTAAACCCATTCACAAAAACAATAATTTAATTAATTGCAAAAAACCAGTCAATATTTTTATATTTTGTTTTAAAATTGAACATTTTATTTATTAAACTCCAATTTTAAAGTTTGCAGTCTTCTGTGGCGAAATAAACGGAGCATACTTATAATTTATTTATACAAATATCAGAGATAAAATGTGATGATTTCAAAACCGAGCGGTTGAAAACAAAGCGAAACTTTCAATACCCTCGATGTACCAACTATAAACTTTATCATTCGATTGCAAACTTTAAGTACCTGTAAATAACGCTAGTATTAACGATATTTGTACATAAAACGATAAAATAAAATGTATATTTATAGACGCTGGAATAACGCTTGTTTTACGCTTGTAAATAAATGGAGATGACTTTGTATTAGGCGTCATAAATCGCCATTAAATGTAAACGCTGTAAAAACAATAGAAAAAAAATCAACTTGAAAATACGTTATAATGAAATTTCAATATTATAATAAACGTCTAATAAAATTGAATGTTGAAATTGTACGTGAATTGTTTTAATTGATTTCTTAATAAGATGAATGTAGCCACCTATTATTACCTACCTGATAACCCCGTCAGACTAGACCTTTTATTTGTTCCCCAAGGCTCGCCGGGATAATACCTCGACATTTTTGATAGCTTACAGCAGTAACATTGAGAAGTGTGTATTGACGACCGCTTGTAGTCGTTAGAGCGTAGTTTTCTCGGTTCACTGCACAGGGTGGTTGCGGGTTCGATTCCCGTAAGGATAAATTTTGACAATGACCTTGGCATCCCTATAGACTCGTAATACGTCAAAACAGACGTACCGTATATCTGAATACGTCAGTTTCGTCAGTTTTTCTTCAGGGCCTTTCAGGTCAGCTGCGTGGCAAACAATGCCAATGGTATTGCAAGCATCTATTGGCTAAGGTGACTGCTTCATATCAGGCAGGTGGTACCCTTGTTTACTGACTTTGTTGAAGAAATAAAGTGGCAAGTCTACAGCAAGCCTTAAAATCCGAAATATTCCGCCCCCACTGCGCTCATCAATAATTCAGCTCGAACAATCTGCGACCTTTTTACGCCCAAAAAGAGGCTAATAATGCGACCTAACTTTGGAACTTAAGGCCGAAGTCAGGAATGTGTTCATTACTTAAAATTAAAGGTACCTTTGACGAGTCAAAGAGTCCACAACGAGGTCAGGCTTTTAGACGGAATTGTTGGAAAAGTAGGTTTCAATCAATGTTTGAAATATTCTAGCGATTGATCGCTCTCATGTAATCGAATCGCTGAAATATTTGTCGTTTGGGCTTCGTGCCAGACTGACACATCAACTGTATAGTCCCAAACTAAGCAACCCTTATACTATGGGTAACGTACAATGGACGGCTGGCGATCCCAGTGACACTTAGTCCTGGGAAAAATTACGAAAAGGCCATTTCCGAAATAAGCCCCGACGGTAATCGAATCTGCAACCATCACGTGCATAGAGTCGAGCGGCCTACGCTTGAATCACTGCGCCAAGCGGTCGGGTTTCAAGAAGATACGAAAAGTGAACCTAGCTATGCACATAAGCTATGACATTACATCAACCGACCCATCTACTTACTATGTAAATGTAAGGACACTAAATAATATTCCCTCCTCCGCTCACAAAACAGACCTCTCCGCTAGTACGCTTAGCATTAATTATTCTAATTAGTTTCCACAAATGTTACTGCAACTATATCAGAGCGGGTTTTCAGAAGCATTGCAACATAATCGCAGCTGGGTAATGAGATTTTAAATTAATTAACAGCAAGTGTCGCGGCGCTGCTACTCAAGTTATAGTACCCACTTATTTAATACCCTACTTTTTTGTAAATGGAGTAAACTGTTAGTCCTATGTACCTTCATGAGTTATTAGGATTTCGTAGTCCCTAAGAAGAATCATTATAAGGTCATCCAGTATCTCCGTCAGTCCGTCCATATATCACAGTGCTACAGCTTATACAGTTATTGTCGAAGGTTGATGAAATTTGGTACAGATATACCTTAGAAGTAGATCTCAATTTCAAAAATATAATGAGAGTTGGAAATGGTACAAAATTACTTCTATTAAAAGGGACATGGGGAAAATATTTTATATACACAACATGTGATGGCCATAGGTGTTCAGGCATTAAACATCATAATGATTACCAATCCTACCCAATACATGCACGATTGAATGTATGCTCGTCATTGCACGACTAGCACAACAGAAAAAAACTTTTAGATCGGCAACCTTGTTAAACATAGAGCTACTGAGGATGATGTACATCATAATTATTATGGTAGAAATTATGGCGCCTTAAGTGATAAAAGGCGTAAAAGGTATCCCATCCATAACTGGATAACTACATAAAAACGAAAAAGACTGCAAAAAAGAAATACGAAAATTGAAATTCACAACCTCACATTTATACTTACTTTCGCTAATACGTGTGGGACTAACACACCAGTTGCTAAAACAAATTGAAGCTTTACCACCTTTTATGTAAGTCGAAATTGCAATGTAGAGTTTCTGCGATATCTTAGCAAATATTTACTGGAGCGTCGAAAGGAAACGCCGTGACAAATGGCGCGGGCACCGTAGCCAAGCGACTCATTAGAAGCACCCGCTGTGACTCCCACACTCTTGCTTACGCTGTTAAGTTCAAATCGGAGTAAACAGTGACTTGAGCCATCATTTTAAAGATCAGTTTTGTGTATCAAAAGATGTAAAAAAGTATTGTAAAGGCTTCTTGTATATGTCAATCCAGGCTATCAACTATCTGTGTGCTAAAGGCTTATAAGCATTAAGCCAGCGTGGTGGACCATAGCCACAATCTCTCTCGCTATGAAATAGAGGGCCCACTTGGCTGGCTGTGTTATGCCACCCGCTTCAACCAAAAGGATCGCTTAATTTCCTGTGAACTTAAGCTAAGCTGAGGAAATGAAGCAATCTTAATTGTTTAAGCGGGCAGGTCCGTTTCATACAGCCAAGTAGCCGGTCACCCTTAAAAGGGCAAAAGTATTGTAGCAACAATAGTTATTATATTTTATGTATTCCCAAATATCACAGTCGTTTAGCCACTACAGTTGGCCACTAAGCGATCATGAACACTAAACAATGGTCGTATTTGGCACTAGAATTACGAAAAATATATAGAAACTAGCTGTGCCCCCCGACTTCGTCCGCGTAGTATTTAACGTAACAAAAATTTCGGGATTATCGGGATAAAAAGTATTATATATGTTAATCCCGGTTATAAACTATCTGTGTTCCAAATTTCATCCAAATCCGTTCAGTAGTTTTTGCGTGAAGGAGTAACAAACATACATACATACATCCACACTCACAAACTTTCACATTTATAATATTAGTAGGATAGTAGGATTAAAGAACCGGTGTTGCTCGTACGAAATAGATTCTATTATTTTTTTGTAATAAAAATATTTAACAGAAAAATCTATTTTCGTGCGTACACATAAATATCCACCCTTTACGAGACACTCAAAAGGTTTTTACATAATAAAAACCTCACGGCGTTATACTTTGTGCGTGAAATTCAATCTTTCCGTGTCTACATCGATGCCATTAGCCCATATCTTGCTCTCAGCCTTTAATTTTATCTTTGTAAATACGTAACATAGCGTTTTTTGTGGCGCAAATATATTGTTATTTTTCCAGCAAAAGAGTGTGATCTAATCATTTATACGGCTTAAATTATTTTCTGTAGCTCTGCCATGTATTATCACGTTAGCGTAGCGCTATTCGCTAGCGTCTAACTTAGCACTAGCGTAAACCATTTGTGTGTATAATTGTTAGTTATATGGGTGACTGAAGAAGTTTTGCCATACAAATGTTACGTAGCGACCTACGAGCGTCAAACCCGTGGTAGAGCTGATATAGAATTGATATCGAAAACTGGACTCTACATAAACTGTTTCATATATAAACGACGCGAGTTATACCGAGCTCGAACAAACATTGCCACGTGCAGGTGACACATAGGGTCATCCATTTATAAGTAGTAGATAGTGAGACACAACCTTGGCCAGGATAGCGGGAATGTTTCCCTCGGACAAGGCATGAACTAGCCAGTCTGCCTCGCGAGGCAGCTATTGACGCGACTTCATAAGCTTACAGAAGTTTTTATTTTATTTATTTTTTTATTTAGGATTTCCAACAACAAGTACACTGTGTGAAATAACAAGGTAACATGCATAGGTTTAAATCTAAGCGCCTTGTGAATTATAGGAAATCATAGCATGTATAGATAACAATAGGTAAACTAGGCTAAATGATATTAACACAATATTACCTTATCACAAAGGAACACAATAACCAAGCAAAAGTAACAAACGGTAAGCGGCGATTTTTTTTTATGTTTTATCTAAGGACAATACGTTTATGACTTGCTGTGAAGTTCCAAGTTATAAGTTTAAAGCTCACATTTTATATTATAGAGCCAAACATTAGGCAACTGACTACAGCTCATATATGGGCTGACTTGATAGAGGTAGTACCACCAACTCACAGAAGATCGGCGTAGGTAGCTATGATAGCTACGTTTGGTACGATGAGTGAGAGAGCCGGAAGCTAATTCCCGCTCCCCTTCAGGCCGGCAAAGTGCAAACAATGACATTGGTATTGCGAGCATCTATAAGCTATGGTAACTGCTGAATATCAGTCAGATCGCACGCTTGTTAGCCGACTTTGAATTATAAAAAAATATATGCTCGTCAAGAAAGACCGCGATAGCATTTTTGTTGAGGCCATTAAAGTTATAAACTCAGTAAACAAGATTCAGAAGAAAGGTTCAGTAAACAGAGCTAACAAGTGCTCCACCAATGTATACGGAACAGCTATTAGTGAGGATTCTAAAGCACAGGAACCACTCGACTCGAACTTGTCCACATTCCGTTGCGCAGACCTTTATCTCACTCTAGGATAGGGTTGCGCTTTCCAAACTATTGCCTACTATTAGTGATTTACTGTTAACAAGTAATTTATACGGATAAGATGATAAATAAATAATATTAATGATTATTTTTATAAATTGGACAAGCTTTGCTTATGTCTTCTGATATCTGACACTTCTGATATGTAATTTTGTACTGGAATTATATTTCCAAGATCGCTCTCATATTTGAGATCGATTTATTAATAAGGCACTCGATCATGTATTGCGTCTGATAATGGTCGCTTGTTAGGTTAATCATAACTATGATTGCCAGTTATGGTTATAAATCGGACAATTGATAAAGTGTCAATAAAGTGGGACAGCCCTACGTAACTGGCAACTAACTTGCCCCGACTTGCACTGAATACTACCTACATTAAACTAACTTTAAGTGCCTATCGAGCAGATAGCAGTGAGCGGTGTAACTTTATGATTTATGACAATAACTTTTACACAAAAATGGCTATCGGGAACTTTTGCCAACTTTCGGCGACCTTGTTACTGAAATCCGAATATTTTACTGCTAGGGAAAAATCTAGGTAAAGAAATTCAAGACGAAATTATTAAATGGAGGCCCCAAAACTTTTATATTTTCGGATTTTTGTGGGAGACAAGTCCCATTTCTTATATGTACCTTGAATTGGTGTCAACCCAAGGCTGACGTAGTAAATATTCTTTGTTGCAATTAAGTGACGTAATATAAATTAAGCTCTGTGATAGGTATTACAATGATCAAAGAAAATATAAGTATCAAAAACCTTAATCCACGAATATTTCTAACTAGGTACTTAAGTACTTCTTATTATTTTACGAATGAATATGAAAGGCAAACGATAAGTGTACTCGGTTCGTACTAAAATCAGTATTATTTTTTACAATTTACATTTAATTATGATTATGTTGCAGTCACTGAACCCTTCATATAATTATGTTTCACCTTTCATGGAATTGTTTTTTTTCTCATTTAAATTTCGAGAACTCCACATATACTTTATAGGTTAAAATTGTAAACGTAATGTACAAAAACAGCAACCTATGATGAATTGTGTCAGATAAAGTAATCCAACACAATTTTCTATAAATCCCTTTAAAGGTCATTATCCTAACATAAACAAATTAGGCGCAGTAAACAACACAGAAAGCGCCCATCAATAGGTCCTAAGTAACACAGTCATCGGAATTAATCCCAGCACTTAACTGTTAACGAAGCGAATCAATCTCGCCCTTACTTTTCCATTCGCTAATGTGTTTACAGGCGAACAATAGTAGCCTCACACGTGGTATAGCGGAACATATAGCGTGGCGGATATCGAATATCGATGGCCTGAAAATCGCTTGAAACTTTACAATGGCGATTTAATGAAAATAAATACATACGTTTGTATTTACGTTACAACATCTGATGGCATAAAGAACTGTGTTAACTGCATTTACGAGCAAAAATTATGCATATGTAGTTACTTGTAAATAAAATGTAATTGTTTTAATTTGGCGGGGAAAGAACATCAAAATAAGCGTTCTAATTTCAAAGAAACCATTAAATTTTAACCAGGATACTCATTAAAATCCCCAAGATTTATTTAGAACTTAACCTATTTCGAAACACCTTGTACTAGTTATTTAGAAGTAACACCAGCACCACACATAATTGAACTTCATAATTATTTTACACAGTGTAATTTAACTTGTCGTCTCAAGCTCCGGCCTCAATCAACAAAACTAAACGATAGTTTGACGCGCGGCCAAACTTTAACTATTCGGATAAACTGAACTAGGTAACATTTTCAAAGAAAAGTTAGGCCAATCTATTGTTTAAGTACTTGGCAAGGTACAAGAAGGTTGAGACTTAGAAAGGGATTTTAAGTTTCATAACTTCACAGTCTCTATGAGATAGAAAACTTTAAATCCCTTTCTAAGTAACCAGGTTTCAATTACCGTAGTAGACCGCTATCCTATGTGGTTATTGAATCCTGGTTAACATGGGAAAGAGTTATTGTAAACTATACAATAATTATAATTAATTATTCGTCCCACTTCTGAGTAAAGGTTTACTCCAGAGATATTGTAATACGGAGATTTCTTTGACCCACTCATAGTCTCCACAGGTTCTTTCAAAGGTTTCCAAATCCACCGTGGTTTGACTGTTTTCAGGCAGTTTCAAAGTATTAATGCCATTTGTCCATATGAATGAGTCCATTCGTGACACATAGCCAAAATAACCTCACTTCAGTAGTGCCGTGAAGCACATCCATCAATGGTGTCGAAACCACTCTGCGCTCCATTTCATAATAGTACCAAAATCGGAAAACAAGAGTACCACCCACCCGCCTGATGGTATGCAGTTACCGTATTCTACAGATGCTTGCAATACCAAAGGCAGAGAGGGGAAGGGAGGAGGGGCACTTATCGAACGAAACGCGGTCATAATAGCTACTTAACATCGATCTTTTGTGAGACAGTGGTACTATCCCGGTCGACCCAGCCAGATGACGACGACGAGTCGACAGATGCTTGCTTTACCAAAGGCATTGCTCGGAAGTTGGTCACCTGGAGGAGAGTGGGACAGTGAGAGACGGGTTGGGCTTGCGGCTCTTTACTTTACGCAGTTATAATAGCAACGTGACGCCAATCTTTTGTGAGACAGTGGTACTATCCCGGTCGACCCAGCCAGATGACGACGACGAGTCGACAGATGCTTGCTTTACCAAAGGCATTGCTCGGAAGTTGGTCACCTGGAGGAGAGTGGGACAGTGAGAGACGGGTTGGGCTTCCGCCTCTTTACTTTTCGCAGTTATAATAGCTACTTGACGCCAATATTTTGTGAGACAGTGGTACTATCCCGGTCGACCGAGCCAGATGACGACGACGAGTCGACAGATGCTTGCAATACCAAAGGCATTGCTCGGAAGTTGGTCACCTGGAGGAGAGTGGGACAGTGAGAGACGGGTTGGGCTTCCGCCTCTTTACTTTTCGCAGTTATAATAGCTACTTGACGCCAATATTTTGTGAGACAGTGGTACTATCCCGGTCGACCGAGCCAGATGACGACGACGAGTCGACAGATGCTTGCAATACCAAAGGCATTGCTCGGAAGTTGGTCACCTGGAGGAGAGTGGGACAGTGAGAGACGGGTTGGGCTTCCGGCTCTTTACTTCACGCAGTTATAATAGCTACTTGACGCCAATCTTTTGTGAGACAGTGGTACTATCCCGGTCGACCCAGCCAGATGACGACGACGAGTCGACAGATGCTTGCAATACCAAAGGCATTGCTCGGAAGTTGGTCACCTGGAGGAGAGTGGGACAGTGAGAGACGGGTTGGGCTTCCGGCTCTTTACTTCACGCAGTTATAATAGCTACTTGACGCCAATCTTTTGTGAGACAGTGGTACTACCCTTGTCGACCCAGCCAGATGACGACGACGACGAGTCGACAGATGCTTGCAATACCAAAGGCATTGCTCGGAAGTTGGTCACCTGGAGGAGAGTGGGACAGTGAGAGACGGGTTGGGCTTCCGGCTCTTTACTTCACGCAGTTATAATAGCTACTTGACGCCAATCTTTTGTGAGACAGTGGTACTATCCCGGTCGACCCAGCCAGATGACGACGACGAGTCGACAGATGCTTGCAATACCAAAGGCATTGCTCGGAAGTTGGTCACCTGGAGGAGAGTGGGACAGTGAGAGACGGGTTGGGCTTCCGGCTCTTTACTTCACGCAGTTATAATAGCTACTTGACGCCAATCTTTTGTGAGACAGTGGTACTACCCTTGTCGACCCAGCCAGATGACGACGACGACGAGTCGACAGATGCTTGCAATACCAAAGGCATTGCTCGGAAGTTGGTCACCTGGAGGAGAGTGGGACAGTGAGAGACGGGTTGGGCTTCCGGCTCTTTACTTCACGCAGTTATAATAGCTACTTGACGCCAATCTTTTGTGAGACAGTGGTACTATCCCGGTCGACCCAGCCAGATGACGACGACGAGTCGACAGATGCTTGCAATACCAAAGGCATTGCTCGGAAGTTGGTCACCTGGAGGAGAGTGGGACAGTGAGAGACGGGTTGGGCTTCCGCCTCTTTACTTTTCGCAGTTATAATAGCTACTTGACGCCAATATTTTGTGAGACAGTGGTACTATCCCGGTCGACCGAGCCAGATGACGACGACGAGTCGACAGATGCTTGCAATACCAAAGGCATTGCTCGGAAGTTGGTCACCTGGAGGAGAGTGGGACAGTGAGAGACGGGTTGGGCTTCCGGCTCTTTACTTCACGCAGTTATAATAGCTACTTGACGCCAATCTTTTGTGAGACAGTGGTACTATCCCGGTCGACCCAGCCAGATGACGACGACGAGTCGACAGATGCTTGCAATACCAAAGGCATTGCTCGGAAGTTGGTCACCTGGAGGAGAGTGGGACAGTGAGAGACGGGTTGGGCTTCCGGCTCTTTACTTCACGCAGTTATAATAGCTACTTGACGCCAATCTTTTGTGAGACAGTGGTACTACCCTTGTCGACCCAGCCAGATGACGACGACGACGAGTCGACAGATGCTTGCAATACCAAAGGCATTGCTCGGAAGTTGGTCACCTGGAGGAGAGTGGGACAGTGAGAGACGGGTTGGGCTTCCGGCTCTTTACTTCACGCAGTTATAATAGCTACTTGACGCCAATCTTTTGTGAGACAGTGGTACTACCCTTGTCGACCCAGCCAGATGACGACGACGACGAGTCGACAGATGCTTGCAATACCAAAGGCATTGCTCGGAAGTTGGTCACCTGGAGGAGAGTGGGACAGTGAGAGACGGGTTGGGCTTCCGGCTCTTTACTTCACGCAGTTATAATAGCTACTTGACGCTAATCTTTTGTGAGACAGTGGTACTATCCCGGTCGACCCAGCCAGATGACGACGACGAGTCGACAGATGCTTGCAATACCAAAGGCATTGCTCGGAAGTTGGTCACCTGGAGGAGAGTGGGACAGTGAGAGACGGGTTGGGCTTGCGGCTCTTTACTTTACGCAGTTATAATAGCAACGTGACGCCAATCTTTTGTGAGACAGTGGTACTATCCCGGTCGACCCAGCCAGATGACGACGACGAGTCGACAGATGCTTGCAATACCAAAGGCATTGCTCGGAAGTTGGTCACCTGGAGGAGAGTGGGACAGTGAGAGACGGGTTGGGCTTGCGGCTCTTTACTTTACGCAGTTATAATAGCAACGTGACGCCAATCTTTTGTGAGACAGTGGTACTATCCCGGTCGACCCAGCCAGATGACGACGACGAGTCGACAGATGCTTGCAATACCAAAGGCATTGCTCGGAAGTTGGTCACCTGGAGGAGAGTGGGACAGTGAGAGACGGATTGGGCTTGCGGCTCTTTACTTTACGCAGTTATAATAGCAACGTGACGCCAATCTTTTGTGAGACAGTGGTACTATCCCGGTCGACCCAGCCAGATGACGACGACGAGTCGACAGATGATTTCAATACCAAAGGCATTTCTCGGAAGTTGCTGACCTGGGCCCTAACCACGCTAGCTACTCAAATCGTAATAGAAAAGCAAACGCTCGCGATTACGTTTCAAACGTATCAATATCAATGTCACCATATCATATCAATGTCAGTAGTAATCGTGAAGCTCGTGTCAGCAAAACGTCAAAAGCGGAGCGTTTGAAACGTAATCGCGAGCATTTGCTTTTCTATTACGATTTGACTAGCTAGCGTGTTTAGGGCCCTGGAGGAGAGTGGGACGGTGAGAGACGGGTTGGGCTTCCGGCTCTTTACTTTACGCAGTTATAATAGCAACGTGACGCCAATCTTTTGTGAGACAGTGGTACTACCCTGGTATAGCCAGCCCGTATATACTAATGTAGTATTTTGCCTATAGCTTGGTTCTACTGCCGTTAATTAAGGTAACTATAATGATAAAATAATGACTCACAGCTACTTATTCCTCTCTATTTTGGACACACCTGTTGGCAATCCCAACGTTACTTTTTTATGTGCACATTTTTATTGTGCAACTTGCAACATTGTATTAAAAAATAAACTCTCTTCCGTCTTGGACCGCCATAGTAACCACCACGCTCTGTGTTTTAATTAAAATCCCAGCGACCTAAAACCCTACACTACAGTCTTTACAACACCTATTTGTTGATCTTTACACTACAATGAATCCTAAATCAATTTTGAAAGCAAATTATTATACCATGCATTTTTGAAGTAGTTCATTAATTACAGATTTATTTGGCACTAGCTGTACCCGCGACTTCGTCCGCGTGGAATTTAATTGACAAAGTTTCATACAACTTTCATCCCCTATTTTATCCCCTTGGGGGTAGAATTAATCAAAATCCTTTCTTAGCGGATGCCTAAGTCATAACATCTACCTGCATGCCAAATTTCAGCCCGATCGGTTCAGTGGTTTGGGCTATGCGTTGATAGATCACTATGTCAGTCAGTCACCTTTGGGTTATACAAGGTGACACATAATGGGTATACTTTTTTTTTCAAAACTTAACTTTGTAATTCTAAAACCATCAGCTTTGGAGGGAACTTGAAAAACAAAAGGTGTTATAGGAATGCAGCTGTTGACCGATTTCACAAGTCTACAAAACCTTTAGTACTTCAACTGACCCACAAAGCCGATAGTTAGAGATTTACAAAGTTAAGTTGCAAAAAAAATAGTATACCCTTTTTGTATCACCTAGTATATATTTAGATTAATAGGTGAAAACAGTCAGAAAAATTACAATAAAATAATAATTATGATATTGGATTTTCCCGCCCACACTCTATGTCTAACGACGTAAAACAGGAAATCGTTTGACATAGGTAGGTTAGAATATGACGGTAGAGCACGCAATTTTGCTATTACCTAATATTCGTAAGACATGAACAAATCGGTGTTATAAACTGTGAATTTACATAATACTTACATCAGTTTTGTTTGCAGAATTTCATTTTTTCTATTATGATTATCACTTGCTTACGGTGAAGCAACAACGCGAGGAACCTTGCATGTCTTAAAAAATCTAACCATTTTTTTTAAATCAGCCAACCCGCAGTGGGACTGCGTGGTGGATTACGGCTTGAATCCCCCTCGTAGTGAGGGGAGGTGAGACGTCAAAAGAGCTAAATTATTATATATTTTTTTGCGGAATATGGCGTTAATGACCAAGTGGTTAGACGGTAACAGGCCCCCTAGCCAAGTGGCTTCGTCTACAAGCGTTTCTACAAAACGCTACGCTTAAATGTATGGAGATGACATTACAAGTCGATAAGTAGATCACGTGACTTATGTCATTTACATACATGAAGCGTAGCTAGACGAAGCCACTTGCCTATAGGTGCTGAACAGAAAGGATCTGGGTGCGAATCCCACCCTGGCCATTAAACTACTGGCGTAAGTAACTCCTATAGTTATAAATAATTACAAATACCAAAGGCATTGCTCGCACGTTACCGCCCTTAAGAGGAGTGGGACAGAGGAACGGGAAGGGAGGGGGAGATGTTTGGCTTCCGGCTCCCTCAATCATCGTACGAAACGCTATATATAACTATACTTAAGAGGAGGCATTCGCAATTTCTGGGATTTTAATTCAATATATTTCTATCATTTTATAGATTAAGAAGCTTATTTTCAAATATGTGTTATTCAAGAACATTATCTAGGATTACATAGAAGGTAAAAAAGATTAAGTGTAATTTCGTCGATAGAAAAAAAAACCAAAGTTGGCTCTTAATGTTTTTTATTTTCGTTGCATCTACGATATTATTTTGAATTAGATCACTATTTTTATCTTAATACTCGTAGTCTTAATAGCAACTGAATATTACGTGACAGGTTGGTACTAACCCGTACGTGAGTCTGTACTCAATTGACGGCAGTTTGGCTCTCCCCCTGTTAATACCACGACCTCTTGGCGCAGTGGTTCGAGCGCAGGCCGCTTGGCTCACTGCACATGGTGGTTGCGGGTTCGATTCCCGCGGGGGTAAATTTCGGAAATGGCCTTTTCGTAATTTAACCTGTTCTGGGTGTCACTGGGAACGCCCCAGTTTATTGTATGGTACCCATACTACAAGTGTTGCTTAGTTTAGGACTATAAAATTGGTGTGTCAGTCTGGCAATATTTATTATTAATATTATCTACGACAAAGCTAGACTCGCGCTCGGAGGAAAAACGTCAAAATTGACGTATTCAGATACGGGATACGTCAGTTTTGACGTATTGCGAGGCGGGTGCGCCACTGATGTTGGACTTTTTAAACAGGTATAGATGCACCACTCTGATTTCCTCTGGGACCGATCGCGCTCGAATACAGGTATCAAACTAAATTTACTTGCAAGATAAAATAGCTGGTGTCTTAAACAACAATGTAAAAAGAAGCGCTGTTTAGTTTAAAGAAACAAGTCTTTGACTTATTCACAATTTAATTCAAACACCGCGCGCAATTTGTGTTGGTTGTAGTTATTTTTTGACTCCATTCTGGTATTCCAAAATGGACGGTCACATTTTTGTATTGCATTGTTATTAATTGTGTTTATTATTACTATTCGTAACTCGACATTGGCAGAATCACATTGGGCCTAAACCAATGGAAAGAGGCGATTAATATGAAAAATATAGTCTTTTTTTTATAAATAACTAGCGACCCTCCCCGGCTTCGCACTGGTGCTATAAAATATCAGTGTTTATCTACTATATTATACTTGTATTATACATACAACATAGCAGTGATGGCCGATTGGTTAAGCACGCGTCTTGCGGGCTACCAGGTCTCGGGTTCAAACCCCGGCTCGAACCTGTGGATTTTCTAAAATCTATGTGCGAATCATAATTTCTATATGATTATCACTTGCTTACGGTGAAGGAAAACATCGTGATGAAACCTGCATGTCTTAGAAGATTTAACCAATTTTCGGAAGACATGTGAAATCCGCCAACCCGCACTGGGCCAGCGTGGTGGATTATGGCCTGAATCCCCCTCGTGTTGAGGGGAGGCCCGTGCCCAGGAGTGGGACGTCAAAAGGGCTAAAATTATTATTATTAATTATACATACAAACCTTCCTCTTGAATCACTTTATCTATTTAAAAAAAATCGCATCAAAATCCGTTGCGTAGTTTTAAAGATCTAAGCATACATAGGGACCGACAGCGGAAAGCGACTTTGTTGTATACTAAGTAGTGACCAAATTCGTTTTTCTTGTTTGACAAATCGGAAAGCATTCGTACGGCCCGCCTGATGTTAAGCAGTTACCCTAGCTTATAGATGATCACAGTGGCTAAGACATTTATCGCATGTTGCCAACCTGAAGAGGAGTGAGACCACAGATATAGATTTACATAGATAACGCAAATGTATGTACTTAGCGTGTCCGAAAACCCCGACCAAGCGTCAAGGTTGGTCGCCGATAACTTACAGTCCTCGCCACTGCAGATATAAAAATATGAGTATGAGCGAGATAATCACTCGAGAGAATCGTAGCGGGTGGAGGGGCATCGGCAGCATCGGTGTCTTTGAATCGGTTTGGATTTCCCGCCATCTGTGACGTCACAGTAAGTGTTAAAAATTTGGCACGCTTGGTTTCAACACAAATCGTGATACTTGCGTTATCTATGTAAATCTATATCTGCGAGTGAGACAATGGGAGGTGAAGGGAGCAGGGTTGGATTTGATCTCTCAATCGTCGTACGAATCGCAGCTATAACAGCTGCTTTACGCCAATCATCTGTGAGAAGGTGGTATTACCCTAAGTAATAGTTATTTTTATGAATAACCAAATATTGTTTTTGTATGTGTAAAAGAAATCGTATTATATTTAATCATAGAATAGATAACAACGACATATTTTATACTTAGGTAGATATTTATTTAATTGAGTAAATTTATTACTTCTATCAGTTCATGTATACGTACGCGTACTTACCAACAGATGTCCGAAACACACTATAAGGTCTCACAGAATATCAGCGCTGTCAGCCTTGCTTGCTGGTAGCATAATGCTGAGTGGGATCTCTTTCCTGGGTGCTGCGACGTACACAAACTAGATGGTCTCTAAGTTTAATCTAGTTTTTATTGGAGTTTCGTTTTGCTTAATTTGTGTGCGTCGTTGTTGTTTTTTTTTTTTTTTTTGTTCTTAGCTTATCTGCGATCAGTCAAAGACTATAAGCGGATGGGTTGTGTGGAGCTTTGTCGTTTGAGTGTGTCTCCCATCGGAGGCAGCTCCTCATTGGTTTCTCAGAGGCTAGATTTAGTCCAGCTCTAGGATGACGTGTCGTTTCAGCCGCGTTTCCCGTTCGGCTCTTATCAACTGGGCTGCTAGGACGTTTGGATGATTAGCTAGCCTCTTCTTGTAGGTCGCAGTGGAATTTCGAATTTCTTCCTTTATAGTTGACATGTTTAGATTTTCATGTATTTCATCATTAGTGATGAACCATGGAACGTTTGATATAGTCCTTAGTATTATGTTTTGTAGTCGTTGTAAGATGTTGATGTTTGAAACACAAGCACTTCCCCACAGTTGGATCCCATACATCCAGCGTGGTTTTAGGATGCTCTTGTATATTAGAAGTTTATTGTCGGTAGAGAGTTTAGAGTTCCGTCCCAATATCCAATGAAGGTTCTTATATCGTATATTGAGCTCATCCCTTTTGGTTTTTATGTGTGTCTTCCATGTCAGTCGACGGTCCAAGTGCATTCCCAGGTACCTCACAGTATTTGTTTGTTGTAATACATCGTTTCCGAGTCTAACTTCTGGGCAGTTGCCATGCCTGAGCGAGAAGGTTACTTGTACAGATTTGTCTGGGCTAGGTTTTATTCTCCATCTGTTAAGCCAGTTATTTATTTCATTAAGGCCCTTCTGCAGCATTGCTGATGCAGTGCTGGGGTTTGCGTGTCTGGCTAGGATGGCTGTATCATCAGCATAGGTGGCCGTAGTTATTCCTACTGTTTCAGGCATGTCTGCAGTGTAGATTGTGTACAATATAGGGCCAAGAATTGATCCCTGGGGTACACCTGCCTTTATCTCATAGAAGGGTGATGTGAAGTTACCTTCATTTACTTGGAATCTTCTGTTTGATAGATACGAGGCCATAAGTAGAAAGTAACTGTGGGGGATGTTTAATTTTATCTTGTAGAGTAGTCCTGTGTGCCATACTCTGTCAAATGCCTGTTGGATGTCTAGGAATGCTGATGAACAGTACTCTTTTCTTTCGAATGTGTTTCTTATTTCATTACAAACTCTGTGGACTTGTTCGATTGTGGAATGATGACTTCGACGTTCGTTGTTTTTTGTGAATAAATATGTTTTCTTTCTTTCTTTCTAAGACAACATGCTAACTCATGTAATGGGTCGCAAAGCCAAAATACCTACTAAATAGGCGAAAATAAAACGGAAATAAAAAGTTAACGGTCCTCATATTACGCGACACAAAACAAACATCACATTTCATTAGGTATCGTGACGGCGACACGTGCTCTTTAATTTGGGAAGATTAAAGCCTATTAAGCGAACCCAGCCAGTTCTAAGGCCGTGTTTGTATGTGGCTAGCGGCGCGGAAAGTTCGAAATCGCTTGGGTTCATCCTTCTAACTATCCGTAGGATACACAATCATTGGATTGGAAACTTGGGAGGTACTTACGTCTACAGGATTAAATTGAGTATCAGGCATAGGACAAAATTGTATTTTTTTTCGAAATTCGAAATTTCCGCTATGTACTTTCATTGGACGACCGCTTGGCGCAGTGGTTCGAGCGTAGGCCGCTCGAATCACTGCACATGGTGGTCGCGGGTTCGATTCCCGCAGGGGCAAATTTCGGAAATGGCCTTTTCGTAATATGCCCGGGTCTGGATGTCACTGGGATCGCCCCCCTTCCATTGCACGGTACCCATAGTACAAGCGGTGCTTAGTTTGGGACCATACAGTCGGTGTGTGCGTCCGGCGGTATTTATTTATTTATTTACTAGCTGTGCCCCCCGACTTCGTCCGCGTAGTATTTAACGTAACAAAAATTTCGGGATTATTGGGATAAAAAGTATCCTATATGTTAATCCCGGTTATAAACTATCTGTGTTCCAAATTTCGTCCAAATCCGTTTAGTAGTTTTTGCGTGAAGGAGTAACAAACATACATACATACATACATCCACACTCACAAACTTTCACATTTATAATATTAGTAGGATTGACTGACGCTAATTTGTGAGTGGTTCCTAAGGGTTATTATTAAAGGTTTTTATTGGTTTATACTACTGGGAAATTATGATACTTGATCTACTTTCAAATAACAATATAAACACAGCTTCGAGCAGTGAAAACCAGATGGCGTATGTATCCGTAACTTGAATCCATTCATTATCTTTATTGTTCGAAAGCGTTATTTAATGGTTATTACCAGAAGACATTCATTAGCTCTTGAACAATGGAATCGAATAAGATGAGTATATCTTTCCGTATACGAATGTTAAATACAGGGTGTACCTAAATGATACGTGAATATAAGATTGAACTGAAATATGCTTAAATTTATCAGCATTTTAAAATTAATTTTACATGAAATCATTATACAAATCTATCTCAAGTGATTTTACATAAATAAATCAATAATTATTAATGACTATTTTAGACATATACTGCAAAATAAATTCAGACTCATTACGCTCGCATTAATGCATCGCTTACATCGCATGCTCGATCGCATTTTTAATTAAAAATTCCATTTCAGAATCATGAGTTTAATCCATGGTATCAGTTTTAGTTACGATGCTTCTTATACCCTGTAATAACCCAAGATTACAGTGGATCTTCTTAATTCTTTAAAAAATATATACTTGTAGAGTCCAGTGATGTGGATATTATGTGTGTGGATATTATCTTTGGAATTTAAATACTAAAGTCGAATACCAATCGCAGTGTCCCATCTCTATTAAAGTTCGTTTTCGCAGCGAACAAAGGTTCTAAGTCCGTTGTACCACAAACTAAATTGAACTAAGCTGTATTGTCTTAGCTGTACTTACTGTAGGTTCATGGCTAGCCTGTACTGTCATTATGAGTTCATTCTACAGAATGTATCATTGGTCAATAGCAAACAAATTGTATGGTGCTTCGACGCAACGTGATTTGGTTAAATACATTTCGGCGATTCGTGGTACAATTGGTCGTATTTGTATGTATTATTTTCCACTGATCTCTACGCAAACAATGGCTCATTTCACTAACGCCCGCGAATGGCAACATTAACATATTAAAAGCCCCGTCATTTATTAATTGAATGGCGTGTTTTAGTGTTACGCCCGTAATGAGCGAACGCGAGGTGAATAGGGCTTATAAAACACTAACACCGCATGTTGTGGTAAGTACTTTGTTTTTATTTTTAACTTTAACTTTATATTGCTGTATTTATAATGCAAAGCAGTTCGTAGTATAAGTAAGAAATTACTAAGTAGGAAATAGTACATTGTTAAACGAGTGGTGAAAGTAACTTATTTAGTCCCGAGACGGGGTTTGGCGCCCGAGCGTAGCGAGGGCGCTAATAGTTCGAGGGACAAAATAAGTCTTTCACCCGAGGTAAACACTGTGCTTTTCATTACGAATACAAGGAAAGTAAAAGTAAAAACAGGAATTGGCTAAAGAAATAATACAAGGAAGTATGAACAATACTCTACAACTCGAAAAAAAAATAAGATCGGATTGCCGCCTATTTTGTTTTTTTTTTCGTTGGCCGTCAACTTCATTATTTAGCCATTGTTTTTCATTGTCATCTTTAAATATTTTGTCCAAATCTATGTTATTATAAAGAAATTGTTGAAACTAAATTATAATTAATTCATTGAAATAAAACTATTTTTACGGATTATATCGCGTTTATTTTTTACTTTTTATGTTCCCGACGTTTCGGTTGCTTTACAGCAACCGTGGTCACGGGGGGACTGAGGTGTTAGACGTCCTGATGTCATAGTTAAAAACTGGGTACCCACTGGGTGGGGGTGGGTACTGTAGAAAAAGTTTGAACATGGTTCCATAGAAATGTGAAAATGGAACTGAAAGTACTTTTCACTAATCATACTCTGAAAGTAGGTCTGAAGTTGCCTGAGGAGCGGGTTGAAAGTAATACTTTTCCGGCCCGGGAGAATCACTTTCAACTGACAGCTGTCAAATTATTAAAAAAAACCTAGTTCCATTTTCACATTTCTATGGAACCATGTTCAAACTTTTTCTACAGTCACTCAATTACAGCACGATGTAAAATTGAAATAACATAAACATAAGTATTAATTAAATAAAATATATTTTTTAATGACTTAATTATAATTACGTTTCAACAATTTCTTTAAAATAAAATATATTTGGACAAAATATTTAAAGATGAAAATGAAAAATAATGGCTAAAAAAACAAAATAGGCGGCAATCCGATCTTTATTTTTTTTTCGAGTTGTAGAGTATTGTTCGTACTTCCTTGTATTATTTCTTTAGCCAATTCCTGTTTTTATTTTTATTTTCCTTGTATTCGTAATGAAAAGCACAGTGTTTACCTCGGGTGAAAGACTTATTTTGTCCCTCGAACTATTAGCGCCCTCGCTACGTTCGGGCGCCAAACCCCGTCTCGGGAAAAAATAAGTCACTTTCACCACTCGAGTAACAATGTACTATTTTATGGGGTTGATTTCAAAATTTACAATGTTTCTAGGTTGTCAGATGTATTAACCCATAACGGGCTGTATACATATAGAACAAATGATTATCTATTGTTCCTGTTTAGGGTCCAATAGGATCGATTCATTTCACTCGGCTTAGCTCATGTTGCAGGAAATGGAGCGATCCTATTTGTGTAAGCGGAGTAGCCCACTTCATAGAGCATAGCCAAGTGTTTTTATTTATTTCTTTCAAAGTGGACGGTTACCCTTATATTCGCTCGTTAGGTTAATAATAATTTATTATCCAAAACTGGAGCTTGTGACTCCGGATTTTCTTTGCAAAATCTAGCCTACTTAATTACTTCCGTGACAAATTAAAGCAATATATTTTTTAATAAACTGCTAACGAGCTAATAAATTACAGCGAAGAAAATTCCTCTGCGACATTTACGATTATTACCGTTAATTTTCTTCAATGAGGATTCCTAATTTTCTTTAATGACTGTAATTTTACTGACCCCGAATTTTATTTCAATGAATTTGAGGATTTTAAAATTAGCCCAATTCTCTGGACAGATTAATAATTTATCTTTAAATTTACATTTTCCATATCGTTGCCTGAATATAAATACGCTCATTCAGAACAACTGATGGCGCCCATTTTGCCATTTGAACCGCGGCAACGAACGACAAATTATGTGAATTAATTACAACGATGCGCATCGGAGAATATGCGCATAAATTCTAAACCCTTTGCGCGGTATGAAGCAATATCACAAGATTTATCACGCATGAGTCATCACAATAACAGTCTGAATTTGAAAATGAAAATTCGAACTTTGGACACAAGTGTCTCAGGGGCAAAGACATGAGCACAGCAAATAATATTCAAACAGAAATTTAAATGAAATATGTACTATGTATGCCTGTCACCACCATATTTCAAGGAATACTTCACCAACAGCCAATTTATTCATTGCAAGAAACAGCCGAAGCAATAATAATAATAATATCGCCATATCGACACATCAACGGTATGGTTCCAAAGTAAGCAACGCTTGTACTATGGGTACCGTACAATGGGCTGGAGGCGATCCCAGTGACACCCACACCTGGGCAAATTACTAAATAGCCATATCCGAAATTTGCTCCAGCGGGAACGAACACTGAATCATCATGTACAGTGATCCGCGAAGAGGTCGTCAATGTCGAAAAGTAAAAGTCTTAAAGTCACAATTCAGCTGATTTTTGCTGTTGCTTTACTGATTATTTTAGTTCTTCATGAATAAACTGCGTTTCAAGAGCACACAGCTATCTCTAAATAGTTTTGATAAACACATGAGTCCTATAAAAAGGAAACTATCACCCCTGTGTTCTCCGAAGAGGTAGGCAGAGAGCATCCACATTTACGATGTTGTCAATTGTTGACATCGTTGGGACCACAATACCATTCGCAGAATTGGGGTGAGTCTATTCGGATTATTTCGGTCACATGAGACACGGAGTCGGGCAATAGACAGCAACCGCGCTGGTTTAGTATGTGCTTTTGTAAAATTGACTTTTCAAAAGACGGGCAAGTTTCCTCACAATGTTTTTCTTTCACCGATCACCATGTGATAACTCTTTGTTTGCAACTCTCTTAAAGCCATCGCAATCAACTGATACCCGCTTCTGAATATTAAAATTGTATCATCAATCATCACAGAAATTAATATCAACCAAGAATTTTCCAAGAGAATTGCGACCTTTGCATTTCTCGCCCCAACGCCCTGGTGCATTACTCGTGCCGTTCTCTATCGTTTGAAACTAAACCATATACGGACGATCTTATGGTTGGTTATCTCGTACAGATAAGAGGTAGACAGGGTTGTATAACGGCGTTTCACGGCCAGTGCACTGAATAGCCTCGGCGGTCACCACGCTAATCGATACTCAAGGAATGCCTCGGTTTATAAATATATAAGCAGGCTATCGTACACGACAGTTTATTCAATGTCGATATTGGATCTACCAACCCGTGACATTGATTGTTCGAGGGCATATAAGGTCAAAAGAGGTTTGACAATGCAGGTTACTAATGGCTGTAAAGTTAGATAATAAAATAATAATAATTTTAGCCCTTTTGACGTCCCACTCCTGGGCATGGGCCTCCCCTCAACACGAGGGGGATTCAGGTCATAATCCACCACGCTGACCCAGTGCGGGTTGGCGGATTTCACATGTCTTTCGAAAATTGGTTGAATCTTCTAAGACATGCAGGTTTCCTCACGATGTTTTCCTTCACCGTAAGCAAGTGATAATCATATATAAATTATAATTCGCACATAGATTTCTAAAAATCCAGAGGTTCGAGCCGGAGTTTGAACCTGAGACCTGGTAGCCCGCAACACGCGTGCTTAACCAATCGGCCATCACTGCTAATATAATACGTGGCTATTTATTTTTTTATAATAAACTTAGTCGGCCTCAAGAGTACGACCTAATCGAACGTAGGCTACCTGAAGGGGATTGGTATAGGGGGAGGGGAGGTTCAGCTTCCGGCTCTCTTACTCATCGTACGAAACACAGCTATAGTAGCTACTTTACGCCGATGGTAGACCACACTGGTACTACCCTGGACAGCCTGTAGTCAAGACCTGTAGTCATGTGGCTACAGCTCGGCCCTACCATTTCTGCAGTGCATCTTTGCTATCTTAAAGTATTTAATTATTATTTTTAACTTAAGTATAATGAGTGCTACTTACTTTAATATTTATCTACAGGATATTCCGGATAAGCCAAAACTGAGATTTATCCCCCCAAGTGTAAACACGTGGTACGTCCATGTAGGTACAGTATTTGATTTTCAAATGTTCGTAATCACAAACTAAAAACCAATTAACTGACTTCCGGTAGAGTCGACTTTTATCCTGAAGAAATAGTTCCTTTTTCTCCGAACACAACCGCATTATTCCAAGGTATTCACAGCAAAAATAGGAAAATATGAAACACATTCCAATACATAGGTCAATTTGCATTTATAAAGGGAGAATTGAGTGAGTTACAGAACTGAATCGAATCATTCAGGGCGGGTATATAAAAAATTCATACCCACGTTTTTATCGTTCATCCATCGCCTTGGGAATATGTTCTGTGAGAATGTTATCAATAAATGTCATGTCTTATTTTGAAAGTTTCCTTATTGTTACAGATGAATAGTTTCTGGGAAAATTGAATGTTATGTGAAAGTAATAGAATACAGTTTCGGTCTAAAATTTTGTTTAGTACTATTTTCCTTTTGATGGAAACATCCTCTACAGATGTTCCACATCCAATATCTATTATGATGTCATAATTTTCAATATGGTTCATTACACAGATATAGATTTACATAGATAACGCAAGTATTGTAATAACGTAAGATTTGTATTGAAACAGAGCATGCCCAATTTTTAACACATACTGTGACGTCACATTCGAAATTTTGTGACGAGAAATCGAAACCGATTCAAAGACACCGATGCCGCCAATGCCCCTCCGCCCGCTACGATTCTCTCGAGTGATTATCTCGCTCATACTCATATTTTTATATTATCTGCAGTGACACGTATTGTAAGTTAGCGGCGACCAACCTTGACGCTTGATCGGGATTTCGTACACGCGAAGTACATGCATTTGCGTTATCTATGTAAATCTATATCTGTGGTTCATTACTACACATAGATGCAAAATATACCAGCATATATATATAAAAGATGTCTAATTCCGTAATGTCAAATGTTGTTCCCTAATAAACTACGAAGCATTGGCTCGAACTTAAGTTAGAATAAAATCCTGTTATTGAATCAGGAGCTTGTATGTTCTTGTGAAACAACTAAAGCTTGAATTTTGAAGATGTGATTATTGTTAAGAGTTCCTTTATATATAAACGTGTATAAATATTGTATTTTACTTTTCTTTTTTAACGTTCTTACTACATAAAGGAAGAATTGTAATTATTGGTGTCCCTTGTGGACATAATTATAATTATTCAGATATTACATAAACGTCAGAGAATACAAGATAATAAACACACAAGCAGCTCTTGTAGATACTTAAGTTCCTGTAAAAGTGAAGTAGAGAAAAACTTCAGGTAGGTAAAAAATAGTCACACATGTTTATTCTAAAGTAGATTATTAAACAACGTGGGACAAAATATTACATATAATGTATGTCAGATTCTTCTAAGTCGTAGCACTCTTGTCAGAGCGGTCGTGGTCATGTTTCGGTCGGTTCTTGTGCCACCGCTGCTCGTACGATATGTCGCCATGTGGGTCTATGTTTGGCTAAGTGAGAGCAGTCGTTCACGGTTGAGTGTGTCACGGATTTTATGAGGTCTGTCCACCGTGTTGGATAGCGCCCACGTGGTCTCCTGCCTTCAACTTTCCCTTGCACCACCAATCGCTCCATTGAGTTTTTGTTGCGGTTGATGTGCCCAAAGAACTTGAGGATTCGTATTTGCACAGTCGACGATAATCTCTCTTTGATGTTGAGTTCTTTTAAAAGATAGGAAATACCAAGCACCTCAAGAAGATACATAAAAGTATCTTTAAAAATCTTATATATTTGCTTGCAGGAAGTTTACAATTATTTCTCTCTCACAACTCCTCATCGCTGAACTTATAAGTTCAACTGACGCTTCATAAACTTTCTAGATTCAATTTCGTGTACTATCTACTCTTATAAATACAGAGTCCGAAACTGTTTTAATTAAGAGTAGCGGGCTATTTTCTTTGAAATACCACCAACTAATCAAACTTCGGGAGTTGGCTGAAACTCCGTGTAATAAAATGTATACTTTTCCGTGCAAGACATTGCATTTCAGTACCTAAAACACATTTGATACGTATGTCAAATAAAAAATTAGTATAGTATCAATAATTATGATTATAGTGAAAAAATGCCAGGATAATAGATACATTCTTGGACGTATCGAGTAAATCTAACTATATATAACTCAAAGGTGACTGACTGACATAGTGATCTATCAACGCACAGCCCAAACCACTGGACGGATCGGGCTGAAATTTGGCATGCAGGTAGATGTTATGACGTAGGCAACCGCTAAGAAAGGATTTTGATTAATTCTACCCCCAAGGGGATAAAATAGGGGATGAATAATCCCGAAATGTTTGTTAAGTTAAATTACACGCGGACGACGTCGCGGGCTAAACTAGTATAATATAATAAGCAATAGAAAAATGGGAAGGGTTCGATATGGAAGAATGGAATAAAGAAACAAAGAGAATATAACCACTACGTTAGAGTGCAACCAACAAAATCCACTCTCAGCATTTGTTGAGGCGACGCTGAGAATTTTCCAACGCCGGTTTTTAGAGCGCATATAATAATATTGTCCCTTCTTCATCCCTTCCATTATATTAGGTTTGGGAGTGTTCAAAACACTCACTAGTTAGAGTGCAGTGAGGTGGTGGTAGGTACGTGATGTACATTCGAAATTGTACGCCGGTTTTTCCAACAATTGCTCGTCGCAAGTCGCAATATTAGTTCGGCTTCCAATATTGCAGTTTTTAAGACAGACCACAATTTCAGATATTGGAACGAAATATCAATATACAGAAATACCAATGGAGGAAATTTTAAAACATTAAATAGCTGAACAATGTTTCAAGCTACTGTTGAAAGTAACTTTCCTCTCCAATCAGGTAGCCTCAACTTAACTTGAAGTTACCGTCAAATACACGAGTGAGTTTCGCATCATCAATTACAAGGTTCAAGAACATTCATTTTGAGGTAACTTTAGACAAAGCACAAACTTATTTTAGATATTGTATAACTGATTATGATGTGGGCGAGAAAACAGCAAAGCTGAAGTGGGACTGGGCCGGCCACGTGGCACGCATGTATCCGCAAAGGTGGGCAAATCGTATTAATGCCTGGACGCCCAAAGATGGTCACCGACGTCGTGGCAGACCAAGGCGAAGATGGTGCGACGATTTGACCACCTTTGCGGGTAAATCGTGGCCACAACAAGCCGAAGATAGGGACCTGTGGCGTAAAAAAGGGGAGGCGTTTGCCCAGCAGTGGGATATAATATAGGCTATAAAAAAACAAATAACGGATTAAAATACCAATCTAATTTTAGTTTTACAGCAACGTCTTTCCACGGATTCTTTGCGTATCTTAAAGATGTAACGATAAACTATAATATTTATAAAATGTAATGATAGATTAGGATAACCTTATATATGATTACTTTTTACCGGTGAGATATAAATCTAGCAGGCAGACAAGCACCATTTCTAAAGAGTTTCGGTACCTCTACTAAGTCGAAGTAATATTAGGTTTACGGGTATTCAAGTGGCGATAACCCACCGAAGCTTTGCATTTTATGATTGGCTATTCACGTCGGTCCCAGAGATGTCCAATGCTAATAAAGGGAGTTGAAAGGCAGATTTCGGGCTAAATTCGTCCGGATTCAGGGCATATTTGGCATTGATGGGTGACGTAAATAGGCCTCTAGACCCTTACAATCGTACGGGTAAACATTTTATTGAAATTTTAATTTCACTGTAGATAAAATAGACATATTAATACATCCACATTTGTGATATATTTGAGGAATAATTATGACGTAATTAACGTAACGAAACTCAGTATATGGATACAAACGCAAAGCGGGAAACAAGCCAATACGCACAACACGCGAGTTTCCAAATGACAGTAAATTGCGAAAACGTAGTGATTAATTATATCCTCTGTAGAACCACCACTTGGTGTTGTCCTTCGGAGTTTGTTAGAGGGTTTTCTTCTTGTCTTCTTCTTGTTAAATAAAATACTGTTTGCTGGTTACTGGATGAATTTAATGAATAAATAAGTCATAAGTATCAAAATCAGATGCACACAACGCTTGCTAGAACAAAATCGTCTTAGCGACATCTATTGCGATAATGATAAACGACGGGTTCTTAGTTCAAAATTGAAACATTCTAGAAGTAATAGAACCTACGTTGTACACCTCTTTGATTGCAACTGCACATTACGCTGACCGAGCGCCCCTCGGCTTGTGAGTCGGAAAGGTGCCGGTAGGCAGAGTAATCTATATATTGCTTAGTGCTGGCTCCCAATACCCGCTCGCTACTATACGTGACATTTCAAATAGAATTTATATTTGTTTATTGATAAAATCACAATTTTGGTAATACATAAAATAATAACCGATTAGTCCACGTGGAATTCTGGCTGTCTTTCTCGCAGAATTCTCATGTTTATTTTTAAAATGAAAAGAGTCACTCATGTGTTTCCCAACACCGGACACGTAGTATATCCCTGTGCCTTTTAACACGGTAATTAGTGACACACAAAAGCTACCAGTACAATGTAAATTCGAGTGTCTTGTGACCGTCGTGCGCCCTAACTGAATCAGCGGCCACAGAGCGACGGGCAGCCGTCGCTTGAATTATTCATCGTGTGTTTTGTACTTTTGCCTCCCACGGCCACAGGGAGGTAAATAACGAAATATTATCAAGGTGGACAGTACTGTACCTAATATGAAAGGTATCTAAATACATTCTTGTATTCCCCGAAAAGGACAATTTGCCAAACTATTCCGACCAAACTTCGATAAAACCACTTCAAATTTCAATCATGCAGTACCTATGCGTACCTCGTATATAGCTGATCAACCATATATTTCAAACACTATGCTAACTAAGAAACTTTTTGAAAAAATATTTCACTTAAACTTAATTGGCGTTTTAATATTCAGCCGATAGTCCGTTATGAAGCTTTTGTACATCCAATATGGGAGCAAGCTTCTGCCGGTAGTATGTTAATTTATGTTAATGCTGCCTCCCGTTGCCATGTTATGTGAGTATTATAATTGTTCGGGCAGTTCTGGATGAAATTTTAATATTTTATGGTTTATTATTATACAGGGAAGTGACTTTACGACTGTTCTGGCACACAGAATAGCTCAGTTCAGTAACGGCTTCAGAGTTTACCGCTAGCTAATTCGATAAGAATACAAATGCCGCAACTTAAGGATGGGTTTAGTTACAACAGGAATTATAATATTTAAGCCAATGCGTAATCTAATTGCTTTCCATCAAATAATAACTAGTCTCATAGACTTAAAAAATAATTGTGCACCTACTACTCGTATTATAGTTTTCCTAATATAAGGAATAGATTTTGACAGTTGTCAGTTTTATTGGACTACACTTGTGCATCAAACATAGATGCATAAATACATGATGTAATATAAAAAATATAACTTCATAATTGCTAGACATTCCGTACAATTTTCTTTGAAATTGTGTTAGTACCTACGCCTATCCTACTATATATCCTACTAATATTATAAATGCGAAAGTTTGTGAGTGTGGATGTATGTTTGTTACTCCTTCACGCAAAAACTACTGAACGGATTTAAATAAAATTGGGAATACAGACGGTTTATAAACGGGATTAACATATAGGATACTTTATATCCTGATAATCCCGAAATTTTTGTTAAGTTAAATACTACGCGGACGAAGTCGGTGGGCACAGCTAGTGCGCTATAAAATGGCAAATGCTATTTCTTATATACTGTACTATAGATAAAACATATCCACGAAGTACTGGAGCTTAGCAGACTATTTCAAAAGTTCCGAGGCATCTGGAAAATGCTGACCTACAAAACTCAGCTTGATTGACATTATCCTAACGTTATTACGACAAAGTAGATAGACTAAGTTTATGCAGGGTTCATTAGCAAAACAAGCCGATTTCGTGGGCACTAAAGAATCGATGAGGCGTGGTCGCATTTGCCAAATGTTTGTGCGACTGACTAGACGCATTTATGATCGTAACCTTCGATAATAGAAAATAGGTCTGCTTTTGTGATGTCATCACTAGTTCTTTGTGTTTCATCGGGACGACAAGTAATCTGTGTAATTTGTCCGAGTGGATCTCGATACGGAGTTTACATACAAACATCCATCCCCATTTCACCCCCTTTGCGGTCAATCACACTTTGAAGCCGCCACCCTCTCTTCTATACATTTTTGTCAGATAGTGGCCGTATTTGAAACTCAATACAGTAAAATGATATTAAAATTTGTACATTACATTACAATATTACAAATTGTGCAAAGGTCAGAGTAAATAAAGGATATTTTATTTTATTTACATTAAAATGTATGGAAATTATCGCGGTCGGTTTAACCGTGTGAATGGCCGCTTAGGGCTGGGTGGAATTTTCCAAAATCCTCCTATACCTACAGTATAAAATATCTCCCAAAACTGAATGCTCAGTTTTTTATAAAGACCCATTTTCGAAGATTTTCTCTGTACTGTCTGACTCAATTTCTACTTTACTCAGTACTCTACATCTCTGTTTGTAAGGTAGGTGCAGTAAACATAATATCAAAATGGCTCCCTTTGTGCAATATGCCTCGTAATTTGTTTGGAATATGGTCCAAATTTAAATCACTTAGGTTGTTTTGATTTTATTACAACTCAATTCATATTTAAGTACTTATATGTATATAATACTTATTTAATACAACCCAAATGATGGGTTATTTTAAAGATGGTAGGTACTAATTAAATAAAACATTAATTTTGATTACTTGTAATGTTTTTGTGGTACAAGGTTGGTATAAGCTATAATTTTCTCATCGGATGAATTATTCATTAATAGGCGCAAGGGCAGGGGTCGAGGCCCTCACTAGGGTCACGCGAAGGTCACTTATTGAAGCTCAAGGTTAAGGGAGTTTATGTAATGAGTGAGGGGACACCATTAGCCTATAGGGTTGGTTTTTCTTTGTACGTTTATACGAAGCTTTTGTAGAGAGACAAGGAATTAGCAAGGCCCTTTTGACACAATGAACTACACAGGTTGTGCCAAAAGTCCGAAATGATACTTGAGGGTGTAAATGAATATCGGACATAGACAAACATACATTGAATACATTTATTTTACTCTAAAACATTTCAAGAACGACAGATAACCAGAAAAACTGGCATTTTTTGTATATTTAGTGATTTACTAGTATCATATCCACCGTGATAATATTTAGAGTAAAATGAATGTATTAATAAACGCACTGCATACTGTGTTTGTCGCAAATCACAAAATGTTGTCTTAAATTTTTAAGATTTTGGATAAACTATAAAAATACTCGAAACTTTTGAATTTCACGGGCTAGATGGGCGCTTCAGCCTTAATATAGTTTACGCTGTTTTCTTGGCCATTGGATATGTTATAAGTCTGCAATACTACAGTTGTGACAAACATGCAAATCTCATAACTCAGTAAATGTAAGAAATACGTATACCTAGTCCGTCTTCATTAGAAATCTACATAATTATCGGCTGTCGTATTATTAGTATGACATACCTAAATTATTATCCATAATATACTTTTCAAACAACCTGTATATCGATGACACTTGAAAGCAAGTAATCTCGTATCCATCCGTCAGCAAGAACTGCAGTGAATACTATTGGTCATAGGCTTCCTAGGTCACGTTACAGTACTTAGCCGCCGGTTGCCTGGGAAACTGCTCAGCAAGGTTAGATTCAATATACCCACTAAAACTCCGAGATCGTGTAGGAAAAAGTTGTTCTCTCATCCGGTTTCACGCACTAATTTGAGAAAATTTTGTCCGTTACCTCGTATGTATGTATTGTATGAAGACTGTCAAAATGAATGTGACCTGTTTTTCACAGCAAATCTTAAACGTATTGTCCTTAGATAAAACAAAAAAATCGCCGCTTACTGTTTGTTACTTTTGCTTGGTTATTGTGTTCCTTTATGTTAAGGTAATATTGTGTTAATATAATTTAGCCTTAAGTAGTTTACCTCTTGTTATTTATGCATGCTGTGATTTCCTATAATTGACAGGGCGCTTAGCTTAAAACCTATGCATGTTACGAGTACCTTGTTATTTCACACGGTGTACTTGTTGTTGGAAATCCTAAATAAATAAATAAAATAAAATTATAATAAAAACATGTCAGGTTGTCATTCCATTATTTATCTTCTGACGATATGCAAAAGTCTGGATTTAGGCTAGATTCCTGATTTAAAACACCTGACTCACTCACGCTTCGCAGGGCGTACCAACCTTGCGAACCCTTTTCTCCAACCTCGTAGAACGAATGGGGCCATACATAAATAACTCACAGGTAGACCTTACGTTAGTTTATTTTCGTCCTTTGTTGCATTTAATTAAGTATAGTAAAATGGCCCTGGTCTGATGGTGTATACGATAAAGGGGCTGATTGACCCACACGCAAACTTTACCCTTGAACTATGGTTCCCAAACTATTTTATTCATGGTAATCACTTATCAACAAGTAGTTAGAGGAGTTTTTAATTTTTGACCGACGTTTTTTTTTTAAATCGGTCCACAATAGACTGAAAAATCGGTGAACATACACAAAAAAAACATACAGACCTCTTTCTTGTTTGAAGTCTGTTAAAACATCACAGAGGAGCTACAAGACTTGAACACTATTTGGTTGGTACTTAGGAAGTAAAGTTATGGTGGTTAATGGTTAATTAAACTGGAGAGGTGAACCAATAAATTAATTATGATATGTCACCGATATTTATCCGGATTTGGCACTCAGGTTTCGAAACATGCTGCGACCCCAATTGCAGCGACACCTATTGGGTCCATGAATAGAAACAATCAAGGGACCCACTCAAACACACAAAGAATCATCAATGTTAGTCCAGAGGTTTAGAAGAAGTTCAATGAAAAAACAACGTACTTTAGAATTATATGTATAATGTGCAACACCCAACCAATACTTACCTTCATAGTAATTGTCTAAGAAAAAGAGACCTTATGGTCACACACTCAGATTAACGAATACGCAGATGACGCGCCTAGAACACAAAAGTGTGTCCACCAAAGCAAATACAAATTACAAAGCGAATACAATCTCGCGTCAGTACTGAACTTCGCGTCACAGCGCTTACACGTCAAAGGTGGTTAGTTGTTTTATTTTGAAAATGCCGTCTTGCGTACAATTTGATATCGCTCACTCGGAACACAAAATTTTGATAGTAATTGGTTGGTGTTGCCAATTTACATCGAAATAAGTTTCCTTGAATTAGGGAAATGTGCATGGGGTGTAGAAAGATGATTAATTTATACATTTATATATTATGGAAATAATATATGGGAATAACTTTTAATTTGTAATAATTATTTTAAATTAATAACTTTTTTCAATTTAATGTACCTAATTATGCTTATAAAGACATCCAAAAATCTTTCATGTTATAATGTTCTTGAGTGATAATGCAGAGATCTTCAAATATCGATTTGCAGTAAAAATAAATACTAAGTTTATTTTATTTTATTAGTATTATTCTGTTCAAATACCTACTACTTAAGTACCTAAATTGCGAAAGACCATGTCCAATTTGTAACATTAGTACTACTGAGAACAATCGGAAAAATTATGGGAGTTCGTTTCCCAATATCTGGCAACTTTACACGCACACAGATGTACGTGTCCCTACAGTGCCGCTCCTAGTTGTCACGCACACATTTAATGCTATGCGGCTTCACATCGTTTGTTGCGTTTGCTCCATCTACGTTAATCTGAGGTCACACAGTTCTCGCGAACGCACAGGCCTTTGAGAAACGTCAAACTTTCTATAGATTTGCTTCCTTATTAGACGTATTATTTAGACAAGTATTATTTGTGAATGCGCCCGTTAGTGATTTATCGCAATTCATATTGTTGAATATACTTGAATGTATCCTAGTGAATTAGCTTTATTGTCGATGTCATCACGATAAGGGTAATTTGTTAAGGAACTAGCCTTGAGTGTACACACGCGATCACTCTTTACCTCTACTACTGGCTTCAATCGAGTTTTTCCAAAATCAATTTTAAATTTTGGGAAATAGCGCTCAATTTTCTGGAGCATTACATTGCACGGGATTAAGGATTATTACACATAAAGGATCAGTTAGAGATTGATAGAGTTGATTAAGAACGACTAAATATTATTATACCCATATTAATAAATCGATTTCATGTCTGAGAGCGGCCTTTAGTACGTTTTTATCATTTTATTTTTTACTAGCTGAGGCCGCGATTTCATCCGCGTGGAATTTAACTTAACAAAAACGCCCGCTCCCGCGTTACAAGCCCGTGCGGCATTACCCATTTCTTTTTTTCCAAAATAAAAGTAGTCTAAGTTACTCCTTATAACATCAGCTATCTGCCAGTGAAAGTCCCGTCAAAATCGGTCCAGCCTTTTCGGAGATTACCCGGAACAAACACACAGGCAGACAGACAGACAGACAGACAAATTTTTTTACTTATTTGTATATGTATGTATATAGATTAGAGTGACATAAGAACGACATTCCAAGATCGCTCTCAAGACTATTAAGTTCGAGTCATCAAACAACCGCCTGATAATAAGTAGTAACCGATGCTTGCGATACCCAAGGCATTGCTCACACGTTGGCAACCAGACGGGAGTGGGACAAGGTAAGGTTGGGCTGCCGGCCCTCTCACTCATCGTACGATACGCAGCTTAAATAGTAACTTTACGCCAATCTTCTGTGCGAGGGTGGTACTACCTTATTCGAGGCAGCCCTTATTCAAATTCAAATCGTTTATTTTATTTAGGCCCACGGCACTTACAAATTGTAAATTTTACATATTCTTTTTCGTATATCTACAACCGGATCGGAACGCGACCGCGAGACGATCCGGCAAGAAACTCAGCGGGCTTGTCTTTTCACATTTGTCCTATTTTTTTTTTATTGCCAGTTGCTTATAATCAATAATTACAAAGGGTAGTAGATATTAATATAAATATAATAGCTCCAGTGTGTTGCCATTTGATATTACCAAGAATTACACAAATAATTCGGACTACGAGTAGTAGGGCAAGACAAGCTACGCTTTGACATTATTACTGACGTCGAGATATGAGCTATAGTCAATTGGCTTCACCTTGCCTTTACCACCGTTAAGTTTTCAGAGTATTCGTATAAAATGTGAGAATCGATATTCAAAACCGAACCAATAGTAGGGCACATCCATTAGAATTATTAGAGAGCGAACCTTGGCCTTCAGAGCACAATGGGTGCACGTCACGGCTCCGATTACAGAAGATGAAAGGGAGGTGCCGAATGGCTGCGTTCAGTGGGCTGGTGACGTCACCAATGACGTATGTCAATGTGGGGTTACATAGTCTAGGTTACTAATGAGGAAGAGAGATCGTAAATGTAAGTACGCTTAAATACTGTTGACGAGTACTAGATTATTATACAACTTTAAAAAAGCTGTATATTAAAGTCTTTCTAGAAGAAGAAAGCAGGGCTAGGGTAGTGGGATATGCATTATTATATCCCAGTACCCTAGCAAAATGTTATTTTATAATTTTTGTCTGTTTGTATGTTTATGCGCGTGCAAAAACTACTGAATGGATTTTGACGTGGCTTACACAGTTTGGTAGCTTGGAGTCAAAATTAAAGTCTAAACTACGTTTAAGGTAATTTCGGTAGGATGATCCAGATATACCGCGTGGCCTCTCCATATTCCTAACCACTCTACATTAAGAAAATCATTAAACATTTTCAAAATATGGCAGCACTTCCTAAAAGCGGACGAAAAACGGGCAAAAGCTAGTAAATAAAAACATTATTTATAAAATTTGTATGTTCAATGGAATCAATGATGGAGCCACTAGGCGGGCGAAGTCGGCGGCCACGTTTTAGAGAAGCAATATAGAAAACGTACCTCACTATCAAATAAGACATCTACAAAAAAAATGCAGATAGAAGAGATTTCTTAAAACACACTGGAAACACCAATGGTACAGTCATATTTTCAACGTATCCTCTAGTAACCTAACGAGACCATGAAATCCAACCTTTATGACTGACCTTTACGACACTTGTGCGGTTGACGGAAACCGCAAGGAAATTCGGTCGCAACCACGCACGTGCCTACTAATAAAACAAATAGTTATTCGACCCCACGTATTATGTGACGACGTGTTTGCTTGGTTATATTTTCACGAGGCTCATTGCCGTGTTAATAAAACTCAAGAACTCTTGTCACATATCTTGTGACTAGAGGATTTGATCCCGGGATACCGGCTGTATTTTGATCCCGAAAATTTACTTGTTAAATTTAATCTCGGCAATTTCGGTATTAGCAAATACGTAATAAAATAATAATAAATAAGTAATAAAAAGGTTGTGCAAATTTTAAAAGAAACGATACGCACTAACATAGACTTGACATTTTGTCATTGATCTTGTTTTACCAGCTGCAGGGAGGGGTGAATTAAATCATTCAAATCGAAATCAGAAAAATATATTTGCATATTGTATACTTATTTAGAAAACTGTTTTACTGCTTGTAATCATAATACACACTTACCTATTCGATTTCTAACATTCAAATATTTTAAGAATTAATTTTAAATTAGCAAAAATACCAGACTTTTGTAGTTTTCGAATCCGTTTCCGATATCGGTTCGCATGATTGAAAATATCTCCCTAATTTATTTAGTTTTTGCTGACGATCGGGCTATGTTGTGAAAAGGTATATAGAAACCATAGAAAGAGAAAAAAATCCTCTTCACTTCGCGCCGTGTAATTACAAGTGTAAGTACATATTATATTATTGTGTTGTAATTTGTAGAAATCAATTCAATGAATTGATAAATTGTTTAGTAAAGTAATATGATGGATAAAGGTTAAAAACAACAGGTACCTATTATATTTCTGCAATTCTAAGATATTAATGCCGATATTAATGCCGTGGACTTCAAGCTGTACTTTTAATTATTAAATGATTACATTTCTTTAACACTACAATCCCGGGATTATACCGGGATCCCGATATTGTTTAAAATCTTGGCAGGTCTAAATGGCAATTAAGTCGTAGGAAATGAAGGGCGTATTCACTAATTACAGCAAAAAGAAATGGTCCTAGAAAACCTACCTTCGTTTAGGATATGCAAGTGTCCCCAATTACCTTTATGACTAGAAATATCGAATTTAAATAAAAAAATAGCAATAGCGGCAATTCCACCCAAATTGCTTTTATAACCGAAGGTTTTAAATGGACAATTCCAAAAACCCCATTGCTAAAGCCGCAACGCAATAAAGGTAATTGTAGTGTTCCAATCGCTCCGTATTGTGTTTTGACACCGGTGCGGGACGAAACGACCCTCTCTATATATGCCCCCTGAAAAGCCGTACCGGTATATCACGGCGCAATGTTAAATGCATAAGTTTGGGACCCGTTGCTGAACAAAAGCAATGTTAACACCTGAATCAAGCGCAAATATTGTCTGAACACAATGTTAAGGTAATATTTTTTCTTATATGCTTATTAAGTCATAATAATAAGCCTCTTAGATACGGCAAATATGTCAATAAAGTCAAACATTTAAAGGTAGTAACCGCATCGAACAATAGGATTGCTTCATTTTCCGTCAACTTGAGCTGAGACGTGTGAAGCTGAGGTAGTAAAGGAACTTATAGGTTGAAGCCGGTGCGCATGCTTCATAGCACAGACATGTGTAATGTCATCCTTAAAATGTATGACTTTTTAAAATATATTTGCCGCAATTAAAAGGTTTATTAGTAACGTTCTTAACTTAGCTGGAATACCTGTTATACATAAATATAAATCACATAACACAAAACAAATTACGAATCGAAAACGCTTTGCAAAATCAATTTACCTAACACTGCGCCGTCACGGCGAATTACAGACTTAATTGGAAAAGCTTAAGCCCTTTGATTAAACAGCCGATCCATTAGTTTGACGATAATTTTTCAGATAAACGAGCAAGAGCTAAGCTTTCATGTAATTTGATTGTACGTCAATTTCTGTCAGAATCCTTTAGACAAAAGTGTTCAAGGCGGCTTAATAAGCGTGATTTGGCAATTAAAAACATGACAACTCTACAAAGAATATCGGTAACTGTATTATCAATCGTGGTCATTAGAATGTAAGTACTTACCAAAGGTAAAGCCAGAAGTGAGATGTCAGTCGCTTTAAGAACGTGATGCAAGACTGCGAGATACCTTTAACGAAATAAGAAAGCTTTAATCTGTGACAAAATATATTGCATTATTGAAATAAGACCTTATACTTAAATATGGCCAGACGAACACACCAACTTTATGTACATGTATAGTCCCAAACAAAGCAACGATCCCAGTGACACCCAGATCAGGGAAAATTACGAAAATACCATTTCCGAAATTTACCCTGACGGGAATCGAACCCGCAACCACAAGGTGTAGTGAGCCGAGTGGCCTACGCTCGAACCACTGCGCCAAGCGGTCGTCGAAACATCTACACACTCGTATAAATATATACCGAGAAATAGATTACCTACCCAATATGTCCGCTTATGGTCGATTAATTGGTTAAAATAATAAACACATTCAGCGCAAAAAATGGTAAAACATGTTTAGGTAACCCATAACAATAAATACTTTACTTGAATGGTAAAGTTCTGAATATTGTACAAATGTCGGTCTATGCATCGTTAGCTACGCGCGACCGAGCGTCGGGAATTGTTTCGATAAGCCCCAGGGACACTGGAATTTACACCAGCATTAGCCGGTACTGGGATAGGCGAACTTTGTTGTACTAAAAGCTTAGCTACAGCAAAAACTGTCGCACTGACAAGAGTCTGCAAAGAGTTTCACGCTTGCTAGTCGCTATCGTCAGCGTAAATGAATTCATGACAAACTGTATCATATCAGTCACTGGAAAAAATTAACAATTTATCATACAAATACTTTCATCTGGCGACTAGTGACTCTAGTATCCCCAAATACCTAATCAAAGTGACTCTACCTAAAACCTAGTAGCTCTACTGTTATAATGCGCGTATCCAAGTTCGCCGTGATATACAAGCACGTTGGTTACAAAATGATTTTTATTGGGACTACTCCCGCCACACACTCCCACCACTGTAACTCCTGTAAGCCAGGGTCGACAATGGTGACCAATAATGACGTCAAAGTTTGACCCTCGACGAGTCCCGGGGAAAAGTTAAATTGTCTTGGAACCCGCACGAATTTAATCGAAAGAAATAATAGGAGGAGTTGGAAGAAAATATTTGCACTTCCCTTCCATTTAGAAAATGTTTATAAAAAACCGCCTGTTTTGTCCCACTTTCCCTAGTGTAGGTTTTATTTTTTAAATGTCGACAACAGCGCCACCCCGCGGGTGCAACTATGGCTAAGTAACAAGGTGACTCTATAAGTATAAACAATTCATCAAATTCGGTCAAGCCGTTTAGGAGGAGAAGAATTACGAATATACGCACACCAGAATTTTATGATATACTAGCTGAGCCCGCGACTTCGTCCGCGTGGAATTTAACTTAACAAAAACGCCCGCTCCCGCGTTCTGAGCACGCGCGGCAGGACCTATTTCTTAATATTTAGTTTTTCTAAAATAAAAGTAGCCTAAGTTACTCCCTATAACATCAGCTATCTGCCAGTGAAAGTCCCGTCAATATCGGTCCAGCCGTTTCGGAGATTACCCGGAACAAACACACAGACAGACAGACAAAAAAATTTTAAATCGCGTTTTTGCTATAGGTGTCGTATGTACTTTCATATACATTTAGTGAAATGTGTTATTTTGATATTATTTATTTGTATTGAAAAGATAGGCATTTGGACATATCGAAATCAGGATATCATGATTCTGAGACATCCTCCCTAGGGAATGTCTCCAAATAATAAAAATTACCTTTATCCTTTGATACTTCTTAACCGCTTATCACACCGCACTGTACCATCATTGTCTATTTGGGCCTCTAAAATCCTGCAACTGTTCACATTTCCCAAATATCTCAAGGTGAGATTATTATACGTGGAATCTAACGTTGAAAAATAAATAACCTGCTGAAACAAAATCTAACTAATATAAGTCCTAAATTGAACCCACTTTAGCCTAGGTTGGGAGAAGGGACATCTAGCGACTATGAAAATAAAGCTGAGCTGATCTAAACACAGTATTTTAAACTAGGTGCATGATTCATAATAACTTCAAAGACATTGCTCTGCCTTCGTGTCCTCATCGACTTTATTACGCTCTCCGCTCGCTTCGGTGTGAAACGCCCCAAGCACATTAAGCTCATAGAGACGTGAGCGGCGTATGGGAAGTGCTAAATGTTTTCCAATAACTACTGGAGCATATCTCGCGTCGGTAAAAGCAGATCTACCTGAGAATCACAAAGCGTAAGAGTGACTTATAAACCATATAATGTACCTAAATTTAGTAACCCGTTTCTTTTTTAAAAAGATTACTAGTACCTAATGTGTTTTTATCACATTACTAGTATCCCCTCTAACTAAGCTAATGCTTGTGTTAGGTATGGGTTCTCGTCAATAGAAAAATGGCCAGGATGGGGATCGAACCCGGAACATCTTAACTACGAGGACGGCCCCTCTAACCACCAGGCCATAGACCCTTGAAACCAGGCTATTGATACTTACTGAAATGTTTATTTCATCTTGTATTCAACTTCTGTGTCTTACAAGTTATTGACAAAAAATAATTCACAAATGATTTTCATACCAACGTGAAAGATAATCCGTTCGTCCTACTTTCTTGAATCTGAAATAACAGTTTCATGAGATACGTAAAAATAGACCTTAATGGGATCCCTAATAATTCTTGCAATAACCTTGTCTCAGCCCTTTTGACTTAGCCGTCTCCAAAAACGTCTTTAATGTTTATTCTAATTGCTACGCGATCAAGTAAAATAAGACCAAACAGTCTGAAGCAAAGTATTGCAAATTTAATTGTCGTTGCCTTTTCTCCTTCCTTTGCTTCGTTAAGGGTGACCGTCTACTTAGCGTCTACGGGCCCGCCCGCTTCGACCAATAGGAACGCTTAATTTCCTGTCAACTTGAACTAAACCGAGTGAATCTGAAAAATTATTCCATCAAAGTTGTTTTTTGCCGACGCCATATTGACCAAAGAGAATATAATAGAGATATTGACAGTTTGGTGAGTTTCGGCGCTAGGTGGCAGAAAGTAGAACTAAATTGAAATGAATAGGCTAGTCAAGTAATTAAACGGCTAGGCAAGTAATTAAACGTCATCGATCCAAGTCATTTGCCTAGCTGTTTCATCAAATGGCTGAATATCATTCAGGACGCTAGTTGAACGGCGCTGTTTAATAAAGTGCCTAGGCTGTTAATTGAACGGCGAATTAAGCTAGTTGGCTGCGACATATATATATCGCCAGACGAACACACTAACTGTATGGTCCCAAACTAAGCATCGCTTGTACTATAGGTACCGTACAAGGGACTGGCGGCGATCCCAGTGACACCCAGACCAGAGAAAATTACGAAAAGGCCATTGCCTAAATGTACACTGACGGGAATCGAACCCGCAACCACCCGATGCAGTGAGCCAAGCGGCCTACGCTCGAACCACTGCGCCTAGCGGTCGTCTACTTATCTTGCCTCGGATTACTTACATCCCGTTCGAAGCTTCATGCGGTTATCTTAAAGATCGACTATATTTCCAATGTCTCCGTTAAAAGGTTTATCGGTATCATAATTGCGCAAGTTGTCCAATTTATATCGATTCCAGACCGCTTCTGGAGCACTTACGTTTAACTCGATCATAAAGTTGTTGGAAACGGCTGTCTTCGTGGTAATAAAAGTACTGGCCCGCTGCCGGGATGATTCTTTATCTTTTGAACTAACGACAGTTGGAGGGAAGTTTGTAAGCGACGGGCTATTAGAAATTAAATTTCAAGAATTGCATGCTCATAGAGCGGTACACTAATCTTAGTAGAATTGACTTTTTTATATTAAACTAAGACGGATTCAAATAATTGTACCCTCAGTTTCCGACGCCTTATAGCATCAGCTATCTGCCTGTGATAAGTGAATGCATCGAAGTAAGCGCACAATAGAGAAAGTGCGAAATAGTAAATCTGGTCAAAAAGCTAAATAGTCATCCCGGTCAAAGTAAAAAAATTATAAAAAAAATAATAATACAAATACTTAGGATATAATGGAAATATACTTATAATTATGCATGTAAATCTTACGTAAATCAATTTGATATAATTTTTTTCTAAATGTTTTTGTAAGAAATTGAGAAATAATAAAAGGTTTTTTTATTTATTTTATTTTATTACGGTGAAGGAAAACATCATTAGAAAATCTAACCAATTTTCGAAAGACATGTGAAATTCGCACCAGTGTGGTGGATTACGGCCTGAATCCCCCTCGAAGTGAGGGGAGGCCCGTGCCCAGGAGTGGGACGTGAAAAGGGCTAAATTATTTAGTCTATTATTAAATTAAAATTCATGAACGTATTATTTATTTACCGACGTATTTACGGCTCCAGCCTCGGAGCAGTCAGAGCCCACGTAAGACCACGGTGTCACTATACCTTATTTATTACGTGCATATAAACCGAATACTTACCACTCGCAATACGCACACCCATAAATTCTAACATATTGACACTGAACCGGACCCCTTACACAGAAAACCCTCGTATCTTTTGTTGAATGTTTCCCCGAATATATCGAAAAATTCCTAAAATGCCGCGCCGAGATTCAATATCGAGGGCCAAAGGGTCACTCCGAGAACGCATTGTGTTCAAGAATAATAGCCAACATTGATTTGCTAAATCCATCTTGGTATTTTCAGCGATCCGTTCGTATTTGCGGCGAAATCTTTTTTGGATTCCCGCAGGATGTGACCTACATGTGTAACATACGTATTACGTCGTTATATTTTTGGAGTAAGTATTGTTGGAAATTAATATTGTAAATGAAGTAGGTAAGCCAGATTTTTTTTCACCCGTGCTGAACTTTTTTTATTATCTTCGGAATCAAAATCCTTGAGAAGTTACAACGAAGTGAATAAACATTAAGTAGACGATTAGCTAATTTTGTTATTGCATACATATTAATATTATTATAAGCTTTGTCTCACCATTACTAACAGTGAAATCATTTTCAAAATAACTACAAATTGGCAAAAAATCCGAAGTTTAAAGTTAAGGTGACGGCGCCTGCCTAGCCCGCGAAATTCAAAATTTTCGAGAATTTTTATAGTTCATCCAAAATCTGAAAACATTTAAGACAACATTTTGTGATTTGCGACAAACACAGTATGCAGTGCGTTTATTAGTACATTTATTTTACTCTAAATATTATGACGGTGGATATACAAAAATTGCCAGTTTTTCTGGTTATCTGTCGTTCTTGAAATGTTTTAGAGTAAGTTGGATATATTCATAAATGCATGCCATACGCTCTTTGTCGCCAATCACAAAATGTTGTCTTAATTTTTTTCAGATTTTAGATAAACTATAAAAATACTCCAAAATTTTGAATTTCGCGGGCTAGATGGGCGCTTTAGCCTTAAAAAAACAGTTCAAGTGGACTTATGACTTCATGCCATAGTAGATTTAGCAAACTTTAATAGTGAATATCTTTGCAAACATTTAATATATTATTTTTATTACCTAATTATAGTCAATAAATAATCAGTACTTAAGAGTTAATATAAAAAACATACTCAATTTGATATCACTCAATCAGCAACAATTTCCGTAGCCTCACTCTATATCTACCGTATCTAAATCTCGAACAAAATTGCGAGTTCACGAGTACATATACTTTGCTTCTTTGGGAACTCTAAAAGTAACAGGATTCGACATCGAATCCTTTCGTTAATTAAGTACCCGTTATTCCCTCAACGAACATCACCTTCATTTCGGAATACAAGACAAAGTTTTCACCGAGATTGATTACCGTTGTGTACCCATTACCGGGAATGGATCACGAAGTTTTTTGTTCGAAAACAAATCCACTCAATGGGTGATGAGGAACAATATCGACATTGTTCTAGTAAAGAGTTTATTTACACGCTTGTTAGACATCATGAAGTTTATTTACCTACCTTATATTATGTTAATGGCAAGTTTAATTCTAGTTTCAACGAGAAAGGAATATTTTGCTTATACCTAGGCGGCAAACTTAGCTATTAGCCCTCGATGCGAGGGGAGTTCGGTCTTATTCGGGAATTTTATACGTCTTTTACATAAGAAGACATTCAGGCTTACTTGCGATTTTTCCTTCACCATCCAGCGAATGATGTCTTATTATAAGGTAATTAATTTGTCCACACTGTTTTCAAAGCATATGTTCAAAAATCAGATAATACTTATTTAAAGGTTAATATTAATTTTAAATCTAGCCCACCTAATGAGATAAATTTTCGAACGTTCAAGTTTGTAAACAAACTTATCTTGACTTCAGTGAGGTAATTTTCGTATTAATATTTGTTTTGAGGAATTTCGCCAAGACTCCTCCCAGACGAGAACTTTCAAGTATTTTTCCTTGAATTTCATTAATAATTTTGGTTTATTAAAACTTTAAATATGAGTCTTGTGCGATGTAATTGTGAGAAAACATGAAGAGTATCGTGTAAAAACATATTTTTCAGTTTTACATATATACACAACACCGATTTTGAGACAGCGTTACGCTGAAGGTACTTTTATTTTGCTTTGATTAGAGGTATTTATGCTTACCTATAAGCAATCAACAATCAAATCTCTTTCACATCAGGGTGACTCGTCAATATCTACTAGAACGGTACCTACGAGATTACACCATTTATTAACTTCATTTAGTGTAAGCACGTCGCGTCGCCATCGATGCGACTCAGCCGCGGGACTTACTTTTTATGTCTATTTTACATGCCATGCAGAAATAAGTCTGCTTTTACAGCTGTCTATACTGCCTGGCTTACAACTTACAAGGATGGTGAGTAATACAGAATTTCATGTGGGTTTTAGTTATTGATCTAATACATACAATTTTTAATTATTATTTTTTTATGAAAAATAACCATAGCACTCATTATTTGACCAAATCTGCTACAGTCAGTAAATACATAGTAGATAATAAAAATAAGAAAATTAACAAGAAATATTTCTAATTAAATCGAAAGAAGAATCATAAGTAACAAGACGTAGAATAGAGAAAAACAACCGCAAAGATATTATGCTTATAACATTAGCATCCCAAATCTCTATGAATATGTAAGAAAAAATCTAACAAGTAGCTACTATCATATGACGAATAACATATAGGTACACTTGCGGCCAATATTGTATCCAACATACCAACAGACTTGGAACCAACGTTTGCGTTAAGTGAGCGAGTCTCGCAAGATGCTTTGGCTTTAATCTGCGTACAGATTAGAATGAACTATTTTATTTTGTACGGTATGATATCAGCTATGCTGGATTCTATGCCTGAAACTCCTCCTAACCCACAGGTCTGAGATATATGTAATACCCGTTACAATCAATATATATCCCGTTCTGTGTACCTATCCAGTGTTACAATCAAACATCCTAAGCCTCAGTCAGCGACATTCTTTGTTCTGTCGCGTCGAGCAAATTGCGCTGTCACTATCCTTTGAAATCCAATAGAGAGTTACTATCGGGACTATTTTCTAACATACGCTTTGTATTTGCTCCCTTAAAACGAAAAATATTTGGTTTTATGTTTGTGTACTGAATTTCTTGATATTTTGGATAAACGGACGTTAAGTAAATAGAGTATTTGGAAGGACTCAGCGAGATTATTATTAAGATTTTTGGAACTAAACCGCCACAATTTTATTCCGGTAAGCCAAAATCGACAATGATGTTCAATGATAACGCCAAGTTTGATCCTCGATGCGTCCGGAGAAATGCTAAATTTCCTTAGAACCCGTTCGAATTTCATTAAAAGAAAGAACAGGAGGAGTTAGAAGAATTTTTTTTTCCTTCGTTGCAAAACGGAAGATAAAAAATACTGTATAGACAGATTACCATGGAAGTAAGACTGTTACATCTGATTGAAGACGGCACCACGACCCTATCTTGGGAAAACAGTTTTAACAAGTAAGCGCCAGCACTTAGTTCAATTAAAACGTCCGTTCTTCTACCTACGATAAACGCTATTACACATACTTTTTTATTTCAAAATACTCCACGAAACTGGTAAAAAATACGTGAGACAAAACGGAAAAAATTATAAGAAGAAAAATGTGAATTTATTCCAGATTAAAACACCCCTTCAAAACAAGACCCACGCGAGTTTAAAAACACGACCATTTTCAGTTCGCACGTTAGAAATAGCATAACGAAGTTATTCAGTTAACCGTGGATTAACCTTCCATTGTGTTATTGAAAAGCAGCGAACGTGCGTCGCATTTTCTTTTAGAAATAGCGAATTCATGTTTTCCTCGCGCTTTCACCTTTTAAGGTGAAGGCGCCTGTCTAGCCCGCGAAATTCAAAATTTTCGAGTATTTTTATAGTTTATCCAAAATCTGAAAACATTTAAGACTACATTTTGTGATTTGCGACAAACACAGTATGCATTGCGTTTATTGATACATTTATTTTACTCTAAATATTATCACGGTGGATATGATACTAGTTAATCACTAAATATACAAAAATTGCCAGATTGTCTGGATAGCCGTCGTTCTTGAAATGTTTTAGAGTAAGTTGGATATATTCATAAATGCACTGCACACGGTCTTTGTCGCGAATTACAAAATGTGCCTTTTATTATTGTCAGATTATGAAAATTTTCTAAAAAACCTCAAAAAATTTGAACTTCGCGGGCTAGATGGGCGCCTTAGCCTTAAGATCAACTATAAATGTATCAACATTTCTGCGGTGGAATCTCGTTCAGTGAAGTTGACAGACACCCCTCTCTTACCCTCCCTTTGCCAAACTCCCCTGCAGGTTAACAACGTGCTAACAATGCCTTCAGTACTATGATTTGATTCACATAGAAAACGCAAGTATCACGATTTGTATTGAAACCATGCGTGTCGATTTTTTACCACCTACTGTGACGTCATTAGTGACGGGAAATCCGAACCAATTCAAATACACGGATGCCGCCTATGCCCCTCCGCCCGCTACGATTCTCTCGGGTGATTATCTCGCTCATACTCATATTTTTATATCTGTAGTCGCGCAGACTGTAAGTTAGCGGCGAAGTACATGCATTTGCGATTTCTATGTAAATCTATATCTGTGGCTACGATAATAGCTTAACATTTTGCGTGCAGTATACTGTTTACCTACTTTGGTAAAGCAAAGCAACTTGTTCTCTTGCTTTATGCGTGGTATAGACCTTCAAAATATTGATGCAGTACTCTTTCATTGTTATTGGGTATACTTATCATGCTGTTACTCTTATGACACCGCCATATGGGTTAAAATGCAATAATTCATGCATCTTCATGAAATTAACTGACTATAAATTAAAAGCAAGAGCAGGTAGTCAATACACCTTAGTCGGTCAGTTTAGTTTACGCACCAACAGGATTGGCACCATACTAATGGTAACATCAAAAGTAATTAGTTGTCCGGTAATCTTGTCCGTAGCGCGAATAAATCAAGGAGTCACATCTGCCGGCGAGCAATTAATTCCGCTTACACCCCCAAGACACGCCGACATTGTCCTTATTACATTTATTATGTGACAAGGTGCCTATTTAATTAGCTACTGGGATTTGGATATTATTTTATGAGACACCTTTATGTGTGGCTCTAAAATAAATATACTGGTTGCTAAACTTAATATATTAATTAACTTAATAATTTATCGTCGCGACATAATTGCTACATTTCATCTAGTACCTATGTACGAGAGTACCCGTAATAGGAAGACTGATAAGTGATAGGCCGATATAAACATTAATAGCAGATAATAAAATAACTGTATTCTAATACTATAGTATAAGTATTTGATTGATGACGGTGAATCCTTACTATATATATTATATATTTTATATATTTATATTTTATATATTATATATTTATATATTTTATATTTTATATATTTATATTTATATTTTTATATTTTTATATATTTATATTTTTTTATATATTTTAATATTATAAATGCGAAAGTAACTCTGTCTGTCTGTCTGTCTGTCTGTCTGTCTGTCGCTCTTTCACGCCAAAACTACAGAACCGATTTCAATGAAATTTTATACACAGATAGTCTAGAGCCTGAGAAAGGACATAGGCTACTTTTTAATGCGAAAAAAGAGTTTTAAGGGGTTGAAAGGGGGGATGAAAAGTTGTATGGAAGTATCTCATTTTAGAGCTAGAAGCTTGAAACTTATTTGTCAGGCTGTTGATGACTTATATATTAATAATTCCGTTCAGGGGTACGGTAGACTCGATTGAAACCTTACCAGAATAATAAAACATAAAAAAATAATGATTTCGAGTCGACAACATATATCGGCAAAATTCGGATTGTCGAGTATTTTATTAAATTCTAACGGTGCAAAAGACAATATTTCGCCATATTGGCAGTTCCGTCAAGTTTGGCACAGTAACGCTATATTTTCTATGAACGAATCCCTGTCAGTTAGTGTCAGTGTTCTCAATGTGTAAATGAGTCTTTATTCGAAATATCTATTAAACTGGGTGGGCCATATTTTTTATGAAAGAAGAAGAAGATTGAGCTTTCAGAACAAACAAATTCAGTCTTCATGTTTTTAGTAGGGTTCCGTAGTCCCTACGAGGAACCCTTATAAGATCATCCAGTCCGTCCGTCCGTCCGTCCGTCTGTGTGTCCCGACCCGTCAGTCACAGGGTCATAACTTCTACAGTTTCTGACGGATGTTGATGTAATTTGGTACAAAAATACTTGAAGAGTAGATCTCACTTTAAACAATTTAAAATGAAGCAAAATTACTTTTTTTGAGGTACCTCCCCGAACATCGAAAAAGGGGCAATTTTTTTTTTTTAGTTACCAGTCATGTGGGGTGACGTTGAAAAGGTCTTTTCAAATAAAATGATGTTTTCATACAACATTTTATCATCAAAAATTCCGTTTGCGAGATTTTTAACTTTTAAAGAATAAATCAAAATTCCGTAATGAATTCCGACACTTCTTACATTTTTCTATTGCAAGAACATTAATAAGATTATGCAGTCGAAAATGGATACATTGTTCACCAATTTCAATGAAATAACAGCAATAAATTTATATTTTGTGTGTGTATTTGTGTAATACGTGTATTTCTGAAGTGTTCATGCACGTGGATAGATGTCGGTAGTAGTCTATAAACAACAGTGGGTAAGATTTTTTACGAAAAAAATATCGACACTTCTTACATTTTTATGTTGCAAAAATATGAATAAGATTATGCTGACGAAATTGGATAAATTGTTACTAAATTACAATTAAATAACAGCAATAAATGTATGTTTTATGTTCATTAGTCTATTTCTTAGTATTTACTGGTGTCGATAGATGTCGGTAGCAGTATGTATACAACTTTAGTATCTATTTCAACCTGGGGTGAAATTTTTAACAGATTACCTTCAATGAATCGGAATCCTTCATTGTGCATAGCTCGACATGGCACTTGGCGATTTTTTTTCGTATTCATTTAAATGGACAATGCTATACGAATCTATGCCTTGCCTAATATTCCTTGAAAACCGATAACTACAAAAATATCTACCTAAGTTTTGTAAAAGATTGTGTATTATGAGTCACATTTCACCCGAGCGAAGCCGGGTTTTCATCTAGTTTAATATAAGCGAGAACGTACGGTTTGCTTAGTGACCGATAAAGAACTAACTTTGGTACCTACCTAATAATATTATAATTAGCCCACATTTTAAGGTTGCACGTGCAGCCTACGTATTCAGAATTGTCTGACAGCTCATTTTAATAAAGAAGTTACAAAAGTTAGGCGTAAATCTGTTTGCAATTTAATAAGACACCTATTATTGTATTCCTAAAAGCGTTAGTCTTACTCCAAGACATATCCTAATAAAACCCAGATTGATTTGCCAAAACCCAGAGGGTTGAACAGGGTTCAATTATTGGTAAGGATACTGAAAGTCGCGGATCAAATATTCTTTTATTTGTTAAGGTATGTACGTAATATCATAATTAATAATCTCATATCTAGTAAATGACATCTATTTTATGTATTTCAGAACATATTTTTAGGTAGATTAATTTTATATTGCGTTTAATTTATGTCTTCTGTATAGTAACTGCAACTTTTAACTGATCTTCTTCTTAGTCGGGCACTCTTGTCAGAGTGGTCGTGGTTGCGCTGACGAGGTATATGGTGTAAGGTTTGGTGAGGCCTTAGCATTTCCGAGGGTGGCTCTCCAGGCGATTTGCTTCCATTTCTGACGATTAGAGGCGTCGCGAGTACACTGGACCATGGTGGACTCAGCCTTTGTCATGACATCTATCCAGCGGGTTGGTACTCGACCGCGTGCTCTCTTGCCTTCCACCTGGCCCTGAACTACGAGTCTCTCCATCGAGTTCTCATTTCTAGGAATGTGACCAAAGAACTTTAGTATTCGTAGCTGCTTTAGTTTAACTGATAGTTAAATGTTAATATGAGAAATTTGCATTAATAAATATAAGTAAGGCCCGTATTTATTAAAATCGATCTCAAATCTGAGTGCAATCTTGAGTATGCTTTTGACAAATCATGTTATACTGGTATGATATAAGATTGACATTTCCAAGATCGCTCTCAGACTTGAGATCGATTTTTTAATATGGGCCTCAAAGAGTGCTGAGATCAAGTTTCATAAGGTGCCTACTTATTGTAAAAGTTATACAATGCTTGTATCAGGTTCTCATAACAAGTGAACAGATACTCACATAGTGATTTATGAGAGGCACAGCTTTTTAAATCAAAAACCGTACATCATTCAAAGGATTTATCGCTTGTACACCGACAGAAAACTGCGATTTATTTCCGTTTGTGAATAATAGTAGGATTTTAGGTTGTGAGTAGTGGGAGTAGTAGGCAATATGGATGTATCAAGAGAGGGCGCTTATTTCAACATTGAATTTCTAGACTTTTCCATAACTATATTTCTAGATTAATAGCTTAATTACGCCATTATATGTACAAAAATAATCTGTACTAATATAACGTGAGAAAACTCAAATCTCAATTTGTTACATAACTTCTTTGTTTAATTAGCTTCTTATGCAGTTTGCAAACAGGAGCTTTGGCTTTTTATCCTTCCCAAAATACAAAGTACAAACTAAAATCTGTAAATACCAAATTGCAGCGGCAAAAAAACAGTAAATTAATGGCTCTATGCTAACAGCCCTTTAGAAATCTTGCGTTCCGCAAAAAAAGTGCCATTACCAATAGAAGCAGATACTTCGAAATCTCGCGTCGCAACAGATAACATTAAGCCGGCATTCGAATTGAAAAGGTGTCACCGTGGAGAATTCCCAATACGTGTGTTGAGCACGTACATACCCGCCCACTCGCTCGGCATTCGGATAAGTGCACCCCATTCAGTTAGAAGTGCTATCATTTCCGCGCACTTCACAGTGTCACGTGACCGTGCATTGAAAATGTGGCTGATGCGCCGTACGTAATGGTACATAATGGAGCTGCAATTGGGTTGATACGACACTGACTATGTAAATGTTGGTAGTAACAATGAATTTGTGATTGCAACATTGTACGAATGGCAGTAGATTGAAAATGTTAAAAACCCTCGATGCGACGACTTTTTATATTACAAAAGAGCTGATAACTTTGAAACGGCTGAACCATGATATAGCTAAGAACAATCTCGATCAGAATAAGTTTGTAACAAAAAAAAAATCGGTTCAGCCGCTTGGGCGCTACGATGCCACAGACAGATACGCAATGTTAAACTTATAACACCCATCTTTTTTCGTTGGTGGTTAAAAAGGCACTGGATTGGGAGAGGAGTAGAGAAACCTATTGTATGCAGAAAGGAGGATTTTGCGGTCATTCACACGGCTAACCCGACACCGATAATTTCCATACGTTCAACTGTTCCTGACTGTCAAATACGGCCATTATTTATCAAAAGTTCAAAGAAATAAACAGTGTTGTCTTAATAGTGAATGTCAAATTTCAAAGTCAAAAGAAACATTTTTTTATTTTTATTAGGCTGAATTTGCAGCAATGACATTTCATGTCTGATTGGTGTTCTACCGGCATTCTCATATAATATTAGGCCAACCATTACTGCAATTTAAAACAGACAAGCTCACAGAATACATTCTTAGATGTGTTTCCAGCAACCATTTTCCACTCAACATGACCACTAAGAGCTTACAAATGGTACCAGCTTCCATGGTTCTGAAAGCCGTCGTGTCCACAGATATAGATTTACATAGATAACGCAAATGTATGTACTCAGCGTGTCCGAAAACCCCGACCAAGCGTCAAGGTTGGTCGCCGATAACTTAAGTCCTGGCGACTACAGATATAAAAATATGAGTATGAGCGAGATAATCAATTGAGAGAATCGTAGCGGGCATCGGCGGCTTCGATGTCTTTAAATCGGTTTGGATTTCCCGCCATCTGTGACGTCACAGTAGGTGTTAAAAATTTGGCACGTTTTGTTTCAATACAAATCGTGATACTTGCGTTATCTATGTAAATCTATATCTGTGGTCGTGTCCAAATGGTGCAATTAGCTGGAGCGCAGCGACGTCCCAGCTATTTGTCTTGTCGCGGCGCAAAGGGGAACTTAGCCACTGGATATGGACTGGGGACATTAAATGGGACCATATTTACTGACTTTATACGTCACAGAACGTTAATATTGAAAGTGAGTAAGCCGCTTAAAAGCTGCTTTATTCCGATGTAATTAGGGCATGCAAAATTGTCGTGGAGACAACGATTTTCCATACATTTTGACTGAATAATCTAAGTCTGATTAAATGTATGGTTTTTTTTATATCTATACAAATAAATAAAATTGGAGTGTCTGTTTGTAATATCAAAATAACACCGTTTCACTAAATGCATACGGTACTTATAACGAAAACGGGTTTTTTTTTTGTCTGTCTGCCTGTGTGTTTGTTCCGGATAATCTCCGAAACGGCTAAACTGATTTTGACGGGGTTTTCATTGGCAGATAGCTAGTGTTATAAGGAGTAACTTAGACTACTTTAATGTTAGAAAAACAATTAGGGTTCCGCGTAAAAAATAAAAACACATGATATCAAAGAGTATCTCCGAAACGGCTGGACCGATTTTGACGGGACTCACTAGTAGATAGCTGATGTTATACGCAGTAACTTACTTTTATTTAAGAAAAACAAAAAAATGGGTTCTTTCTCGCTGGCTCAGAACGCGGGAGCGGGATTTTCTGTTAAGTTAAATTCGACGCGAACGAAGTCGCGGCCTCAGCTAGTTATTTGAATAAGATATTGTTTATATTTTATCCTCTGACAACTTAGCCTGGAAATGGTTTTCATAGGCGCCCAGCTTGCGGCGCAGCCTTCTACAAATTGTGTAGAATTCTCATTGTGTACTTACTCTCAAGTTATCTCGTCGGTCAAAGTAGAGATTTCTTAATGAGACTAATATTTGTAAATATTTGATCCAAATAACGGCTGTGTAACCGACGCTATAACATATTTCTTGATACGTAAACAAAATGCCGGTGTGCGTATATTTGTTGTTCTTCTTCTCCTAAACGACTAGACCATTTCTGACGATTATGTTTGTACTTTTGGCATCGCCTGGATGGTTATTAGCTATAGTTAGACAGTTAGACCCTATAGGTGGCGCTATTATCGACATCCAAACAATAAAATCTACGCTAGCAAAGCTGCGGTTAAAAGCTAGTTATGTAATTAATGCGTTCAGTTAGAAGTCCCAGAGGCAATAATGTACCAATTTGGCTAAAATGAATAAATATTTAAAAAACCTGTAAAAATAATGCACGCAGGATTTCGTAAATTTGTTATTTATTTTTATCTTGAAAGATATGCTCTCTTTATAGAAATTTACTTACATTCAATTTACAGTGGATTTAAAAGCTGGGTCGTTCCGCCGTTTCGCGCAAATTCGAACCGTTCCGCGGAATAAAAAAAAATTGTAGTTTTCATGTTTTTTTTGCTTATAATCGAATTTAATTCGTCACCTAAGTCATAAAAACTGGGAGGCACTTTTGTAAGTTATTTAATTACTGAGATATTTGCACTTGAAATTTTACGTATTTTACGTATGGATGGTGATGAAAAGTGTAATGGATTGTAATGATTTAGGACGGGATTAATACACCAAACAAGTTATGAAATAGCTAGGAATTATAATTAATCATTTATTTTATTTATTTATTGATCAGATTTTTATTTTCATAAGACTGGAAGGCGGATTATAAAAAAAAATACTATTATAAGGCTATGAAAATTAAATATAGAGGGTACTTGTGCCATATTTAAATTAGGTCGCATTATTTATTTATTAATTATTATTTATTACACAGACCTTGTGGAAACACTATTATTGGATCAAGTATAATCAGCTCAGGTCCAATTACAACTGGTCTTCAGTCATCAATCAACTGTTACAGTCTCGCTTCTGTGGCAATCAGCCCATAAAAAAAAAATCTGTCCATATGTGAAATTGATATTTGCTTTCAATTCCTCCTATTTTAACCCCAGCGCAAAAAGAGGGGTCCTCTAAGTTTAACATGCGTATCTGTGTGTCTGTCTGTGGCATCGTAGCGCCCAAGCGGATGAACCGATTTTTATTTGTTTTTTTTTTTGTTAGAAAGTTATTCTGATTGAGTGTTCTTAGCTATGTTTCATGAAAATCGATTCAGCTGTTTTAAAATTATCTGCTCTTTTTTAATTTAAAAAGTCGTTGCTTTGGGGTTTAAATTTAAAGTTATTTCCTTTAATACAATTGGTGCAGGTTCTAAGTCAATTTTATTTTCCCCCTGGACTCGTCGAGGGCCCGAACCTCGACGTCATTTGACACCATTGCTGATTCTAGCTTGCAGGAGTCATAGTGGGGAGTGTGTTGTGGGACTAGTCCCATAACGAAATAGTTACGCTAAACAGCAGCAGATTTTTACTTTTTCTTTTATTTTATTTTATGCTCGTATATCTTCAATACTCCGTTAACTTTTTTATTTTTATGACATTGGACTAAGGTAATCGTATACATACATTTGATTGCTTGGATCTCGACCTGTTTAAGCAAGCATAAAGGGATCTGGTATACAATGCTCTAGATTTACAGGTTTTTCACGTAGGCGAGTTTTCCATTAAGATGTTCTCTATTTTTGTTCTCCCTTCCATTTTAAGTAGTTTAAGAGTAATTTTGACTACGTCTTCTTTGTTTTCACTGTAGGCATAATTTATTTAATTCTACACATCTTCTCGTTTCCAGATAAGTATATTTTTCTTTATTCATCGTTTTCTAGAGCATATTATAATCCAGATTATTTTTATATGAGCTTATTTTACGTAGCCAATCTTTTACCAATGTTTCTTCTTTTGTTACGAAAATGTTACGTCTTTTCGCCATTTGAATACCTACTGATAAAAATATATACAAATTCATTAAAATATTAACTAAACACTACTTATTTCTACATATTTAGTCTACCCAAAACTATAAATCTCATAAAATATTAATAATACATTTTAAAATATTATATAGACTATAACGAAATCGTTTTAAATGAAATAAAAATTCATTTCTCTCCAAAACAGTTCATTACCTTCCCGTAAAAAAATGGATCGGAAGGATGGTAATGAAGGAGCGATGAATGAGAAAATTTAACTTTTTCCTTGATAACTACATAATCGCACATATTAGCAAATATTTAAGAAAACACTTTCTAAGTAAATTAAAAAGGGAAACATTTTTTGATAAAAATATTTTTTATTTGTTACAGTAGCTTGTAAAATCGAAGGAATGCAATGAGACGATTTATGGACGAAACACTAAAAACAATCCGAGGATCGTAAATAATTTTAACAGGGATTGATATAACATCCACCTCTCCCCGTTGCCATGCCAAGCTAATAAGTATAAACAGATTGTGACCTGAACTATAGTCGGGCACGTATAAATTTTATTTAAAATTATCGAATTTCTGAGTACGGATGGTAATGAAGTTTTTATCGTGACAAAAAGAAAAATATTTTTTTCTGTAATTATAATTGTGTTAAAAAATTATTGAAAATCCGCAATCAATACCTGATGATATAGGCTTTAATATTACGTATTAATTACAGCCAGCAATTTAAGTTTAAAGAAATTAACATTAAAAAACCAACCGTGGTACCCCGCTGGACGCAGAGAGGAATGATTTTTCAGACAGTTTTATTTATTTATTTTGAAAATTAACCAATTAAGCTGTAATATTAGAAATACTCCTTTTAGAATTATTTGGTTTTAACCTATTACGCAAATAATATTTTAAACTAAGTATTTTTTTCATGGGTAAATTAGCCTGGAATTGCTTTTGGTGCGAAACTACGGAATGACCCAGCTAATCCTTTGTAAAGTAATCGTCAGTGGATTCAAATTTCTATCAACTTTGGGGTTGGTAAGTTTTGTAGCTCTTTCATAGAAGAATTGGTACTTTGTATTTAAGTACTTACTTACGGCGTCAAAGACATTTATATCATTTGGCGTTATATGTAAGTATTCTATAAATTAATTAATAAATGATCTACACACATCACGTGTTTAAATAATATTTTTGACAAATCTCATATTTTTTATACTTAACTGTTCCAAAGAATATTTTGGCAAAATTCAAGTGGCCATAGTGTTGGGGCCAAAAGTTTGTGAAATTGCTTTTCCTAATCTCAGAATATGTACTAAAATCTGTTTCACCTATACCTACCCTTTTACAATTATCTAAGTAATTAAAAATAACGGATAAGAATAAAATTATATCCGACTCATGATTCACGACTGTCGTTTTATTATTACATTTTCATGTGGTAACTGCTGACTAATTAAATCGTAAAAATAAAATGCTTACATTTTATTACCTACGATCTTTATAAATGCATTCAACAGCTCAAAGACAGTAAACAGTAATTAATTCAATATCGTGCTGCACTATGCATTCATCAAAACTGCACATTTTTCTGAACGTGAATTCAATCAAATGTAACTTAATCAGGTGAGTTTATCTCTATACTTATACAAAATTCCGATGTGCATGTGTTTGCTATTCTTATCTTCTTAAACGGTCAACTTAGAACTAAACCAGTATACAATAGTAATCTTTGCTTGACACCGTTAGAACTGGATGGTTCTGAGCACAGATATAGATTTACATAGATAACGCAAATGCATGTACTTCGCGTGCACGAAACCCCGACCAAGCATCAAGGTTGGTCGCCGTTAACTTACAGTCCGCGCGACTACAGATATAAAAAAAGGGTTATGAATATGAGCGAGATAATCACTCGAGAGAATCGTAGTGGGCGGAGGGGCATCGGCGGCATCTGTGTCTATGAATTGGTTTGGATTTCCCGTCACTAATGACGTCACAGTAGGAGTTAAAAATTCGGCACGCTTGGTTTCAATACAAATCGTGATACCTGCGTTAACTATGTAAATCTATATGTGGTTCTGAGCTATGTACTCGTATGTCGACAACAGCGCCATCTACTAGATAATAAAATCGACGCCATCAAATGTGCGGGCAAAGCTAGTAGGTAATTCATAAAATCATAGTACACTCCGACAACATATTTGAATCGTACTATTTATTAATTATTATTAAAGAGCATTTTTAATGCACATCTTTTAGAACTATTCTCAATTTTTAGAAAAATATCCGCCGCCAGCCCATCGCCAAAGATAGATAAAGATATGACTCGCCTCAAATCGTGGAGGGACATTCCTGGGCCTTCAACTCTACCGCTGATAGGACAAGCACACCACTTTTTACCAGGAGGTAATAGATATTAAAATTGATACAACGTCTTATTTTTTTACTAATCAGATAAAAAAGTCTTTTATTTTCAGGAGAGTTCCATAATTTTTCAATGAATAACATTTGGGAAAAAATGTACGAGCAATATGGACCCATATGTAAATTTGAACTCGCGTTAACACCACCGACGATACTTCTCACAGATCCTGATAGTATACAGCAGGTAAATCACAAATTATAATAATGCACTTACAAAGGTAATACAATTATTTGTGTATACGTATTTGTGCACTAGACTCACTCGCGTGATCATCTCGGACGGTCGAACGCGGACGGCGCGGCGGCGGTCACTTAATAGACGGTATCGATGTCAAGCGTTTAGATCGCGGTCGATTTCTTCAACTACCCTCAAAATCAAATAAAAAAATATATATCCCTAGACGAACACACTAACTGTATGGTCCCAAACTAAGCAACGCTTGTACTATGGGTACAATGGACTGGGGGCGATCCCAGTGACACCCAGACCAGGGAAAATTACGAAAAGGTCATTTCCGAAATTTTCTCTGACGGGAATCGAACCACTGCGCCAAGCAGTCGTGGATTTTGTTTAGGACCACGGGAGCGCTTGCAAGCTGGCACATTAACATTTTTTTCGTAACTCAAACTTCGCTTCGCACCTGGCAAGATCCGGCAAGAAACTTGGGCTTGTCTTTTTAGAGTTCCGTAATTAAACAAAGGCACCCCTATATGTTAGTAATGTCCGTCTTTGTGCGTCTGTCTGTCTGTTAGTCTGTTTGTGCGTCTATCTGAATTTCACAATACTTTCATTCGGAGACCATTAAGACTACGTGGCTGAAATTTGGCACACTACAATAATATATATTAAAATCTTGAGAACAAAATTGCCCCTACATAGAAAGTGGAGGATTTTTTATTTTACCTAATCGTCGAAATTCGACCATAATTCATGTTTTTTTTTTAAACGTCAATAAGGTTCTATTGTCAAATACTATTTGATACTGGCTCGCAGAATGCACTATGGAAGACCCGCCGTCCGAAATAAAGAAAAAAACTGTCACCGTTTGTCAGTCAGACAGTCAGTTAGTTACCAAGTAGAAGTTACAAATGTGTGTATGTCAAACGCATGGTAATGTGTGTAATGTTTCATTTATTGATTTAATGTATTTTTTATGCAAATTTTTTTAAAAAAATTATAATTCTGCACTCCTTGTCTATATAAACTATAAGTGTGCCAAATTTCATACTTCTACGTCCGCCCAATTTTCGTAAAAAGTGATACAAAGTTTTTGCTTCACTTATTAGATTCTTATATATAGATAAAATAGGTTATTCAAACAACTTACATTTCTCGTTCAGGTCTATCACGCGGAAAACAGTATGCCACGACGACCAGGATTTTTTTCGTTAGATTACTATAGAAGACATTACAAGAAGACCAAGCGGGAACCGCCACTTGTAGGCTTAGTCTCTGAGTAAGCATAATCTATGTAGCCGCCTTTACAGGTACCTAGGCATGTCTAGGTTCCTTTAAAGGCGGCTCATGTAACTGCAAGATTGACATGCCTGTATGAACAATAATTATAATGTTGTACGTAATTAATACTTTCTCCGCTAGTTTATCCGTCATATACTCGGATTATGTGTAGGTAGCATGATTTACTTTTTAATAATAATCATATTTTTGAAATTGTCGCTTGCACATTCCCATGGTACAATAATTATGCTACGCTAAGGTCCGTATTAATAAGTCAATCTCAAGTCTAGTCAAGTGAGACTAATCTTGGAAACATCATCTAAATATATATAACTCAAAGGTGACTGACTGACTGACATAGTGATCTATCAACGCACAGCCCAAACCACTGGAGGGATCGGGCTGAAATTTGGCATGCAGGTAGATGTTATGACGTAGGCATCCGCTAAGAAAGGATTTTGATTAATTCTACCCCCAAGGGGACAAAATGGGGGATGAAAGTTTGTATGAAACTTTGTCAATTAAATTCCACGCGGACGAAGTCGCGGGCACAGCTAGTACCAATATAAAATGACTTGTTAAATACGTACTTAAGATCGCTCTAAGACTCAAGATAGATTGATTAACACGGGCCTAAGTATTCTCTTTCCACGACGGCCCAAGACTATGTCACGATCAGTGTTGTCATTGACATATTCAATACGAATTAGAAGCATTATTAACCGCACCACAGGCGATGACGTAGTCGTCTTGGGCCCATTATGCGACGTTTCTGCCAAGGAGAGAAGTTTCATTATTTATTTATTAATTCACACAGCATGGCTCACAGCTTGCGCCAAAACACCAATACGTGTACGTAGGTGTACGTGTTATACTAAAGATAATACTTAATTAATTAGGGACTAATTTATAAATTTCAATACCAATTTAATAGATGGCCCTAATTTTTCAGCAAATACTTACGCCGGGCAATTGCGGTCGCAACGCGTACGCGCAAACGGTCTGGCATTATACCATGCTTGTTTCATTTTCAGTAACGGAGAACAATGGAAAATTTTACGGTCTATGGTAAATCATATACTGCTTCAGCCAAATGTAGTAATAAGGTACAGCAATGCTGTAAATGATATCGCTCGAGATACGGTTCTACGGTAGGTCCTAAATAAATAAATAAATAGTAGCGAGCATCCAACCAATTACATGGTCTCAAACAAAGCAACGTTTGTACTATAAGTACCGTCAAATGGGATGGGGGCAATCCCAGTGTCTACTAAACCAGGGAAAATCACAAAAAGGCCCTTTCCGAAATGTTCCCTGGCGGAAATCAAACCCGCAATCACTTGTTGCAGTGAGCCGAGCGGCCGACCAACGAACCACCAGACCAAGCGGTCGCCAAATCCTATGATATAATTATAATAATATCATATTTATAAAATATATATATATTATATATCCTACTAATATTATAAATGTGAAAGTTTGTGAGTCTGGATGTGTGTATGTGTGTATGATTGTTACTCTTTCACGCAAAAACTACTGAACGGATTTGGATGAAATTTGGAACACAGATAGTTTATAACCGGGATTAACATATAGGATACTTTTTATCCCGATAATCCCGAAATTTTTGTTAAGTTAAATACTACGCGGACGAAGTCGTGGGCAGCAACTAGTACAATATAAATAAAGCAAATTAAGTAGTAAATCGACCTCATAAGTTCATAATCTCAACGCCTTGAGACCTTTTTTGAAACCAACCCGCATGCATTGCTGCAAACCAAAATCAACCCAAGTGCGAGTGATTGCAGGTTGGTTTCGGATTGCAAGATAACGGCCCGTTATAAGAGTGTTTATCCTTACATCTTCCTTTAGATTAAAATCATTACGTAACGAAAACAACGTGATCCAAGATGTTGACTCGCACATTAAATTATGGGCATTAGAGTCCATAGCTTTTATAGCAACGGGTTGCCATATCAAATGTTATGACGAAAACGAAAAAGAAAACTCGCTAGCGAGAAGACTCCCCAAAGTATTGGAGAAGCTGTTTGGTGAAGAAACGATATTTATTGATTTTGTAATGCCTTTTGTCTGGAAGTACCTTCCCAATAGTATTTTTCAGCAGAACATGAAAATTCACGAAGACATGGAGCGGTGCGTACATTTTTTGTTTCCAATCCATTCATATCATGCGGGACATTTCAGAAGTCCACAATAATTGCGAGTATCGAGCGAAATACCCAATAGCAGCTGTAGATTCATAATACGCACACTGTAAACAAATTGCAATCTTGCGAACGAAGAAATTGCAATCTTGCGAAATACCCAATAGCAGCTGTAGATTCATAATACGCACACTGTAAACAAATTGCAATCTTACGAACGTCTACTACGAGTATCTCTAGACTAATTTATTAAAGCTTATGGGACTCCGCCACACACTCCCACCATTGTTACTCCTGTAAACCAGGACGACAATGGTGACCAATAATGATAGGTTTGACTCTCGACAAGTCTCGGGGAAAAGTCAAATTTTCTTGAAACCCGCATGAATTTAATCTAAATAAATAATAGGAGGAATTGGAAGATAAAAATTTCACTTCCCTCCGGTGCAAAGCGGGTGACAAAAATTGGTGGTATGGGCTGATTGCCATAGTAGCAACACTGTTACAGCTGATAGAAGAACGGTTACTAATTATCAGAGAGAGAGGGGGGCAACTGCCCTACCCCGGACATAGACTGCCACCCCTTTTTCAAAACTTATATTTGAGTTGACCTCGTCTTTTACCATTCATGATTTGCGCACCTTAGACTAAAAGCTCTGATTCTTCCCTTATATGATATAACTCCGTTATGGTCTCAAAATGGTAGAAGATCAAAACATGGGAAAATTCTTAAAAGTACTAAATTATTTCAGAATAGCTCATCATTTCATCAGTTTGGGAATTGAAGAATTAAAAAAAAATAGCGACATAAACGACAGTGAGAAAAGTGTCCTCGAAAAACTGCTCAATAAAGATGAGGAGGTGGCTCTTGTTATGACATGTGATATGATCGTGGGTGGCTTTCATTCGGTGGGTTATTTTGGAACAGTGTACTGGCCTTTCTTAACTTAGGAGAATACACTACTATCTGCACGCTCATTCATTTCTTCACACAAATGAGACTTGTGTCATACAAAAGTTTATAAGTAGGTATACTGGAAAAGACACTCCCGCTTCTACCACAGTAAAGAGAGTACCTAGATGTGAGTCTCTGCTAATTAGGTGATACTAATTTTATTTGCAGGTATCCAACACACTTATATCGATTTTATACCTACTAGCGATCAATCAAGACAAGCAACAAAAACTCAGAGAAAGCTTAACATCGAATGAACCTAAAACATATTTGAAGGCGTGCATTAAGGAAGCTTTGAGATTGCTGCCATTATCTAGTACAAATGCAAGAATCATAACCAAGGATCATAACATTTTAGGGTATAAAGTGCCTAAAGATGTAAGTTGGTACTGATTGAGAAATAGGGCTCCACCGACACGCGCGTAAAATACACGTGGCATCTTTGCCAAAGTACCTAGCCCGCGAAGTTCAAATTTTTTGAGGTTTTTTAGAATTTTTTCAAAATCTGACAATAATAAAAGGCACATTTTGTAATTCGCGACAAAAACCGTGTGCAGTGCATTTATTAATATATCCAACTTACTCTAAAACATTCTTAGAACGACAGCTATCCAGATAATCTGGCAATTTTTGTATATTTAGTGATTTACTAGTATCATATCCACCGTGATAATATTTCGAGTAAAATAAATGTATTAATAAACGCACTGCATACTGTGTTTGTCGATGTTTTCAGATTTTTGATATAAAAATACTCGAAAATTTTGAATTTCGCGGGCTAGACAGGCGCCTTCACCTTAAAATCAAACTTCATTAACATCCGCACTGGGCACATATTCTAAAATCTACAACAGTGTGTCAGGTAGCACTGCCTGCAAAAAGACGGGCGCGAACGAGAGCAATAAAATGGCGATTAAAACTTCTTACAAATTGTTTTTGGTATTATTATCGTCCTCATAAGTTATATTATTACAGGCAGTTATAATAAGCTACCATGATAAGCTAATATCAAACGAGAATCAGTACCCTCAGCCCGGCGAGTTCATCCCGGAGAGGTGGATAGTTGGGAAGGAGGATCCCCTGCATCATGGCAACGCTCATCCGTTTGCGTCCCTTCCATTTGGTTTTGGAGTTCGCTCATGTATAGGTTGGTATTTAGACTCCCTAAACATGGTCAAATGTTTTAAAACAAACATCTCGTTTGATCAAACCGTTTCATATCCGCTTGAGTAGCGTCAAGGGGGCACTGTGTTAGCTTCAATGCCCAATCTCGTGATTTCGCATTAAGCATCTCATTGCTCTCACCCAGTTAAATAGGTATTACGGCAGCGTCAATTTGAAATAATATTCTAGCAAATATTGCCCTAATAATTAAAAATTAACAAATGAAAATACAATTACGTACATAAAAAGACATGCCGGGAGAATAAAGTGTTCCAAAGTTGAAACTTCTCAAGTATTCTCAAAGTCGGTACTGCTGGTCTGGCACTGAATCGATGGTAGGTACCTCTATGTATGTTTTATTATATGTACTTACTTAAAAAAACTTAACTATTATTTTCACAGGTCGACGTATTGCCGAACTGGAGTTGGAGATGATTTTGTATCATCTTATAGAGAATCTCTCTGTAGAATGGCAGGGCCCGCCGCCTGTTGTAAAGCGTACCCATTTGAACACTTTGCAAGGATTGTGTTTTGTGTTCAATGACGTCAAGATGTGATCGCTAGGCGCTACATGCGACGTCTACAAGCTTTTCAGGAAATCCGCCCCGTTTGAAAAAAATAATCGAAGTCCCCTCTTCCTTAATAGTTACTTAGTTACTATAAAAAAGTTATAATACATATTTAGGCCCGCAATCGTAAAAAACTTCGTGGCCTCTGTCGCTCTGCACAATATTATAAGAATACATTATATTTTGTACGAAATATTTTTTTCAGATCCGAATGAATTGTTTCGTTGGTATTTAAATAAATGATATTAAAATTAAGACTACGCACTAAATATATTTTAAAACCCCGATTGATGCTATTTTATTAACCCCCGACCAAAAAAGAGGGGTGTTATAAGTTTACCATGTGTATCTGTGTGTCTGTCTGTGGCAACGTAGCGCCCACGCTGATGAACCGATTCCAGTTTTGTTTCTTTTGTTAGATAGGTATTCTGATCGAGAGTGTTCTTAGCTATGTTTCATGAAAATCGGTTCAGCCGTTTGAGCCGTTTGAGATCATCAGCTCTTTTGTAGGTTAAAAAAGCCACATTCACGGCCAAAACCAACTTCTACGGCTCGAATCCGTTCGAAATTTGGGCTCATTGGAGTAATATCTTTGCATCACTTGAGAACGGCTGAAACGATTTCGCTTTATTATATTTTTAAATGATCGTAATATCTGAACTGGCTTTTTACAATATTATAAATTTGAAAAGCTTTCCGGATTCTGGATAAAAGGGATATTTTATCAATTTTTATATGAGACTAGGTGTGCCCACGGACTTCGTCCGCGTAGTATTTAACATAGCAAAAATTTCGGGATTATCGGGATAAAAATTATCCTATATGTTAATCCCGGTTATAAACTATCTGTGTTCCAAATTTCATCCAAATCCGTTCAGTAGTTTTTGCGTGAAGGAGTAACAAACATACATACATACATACATACATCCACACTCACAAACTTTCACATTTATAATATTAGTAGGATTTGTGTATGAACTAAAGACGTTCCATAAGTCACGTGTCAAATTATGGATACGCGCATGCGTTAAATTTTGTTTGTTTTGTTAATGGTCATGGAATATTCTTCTTCTTCTAATAGTGCCTCTCCAACTAGTGAAGGTCAGCAGTCAGCTCCGCATACATCTCTCGGTCTCTGGCGAGGTTGAAAAGCTCGACTGCACTTGAGACTCCCGTCCATTCTCGGATATTTCGCAGCCAAGATTTCCTCCTGCGCCCAACAGCTCTTCTACCAGCCACTTTTCCCATCAGAATAACCCTTAAAAGTGCGTATCTTGGGTGCCTGACTATATGACCTAGATAGGCGGCCTTTCTCCTTTTGATGGTTTGCATTAGTTCGCGCTTCCTCCCAACTCGACGCAGAACTTCTGCATTGGCCACTCGGTCTGTCCAGCTTATGCGTCTATATGCCCACATTTCAAATGCCTCTATACGTTTTCGCAGTTGCTCTTTAAGGGTCCAGGCTTCGCATCCGTATAGGAGTATGGGCCATATATAGCATTGAAGTAGACGAATGCGTAATAGTACATTGTTACACGAGCGGTGAAAGTGACTTATTTTGTCCCGAGACGGGGTTTGGCGCCCGAGCGTAGGGCGCTAATAGTTCGAGGGACAAAATAAGTCTTTCACCCGAGGTAAACACTGTGCTTTTCATTACGAATACGAGGACAGTAAAAATAAAAACAGGAATTGGCTAAAGAAATAATACAAGGAAGTATGAACAATACTCTACAACTCGAAAAAAAAGATCGGATTCGGATAGCGGCCTATTTTGTTTTTTTTTCGTTGGCCGGCCATCTTCATTATTTAGCCATTATTTTTCATCTTTAAATATTTTGCCCAAGTCTATGTTATTTTAAAGAAATTGTTGAAACTAAATTATAATTAAGTCATTTAAAAATATATATTATTTAATTAATACTTAACTTTATACAATTTTACATCGTGCTGTAATTGAGTGACTGTAGAAAAAGTTTGAACATGGTTCCATAGAAATGTGAAAATGGAACTATTTTTTTTAATAATTTGACAGCTGTCAGTTGAAAGCGATTCTCCCGGGCCGGAAAAGTATTACTTTGAACCCGCTCCTCAGGCAACTTCAGACCTACTTTCAGAGTATGAGTAATGAAAAGGAACTTTTAGGCTGCGATTGCAAAGTGCCTTTTCATGTTATTGAAGGCACTACGGGCGATTTCAATTCGGGTTTTTATTTCTGTGTCACTGTCCCAGTTTTCATCAACCCATGTGCCCAAATATTTATATTTACGCACACGTTCTAATACCTTGCCCTCTACGGAAATCACAGGATTTACACCTTCTTTCTTTGTGATCACCATGATTTTCGTCTTGGAGACGTTCATACGCAAACCCGCTCCTAAGCTGTGTTCATTGACCCGGTTAACAATTTCTTGCAATTCAGCCTCTGTGGAAGCTATCAAGACGGTGTCATCTGCATATCTAAGATTGTTGACCAAGCGCCCATTAATCTTGATGCCACAATTAAGCTCTTCCAGTGCTTCAGCAATAATTGCCTCCGAGTACAGGTTGAAGAGTATTGGTGAGAGTATACAACCCTGCCTAACGCCTCTTCTGATCTGTACTTCGTCAGTTTCTTCACCATCCACACGAACGGTCGCTCTCTGGTTCCAGTACAGATTCCGAATGATACGCACATCTTTGCTATCCAATCCAATGTTGTTCAAAATTGCAATAAGGCGATCATGTAACACTCGATCAAACGCTTTTTCATAGTCAATGAAACAAAGGAAAACGTCCTGTTGCATATCTTTGCATTTTTGAATCAGAACCTGTACAGCAAACAAAGCCTCCCTTGTTCCCACTCCAGCTCTGAATCCAAATTGACTGTCGCCTAGTTGTTCATCACACCGGACCCTTATTCGCGCATGAATGATGTTAAGAAACAGTTTTAACACTTGGCTCATAAGGCTTATCATTCTGAATTCTTCACATTTCTTTGCATTCTTCTTCTTAGGCAGTGTGATAAAAACCGATTTCAACCAGTCGGATGGTAACTGTCCTGAGTCGTATATAAGGTTGAAGAACTGTGTTAGACTCCCCAGGTGGTCATCCTCAACTAGCTTGAGTACCTCGATATAAGTATCGTCAGGTCCAGCTGCTTTCCCTGTCTTCGCGTTACGCAGCGCCTTACTGACCTCTGCCTTCAATATCGAGGGTTCATCTTCGGAACGAGTTTCAAATACCTCTTCACTTCTGGAGTCATCAGCAAACATTGTCTTAATATACTCTTTCCAAGTATTCTTCTTCTTTTCCAGGTCCAGTATTGGATGGTTATGGAATATTACGCAATAATAATTCTAGAGGGCGCTGCTCCTCCATTGAAAAAAAACATAAAAACAAATCTAATTTAAAATAATTTTAGCGTTATTGAAAATTCTTCCCCTGGGCTGCTACGGTCCACCTCAACCAGAGTTATTACATCAAATTGAATCATAATTGATAATCTTTTACTAGGAATTAAAAATCCGTGGCGTCAATATTTAGATTCGTTGTCTATTCTAATGTCAATGATTATAATGTCATAATAAGATAATGACTCATACTTTTACACAGATTTTCTGTTGATTATTGTACATTGCATTGGTATCGAATGGAATGGCATCTTAGATTACAAATGAGGAAGCCAAAACGAATGATGTAAATGGCGCTTTCATAATCTGGCATCGAAACTAGTTGTACCAGGTGAATTTGTGAGATGAGCTATGAATACTGAGCTATGAATGAGCTATGAATATGAATATTTGGAAGAACTAGGTAAAGTATACCACTATTACCACTTCCTAATATAACGTGCTTTCCCAAATGATAATTTGTCCAAAATTACTACTTTTCCATAATCTTCACTTTCCCAAAAAAATTAACATTTTAATGTTACTTTAAAAAAAACATATCTTACTCCCGAGTCCTCGGTACGAACGTTCCCTACTGACTTTGACACTATTCAGACAGCAATTCGGATGCAAGCTCGTTTGAATTGTCCATTAGCCAATAGAGGATGTACTGCGTGCCAGAGAATGGTACCTACATAGCAGTAATCATGAATACGACAATACTTGCTGTATGCAGTTTAAAAAGGCAAAATCGAAAAAAATAGCGGCAATTTTTTTAAATAACTTGGATATGCTGTCTATAATGTATACAATGTAACTTTTCTTAGCTTAGAAATATAAAGACCTAATGTAACTTTTCTATGCCCTTGTTCCTGTAATTTATTCCAATTTGATCCACTTAATATGGCAATCTATGACACATAACTTATCCAATAGATAATTTTAACTAGTTCTTCAGTCATTACAAATCCTACACACAATGTTGTGTATAGAGCAGATACTTGGGGACTCTACTAATAACATTGTAAGTACTCTTTATATCATTATTAACATAAAAATAAGAAAGTCCTTACTATGTCTCTTGAATTATGAATCTAAGTTTGGTTCCAAATACAAATTTGAGAGCAATCGAAAGGGCAAACCTGCCAATTAGGCCGCTCTACCAAGTTCTAGCTCAATTTCCTTGGTCAAAAACAATCCACAAATCAAAATAAAATATTCAGGCGGTGTTTTACTTGTTTGTAAAGTTTTATATAAATTAGCTGGAAAATATTTTTGATGAATGGTGTTTTTCTATTCAAGCGAGTTGCGTTAACTGTGTTTTCTTGTCGTCGCTCGATATATTAATTTTAAACACGATGTGTTTCGTACCAGAGTGTTTTGATACCAATTCAAAAATTATCTAGATTTTATTTCCACCACTGCGATAAATAATAGTGCGAAAATCAATCATAGCACATTATTTCAAGTTCTATCTATATTTGTATCTTTACGAAAATGTACTAATAATGCAGTGCCTAACGGTTTATTAAGAGCATATGGTTGCAATCTACTGAGGCTTGAGGAGACTTAAAGAAATAGGTACATTCATGTTCAATGGACTGGAGTTTATAGAAATTGTTTTATTTAAGGAATAAACACGGCGTATTGAATTCTTATTTACACATAAGTAGCTCGTAAGAGATTTTGATCCACGAACCAACCATATTTTGGATTCCGCGTGTTGACGGGTTACATTACTTATTTTATTTATTATTTATTTATTTAAAGTTAAAATAGAACGACCAGAGGCCAATTATACTAATTAGCTAGTTAACTAAAGATACAGTATAATTTCTAAAAATCATTCATCCTTCTCACAAAACCTCAAACATACCAACAAAATCTTCGCCCATTCATCCGCAAATAAATCCATGCATGCGTTGGAATCCAGGAGCTCGTTAAGTGCAGTGAGGGTGCGTGGTACTAGCGACTTAGCTCGGGCAACGGTACGACAAGCGGGGACAGCAAACAACTGATGCTTCCTGCCACGACAGTAGTTGTTAGGCGTATATATTCTCAAAAACAAATTTTGTATGTCAGGTGTCTTGCCGGACATAATTTTGCATGACGTATTACAGTTTTTAGATGTATTTACTTGTTCGTAATTGTTTATAATGACTATGATTGGTGGATATAAAAAACATACTTATCATATCTCTGTAGGTATGTTTTTAATACTCACCTTCTCAGGGCTGGAACATGTCATATGACTATTGATAAATGTTTAAAAATAATGTTTTTATGATTTCGTGTACGTTGTGCACTTAACTAACAGGAGACCGACATACTCACACCCCCCACCGGATACCGACCTCACCGGTGAGGTTGACGAATACCAATTACATTACAAGCGAGTCTACACACCTAGCCGAATCTTAGTTCTCGAGAAGCCCGCCGAGGTTTTTTGCAGATGAAGCCGCATTTCAATTTGGTGGAAGATCCGACCCCGTTGTCTCACTGGGTAGCAGCCCAAGCCGAGGCAGCTCCATATGTGGCGCTCTTGAGCTAGCTGTGCACCTGCCATCCTTGCTGGTGCGCACTTTGCGCTAGACCTCTCTCCAAGTGAAGTTGTTATGGCAATCTGGACCAACAACATAAAGTTATATGGTAGTAGAGCCAAGCTCTAGTCAACTGACTACCAGCTCATTTAGAGTTGGCTCTACAGGAGTTATACCCTTTAAAAAAAAACGGGGTAAATTTGATCAGTGAGTACGATGAGTGAGAGATCTGGAAGTTAAAACTATTTGAAACACTCTGTTTATTTGGTTTGTCGACTCTATCTGTTTATTTTGACGGTCTTGTTGACTCATCGTTTGATAGTATTTTCCGATTTTATTTTATGGTATAGTTACAATCTATAACTTTAACTTAAAGTAGTATCAAAATGATGTGGCATAATTTTCGGAATTTTTAGTTATTTTATACTAGCGACCCGCCCCGGCTTCGCACGGCTTTCTCTACTATTTGCAAATTTAATTAGAATGTATTATACATATAAACCTTCCTCTCGAATCACTCTTTCTATTAAAAAAACCGCATCAAAATCCGTTGCGTAGTTTTAAAGATCTAAGCATACATAGGGACATACAGACAGCGGGAAGCGACTTTGTTTTATACTATGTATTGAAGTCTTCAGCTGCGCACCGGAAAGCGTAGCGTGGGTAGGCCTCCCACAAGGTGGACTGACGACCTAGCGAAGGTCGCGAGAATCCGCTAGATGCGGGCAGCGCAAGACCGGTAATGTGGCGAACCTTTGGGGAGGCCCATGTCCAGCAGTGGACGTCTTTCGGCTGAGATGATGATGATTTTCGGAAAGCGACAACCTTAATATTATTATCTAACATGAGTACCGTACCTATTTTCGAATATATGTACTTTTGATAACCGTATTTACCGAGATAATCATTGACTCCAAACAAAGTCACACATGGAAAACTAAAAATCAACTCTACATCACCGACGTAAGCATGAAATTTGATCGATGTTACTTTATCAAACGGTGTTTTTGCGCGACGTAGGTTAAATAGGAACACCAAGGTTCAATATCGTTTAAAACATTCGCAGTTCCGTGACGGACGGTCCAGTCCATATTTGTGTGCGATTTATGTATTGTAATTTGACAAATCCTCATTGTTTTACGCGACAGCAGTCTCTATTATAGAGTTTTATTAGGAGTCATTAACCGTTATTGTTATTGACCAAGTCATAGACGTCATGCGCCCGATGTGATATGATGAAGTGATAAGTGATATTGGTCACCTGCTGCTTTTGGATCAAATCAAGAAACATGCAGACACAGAAGCTAAGACCAATTTTTAAATTGGTTTCTTATAATAAGGAGTTTGTGAGGTAAATCTGATTACTTTGATGATAAAAACTGCTAGTTGTTAACAAACATATTTCAGCATTTTATAACACCGGTTGGTGCAATGTGTGTTTCATAAGGGATACGAGTATTATGCTGTATTTCATAGAGAAACCGATTAGTTTAATAGTGTGTGTCAACGTGTGTACCTAATTGATTGTGTACGTGTGATTGATTAAAATCAATTAAATAGAATTTGCACTTTAATTAAGCAGTGCTATTAGAAACCACAATAAAAAACTCCTATTAAATTGATTAAATATTCACGTAACATTATTTCCGTGAAGTAGATACCCATGCATACTGGTCTTGGGTCAAACCTCGGTGTCATCATTAAACCCTGTCGTCGATCCTGGATCAAAGAGGTAATGGTAGTGGGAGTATGTGGTGGGGGTATGGGCGGACCAGTCCCATTTAAAAAAGTACCTATGCATACTATAAGTAGTAATGCGAGGGGGATTCAGATGATTCGTCACGCTGACCCAGGGCAGATTAGCGGATTTCACATGTTTTCTAAAATTGATTATCTTTTCTAAGACATTCTAATGTAAATTTTAGAATGATTTTTAAACGGTTGTACCTTTTCAATATTTACCTGTAAGAAGAAGAAGAAGTGCACTAACGCACATTTTGGATTATAAATACTTATTTTATTAGTTTTAGATGATTGTATGCTGAATGGGTCTTAATTTGCTTGATGAAAATAAATGTAAATCCTAACGATCCTATAAATTATTTTATAGAACTACAGCTGTAGCCAGTGCAGCTGTTAAGTCACCGGCAGAATCAGAAAATCTGAAATCATGGAAAGACATTCCCGGCCCGTCTTCCCTGCCCATCATTGGGACGCTGCACCACTTTCTCATAGGGAGTAAGTTTAATATACTATACTCAAGGCGTTTGTGGTAATGGCCCCACGTACAGGCTATCAACTTTCATGCAGCGAGCTCTTGAGATATCAAAAGTGGCCACTTTGGGAAAACGAAGTAAACATTTTGGGCAAATGAAGTTCAAATCGACAACGTGCCTGCATGTCAGGCGGTTGCTACGCTTGTTTCCAACTTAATAATAAAATAACTCTAAATTGAAAATTTAAAAACCCCCGATGCGATGACCTGTTCATCAAATGTATAATTTACCTAGTTCTTCCAAATAATGATGTTAGCGCGATTTGCGTAGCTCCCGTAGCTCAGTATCCATAGTTTACTTCATATATCCATTGTTTTGTCTTCCTCATTTATAATCTAAGATGTACAATAATCAACAGAAAATCTGTGTAAAAGTATGAGAAATTATTTTGTTATGACATTATAATAATTGACATTAGAATAGACAACGAATCTAAATATTGATGTCACGGAGGTTTTATTCCTAGTAAAATATTATCAATTATGATTCAATTTGATGTAATAACTCTGGTTGAGGTAGACGGGAGCAGCCTAGGGGAAGAATTTTCAATAACGCTAAAATTATTTTAAATTAGATTAGTTTTTTTATATTCTTTGTCAATGGCGGAGCAACGCCCTCTAGAATTATTATAGCGTAATATTCCATGACCATTAACAAACCAAACAAAATTTAACGCATGCGCGTATCCATCATTTGAAACGTGACTTATGGAACGCCTTTAGTTCATTCATACACAAATCTCAATAAAATTGATAAAATATTCATTTTTTTCAGAATCAGGGAAACTTTTCAAATTTATAATATTGTAAGAAGCCAGTTCAGACTATTACGATCATTTAAAAATATAATAAATCTAAATCCAATCATCTCAAATTTCGACTGGATTCGAGCCGAGGGAATTGGTTTTGGCCGTGAATGTGGCTTTTTTAACCTACAAAAGAGCTGATGATCTTCAAACGGCTGAACCGATTTTCATGAAACATAGCTAAGAACACTCTCGATCAGAATACCTATCTAACAAAAGAAACAAAATTGAAATCGGTTCATCATCTTGGGCGCTACGTTGCCACAGACAGACACACAGATCCACAGATACACAGATACACAGATACACAGATACACAGATACACAGATACACAGATACACAGATACACAGATACACATGTTAAACTTATAACACCCCTCGTTTTTCGTCGGGGGTTAAAAAACAACTTTTACAACTTAAGATATTCCTCAGGTCAAAACAACAAACTATATAATATGATATGTTTATTATTTAGATGTTGTTACAATACTTTACATGTAATATAATACTATGTATGTAGGTATAAATATAACTGATGATCTGGATGCAACACAAAAATTGTACGATAAGTTTGGGCTTATTGTAAGACTTGAGGGGCCTCTAGGAATGCCCCCAATGATACTGCTTGGAGATCCTGAAAGCACTGAACAGGTAAGTACAGAATTATAGGCATTCTGGTTTAAAAATTAGTTACCATTTTTATTTATTTTTTACAATTATTTTTCAAAGGTCTTGCGAGGAGAAAACTGGATGCCTTTACGACCCGGATTCCCTTCGCTGGAATATTACAGAAAAGTGTATAAGAAGAAGAAGGGAAATACTTATAAAGCCACGGGAATAATTACCGAGTGAGTTATTTAGTTTTCCACACATCTACTAATAGAATGACTGTTCGGGAGCACAATACGTTTTATCGAGCCATTTGGTCGCACAACAAATAGTCGGAAACGAACAAACCCAGTTACTGTAACTACACATTTCCGTCTATGCGTGGGTTTCTATAGGGCTATTGACAATGCGCGATGTACCACTCAGAAATTTCGACGCAGAACAAGTAGTAAACAACAAACCTATGTCAATTGTAAATTATACGCGCCAGCTGTGATAAATAGGGTTCCCTATTTTGAGTGTGAGGAAATATTTTAAAGATGGCCAGACCTCTTGTGGGAGCGGCCTGAGGTATGTGGGATTATTACGTACTAAACCTCCTCGGTGGCCGCCTTCAGCATGTCGAACGGGCTCTGGGATCTCCGAACGGAACGCACCGGTGCCGCAGTAGTAGAGTATTATAGTGCTAGGGTAGAGCATTAGGTACCCATTTGCACCCAAACCCATAGTTTATCTGTATCAGATACACAACTAGCGTGAAGACGAGTAACGTAGCAAACAGTCCAAGTCCAACAAGTCCTCTGTCACCGAACAGCATTTGAGCAATGTGATCACCAGTTTCTAGACCAGTGATAGCCGATTGGTTAAGCACGCGTCTTGCCCACAAGATCTTGGGTTCAAACCCCGGCTCGCACCGCTGGGTTTATTGAAATCTATGTGCAAATCACAATTTCACTGATATATCACTCTCTTACTGTGAAGGAAAACATCGTGACGAAACCCAAATTTCTTATAAAATCTAACCAATTTTCGAAAGACACGTGAAATCCGCAGCCTGCACTGGGTCAGCGTAGTGGATTATGGCCTGAATCCCCCTCGAATTGAGGGGAGGCCCGTGCCCAGGAGTACGACGTCAAAAAGCCTACAATCAATAATTATATACTACCACCAGTTCGATAAATGAGTTTCTTTAATGTCTTTTTTCAGCCACGGTGAGGTATGGAAAGATTTCAGATCGACAGTCAACCCTGTGATGTTACAACCGAAGACCATTAAACTCTATACCAATGTTCTTGATGAAGTGGCCCAGGATATGATTGAGAGGTAAATAGTAATGAAGTTTAAACCAAATGAAGAGTATTGATTGGAATGCACACGGAAACACATTGCAAACACGACAGCAGGGCGGTCTATGTACTTAACTAGTGAGGCTTTATATTGACACCCTGATTTATACCAAACAATTATTTATGTATTTTATATGCTTTTGGACGCTTTTAAACTGCTTTTTGGCATTTTGGGTTCTCTAGAGTGGAACATTACGCCATAAATTTGTTTGGAGTGTTTCTTTCAAAAATCATAAACACAGTCTCATTCAACAGGAAGTAACAAGTGAAAATGATTTCTTATCTCCTCACGAAACATAATGAACCTAATTGAATCCAACCTTCGTTCAGATTAATCAACAGGGAACAAGACTCAGCGAAATAGCAGCGTTTATTAGAGACTGTTTCCTTCCCCTTGCTTGGGTAGTAATTGAATTTCCGTAAGTAGGCATGTCTCGTATGCTTTGAGGCCACACATTAGTATTAATTATAGCGCAAATTATTTCTATGAAAATCTATCGATGAATAGAAAGATATGGTTAAATAAGTAAAGTATGAGCATTGTACATCAGATATTGCGATTGCGCAGGCGCAGTTAGTGTTCTAACTGTGGCGCCCAATAAAACGCAACATCATGCTGACAATACCAATGTTTTGGCTGATTTACTATTCAAAATACAGAATGAAAACCATCCGAGACGTGAAGAATATGATACAAAAAGACTTCGACGTACAAATGAACCTATGGGCACTAGAATCGATAGGCACAGTAGCCTTAGGCATTCGTCTGAACTGTTTCGACCCCAACCTGGCAGTGGACTCGCCTGAGAGACAGCTGATCCAGTGCATCCACGATTTGTTCTCGATGGCAGAAAAGCTGGACTATAAGCCGGGTATTTGGAAGTTTGTTTCGACTCCGATGTACAGGAAAGCCATGAAACTTTATGAACATCAAGAGGAGTAAGTATCTTGAAATTGTGATTTAATGTCTTTAGAAAAAAAGCATCTAGAAATAAACGCTACCTTGCCTAGGTAGACCACTACCATTCATTTATTGAAATCGATTGTAGTTTTGTTATTTATTCATTTGTACATTCAAATTTCACTTTGCTGTAGTTTTTAGAAAAGATCTGGGGGAGTATTTACAGTTGGCGGAATCTTTCCAATGTCGGAAACGAATGAATGAATTAGAAGATACGTTTACGACACGGAAACTTTCTGTTGACTTACAATCACAGGGTTTCATTAATAAACTGTATTATACTATTTCAGATTAACAAGACATTTTATTAGAAAAGGTATGAAAGAACTTGATAAAAATAGTGACAACGTGAAAGGAGTGCTAGCAAAACTTCTGGAGATTGATGAAGAAGTAGCAGTTATAATGGCGAGTGACATGTTGTTTGCTGGTGTAGATACGGTACGATCAAACCAACCTATTTTAAACCATAATAACTAAAGCACAGAGTGTAAAATTTGTTACCATTAAATCCGGGGCCCTAAGCACGTTTTGCTGTCACGAGCTTCACGATTTCTACTGACATTGATATGGTATGGTGTCAGCAAAACATGAAAAGCGGAGCGTTTGAAACGTAATCGCGAGCGTTTGCTTTTCTATTACGATTTGAGTAGCTCGCGTGGTTAGGGCCCTGATCAGTTGTCAAAACGTGTGAAAAATATTTTTTTTATTATTCCAGGCAGCGAATACAATGTCAGGAATTCTTTACTTGCTAGCTACTAATCCCGAAAAGCAAGAAAAGTTGAGAGAAGAGATATTATCAAAGTCGGAACGAAAGCCTTATCTTAAGGCTTGTGTTAAAGAATCAATGAGATTAATGCCAGTTGTCTCTGGCAACCTGAGGAAGACCACGAAGGAATACAACTTAATGGGCTACAGGATACCTAAAGACGTGAGTACCTGAAGCCTTTGGGCTTTCCCTCCTTCCCTTTTCCCCTCTCTCCACCCCGTTTCTCCAACTCCCCATCCGGTGGGCAACGTGCAACCTATCTGTAGGCTACGACACGGATATAGATGTACAAAGATAACGCAAATGCATGTACTTCGCGGGTCCGAACCCTGACCAAGCGTCAAGGTTTGGTCGCCGCTAACTTGTGAGCGAGCGGGACCACAGATATAAAAAATAGGAGTATGATTGAGATAATCACTCGAGTGAATCGTAGCGGGCGGAGGGGCATCGGCGACATAGGTGTCTTTGAATCACTAAATTTCGGCTGTGACGTCACAGGTGTTACACATTCGGCACGCTTGGTTTCAATACAAATCGTGATAATTGCGTTATCTATGTAAATAAATAATATATAAAATATATAAAAATAAATTTAACATCAGACAGATCATACACTTGTTTGTCGACTTCGTAATATGTACCTATATTAAAACCTCTTATTATATTTATTTTCAGATGAGTGTAGTGTTCTCTCACCGAGACATGTCACTGATGGACAGCCAGTACCCGAGGGCGAAAGAGTTCATACCAGAGAGATGGATAGCGGACGTAAACGATCCACTCTACTACAAAAATGCTCATCCATTTGCGAACGCACCTTTTGGTTTCGGCGTTCGGTCTTGCATAGGTAATTTTGGCGATGAGCAACTTATGTTGAGCTACTATCGCATAGTTATGGCAACCGCGTAAGAGTGAATAGGCTTGCATACCGTGAATATTACCTACCTATGACGACCGCTTGGCACAGTGATTCGAGCGTAGGCCGCTCGGCTCACTGCCTGTGGTGGTTGCGGGTTCGATTCCCGCCAGGGCAAATTTCGGAAATGGCCTTTTTGTAATTTGCCCGGTATGGGTGTCACTGAGATCGCCCCTAGTCCGTTGTACGGTACGCATAGTAAAAACATTGCTTAGTCTTGGACCATACAGTAGGTGTGTCATTCTGGTGATAGGTATTTATTTATCTCATGTCCTCCTCAGATTATCGGTGAACGACCAATTGCTCATTATATAACTTGTAAAGTGTGATTAGGTATTAATTGTAGAGTCAAGAGAGCGATTAGTTGCTTAACCACTAACAGCTGGTGTGTAGTCAACCTTCTTGAGTAGCGATACCACGGACCTGGGTGCTATAGAGAGTCAATCCGGCCCTCAATTTCGGCAAATCTTCGTCGGACGGATGAAGGCCGAACGGGTCGGCAGCTGCTTAATATTTATTCTAAACTGAATGATACTAACTGACCCTATATCTGAAATGATGTGCTAAAATGAGCTTTATTCGTTCGCAGGTCGTCGCATTGCTGAGCTGGAAATAGAAACATTTTTGGCCAGGATAATAGAGAACTTCCGTGTGGAATGGATCGGTCCTCCGCCGAAAGTGGTTCAAACATCACTCATATACGTCAAGGGCCCGTTCAATTATATATTCAAGGATGTCTAGATTAATTTCAATATTTAATAGGTTATTTAATTAATATTTATTTGTTATTTAATGTTATTACATTTTTATATTTCCAAGAAGTCAATGTTACTTACCTACTTAATTGTACCTATAGCAACATTTTATTATTCTTTTACAATAAAGGTTTTTGGACGGTATTTGTGGAAAACTTTTTGGTCATTATTAGTGGGTCTGCTAAATCCCACAAAAGGATTGGCCATGCCTCACCAGTTTTCACATACAGGTATATACGGATGGATATGGGTATTGGATATAAAGTTTATAATTGTTAAAATCAAGACGTTACGAGGAAAAATAATAATTACTATTCTTAAGAATACTTTATTTTTATTTAGCATTTTATTTAAGCCCCCATTGCTTAGGCTGACACAAGCGGCGGACATTTTCGAAGCGGAAATCGATGGACTTTTTATACTAGAACGAACACGTAACGACGTCGTGGATTAGCGGCGGAACTATCTTCCTTTGTCGGTGACAGTTTTGTTAGTCGTCTGTGGATACCCTTAGCTAAATCCTCCCGAGATCGGTTACAGTGAAATGGACTATACCGGCTATCGGATTGTTTGTACGGATTTGGAGCCAATGAATTACTGCCGTCTAACTCTTATGTGAAATGTAACCGTATCAAGGCAGAGGTTTATCTTCTTAAGTAGGTATAAGTATGTATTATCTTTTATCTTATAAATTGCAATCAAACAATAGCATTTGAAATATTTGAACACATAATATAGATATTCAACTAACGCGAAACGGCTGTTGAATCTGTTCGAATTGAACATATGTAGAATAATTTTCAGTGTAATCTTTTGAAAATAACGACTTGCTGGCCACATTGGGTTTATTTGCAGACAATTTGAAATAATTGTCAAAATAACCTTTATAATAAATATGTATATTCCCCTGAAAAAAAAATCGTTTTAAGTGAATAATTTTCTTTGAGTCAGCTCATCGCTATGCATGCGATTCCTGGTTAATTCCTACAGCCGTCTTAAACGAAAAAATCCCGGAGATAACCATACCCGAATCGCTTAGGTACATGCGTTAGACGCCCGCTCCCCGTAGCGCTCCATTACCGCAGGATCCTACTCAGTCCTTGTAATTGTACCTATCTAGCATAGGCTACGTATAACTAGGTACTACCCTGTGTACTTTCATATGCATTTCGTGAAAAGGTGTTATTTTGATGTTACAAACAGACACTCCAATTTTATTTATTTGTATAGATTATTTACCATTTATATTTTAACAAACACTCATTACTCGATGATCTTTTATTGTCATGGGAAGCATGGAAAAATATATTTTCAAATCAAAGTGTCAGCGTATACTGAGACACAGACGGCGCAGTTTCACGCAACGCAGGGCAGAGCTTGTTATACGAGCTTATTATACTAGTACTATGCCTATACAGCATAGGCTTTATAAAATATAATCAACCAAATAAATACATAAGTAGTTCCTCTTTCCAATATTACAGCGGCTAGAGTCATCAATTGTTATTCCACAGACATCGGGACGAGTACTTCTTATTCATTTGTCCACCGCAGAAGGTGGGATTTGAATTGTAAATGACTCTTGAGACAAATAAGCCTGGCGACCTCAATGCTACATGCGTCGTTCGCCCAAGTCAAATTTACAAGTATAAAATGGTGACGAGATACCTTATAGCGCATTAAAGTCAATATTATTGCAGATAGGTCTGTAGGTAGTATATTATCTCTGAATGATACACCAACTAAACTGAAAGTACCATTGGTACTCTTGTAAGCCAGCCATGATGCTGAGGTGTGACCCTCGAAGGGTCCTGGGAGCCCGCATAAATTTAATGAAAATAAATATTATGGAGGAGTTGGTAGAAAATAATCTATTTCCTTGCGTTGCACAGCGGGAGACAAAAATAACTGTATAGACTGATTACCACAAAAGCAAGACAGCCGATCGACGACTAATTAAGGCACTACATTTCGTAAATAGACTACTTGGAAATAAGTTCGTGAGCTGATGCTTGATACGAACGATAGGTATGGCTTTTGCCATTGCCATATGCGCTTGAACGCATGGAAATTGTTATTGGTTATGGCTCAATTAATAAATCGTTCTCAAATCTGGGAGCGATCTTAGAAATATCATTCTTATATAATACCTATATTAATATAGCGCAGACCCCTTCCGCACTGCTTCACTGCCGCAGGAACCTACTAATTTAAGCGATATGCCTATAATTTTTAAGTAGAATAATCTGTTTCTTGAGTCGCTATGAACAGACAGAAATTAGTTAAAGTTAGTGAAAGTTTTAGTGCCTACTTATTGTTGAACTTTTGAAAGTTCATTATATTAAGTAGCTTATAAGTGCCAGATTATTAATACGTCCCGTCTGGGAACGTTAAATTAATTCCAAACTAAACTTCTGCTTCATTAGTTACGAGTTCTAAGCTTGTTATTGTAACTTTGTTATAACATTTCCACTTAGGTGAAGTCTTAAAATAAATTTCAAGAACAGTTGGCTTGGCTTACCTGATTGCGCAACTACATCTTGGCGATGGTAGTGTGTCCTAATGAACCCAATAGCGCTTAGACACTATACTGCTGGCATTCCACGTAAACCATTTTAAACACTTGTTTATTTTAGAAAATTCTGTTATAGCTTCCTTGTACTGCCAAATAGAACATCAAGGCAAGATATCTATAAAAAAAAAAACAGTCTATTATCATCACTCTGAAATTAACACAGAAGTCAAATACTAAAGCAAACAACAAACCCGAATGAGAACTTTTTTAATTTCAACTACCCTCATAAAAGCAATCCAATACCGAAGTATTCGATAAAACAAACCGCGGATTCCAATATGTAGCAGGATCCCGGTTTAATCAAAATACCCAGACCATTTTTCATGCAATTACTTGCTACTAGCAGTGATAGCTCTGTGGTGGCACGCGCGCTTGGAACGCACGTGTGAAGGTTCAATCAAATCAATCTTACTTCCAACTGAGAACAATAGTACATTGTTACATGAGTGGTGAAAGTTACTTATTTTGTCCCGAGACGGGGTTTGGCGCCCGAGCGTAGCGAGGGCGCTAATAGTTCGAGGGACAAAATAAGTCTTTCACCCGAGGTAAACACTGTGCTTTTCATTACGAATACAAGGAAAATAAAAATAAAAACAGGAATTGGCTAAAGAAATAATACAAGGAAGTATAAACAATACTCTACAACTCGAAAAAAAAAATCGGATTGCCGCCTATTTAGTTTTTTTTTTCGTTGGCCGGCCAACTTCATTATTTAGCCATTATTTTTCATTTTCATCTTTAAATATTTTGCCCAAATGTATGTTATTTTAAAGAAATTGTTGAAACTAAAAAATAATGAAGTCATTTAAAAAAAATATTCTTGAATTAATACTTAACTTTATGTTATTTCAATTTTACATCGTGCTGTAATTGAGTGACTGTAGAAAAAGTTTGAACATGGTTCCATAGAAATGTGAAAATGGAACTAGTTTTTTTTTTATAATTTGACAGATGTCAATTGAAAGCGAAACTCCCGGGCCTGAAAAGTATTACTTTCAACCCGCTTCTCAGGCAACTTCAGACCTACTTTCAGAGTATGAGTAATGAAAAATATATTTTTATTCCTCTTATCCACCGTTAAGTTGCCTCCTACTGAGGAAAAACAGGAAAAATATTTATCTTTAGTCACCACTAGGCCTTCAGGGAATATAACTCAATCACAAAGTGGAATGAGCCGCTGTTTGTTTTACGACACCTAAAAAAATAATCGTTCACATAAAGAATCCCAAACCTTGTACCAGGCTACTAGGACATCATTGAATTTAGGCGATGAAAATAATACAATTCAAGGTCTATTCCGCCCCATTAGGCGCCGGTTATTTAAGTTCTTCCTCATATCCTAGGACTAAGGAAGTTTATTTATTAACTCACATTATTATTAATGTTTTCCGAAAAAAAAAGAAATAGGTTTGTGGTGTAGCGTTTTATAAAACATTATAAATACAAGGACCACATTTCACATTTTCTTTTTGGAAGTAGGTAAATGTGGTATCAAATTCTTCATGTCTATACTCTGAATATTCAAATTGTGATACCCGATACTGCGTAGCTTACTTACTAATAAAATTCACGAATTAATAACCAGATTAGACCGGGCTCAGTGATACCCCGCTTCGATAACTTCGAGCTGTTTAAGCTACTTTACGCTTTAAATTACCGTAAATAAGGGCTATTAAATTGATTCAGACGTTTTCTTCGGTCCATAACATCTACATACAAATACAAATAAATAAAATTGGAGTGTCTGTTTGTAATATCAAAATAACACCTTTTCACTAAATGCATATGAAAGTACATACGACACCGATAGCAAAAACATGATTCAATATTTTTTTGTCTGTCTGTCTGTCTGTCTGTCTGTCTGTCTGTCTGTCTGTATGTTTGTACCAGGTAATCTCCGAAGTGGCTGAACCGATTTTGACGGGACTTTCACTGGTAGATAGCTCAACAAAATATTTGTACTGCAATCCGATGAGGCGATTTACATTTTGCCATACGGTAGCGACAAGCAAACTGAACTCCTATGATAGAGCCACGTTTGACGGTGGTGGAGCCAATCAGTATCCAAAGACTACAGCTCATATACCGACTGACTCGTCCGGGATAGTACCGCCCTCTCACAGAATATCGGCGTAAAGTATTATAGCCTGTCTTTTCAACCGATTTCAAAAAGGAGGAGGTTCTCAATTCGTGTGTATTTTTTTGTTTTTTTCTTTGTGTTTGTAGAGTAGGTAGGGGCCTAACAAGTTGTCTTAACGTAGTCTAAAGATAATGGCACCGACTCTAAATGAATTCAATTATAAGGTCCCTAGTTAGATTTAGCTTTTAGTGCACCCAGGTTTTTTTGAAGTCGGTTGTCACGCGGGCACCCTTACGCCCTGCCAAAGACAAACGCGTCCCGCGGTGGAAGGACGATTACATAATATAATTGGTGTTGTTTATGATTACTTTTTTATTATTTAAAAAATGACAAGGAATTTCAAATGTTTGATGAACAATAAGTTGACGTTGTAAGTTTAGTTAGAAGATTAGGAAAAAAACGATAAGTTGATTAACCGGATGACCAGTGTTTTAGTTGTGTGGAACCGTAAGAAGAGACGACACCCAGCCGCTACACGGTTCATTTTTTTACGATGAGAGAGGCCTGTAAACTGAAACATTTCCTCTCCCTCTTTCCCTCAGTCGCATCGGCAATATATATTTTTTATAGCAAGTAACTATATAGGCTACGTTGTCTGCGTAACATCTGGCCGGTAGTACACTTGTTTGCCTATTCATGATAATTCTGTACATACCACCAGACAGTGGTCGATTACTTATTTATGCTAAACCCACGCTTAATCTACTTTAGTAACTGGATCTTAACTACTTCGTAAGCGATCGTTCGCTTGATCTCTAAATAATAGGCCCTGTCTACAATTGAGAAATGTCAGGAAAATATTAAGATCCAAATTTAGCTACTAGGAACTTCATTGTCAGTTGTGGATAATATTGAAGTTCGTACAACTTATTCAAGGAAAACCCCTGTCAAAGTCAGGAGCCACTACAAAACTTGACGGTAAATTCTATTAATACAAAAGTTATACAGCCTGGCGCTACCATGGCGACTTTAATTTAACACACAGGTAGGGCTAGTGGTCAATAATAATTATTATGATAAAATAATAAAAAAAGAAAAAAATAAATTTTCGAACAAAATAGATAATAAAGAAAGTAATCAAATTGGCATCACCCTTGAAATCCGATTCATTCAGCTACTCTTACGCTCTTACCTACTACTCGGAGCGGGGCGAGCTAATAGTATTATTATCATTTCTAATAGTATTTCTTTTTCGTTTTAATTTCATTGAAGAAATGTTATTATCCGTGACCTCGGCAGATGACCTCTGCGCTAAAGTTATTTACGTACAGGCAGCTCCAAAAAAAAAATTCAATAAACAATAATGTTTAATAAAATTAAAATATCTCGAAAATCTGAAAATGCGAAGCCTAATACGTGTGTTAATCCGGATCCGTCGATAAGCTACGAGTAGTATAGTCCATAGATCAATTAATACAACTACTTATGTTTATTAAATAGATGTTAGATGTTTCACGACCGCTTGGAGCAGTGGTTTGAGCGTATAGCGCTCGGCTCACTGCATCGGGTGGTTGCGGGTTCGATTCCCGCCGGAGCAAATTTCGGAAATGGCCTTTTCATAATTTTCCCAGGTCTGGGTGCTACTGGAATAGCCCCCAGTGCATTGTACGGTACCCATTGTACAAGCGTTGCTTAGTTTGGGACCATACAGTTGGAGTGTCGGTCCGAGGGTCTCTTGAATCACTCTATGCATTAAAAAAAACCGCATCAAAATTCGTTGCGTAGTTTTAAAGATCTAAGCATACATAGGGACATACAGACAGCGGGAAGCGATTTTGTTTTATACTATGTAATGATGAAAAGGGGGAATTCATATCGAGTCGTTTGTTATGTTTATAAACCGCTCCCGTGTTGCTTATGAGTTCCACTGCATCAATCAATGTCAGCCAAGGCTATACAATTGGATGATGGAACTCTGAAATCTGAAGTCTACTATGTTTCCCCGATTGGTAAATTCCAACGCTGACAACCTAATCTTTTGCGACTTCAGGCGTTAATGTTCGTAATCCTGAACAACTTGATGATAATAAATATGTAGTTATGGATATTATATAATATAATATATAAACTATAATAATTTGGCCCTTTTGACGTCCCACTCCTGGGCACGGGCCTCCCCTCAACAGGAGGGAGATTCAGGCCATAATCCACCATGCTGGCCCAGAGCGGGTTGACGGATTTCACATGTCTTTCGAAAATTGGTTAGATCTTCTAAGACATGCAGGTTTCCTCACGATGTTCTCCTTCACCGTAAGCAAGTGATAATCAATCATATATAAATTATGATTTGCACATAGATTTCGAAAAATCCAGAGGTACGAGCCGGGGTTTGAACCCAAGACCTGGTGCCCGCAAGAAGCGTGGTTAACGAATCGGCAATCACTGCTTTTTTATGGATATTATAATTCGCAGAATTAATGTTATCTTTATTGCCCTCGTCCGGCAACATTGCTAAGTAGAATGATTGCGGGACATCCATAATGTTTATATAGCAGAGTTGTTTTCGAGTATTCGGCGGCGTTAAATATCATAGTAAGTGCCCGGAAGACTTCTCCAATACTCCTATTTAAACATCAAAATCTTCCCACCACTTTTAATTTCATGAATAACTTTAAGGGTATTAGATCACAAATTTAATGTAACGGTTCAATAAGTCAAATATCTATTAGGGCATCCTCTTGAAAATTGCATTTTGTAACGCGATCATAAATTGATTTTAATTTCAGGGTTAAATTCTACAATACACATACTCGGAATGTTTCAAAACATTCATAGATTTTGAGATATGAGTCACAATAATACCTACTTGTTGCAAAGGAACACAGTTTGAATATTCTATAGATTATGGGTTTAGCCATAACTCGTTAACTAATTTGCAACACGGTTCTAATATTAATAATAGTCGCTGAATGTTTACATTAGAGACTAGGCTGGCTTAGTTTGTTCGGAACGCTCAAGGGTCTTTATACAGGTAACTACAGGAATACGAAACAATATTTACTCGTAAGGTACAGTCTTAATCTATGGGTACAGTACTAAAGGCCCATCTGGTTTCTACTCAAAGATCTTATGCAAATAGACCTACTTGCGGAAATTCTTGTAGGCTTAATAAAGTCTGTAGAACATTTACTAAAATACGGCCAAAAGGCTACGTAAACAAATAAAAAATAAACATTAAATTGTCAGATCAATAGGCAAATGCCTCTCATAGACATGATTATTTTTCCTCACTTTGAATTGACATTCGTGACTGAGGGTACGATCTCAACTCCGAGAGCTATCTTGAGTAGGTACTCTTTACATAATGATTTTTGTTCTTGTAGTCAGGTATGTGATAAGAATGACATTTCCAAGATCGCTCTCAGACTTAAGATCGCTTTATAAATACCAGCCTATATTGCATAAGTAGGTACTTAATGAATTAATTATTTATGACAAGAAAATTCAGTTTCGACACTTCATTAATCCTACTAATATTATAAATGTGAAAGTTTGTAAGTGTGGATGTATGTATGTATGTTTGTTACTCCTTCACGCAAAAACTACTGAATGGATATGGATGAAATTTGGAACACAGATAGTTTATAATCGGGATTAACATATTATAGGATACTTTTTATCCCGATAATCCCGAAATTTTTGTTACGTTAAATACTACGCGGACGAAGTCCGTGGGCACAGCTAGTACAGCTATAATTTTGAGAGTTTTGTTGCTTACAAAACTTATAGAAATAAATTCTGACATCATAACAGCATTTTTACTGATACACTTTTCAAATATCGAATACGTATCACACTCTTGGGTGATAGAAAGATATCGATGAAATGAAGCATTATTTGTAGGAGAATACAAAAGAAAAATCAAGCGCTTTTCTATAGGTACTGTATTGACAACAATACTTAATTGAAGCAAATCTACGCGAAGAACTTTAATTAACGGAATACATTGTTTCGTATTTAATTAACAAAAGGTATCGCTTTGCCGATATAAACTTATTATTAGCTAAATACGAAAGAGAACACCACTAAACGCTGCCTAATCTAATTGGACTCGGAACTTCCTCGTCTCGGCTAAAACACGACGCGAAACTCAACGCAATTTTAGGCTTCTGCTTTTCAAAAGCGGTGCCGGCACCGCGATAATAAATTCCCCACCCTCATGGAAATATCTTGCGGGATCTCTCCGTCTAACGCGTGTTCACACATCACGTTCCCAAATTACGTGCGAAATTCGCTTGACATTTCTAGTTTAATTTGAGATTACTTACACATTTTGCTTTTGGAAGAAACAAATGAACGCAAGTAGGCTTATTTATATCGACTCACTAGCTGTGCCCCCCGACTTCGTCCGCGTAGTATTTAACGTAACAAAAATTTCGGGATTATCGGGATAAAAAGTATCCTATATGTTAATCCCGGTTATAAACTATCTGTGTTCCAAATTTCATCCAAATCCGTTCAGTAGTTTTTGCGTGAAGGAGTAACAAACATATATACATACATCCACACTCACAAACTTTCACATTTATAATATTAGTAGGATTGCTGCGATTATGAAATTTACCTACTAAGTAGTGCTTTGATTAGAACTGGTGATGATTAACGTAGATGTCAAAGATAATTGGACACTGTTCAAACAATGAAATTTCCTGTTTATCTTTCGACAACACGTCTGACGCTTGAAATGTAATAAGTAGGTACCAAGTACCTACCAAGTACGTATCTACCTAAAATAATATTGAGTGCCCCACTAAAAGGTCAAATAGGATAATTAATTGTATGATTTGACTACAAAAGTGCTTGAACGCACGGAAATTGTCCCTGGTTTAAATAAAGTATCATATCTACTAATATTATAAAGAGGAAAACTTTGTTTGTTTGATTGTAATGAATAGGCTCCGAAAATACTGAACCGATTTGAAAAATTCTTTCACTGTTGGGAAGCTACACTATCCCCGGGTGACATAGGCTATAATATATTTTCAAAAAAATTAGGGATCCTTACTAAAACTCGAATAATATAACCGCAATGTACCCGTGCGAAGCCGGGGCGGGCCGCTAGTGTGTAAACAACTGCTCCAGAGGTCACTTGCAGGCTATCGAACATAGTAGTCCGTTCGTTGTGCCAGAGACTGCAATTGTACCTACCAACCCTAATCACTGTACCGGTACAGGTATAGGTAGGTATAGGTTGCAGGTTCCTTTCTGTCGGGGACAGGTTTCGGGAATGTCATTTGCGTAGTTGTCGTTGGTCTAGATGTCACTGTGATCGCCCCAGTTCGTGTACGATACCCGTACCTAGTATACCGTATATATACTTACAATACAGTTTGTGTATTAGCCTAACGATATTATTTATTTGTAACAACACAAAGACTAATTTATAATTTTGTAAATAAGTTATAACTGGCGCATGTTTAATGTTTAATCAGATTACATAATATTACAAGACGCTGAGGCTCGACATCCCATCAACTGGTTTAATAGCTTGTTAGGTAATTATAGGATTCGCAATTAGAAGCCGTCAAAGCGTCAATATACTTGTATTAATTAATCACTCTTGCTCGCGGCTTCTGTAGCGTAGATTTTATTTTCCGGAAGTCTAGCGGGTCCAACTGTAGCTAAGAGCCATCCAAGTGGAATACAAAATTTAAGGGAATAAAAAAATAATTCAAATAAGTTAAGCTGTTTAGGAGGTGAGGAATTACGTATACACGCACACCAAAGTTTTATAAGAAAATGTACAGTTTGTATAATTAATACCACAGATATAGATTTACATAGATAACGCAAATGCATGTACTTCGCGTGTACGAAACCCCGACCAAGCGTCAAGGTTGGTCGCCGTTAACTGGCAGTCCACGCGACTAAAGAAATATAAAATATGAGTATGAGCGAGATAATGACTCGAGAGAGTCGTAGCAGACGGAGGGGCATCGGCGGCATCGGTGTCTTTGAATCGGTTTGGATTTCCCGTCACTTATAACGTCCCAGTAGTTGTTAAAAATTCCGCACGCTTGGTTTCAATACAAATCGTGATACTTGCGTTATCTATGTAAATCTATATGTGTGATTAATACCCAACTAAGTAAGTAAAAGGTACAGAGGTAGGTTCCTATTTATCAAATTAAAAATATATAAAAAATACATAATATTAAAATGGTTTGGTTTTGATGCATATTCATAATTTTGTAACGATATTTAGGTAGGTACCTACTTATTCTTCTTAACGTATGAGCCAGTCTAACTCTGGTGTCAGAGTTTTATGTCCGCCCGAAGGCCTCCGACATGGCTTAACGATTGTGATGAACGAGACGGACAGCTTAACGTGCATTGTAAATGTCACTAGCGGTCACCTATCCAAGCGTTCAACCACCTCAAGCTCATTATTATTGGATACGAGGCACTACACAATCGTTGACGCAATTAAATAAATAAATAATATCGACACGAGCACACCAACTGTATGGTCCCAAACTAAGCAATGCTTGTACTATGGGTACCGTACAACGGACTGGGGGCGATCCCAGTGACACCCAGACCAGGGAAATATACGAAAAGGCCATTTCCGAAAATTACCCTGACGGGTATCGAACCCGCAACCACCCGATGCAGTGAGCCGAGCGGCCTACGCTCGACCCACTGCGCCAAGCGGAATTATTAGTAACACTTAAAAATAAAATAAAATAATTTTGGGAACTACAAAAATTATTTGCCGTCGTCATTTTTTGTTCTCAGTGCTCAGATAACACAAAACCGATTAACCTTCAGAGGTGAGTGACTCTGACTGGTTTCCTTTCATTCAAAAACTCTAATTTTAAACCTAAACCCAAAAGTCATAAGATATCTTTAAGTAAATAAAGAATCAGTATAGAAAATATTTATTAAACCTACACCCACCCGCAAGCATGTGCGCCTCTGAATACTCGTACATCACGGAAACTGTCAACATTGATATGGGTTTACGGAAATTCAGAAATGGGTTACCTACGAAGCGTTTAAGGTGAAGGCGCCTGCCTAGCCCGCGAAATTCAAAATTTTCGAGTATTTTTATAGTTTATCCAAAATTTTAAAACATTTAAGACGACATTTTGTGATTTGCGACAAACACAGTATGCAGTGCGTTTATAAATACATTTAATTTACTCTAAATATTATCACGGTGGATATGATAGTAGTTAATCACTAAATATACAAAAATTGCCAGATTATCTGGATAGCTGTCGTTCTTGAAATATTTTAGAGTAAGTTGGATATATGAATACCTAAATGAACTGCACACGGTCTTTGTCGCGAATTACAAAATGTGCCTTTTATTATTATCAGATTTTGAAAAAATTCTAAAAAACCTCAAATATTTGAACTTCGCGGGCTAGATGGGCGTAAAATACTTTCGTGTACGTATTTGTTTATGGTACGTCTAATGAACTGGCAGACAAAAGAGGTCCAAAAAATTGACTGGTTTCTAATTATTTTTTTAACGTCTATCGCTATATTACTTATGCTTATCCCTTTCATGTTTATCTACCGATTTAAAATTCCGGTTTGCGTGTGTTCCTAATTATTTTACTCCTAAACGGCTTGACCGATTTTGATGTATTTGTAATTATAGTTTGAGCAAGTAGGTGGCGCCGTTGTGTAATAAAATAAAAACATAACTATTTGGTCCTAAACTAAGCAACGCTTGTACTATGGGTACCGCACACTGGGAGTGTGTGGTAGTGACACCCAATCCTAGGCAAATTACGAAAAGGCCATTTCCGAAATTTTCCCCGGCGGGAATCGAACTTGCAACCACCATGTGCAGTGAGCCGAGCGGCCTACGCTTTGAACCACTCGAACCACTGCGCCAAGCGATCGTCAAATTCAGTAGACCCCTAAGTTTTCGTTGCTGACAAAACATTCACACCGAAATAAAAAGTAACTATTGTTGCCACTTGCCGAAAGAGATTGCAGTGCAAGCACATGGCTCGGAATTATAGCTTACAAAGTACACTTAGTACTATATTTCTAATGTATACTAAACCGTTTAGTAAGGCTACTCAATTCTAAAACCAGACACAGAGCCAGCCGCAAGTAAAAGCGAAGAAGTTTTGTAACAATCGGGACCTTTTACCCTAATAATTTTCGTTACGACAATTTCAAAATGAATTAATTGGAGGCACACAATTGGCTAATTGGTGTGCTGGTAAATGTTGGGGACGTTTTAGAAGTTACGCAAAGGGTTTTGTAGGACTATTGTTACTACTATAGTACAAAGAGTTTGTGGAGTAATTACGTGTGAGCTGACACGAAAGATGTAAGACTAATCTGCCTCAACCGCGAAACCAATTTTATAAAATAAGCTCTATGCGTCCCATTTACTCTAAAGCAAAGATATGCGTGTATCTCATTTCCGCAGATGTTAAAATGATTGCAACTCTAACTTCACAAAAAAATGTTTCATCCTCTATGTCTGACCATGACTTGGATTGAAACACTCAAGCGTTCAATTGTTTAAACGGCTTCGCAGAACAATGATTCGCTGCCCTAAAGAAGTGAATCATTATCTTGATATTCTGATATCTGATACTTGATATCTGATATCTACCGTTCGCGTTCCAGATGTAAAATAATAGTGTCATTTGAGTGCGCTTAAAATACAGGAACAGGTACCTCATGAATGTATAAAACCTATTAAATTTTAACACAACCCGCGTGAATCCCAGCCAAGTTTGACCCTAATAAAACTGGTATTTCGCTTGAGAAAGTATTAAACATTCCCTCGGATTTCATAACAACCGTACTGAAACTTTTCGGGGAGGCTTTATACGGCAAAACTTTGTTTTAACTGACTAGTAATATGAATTATCTCCGTGGTTAAGTGGTGGCAAGCGCAACCTACCCATTGTATCGTACATCAAATTTAAAATTAAATTAGGCCATGTGAATGGGACTATTAATTAAATAGTAATACAATGTACACTCCATACATTTCACTTCTGCCTAACTATTCGGGGAATTCAGATGTGATCAGTATATTTCAATTATGAACTAACACTGAAATATTAATAATCTATAGACTATATATAATAATAATAATAATTGGATTCAGGCCATAATCCACCACGCTGGCCCAGTGCGGGTTGGCGGATTTCACATGTCTTTCGAAAAATGGTTAGATCTTCTAAGACGTGCAGGTTTCCTCACGATGTTTTCCTTCACCGTAAGCAAGTGATAATCATATAGAAATTATGATTCGCACATAGATTTCGAAAAGTCCAGAGGTCCGAGCCGGGGTTTGAAACCAAGACCTGGTGCCCGCAAGACGCGTGGTTCAACCAATCGGCTATCACAGCTCACAACCTATAGACTATTTACAAAACAAAATCACTCTCGATCGTCATGTAATTCTAATTTGCTGGTGATCTCTCGGTGGTAGAGCCAAGAGCTCAGGCTAATTGGCACTACCCTTCCACAGAAGATCAGCCCCCCTAGCCAAGTGGCTTCGTCTATAAGCGTTTCTACAAAACACTACGCTTAAATGTATGGAAATGACATTACAAGTCGATAAGTAGATCACGTGACTTATGTCATTTCCATACATGAAGCGTAGCGATTTGTAGAAACGAATGCAGACAAAGCAACTTGGCTAGAGCGGCAGCGTAATATAGAGATTAGGTATAGCTGCGCTACATACAATGAGCGCGAATGCCGAAAGCCAAACCCCCTTTCTTTCCCCTGTGTCGGTCAGCGATTATAAAAATATTTATTCCTCTAATCGCTGCACCCAGAAATTACCTAGGTGCACTTAATAGACAGACGGTAATTAATAGAATATCAGCCTTCCAAACATAAAAAAATGGAAAATAAGACACTAACAAATATACAAATTAACTTTACTGAATCTTGAAAAAATACCGCATCATTCTCTCAAGCTAAGAGCATCATGCACGTAAGTATAAAAGCCCACCTAGTTTGCCTTCTCAAGTGAATCCAAGTAAGTGTAAACTGGCTTATCCAGTAACAAAAGGGTTTCACATGAGAACCCTCAAATATCTCGCACCCAAACGAGCTGAGTGTTTTCATTGAAAAGATTGACCCTCGTATGGTATAGAAAGGCCTAGGATGAGGGCACTTTAAAAAATAAAGCACAATATTTTGAGGAGAAGTTTGGCTAAGTTAAGCATATATAAGTAAATTCAGTTTCTGTTCAAACAACAGACAATATACATAGTTAATTGTGAAGACTACCTACCTATAGCGTTATATAAAAGCAATATAAAACAGTAATCCGACCACGGATAAATATAAAATTAATTAATAACTATGAAAAAACTAAAGTGCGAATTGTTTTCAATAGTCTTAACGAATAAGACTAGTCTTATGTTATGTTAGACTTGCTGTTTACTCATTTCTATTGAAGTCTGTTGGCAGTTTGATTTTAATAACGTTGATAATAATTATATCAAAACTACGGCCATACGTCTACCAAATTATAATATTCGCTTTTTAAGAATCGATTCACTTTTTATAGAACTAAGTAATATTTTCTTTATTAAGTACCCACCTGGGCTTTCAAACTCAAATGTTTAAAAATATTACAAAGCACAACAAATAAAGTAATTTTATTTGACTAGGTAGTAGGCACATTTCATTATTGTTTTGTGGTTGTTAATTTGGACTCTTTGACCATTAGTCATAGTTTGTGCTACCTAGATAAGTTTTTGAATATTTAAGGTGACAATGCAATTATTTTGACAAATGTTTAGTCCTAAGATGACCAAAAGTGACTGACCATTTTAATGTCTAGTCAAAAGTTTTGTATAAACACCATTTTTGGATCTCAAAACAATATCAGCGCAGAGCTGGGGCTCTATATCACACGGCAGCAGGATGAAGTTTCTGACAATTGCGGACAGGCTCACCTTTAACTCCATCATTGCGAATTTTTGACCTGCAGAAAATAATAATAATTCGCTATAAATAACTTTTACCCACTAAAGTAAAATCTAACCATAGGTACTGCAGCGAACTGACCCTAATAATTAAATTAAATATCACACGTAAAATAATTTCTCTTGCGCGGTGCAGATTTATATGGGAAATCGCAAACAGTATTGAACGCAATATTCAGCGCCATCTATCAACAGCGTAGTTACTAATGTAGGAAAAACTAGAGGTCGCTACAAACTACCTGTTTATGGTGTCCTCAATTTTTTTTAAGTTAATTCTAATCTTAGTTTTCAAAACGAATATTACGTTACTTCAGTTACATATTTTGTGTAAAATGTCGAATGTGTCCCACCGATACAATTCCTGGGGCCGGCACTGAACGCGAGCCAACTGAATGGATTCTTCAGCTGCTTCTCGTGACGCTCCGGCCGGAATCCTAAGGGATCCTCAAACACATCAGGATGGCGTTGACTTTGGAATATATTCACTGTTACTGCCGTTCCTTTTATCAACTTCAATTCACCCACCTCTGAAATAAAAATACATATAATAATCAGTACAAATAACACATCATGAATGTATCTTATCCTCCGATTTATTTTCCATTTTTGGCGTTATTCTATCAAAATATACTTCTACCAAGGAAATAAATATCATTCATTAATTTATTGTCTAACCTAATTACTATTATAATTATATTATTTATATTTACTATTATTAGTATGTCAGGTGTCACATTGAACAAGCATTGAACTCACCGCAATCTTTAGTAATTTGTCGTTGTATCATCGGCACGGGCGGGTACAGACGCATGCATTCTCTGATCACCATGTCCAAGTACTTCATATCTTTAAGCTCACTGGAAAAAGAAAACTATCGTATGATTAAACTATATATTGAGGGTGTCGAACTCCAATTTAAGAAAATCATAATCTAATCATCTTTTTGTTCATCATTACCTATAAGTGGGATGTCTAGAAATTTCATCACCAAATATTATCTTTTGTTCCTCAAAAATCTTTTCTTGTACGTTCCTGTGTTTAGATAAACAGAAAAGCGAATACACAATGCCAGATGTCGTGGTATCGTGGCCCTGAAAGCATTATAACGTTTAAAAATGTGTAATGCCGACAACCACTTGGCGCAGTCGTTTTAGCTTAGGCAGCGCGGCTCACAGCACCGGGTGGTTGCGGGTTCAATTCCCGCCGGGCAAATTTCGGAAATGACCTTTCGTAATTTGCCCTGGTCTGGGTGTCACTGGGATCGCCTCCAGTCCATTGTACGGTGCCCATAGTACAAGCTTTGCTTAGTTTGGGACCATACAGTTCGGGTGTCGTCTGGCAATAAAAATAAATACGTTCGATTCAAAATACGTTCGAATTCAAGCCATTCGTGAGTTCAATGTAGAAAATTAGTCTGCAATATTTATTACCTCAAACATGAATGTGTCCACTTCCTCTCTCACGCTCTCATCGTCGATTCGTTTGCCGTCCACTTCAGATAACAACAACAGATCCAAGAATGCATGCTTATTCTTTATGCCTTGAAACAAAATGTAATGATCATAGATATCATTATAGTCATAATCATTGAGAACGTCATTGCTAACTAAATTCAATTCGTGATAAAGAGTGGAACGTCTGTTCTCACCAATATCACTGTTTCCATCGAGACTGGTGATGCTGGCTTTGTTAAGCTCGGCTCGCCTCGCCTCGATCACCGACTTGGTGTGCTCGTGCAAGATCTTTAGTGCTTTGTCCTGCCTCGCCTTGTACGGTAGCAAGTTGAATATTGCGTCGTCGCCTATTAGCGGTATTTGCATCCTCATTGACATAATCCTCGTCAGACTGAAATTATTGAAATACTAGCTGTGCCCCCCGACTTCGTCCGCGTAGTATTTAACGTAACAAAATTTTCGGGATTATCGGGATTTAACGTAACAAAAATTTCGGGATTATCGGGATAAAAAGTATCCTATATGTTAATCCTGGTTATAAACTATCTGTGTTCCAAATTTCATCCAAATCCGTTCAGTAGTTTTTGCGTGAAGGAGTAACAAACATACATACATACATCCACACTCACAAACTTTCACATTTATAATATTAGTAGGATAGTTATAGCAGCCTTTTCATTATTTGGCAGTGTACATATAGTCTGGTTCGCCCGGGTAGGTAGTACTACCTTCTCACAAAAGATCAGCGTGAAGTAACTATTATGGCTGCGTTTGGCACGATGAGGGCGATACCCGAAAACCAAACTGCCCAGCCCTCTCCGTTAAGTAACGTGCGAACAATGCCTTTGGTATTGCAAAATGGTAGGTATTGGTTACCGACTTCGTTATATATTCTTCGGATGTTTAAAATTATCTGGTTATTTTACAAACGAGAATAAAAAAAAGCTTGGACTTTAGTCCATAACCCAGGCCGGAAGACAGCGCCCATAAGGGTTGACGAATGACATCGCTATAATTACAATAATTACGAGTACATCAGTATATTTTACGAGAAAACTGTACAAGGTGTTCATTGTACAAGTGTAGGTTCTAATAAAATAAACTTCTGTTTATAAACTTAACATAGGTATACTATCTTAATTATAGTATAGCGGCATCCGAAAATGTATTATTTACTAGCTCAGCCCGCGACTTCGTCCGCGTGGAATTTAACTTAACAAAAAAGCCCACTCCCGCGTTCTGAGCCCGCGCGACAGGACCCATTTTTTTAGATTTTGTTTTCCTAAAATAAAAAATAGCCAAGTTACTCCTTATAACATCAGCTATCTGCCAGTGAAAGTCCCGTCAAAATCGGCCCAGCCGTTTCGGAGATTATCCGGAACAAACACACAGACAGACAGACAGACGACAATTTTTTTTTAAGTTGCGTTTCGGTATAGGTGTCGTATGTACTTTCATATGCATTTAGTGAAAAGGTGTTATTTTGATTTTACAAACAGACACTCTAATTTTATTTATTTGTATAGATTGAAATATTTCTTTTATAATTATAGTAAGGATGTATTTAAGATGGACAAGTTAAGTGTACTTACATATCGATAGACTTTACATATTCCGACTCGCTGTGCTTTTGTGCATTTACAGATACTCCCATTATTGATTCTAGAAAAAACAAAAGGCTTAGAATGGACAATAGAAATCTTATGTCATGGAAACATCAATCAGAACCAGAGATATTGGAGATGAAAATTAAGGTCTTTAACCAACAGAAAAGGATGAGAAGGTACCTGTTACGTTATCCAGAGCAGTCAAAGCCACTATGGGGAACAGGTCGATCGGTTTCCCATCGGCCAGGGTCCGCAGTTTATCCGTCAGTAAGTCCTGGTTCTTGCAGAACACAGGCAAGAAGTTCTGCAGTATGTTGAAGTGGAACGCTGGCGTTAACATTTTGCGGTGAATTCTCCATCGATGACCTAAACATGACAAACAATTTGTAATCTAAAGAGTCCTAAAGGAACTTAGCCAGAGTCTTCAGTGACGATGCACCGCGCACTTATCGTAGAAATACTACTAACGATTCAATTAGTTGATTCAACTTTGAGTTGATTTGAAAAAATTGGCAGTGAGGAGGCAGGGTGATTGCGTCGACCGTCCTAGCAATCGGCAAGTTGAATCAACAGATTGAATGGTGAATAAAGCGGTTCAAGTCAATACTTATTGTGTCATTTGCGCTGTAGCGTGGTCCTAAATGGCAGGTTCCTGCAGGATCCTGGTTTGGTTGGCGTTTTAAAAATAATAACTTATTTCCGCATTTTGTACATTTATGAGCAATTTTGTTTTCTTACCTAAGTAGGGCAGGATCTGTAATGTTAAGTTGATCACACTGAAGTCAAAATGGAGTTGTGAGCTGATTGAAAAATTGTGAGGTGAGTAGAGTACCTTCAATCGCGACTTCAACAAGTTTAATAGGAAATTGCATCTTGAGAAGCCACTTTGACAAGACGGATGGTGCGCGCCCGCCCGCAGTCCAAGTTCGAAGATGTCGAGTAGTGTAACGTGCACGGCGGATTCCCTGCCCCCCTAGCCAGGTGGCTTCGTCTACAAGCTTTCTACAAAACGCTACGCTTAAATGTATGGAAATGACATTACAAGTCGATAAGTAGATCACGTGACTTATGTAATTTCCAAACATGAAGCGTAGCGATCTGTAGAAATCAATACAGACGAAGCCACTTGGCTAGATGGGCTGTGCCCGATGCGCCCGCGCCGTCGTTTAGGACTCGGCCATATGGTTTGCATTGAAGACCAGTTTACCTTCATGAACTCACCTGCTGCGGTAAGAAGACCTTGGCCTAACCAGCAATCCAAGAACTTGTAAGACCTCCCTTTCGTTAATAACTCCGAACTCGACAAAACCGGCTGTAATGAGAAAAATAATACAAGTTTTTTCAGAAGTCTGTAATGATACTTTGCCTTAAGCATCAGTATTGGGCAAAGAACAAGGTGAAAATAATAAAAAAACTAAGTTTAATAACTTGTAATATCTCTATGATTAGTTGCTACTAATTAATGCAGTTTACACTGATTTCTTAACCCATATGAATGTGTTACGCAGAAAAATATAAAACTAAAAAAATATATACATAAAAAAAAAAAAAAAACTGTGCCGTCTAGGGACGCCCGAAAGAAGCGAAGCTTTGCAGTAGATATTAGATATATTATATTAACGCGTAACGCGTTACGCGTTACGCGTCACGCGTCACGCGTTACGCGTTACGCTTTTCACCGTTTTAGTGCCCGGGTAGCGAGCGCCCCGAACGTCCGTAAAGAAGCTTCGCTTCAAAACAGTTACGTACTATAATACGTTACGTACCTATAGTCTGTGTTCGCTAAGATCCAAATATCAGCTACCGTATATGTACGTAAATTATTATTGTTATTATTATTTTTGAAAGAATTCATCGATATTACTTACTTCAATAAACCTTGGATGATTGAGAACAACGAATGGGTTTGAAAAGAATTGCACCATGTATGCGTCACCATATTCCAGTGATAGCCGACTCATGAGGTTTAGAATTTCTGAAACAAATATTTTTTATTTAAACCAAATCCAACCCTAGTGCAAGTGATTTTTGGCGGGTAGGTATTAGTTAGCTGAAGTATATGTGGCTTGGTTCCATTCTGCAAAACTACATTTAGGGCCTGTGCGCACCAAGTTCTTAAACGCTCCGTGGACGCGCGTTTGTAGCGCTACAGAACAGACGCAGCTTGTAGGTAGACCTTTGTAGGATAAACGCGCGTTTAAAAAACGTGGTGTGCGCACGCCCTTAAATGTAGTGTTGCAGACAATACATGTGAGAATGTGACAATACTCGAATGTCAATGTTACTGTCATTCCTTAATTTCAACCACTGCACTGTCAATAGTATTATTACCATTACTCGATAGACAAAAATGACACTATTTCTGGTATCAATAGTAGAAAGAAAAGAAAGAAAACATATTTATTCACAAAAGACAACAACGCACACAAATTAAGTAAAACGAAACTCTAATAAAAACTAAATTAAACTTAAAGACTATCTAGTTTGTGTACGTCGCAGCACCCAGGAAAGAGATCCCACTCAGCATTATGCTACCAGCAAGCAAGGCTGACAGCGCTGACATTCTGTGAGACCTTATAGTGTGTTTCGGACATCTGTTGGTAAGTACGTATACATGAACTGATAGAAGTCATACATTTACACAATTAAACAAATATCTACCCAAGTTTAAAATATGTCGTTGTTATCTATTCTATGATTAAATATAATTATAAAATGAAAATAGTACGAGTACATCATCATCATCATCATCATCATCAGCCGGAAGACGTCCACTGCTGAACATAGGCCTCCCCTATAGAACGCCCGTACGAGTACACCCGTAAGTATCTATTTATAAGTAATTGATTAGTATCTATTCATAAGTAATTTATTCATAACTAGCTGAGCCCGCGACTTCGTCCGCGTGGAATTTAACTTAACCGCTCCCGCTCCCGCGTTCTGAACCCGCGCGACGGAACGCATTTGTTTTTGTTTTTTTTTTCTAAATTAAAAGTAGCGTAAGTTACTGCTTATAACATCAGCTATCTGTCAGTGAACGTCCCGTCAAAATCGGTCCAGCCGTTTCGGAGATTACCCGGAACCAACATACAGACAGACAGACAAAAAAAAAATCGCGTTTTTGCTATAGGTGTCGTATGTACTTTCATATGCATTTAGTGAAAAGGTGTTATTTTGATATTACAAACAGACACTCCAATTTTATTTATTTGTATAGATGTCTTAGCTAACTTACAACGATAGTTTAGAATTCTTTAATAAATAAATCGTATTCCAAAGAAAAGTAAAGCAACTGCAAGTAACGCAAATCAAAACTAGGGTCATAATAAAAGAGAAAGATAATTTAAACTTTTAACTGTTCTTACCTTTAACATTAATATTAACAAGTAAACACCGTCTATAAATACGGAGTTAAGGTGAAGGCGCCTGTCTAGCCCGCGAAATTCAAAATTTTCGAGTATTTTATAGTTTATCCAAAATCTGAAAACATTTAAGACAACATTTTGTGATTTGCGACAAAATTTTACTCTAAATATTATCACGGTGGATATGATACTAGTTAATCACAAAATATACAAAAATTGCCAGATTATCTGGATAGCTGTCGTTCTTGAAATGTTTTAGAGTAAGTTGGATATAATAATAAATGCACTGCACACGGTCTTTGTCGCGAATTACAAAATGTGCCTTTTATTATTGTCAGATTTTGAAAAATTTCTAAAAAAACCTCAAAAAATTTGACCACCGCGGGCTAGATGGGTGCTTTATCCTTAAGGGTCAGGATTGCTGTTGTAGATATCAATTTCCAGTGTTAAGAAATAAAAAATATACTAACTTACGGGTAGATTTAACCACAAACCGATGCGCGTCCCCCAGTAGCGGCACAGGCATCGGACCTCTCAAGTTAATTCTTCGTTTATTATTGATCAAATGAATCCAAGATAATACCAAAATACATAAAACACATAATAAAATCATTTTTAAGCGCACTGACTAACGTGTTTATTATCAGCAATAATAAGTAAAATGAATAGTGTCCGGTATTTTGTTCCAAAACCTGTCCGCTGACACCTTTAGTCGCGAGACTTGCAGACACTCGCACATCTATAGAATGACATGCATGCTATACAATCAATTATGAACCTTACAAATAACGAACAGCGTTCATTTTACAAAAACCGTGTATACCTCACTTACACACGGACTCGAAGACCTTGAAATACCCTTGCATCAATTTTTATCGAGAATCTTAAAATTCAGGTCAGTTGCAGTTTTATGATAGTAGGTAAGCCATAGTAGGTAAGCCATAGTAGGTAAGCCTTAAAGCGTAAACTCGTCGACATGTGTATATTGCCTGTCCTAACCTATGGTGCACAAACATGGTCATTGCCGAAAAAACAAAAGTCCAAACTCATGGTCTGCCAGAGAGCTATGGAACGCAGCATACTAGGTGTGAAACGGACCGATCGGGTAAGAAACACTATTCTGCGCGATAAAACTCGCATCGCGGACGTGGGAAAAAAGGCTGCAAAGCTGAAGTGGGAGTGGGCCGGACACGTCGCGCGCATGGACCCGCGGAGGTGGGCCAATATCAGCACTAGCTGGATACCTGCCAATAGCCGCCGCCGTCGGGGTAGACCAAGAAGACGGTGGCGAGATGACTTAGACACCTTTGCGGGAAAGACGTGGCCGAAAATTGCCCTGGACAGAGCTGCGTGGAAGGTAAAAGGGGAGGCCTTTGCCCAGGAGAGGGACAGCATACAGGCTATTAAAAAAAAAAGGTAAGCCATAAATAGATAATAATACTTATTTACCAGTGATTATAGTGTATTGTATGAAGTAATTACCTATAAGATCATCGAATTACTACCGATAATGAGGTAATTTATGCGTAATTTTATGAGTTGTGAGTCGCGTAACTCAACGAATTACAAACATAACCATATACATATAAACAACGTATAATACAAACAGGACATTTTTATTAGCATCCGAATGCAGCCGACTCACAACTGCAAAAATACAGCTTACGTTTAGCTATAAACTAAATACTTATTTATATCTTTAATCTTAAGCTATAATTACCATAAAACCAGATCGCGATTCTTGGATTTAATTAAAAATGTAAATTAGGAGCTCGCACCCTTTCAAACTTTCTCGCCGTTATTAGTAATAGGGGGGTGTCAACCGCACCGTAACCCTAGGTTTAATGAAGTGCTTATAACATCCCGAGTAATTTCCCTTTATAACCGTCTGCCTCGGTGCTGGTATTTACCCCGCCGTTGAGCGCGCGCCACACCGCGTATATCTTTCTTGATGAAAATTTAACTGCGGTGTTGCCGTGTGTAGGGGAGATCATTTAAGCACGTATTAATAAATCTATCTCAACTCTGAGAGTGATCTTAGAACTGTCTTATCAGTATAAAATGAAACGTCAAAGGGTGTAGAACGTTCTCAGGCTTGGTCTCGATTTGTTAATACCATCCTTAAAGGCTGCTGCATGCTTTCTTCTCTTCATGATCTGCTCAGTTTAAAATCAATGTAGTGATTCTCTGATATGATTTTTATAAGAATTAAATTTACCTATAACGAAATGTATATTAATAATAATTGATTAATCGCACGACTGCTTTTAACACGAGAATTTCCGTGCTATGTTTGATTTTTGTCTATACTTGAAGGGATTTCCGTTTTGCTTAAAGGTGTCCGTCCACTTGGTTGGGCTATGAATCGGGCCTCCCCGCTTCTACCAACACGATCGTTTAATTTCCTGACCACTTGAGCTGATCCGGGTTAAAGCGGGCGGACCCGCAGCTAAGTGGACGATCACACTAAAAAGCCATTGACTGATCAAGTTAGGTATTATAACTTATTTATTTCTACTCTGCCATGTGTTATCATTTATAAAATACGTCCACACGTTTAATGATGTTGTTCAAAAGAAAATCTACTTTCGATTCCAGGCATACACTTTAGGTGGGTAGTTAAATCTAGGCGATAAGTAAAGATATAGTCACGTCTTAAACAATTTAATTTCTGGGTAAGAGTCGTATGTGAACACCATTTTTGGATCTCAAAATAATATCAGCGCAGGGCTGGGGCTCTATATCACACGGCAGCAGGGTGAAGTTTCTGACAATGGCGGACAGGCTCACTTTTAGCTCCATCATTGCGAATTTTTGACCTGAAAAAGAAAAATACTATAAACAAATAATTTTTGAATAGAGATACATTTTCCAACCAGGTGTGGCCTACAAACACATCCGCCACCCTATATACACTTGGGTACACAAACATCTCTAACGCGTTTCAGACTTGTATGAGGATTCGTTAACAGTATAGAGCTTTGTTGTCAGCGCCATCTACCAATTGCGTGGTAAATTATTATGTAGTAATATTAAGCGGTCGCTATAAAATGGCGGTGTTTTCATAATACCCAATATTTTCAAATGTCAAATGTTTCCCACCGATACAATTCCTGGGGCCGGCACTGAACGCCAGCCAACTGAATGGATTCTTCAGCTGCTTCTCATGACGCTCCGGCCGGAATTCTAAGGGATCCTCAAACACATCAGGATGGCGTTGACTTTGGAATATATTCACGGTGACTGCTGTTCCTTTTATCAACTTCAATTCGCCCACCTCTGAAATAAAAATACTGGTATCAATTTGGAATTATATGTACCTATCAGTTATAAATGTTTCTTCTCTTCTGAGTTTAAACAGGGCACAGCCGTTTCAATACGTGAAATCAGAGCCTCGAAAGTCGTACTACTTTCTAGAATTGGAATTTCAGTCAACAATTTGTAAACTGTGCGATGGAATTACTATTAGTAACTTTTATTGTATAGCACATTGAACTCACCGCAGTCTTTAGTAATTTGTCGTTGTATCATTGGCACGGGCGGGTACAGACGCATGCATTCTCTGATCACCATGTCCAAGTACTTCATATCTTTAAGTTCACTGGAAAAAGAAAACCATTCAATAACCAGATGAAAATCATGACGCTATATGAAGTATATGAATTTATTTTAAACCATTACTTATAAGTAGGATTTCTGGTAAAATCGTCAGCCAAAATACTCTCTTGTTCCTCATAAATCTTCTCTTGTACAGTTCTGTGTTTAGACAAACAGAAAAGAGAATACACAATTCCAGATGTTGTGGTATCGTGGCCCTGGAACAGAGAAATCAAAATTTATTGTAATAATATATAGCCTTTTCTTAAATGTGCCACTCCTGGAAATGGGCCCTTCAACAATGCGAAACCCCCTCATATTGTGGCCATAACCCAATACGCTAGTACGGTTTAATAGTGTATCATTCGTAGAAAATGGTTCCTAATGAATCTAGTTACTATTAGTTACAAGCTATTCTCAAAACTCTTCAGCAATAGACAGTACTTACCTCAAACATGAATGTGTCCACTTCCTCTCTCACGCTCTCATCGTCGATTCGTTTGCCGTCTACTTCAGACAACAACAACAAATCCAGGAACGCATGCTTATTCTTTATGCCTTGAAACGGAATGTAATGATTATAGATATTATTTTAATCATAATCTTTAAGAACTATATTGCTAACTCAATACAATTTATTATAAACAGTGGAATGTATGTCCTCACCAATATCACTGTTTCCATCGAGACTGGTGATATTAGCTTTGTTAAGCTCGGCTCGCCTCGCCTCGATCACCGACTTGGTTTGGTCGTGCAGGATTTTTAGTGCTTTTTCCTGCTTCGCTTTGTACGGCAGCAAGTTGAATATCGCGTCATTGCCTAGTATCGGGATCTGTATTCTCATCGCCATTATTGATGTTAAACTGAAATGTTTAACAAGTATTTTTGATAAGCTTTGCTTAATATTTGAAAATTAAAATATAAAGGTATTTCTTACCCTTGTAGTCTCACTTATAATTGAAACGGAGCATATAGAACTATTGAGTGATGCCAGCAGAAGTAATACAAGAAAAAAGTTTGTTATGCCCATATGACAAGTTAATTTGTAGCAATTTTTCGTCTTAGGACAGGCTTACGCCTTTGTGATCATCACAAAAATATTCAAACCGAATTATTTTCTTGATAGTGAAATTTACTTACAGTTCAGTAGACTGCACATATTCCGACTCGCTATGTACTTGCGCATTTACTGACACTCCCATTATTGATTCTAGAAAAATAATCAGGCTTATGATGATACATTCATAACCACGATGGCGTTTTATTGGTAAAGTATAATAGACCAATAATTATCATGTTATTGCAAATAAAGTAGGCAGTTTATTATATTATTTCATTCTTATTGAATTATGTCCATATCACGGACACAAGTTAGCAGACGTAACAGAAGATTATATGCTAGATGAAAGAAAGAGTTGAAAGAGATTATACCTGTCACATTGTCCAGAGCGGTCCGAGCGACTATGGGGAACAAGTCGATCGGTTTCCCGTCGGCGAGGGTCCGTAGTTTCTTCGTCAGTATGTCCTGGTTCTTGCAGAACACAGGCAAGAAGTTATGCAGTATGTTGAAGTGGAACGCTGGCGTTAATAGTTTGCGGTGAATTTTCCATCGTTGACCTAAATACAACACTGTGGTGAATAACTAGTGGTGCTTACAATCAGGCGTCTATTCGCTAGGTTGTAAAACGTAAATAATCATAATTTTCCAGAGTCAACAAACGAGTATTATACGAAAAAGTGTTGCCAGACTACGGGCGAATTTTAGGCTTTCCGTCCACCTCGACTGGCCAGCTAGCCCGGCTCAAGTGGACAGGCACCCCTACCGTGGTTCAGTGGCTTGTTGATAGAACTCGCTGTTCGATCATCGCATAACCAGACTGATGACTATTCCAGTACCTAATATCCAAACCATGACACATTTTGAAAAGGACCCAAATTTGCCTCGCCCTACAATTGAACTGTTTGATCTAGTCAACCGAACGATCATAAGACTGAAAAACACCAATTACCTGCTGCAGTAAGTAGACCCTGGCCCAGCCAGCGTTCCAAAAAGTTGTACGACAAACCTTTCGTTAATAATTCCGAACTGGATACCAGGGGCTGTAATGGGAACAAACCGTCTAAGCGTGAGTCGGGCTCGCATTATGAGGGTCCGTACTATTATCTGAAATGTCTAGAAAGTTCACATCATAGGTCTGCAAAATAAAATTGCGTTCACATCAGACGATGACGGATGTAATATTTTGTTTTCCTTCTGCTATTGAACATTAACTGAGTATTGTGCATTTTTATGTCTCGACAGTACCTAGCGGACATGTGACAAATTGCCACTTCATCCAGTAGGTAACCCAAGTTCCATTCAATAGCGCGTAAAGAAATTTGTTTTATTTTTAAATAAAAGATTACTAGCAATGTGAGTTTGTCACATTACTAGTATTCCCGTTAGCCCCTCCAGCTAAGCTAATGCTTGAGTTAGAAGTGGGCTCACGTCAATAGTTTAATGGCCAGGTTTGATATCGAACTCGGAACCTCTCAGCTACGAGGGCGGCCCCTCTAACCACTAGACTATTAACGCCTTAAATTGATATTTTTACTATTGACTGATTTGATAACCGGTCATGGCGTAAGACGTACACACGTACCTCAATATACTTCGGATGATTTAGAAAGACAAAAGGGTCCGATAAGAAATGAACCAAAAAGGCGTCCCCATACTCCTGTGATATTCGCGATACTAGGTTCAGGAACTCTGTAAAAATCACACATAATTAGTATGAATGACAATGATTAATATTAATTTAATTGTAATAGACGAAAAGTATACGACTAAGTTTCATGAGGCCCGAATACGTCTACAATGATTATTAAATATTATTTCTTCCTACTCTACTGAAAAACACTGCCTAAAAATAATTATACCTACATTATATTCAATTTACATTCAATAGCTAATGACATTCAACAAAAACCAATAATAAATGTGACACTGGACCGGACGTGGTGGACGGACTGGACGATCTTATAATGGTTCTTCGTAGTGACTACGGAACCCTAGAAGTTAAGTAGGTAAGTACAAAAGTTGCACAAATGAATAAAAAATAACATGACAAGGTATACCTAATTATAATATCACGTACAAAATCTGTGTTATTGTGATAATACTGTATTGAATTAAATTCATTAGAATATGTGGTTTACTGGATGGACCAATCGAAATATAAATGAGGTCAGTTTTATCTACATTATTATGTACCTAAATGTCCGTAATACATAACCTACTGCATATCTAAATAACCAAGTCATCAAACCTAACCAAATATAGAATCAACCGCATTTAAAAATTTATTCATAAGTTTATTATTTTCAACCTACCTACGAATTATTTTCAAACATAAGTGTTTTCCTCAATTAAACTAAAAAATAAATGTTATGTATTATGTTACTAACCTGTCGACTTGACAACAAATTGATGAGCGTTTCCCAATATAGGCACAGGCATCGGCCCTTTAAGGTTGATCCTCCTTTTATTATTGAGCATATTAATCCATGATCGTATAAATATTAACACTAAAATGATGGAAATAATGAGTATAATCATTTTAAGCACACACCGCCGTTGAGTAATACGTTTCGCACAACAACTAACAAAACAGAGTGAGTCAGACTGTGTCGAATATATACAGGTTAGGTTAGGTACTGTACTGTACCGATATTTAGTGGGACAAACCAGTTTCGCATAATTAAAGGCCGTTTTACAGATAAGTCCGATTTTGGGTTTTGTTTACCACCCAACACGGCGAGATCAGATTATTTTGTGTTAGGTACCTACCTATTATAATCCTTAGAATGTATTATAGGGCTATTAAAAATATTGTGCATTGTTAAAATGAGACCCTGACGCCAAGTCTGCTAATTACGTTGACGTATAAGCCAATTAAAACCGAATGATTATTAAATCTACGTGATTTTTAATCATAAATCGTAACTTTTTCGCGGTCGACATATTGTCCGCCTTCTGTTAACAGTACTATAGCCGATAACATGTCAAACGTCAAAAAATTACGACGAAGAATTCACGGTGATAATAGTAAATTATCATTGATTTTTAATTGGGTGGCGTTTAGTCAAGAAATTAGCCGAATTGGCCCACTTACACCTATTTTGCTGTCGTATTTAATAAATAATTGAATGTTTTGTCAGTGGAAATGAGGGGTATAGCTAAATGTCTCGCAACTTTTAGTACTTCAGTTAATTAGTTTAGTTAAGTTTTTTTTTATTACCTACATACCTAACCTACACGTAACGACTCGAGTAATGTTTCCCTTTTTAGGGTGCACAGTTTAGCTCAGAGTGAACCTCCTTGTTCTGTGTTCTTGCGTTTCGGAACCCTGGTCATTATAATTTATAAGCTATACTAAAACGCCTGACGGTTTTATTTGAACAAATACTCTGCCTCTACAATTAATGTATAGAATATAACAGGCGCCATTATACTAACTGTTATATTTAGAAAAATTGCATCGATTTTACATAACCGAGGAATCCGCTTGCCCTTGCGACTGAACGAGCGAACTGACTATCGACCATCTCATCACCGCTTGTCCCGGATTTGATTCCTTTCGAACCACACGCGAGAGATATTGTTTGTGAATGGGGGTCTCACCCTTCGACTTATCTGGGCTCATAAGAAAGCAGTTCCTTACAATCATATATCGCTCTGTGGAGCATCATTGTGCAAAGCCTTAAGGCATTTAAGGGTATTTAAACAACAATATACATTTATTATAATACGTATTATTCATATTTATATTCGTTAATACGAACTTACGAACAAAATTATGTTGGCACCCGTATCCAATAGCGGATGCCACCATAACGTCTAACGAATTAACCAAACAATAAATAATTAAACAAATATTATCTTTTCTAAACTGAGAACATATAAAATAACATAAAAATAAAAAAATATATTAAGGACACTATTTTTATAATTTGTAATTATTGCGGCCAACAATTTTCAAGTGACATTTTTACGGTGAGTTTCGTTGCAATGCAGTTTTGTTCCGGAAAATGCTATGATAAGCCGATAAATTTATGAAACTTCTAGTAGTTTTATAAATTTGAGGGTCATTCCAAATGTTGGCACTTCACAGGTCGTATTTGCGCAAATATTTGCGTTATCTTACCAAATCAAGTCAACCTATATTAATCACTAAGGAAGGAATGCCGCTAATATTGGAAACGAATCTCGCAATGTGAAGTGCTGGCATTAGGACTTGAAGCTCTTATATTATGGCCCGTGTAAGCTCGCGCTATTTCGTCGCGGTGCGGGCCGCCCTGTCCAAATGTTGGTTGGCTGAAAATTGCATTCTGCTAACTACGTCAAAGTTGGTATCTACAGTATAACAAGCATTGTCGCATCCTCTAGGTAATATTAATCCAAGGTGAAACACGTGCACTTTATTCTCACTTCTTTTTTATCGAGCTTGATAAAACGTGATGCGTGACGTTGCACGTGATCAAAGTGGGAAAAACGACCGGACTCATGCCGCCAGAAATTGTACCATAGATGCTATGTTGTTAGTAGAGCCAGCCAGACGGCACGATTTGGGTCACAATCGGTAAGGTTGGGTCGGTAATGGGTGCGGTCCTACCAATCGGCTTGTCAATAGGCAAGGGAGGTCATCCTGTCTTATAGAGTACCGAGTAGCCCCCTACTAAAGTAGTGGTCCCCTACCAATCAGCAGTATGTCATTAGCCAAGTCAAACAGGGCGACCGTGACGGTCGCTCACCCTAACGATCGTAAGCCAAATCGTGGCGTCTGATTGGCCCAACCAATCCGTTTTACTCAACAGTCGAGCGAAATAATACAACGCACTAACCGCACTCTGATTATAAACATAGTACTCTGCGGACTAGTGCACGCTTTAAAAAAAAATATGATTTTGTTATTAGTTCTCGTGGCCTTTGTGCTAGTTTTAGTGATGTCCTGGATAAGTCTGATGAAGAATCGGGCGAGGTATAACATACCGGGACCCGTGCCTCTACCAATATTGGGGAACGCACATTTATTTATTGTTAAAACTACAGGTCGGTACCTATGTATTTTGTTTATTTTAAACTAGTTTGTTTATTTTAATGTAACAAGGCGGTCAATGTATTGTTTACCTTAGAACGATTGGTGGGTTTACCAAATGGGGAAAAGTATGAGTATAAAATTTACGAAAAGCCAGTTTTGTGTAGGTATTTTATGAGGGTCTCGAAAGAGGATGTATCCTGTGGTGTTTATCTGCACCTATACAAAAAAATAATATACGAAGGAACTTACTTTAAGATTATTTTTGTAAGATTACTACCAATATGACACATTACCTGTAAGCTCTACACATTACTTGGCCACTCCGAGTAGTCTCACGTCAATAGCTTATGGGCGAAACAGATCCTGGAGCTTCTTGGTTACGAAGGCAGTCCCGCTCACCACTATGCTATTGAGGCTTAGTGGTACACATGGCCCCTCAAAGCGAAAGGGATTCAGACCATATTCCTCTATTGAGTCTTTTGAAAATTTACATTGTAATTGCGGGTTCGTTTACCGTCAGGATTAATTCCTGAAATGGCCTGTTCGCAATTTGCCTTTGAGAATGACTGGTTTTAAGTCTAGAACTGGTCTAAATCACAAAACGTTGAAACAGTATATTTTGAACCCTTTGAATTCATTATACATACTATACATAAAATCACACCCAATTTCTCCCTATATAACAGCATAGTTATTTAAATGTGAAATAACTTGTTAAACGGGATCTAGCAAATTTTTAACGGACGTTATCAGTACAGCCGGACTCTTTTCAAATACAGGTTATCAAACATTCGTTTATTACTACGCTTCTTATCTATACAAATAAATAAAATTGGAGTGTCTGTTTGTAATATCAAAATAACACCTTTTCACTAAATGCATATAAAACTACATACGACACCTATAACAAAAACGCGATTTAATAAAATTTTGTCTGTCTGTGTGTTTGTTCCGGGTAATCTCCGAAACGGCTGGACCGATTTTGACGGGACTTTCACTGGCAGATAGCTGATGTTTTAAGTAGTAACTTAGGCTACTTTAATTTTAGAAAAAACAATTAAGGTTCCGCGTAAGAAAATAAAAACACATGAAATCAAAGAGTATCTCCGAAACGGCTGGACCGATTTTGACGGGACTTTCACTGGTAGATAGCTGTTGTTATACGCAGTAACTTATGCTACTTTTATTTTAGAAAAACCAAATTTTTAAAAATGGGTCCTGTCGCGCGGGCTCAGAACGAGGGAGCGGACTTTTTTGTTAAATTAAATTCCACCCGGACGAAGTCGCGGGCTCAACTAGTATCTACATCAAATATTACAAGACGGGTCAGACATTCCAGACAGACAGGTTTGAAAACTCTTTATAAAAATTACATTACATCTATATAAAAACTTTACAAGTCCAAGTAGAGATTATCGCTCAAAAATGCAGGTCCTAGACGACTCATGGCTTTTACGAGCGTTTCGACATCCACATAACAACTAATAGTAGGCATTCCTATGCGGAATACCTACACTTTTTCCCCTTGGGGAATCTGGAGTTTCTGATAAGGCAAGTAGGACTCAAATGTGAGTTCTGAATGATTTCCATGCCGGAGTTTATTAAAATATGACTATACCAATACACTGACTCATTCTATACCTGTCCATCGTGCAGACCACTCATTATACACTCAATTCAACCAAATATGTACCTTTTTTTTTTTTTTTTTCGTTGGAAAACCCTTTATGGGTCCCCTCACGCCTCGGGGGAGACGAGAGGGGTATGTGGGAGTCCTGCACCTGAAGGGCGCAGTATACCCACTAAAAACCAACGGTGTACCACCCTCCGCCATGCAGAGGGGCGCCCCGGGTCCACTGTAATGCTCCGAGACGCCCCGGCGGAACCAAATATGTACCTATGTCGATAAAGCTTGTCGCGAGAATTTCCTAATGCTGGGCTTGCGCATTACCTACACAAAATCTCAAAAATTAAAAGAACCGCGTCTAGCTCTTATATCAAATAAATTTTATCTTAATATAATACATTGTCGGCTTTGACTTAAAGTGCTCCTCGTTTAGAGAATTTAAATACCTAAATGCTTGATTTAAAAATGTTTTTTACTATTAATTTATTTAGTACTAGCGGCCCGCCACGGCTTCGCACGGGTACATTGCGGTTACATTATTCGAGTTTTAGTAAGGATCCCTAATTTTTTTGAAAATATATTATAGCCTATGTCACCCGGGGATAGTGTAGCTTCCCAACAGTGAAAGAATTTTTCAAATCGGTTCAGTAGTTTCGGAGCCTATTCATTACAATCAAACAAACAAAGTTTTCCTCTTTATAATATTAAGTATGATAAAGCTGTAATTTGTAATGACACACAGACACAATTTTAATTATTTGTATGTATGTATAGATAGTATTCTTACTTTACACATCTGTAGTAAAGGTCGTCTATATATAACGTGTCTCTTGTCACAGAATTTTTGAATCTTATATACAAACTGAGTACCAAATATGGAGATGCTATCCAGGTGCATCTGTTCTCGTCACCATATGTTGCTTTGTGCCATCCAAAATATATAGAGGTACGTATTTTCTATCTATATAATCATGTAAGCCATATGAATGTTCGTTCCATAGAACGGGCCCTGAGTAAGGTTGAAAATACTTAAGAATATTAAACATTTCAGCCAGTAGTTTCGAGTACAGAGTTAATAACAAAAGGTAGATCATACAGCTTCCTAACGTGTTGGCTGGGCCAAGGTCTACTCACCGCATCAGGTAATTAACTAATTACATACAATGGTAATAATTCTTTATTTGTACTGCTTTAAAAACCAGTGAGTATCTAATAAAAATTGTTCAGATAAAAAGTTTTCGATGCAACTTGTAATCTATCCTAATATAATTAAAGATAAATTTCGTTCAAATATTTTAGGCCAACGATGGAAAACCCATCGCAAATTCTTAACGCCAGCTTTCCACTTCAATATACTGCAGAACTTCCTACCGGTGTTCTGCAAGAACCAGGACGTCTTGACGGAGAAACTGAAGACCCTCGCCGATGGGAGGACAGTGGACTTGTTTCCTATTATTGCTTTGGCTGCTCTTGACAACGTGACAGGTACCTAACTCCAACCAAAGTGACAGACGAGTCTGATTTCAAATCGTAAGCTCACGTCAATTGAGTCCAAATTCTAAATTCGTTCTTCAATACACATATTTTAAAAAGTTGCTTCAGAAATTGAGGGAAAATAGCATCATATTTTTTTTCCAGAATCCGTAATGGGAGTCTCAATGGAGGTACAGAAAGACAGCGAGTCTGAATATGTGAAATCTATTGAAGAGTATGTATTCAAAAGGCATAGCCATTTATAAAATTTTGAACAACTCCGTAAATATTGTTCTTAATTTCCAGTTTATCCACAATATTGTCAATGAGGATGCAGATACCGATCATTGGCGAAGACCCTATCTTCAATATGCTGCCATACAAGACGAGACAAGACAAAGCGCTGAAGATATTACACTCACAGACCATGAAAGTGATTGAGGCGAGACGCGCCCAATTAATAAAAGCTAACATAACTAGTATTAATGGGAGTAATGACCTTGGTAAGCTTAACATTTAAAACATTTTGTTATAAGAAAGCTGAGGAAAAGGTGAAAATAATGTTTATTGTGAACCGCAGAGGATATAATTTGTGTCAATCCTAAATAATAATGCAGAAAGAAGATGATGAGTTTTTGATGAAACGTAACCACCAGAGCAAGACAACATAGGCATCAGCGCAGGAAGAATCTGGCAGTTTGCCACAGTAGACTTGCTAACATTTAAAATATTTGAATTTCCTTGACATTTCTCGTCAATTTGCAATACTTAATACGGTACATTTTAACGTGATTGTAAATAACACCATGATTGTTGACCTGCAAGGTATCAAGAATAAGCATGCGTTTCTGGATCTTCTCTTACTGTCGGAGATCGATGGTAAGAGAATCGACGATGAGAGCGTGAGAGAGGAGGTGGATACTTTCATGTTTGAGGTGAGACTCGCACAATATCAATCGTGTCACATGATTAACAATGGTTTTAGTAGGAACGCCAAATAAAATTCGCCGGATGGATTGAACCATGGTATTACTATACATTTTGTAACTCATTAACTTTCGTAGCATGAAGATTTCATTCGTACATGTTTTTGGCGTCACATTTTTTCTGGAATCACCGCCGACGCAAAGGTTAGGAGCAAGTCGCATTGGATCCGGTGCGGGCGTGGACATCATCATTACCATGCGGTGTGTTTAAATTGTGACTCTAGTTCCATGTATTTTATACGATATTTGGATGGAATAGAAATACGCCCGTGTTACGTCAACTCCCGCGCAGGTCCAATGTGGCTTGCTTCTTAAGCGTTTATCGAAGTCACGTCATAATGAACTAACATTGAATCAACAGCAACATCATCAACTCTACTCTACATATCTAAAGCGTTATCATTGAATTTAACCGACTTCAAAAAGGATGAGGTATTCAATTCGGTTGTTTTTATTGTTTTAGGGTCACGACACAACAACTTCTGGCCTCGCATACACCATTTTCTGTTTATCAAAACATAGAGACGTGCAGGACAAAATTTATGAAGAACAAAAGACTATCTTCGGTGATGACGTCAACAGACATCCTACCTATAAGTAAGTAACTAATTGCATTTTATCGATAATCGATGGAGTCATTAAGTTTAATTGGAATTGGAATTGTATATTGCTTTTAAACTAGCTTTTGTCTGCAACGTCGCTTGCCTCGATTTTATTTTCTAGATGATGTTTACAGTGCTATCTACCTGGTCTTATTATATTATATACTCGTATAGCTAAAAACCATCCAAGTGCAAACAAGTATATGTGAAAATGTATGGAACAATTAACGAATTAGAATATAACATGGTATCAATGCACAAAGGTTATTCCACTCTAACCAAGACATAGGCATTAGTATTTCCGTTCCATATCACTTTTTTCAAGAACAACAACTTTTTGGACCTCACTTGATAACCACTCACTAGATAACCTTACGCTTTGCGATGACGAAACATCTACAACGATTTATAAAATAAAAATAGAAATAAAACATAAAGGGTATAACTCTTGGTTAGCTGCGTAAAGTGTAACTGATCGCAGTGTGAAGGTTAATTTAAACGTAATGTACTCTTTAGCGTATCTTAAACAGCTCAGGAAAAATATATAATATTGCGTCAGTGCATATAAGCTATACTATCATTCCTTATTCCCTGCAAGGGTAGACTGAGGTATACTGCAGTGGATCCACATTGTCATTAACATTATCTTACCAATCGATCGACTGTCGATCGATTATAGAATGAGATGAGTCGACACGTCTACCAACAGTTTCCATATACAGCAATGTTCGGTCGGTCTTTGATCGACGGCCAGTCGATCATCAACCGATTTTTTTAATTATGCTTATCTACGTACAGTCAATTCATTTCACGAAGAAGCGTGAATTATTGCAAATTGACCCATATGCCAGGGTCATAAGAGCCACAGCACGCGTCTTCGTGAAATTAAAGAACTAAGTATACTACTGTGTTATGAATATACTTACAATTTGTATATTTCCAGTGAACTTCAACAAATGAAGTATTTAGAGATGGTCATCAAGGAATCAATGAGATTGTACCCGCCTGTACCTCTTATAGAACGCATGGTGACGAAGGATTGCGGTAAGTGGGTTGAGTCATTGAGTGGGCTCATGAGTCATTGATACACATGAGATATGATATGCAACTGCACATGATATACTAAACCAGTTTCTTGTAATGCCGAGTGCACAAGTTGCACAAACCTACTACTTATATATTATATATATTGTTACAATTTATTTATAATATATTGTTACAATTTATTTCAATGAAACCACAACGATTTTAACCAAAAAAACTCAATAGTATATTGTACCCAATAAGATTAATATGCCCTTGTCAACTAAAATAAAAGAAATATTTTTTATAACCCAGTCAGCAAACAACCTACGATCCCCTTGATGTGAAGCAGTAACCATAACCTATAGCTGGTTGTCTATTGGTGGGTTAAGGGTTGTAGTCAATTGGATGCAAGCCGGGTCTAACAACTCAATAAAAATACACTGCAAGGGTCCACCTAGCTGTGCTATGAAGTGGGCCCGACACTGCAACAAATAAATTTCCTACATTTTCTGGCATCATGGGCTAAGCTGGGTGAAGCTGAGGAAATGCAACGATCCTATTGGTCGATGCGGGTGAGTAGCTTCATAGGACAGCTAAGTGGACGGTAACCCAAGAGAATAAAGCAATATAATAATAATAATTTAGTCCTCTTTGATATCCCACTCCTGGGCACGGGCCTCCTCTCACTACGAGGGGATTCAGCCCCGTGCGGGCCCAGGCGGATAATAAAACAATACTTTACTCTAATAAAAAAACGTATAATACTAGCTAGATATAATACGAGTACCTACTACTAGAAAACGTAAACTGTAAAACGTATCACAATATTTTATTACAGAGATTGGTGAACTGAAACTCATAAAGGGTACATCGCTCGTTCTAAATATATATCAAAGTCAAAGGCACCCGGATGTCTTCGAAGATCCCTTGGAATTCCGACCGGAACGTTTCGAGATGCCACTGAAGAATCCGTTTAGTTGGCTTGCTTTCAGTGCGGGCCCCAGAAACTGTATAGGTAAGAACTACTAGCGTGAGATCGGATTTTATCTGGCTTATAATAATACCTGATAATGATACAAAATCTTGAATACCTGTCCATATTAATGCTGCAAGTGGAGGTGAAGGCAATTAAATAAACCCAGATTAGTTTAAATCATATTCAAGATGATTATTACTGGCTTACGGTGAAGGAGAATATCGTGAGGAAACCTGCATGTCTTAAATAATAAGATTACTTATTAGCAACATGAGGCCATTACTTCATAGTTTATATATAGAAGTCCCTGTAGTTGGTTATTCCTGCTGGTTCCAAAACAATTTGCGTTTCCCCGGGACTCCTCGAGGGTCAAACCTCGACTTCATCGCTATACGCTATTGTCGATCTGGCTTTAACATGAGTTTATTTAACTGGGTCTTTTTTCTTCGTTTTAGGGCAAAAATTTGCAATGATGGAACTGAAAGTGACAGTGTCAGCGATAATCAAAAACTTTATACTATTACCGTCATACGTGGAGCCTCAGCTAGCCGCTAACCTCATCCTGCGATCAAAAAATGGGGTCAATGTTAAACTTATTCGGAGAGACTGAAGTATAGAACGTGTTATGTAATATTATGTGATTAAGGTGGTGATATTATTATTAAATGAAGGCAATATTTTTTGATACCCGCCTTGACCTTTATCTAAAGCCTTGTGTTGAACGAAGCCGCTCTCGACCAATCACGGCGCCGGCAGGTGATGCTCAACTTGACACATTTTGTTTTTCGATATAATATTAAATAAGTAGGTACCTCGAAATGAAAATACTTTCCAAGTTTTCCTCCAAATCAAGATTCTTAGCACTTTTTTAAAGCCGCAAATGTCTTCTGGGTGAATATCGTTACTTCCTAACACTTATTCATATTATATTATATTATATAAACTTATATCAATCAACAAATGACCATGACAGAATGAAGATCATGTTCTACTTAAATTACCTCTGTGACGTCAGCTTTGTTGTCACAAGGAAATCGAAAGCTTAGGCACGTTTCAGATTACCTCTTAATTTCCGTTCTCAGCTAAACAAACCCCACGTATTACGAGGAAACATTTATTTAGTTGCTGTTGACACCAAAATTGTATCTTCTCCAAATAACCCGCCCTCAAACTAATTTCGATCCACTTTGCACAAGCGAATCGGTGGAGCACTTCAAGTTCAGATACGGCTCGTTTATTTAAGATATTTCGAAGCCAGCCTTTTTACCTAACCCTTGTTGCCATTGTAATTATAATCGTATGTATTGTTGCAGAAAGTAACCAACCGAAAACGACCTTCAAACATTTGCTCTAAGGCTGGCTTTGGTCTGCAGCATAGTGGTTGGTTCCATTCTGCAAAACTACATCCATTGTCAGCTTATATAATACCGCGGTATAGGTATCAGCTTATTGCCTAAGAAGGTTAAATTGGAATAAGGAGTAGAAGGGAAGATATGTGGGCCAAATGGGATAATATCGTTGGTTATTCCCGAGATATGAAATGCTTGTAAACTTATGTGTGAACCTTCTCAGTAAGCCTAAAATAGTCATCCAGCTCACAACTAGTTTAAGACCACTGAATTTATCCCACTAATATTATAAATGTGAAAGTTTGTGAGTGTGGATGTTTGTTACTCTTTCAGGCAAAAAATACTGAACACGTTTGGATGAAATTTGGAACACAGATAGTTTATAACCGGGATTAACACATAGGATACTTTTTATCCCGAAAATCTCGTTTTTTTTTGTAAAATTTAATACTACGCGGACGCAGTCGCACAGCTAGTTTTAGTTATATAAAGATAAAAAAATTACTTATGAAAACTTTTTGTCACGTATCAAAGGTTTAGTGCAGATTCAAAACTTTAATATATTTACTACTAGCTGTGCCCACGGACTTCGTCCGCGTAGTATTTAAAGTAACAAAAATTTCGGGATTATCGAGATGAAAAGTATCCTATATGTTAATCCCGGTTATAAACTATCTGTGTTCCAAATTTCATTCAAATCCGTTCAGTAGTTTTTGCGTGAAGGAGTAACAAACATACATACATACATACATCCACGCTCACAAACTTTCACATTTATAATACTAGCTGTGCCCGCCGACCTCGTCCGCGAAGTATTTAACGTAACAAAAATTTCGGGATTATCGGGATAAAAAGTATCCTATGTGTTAATCCCGGTTATAAACTATCTGTGTTCCAAATTTCATCCAAATCCCTTCAGTAGTTTTTGCGTGAAGGAGTAACAAACATACATACATACATACATACATACATCCACACTCACAAACTTTCACATTTATAATATTAGTAGGATTGAAACTGCCATCTTGATTTACACACGCTGTAAATAGGTACCTATATCAATAACTAGCTGAGCCCGCGACTTCGCCCGCGTGGAATTTAACTTAACAATAAAGCCCGGTCCCGCGTTCTGAGCCCGCACGACAGGACCCATTTTTTAAATTTTGTTTTTCTAAAATAAAAGTAGCCTCACTTACTGCGTATAAAATCAGCTATCTAACAGTGAAAGTCCCGTCAAAATCGGTCCAGCCGTTTCGGAGACACTCTTTGATTTCAAGTGTTTTTATTTTTTTACGCGGAACCCTAATTGTTTTTCTAAAATTAAAGTAGCCTAAGTTACCCGCTATAAGATCAGCTATCTGCCAGTGAAAGTCCCGTCGAAATCGGTCCAGCCGTTTCGGAGATTACCCGGAACAAACACACAGACAGACAGACAGACAGACAGACAGACAAAAATTTTTTAATTCGCGTTTTTGCTATAGGTATCGTATGTACTTTCATATGCATTTAGTGAAAAGGTGTTATTTTGATATTACAAACAGACACTCCAATTTTATTTATTTGTATAGATACTGTTAGCGTAAGGGATTATTTTAGCCCAGTCCGCACACGAAGACCTACGTAAATTTGACTTGAACAAGCCAGTATCTGAATAAGCCAAAATTTATATTCAGAAGGCGTGAGAACGACGTGTCAACGATGTAAAAATACATTATGTGAATATATTACATTCATCAAATATCGACCTATCAACATTTCTACTTTCTGATAATAAGTATCCAAACTAACGGTGAAGGAAAACATTGTGAGGAAACCTGCATGTCTTTCGAAACACGTGTGAAGTTCGCCAATCCACACTGGGTCGGCATGGTCGACTATGGCCCGAATCCCCTCGCATTGAGGTGGAATGTGGCTCCCCCCTATTACATTGGAACCGGAAACGTCATTGTCGATGTTTGGAAGCCATACAGTTTTCAGTACAACGAAATGGGAGCGTTAAAATGTTGTATTGTATACCCATAGCTACACGCGGTAATCTCTTAGATATCTATACAAATAAATAAAATTGGAGTGTCTGTTTGTAATATCAAAATAACACCTTTTCGCTAAATGCATATGAAAGTACATACGATACTTATAACAAAAACGCGATTTAAAAATGTTCTGTCTGTCTGTCTGTCCGTCTGTCTGTCTGTCTGTCTGTCTGTCTGTCTGTGTGTGTGTTTGTTCCGGGTAATCTCCGAAACGGCTAGACCGATTTTGACGGGACTTTTACTGGCAGATAGCTGATGTTATATGGAGTTACTTAGGCTACTTTAATTATATAAAAACAATTAGGGTTCCGCGTAAAAAAATAAAAACACATGAAATCACAGAGTATCTCTGAAACGGCTGGATCGATTTTGACGGGACTTTCACTGGTGATGTTATAAGAAGTAACTTGGGCTACTTTTATTTTAGAAAAACAAAAAAAACAAATGGGTCCTATAACGCGGGAGCGGGAGCGCTTAAGTTAAATTCCACGCGGGCGTAGTCGCGGGCTCAGCTAGTATAGTTAATTAGTTATAATTCTACTGTGCGTGTGTTTGTCACTTAACTCCAAAACGGCTGGACTGTTACTGTCATTTTTTTGTGTGAGTATGAGTGGGTCCCTTGATGGTATAGATTCACAATTGGAACCGATAGGTGGCGGTGCAATCGGGTTCTAGGTAGGACAGGTCAACGTCTACAAGCCTGCTGGTATCCTTATATATTGCGGTTTATTCGTATTAAGCATGTAAATATTACCTAATGGGACGTCTGCGACTATTATCACAAATGTATAGAAAAAACGGTTTCGTCTGCATAGTGTTAATGAGTACTTTAATTATTGAGGTGCAAGGTAATATGCAAGGTAATGTTGCTGCAAAATATGATATTACAAAATAGAAACGACGTTTCACATAAATCCCAGCTCAAAAGTTCGAATACAGTAACGAGATCCTATGGAATATATTTTCATATTTTAACATGCAAAATATGAGTTATATCGACGTCAAACTTGGTCTGGCTTCACCAGCCCATTAATTCATATTTTCAATCTACAAATCTGACAAATTAAATTGAAATAGATAGGTATTGTATCGTAGTTGTGTTTTATATATTTTGGTAAAATTATACTTTTTATTAAATAGCAGTAAATATTTTTTAATAATTATTTGTCCATATCATATAATATTAAAAAAATATGATTATCTAGTAGATACTTTTTAGTAACAGAATGGTGATCCTTGTAACGTTGCTTTTATTAAGATCTAGTTGCTGCCCGCGACTTCATCCGCGAAGACTTAAGTAAACATACATCCACTCGCAAACTTTCGCATTTATAATATTAGTAGGTAAGAATGTTCAGGATCCCCCTTGCCGGATCTTCGCAATGGAAGCAGCATTCCTAACCGGTGGTAGATTCTGACTGTTCATAAATGCTTTGATCGCTTACATGAATAAAAAACATTTTTTTTTTATAAATTTGATAAGCCCAATCCTAATCAAATTCAAACTGCTGCAAAAAAGACTATTAACAATTTCTTGCGTGACTGGTTACATGTATTTGAATATGTACCTACAAACTGGCGAATTTACCAGCAGGCTGAGTAGGCTGGAGCCTAGGGCGGCAGATTTTTGGGGCGGCAAATTTGGGGAACGATTATAATTTTGTTGCTATCTCATATAAATCAAAAAGATTTCTGCACGACGGTTTTCTGATGTTTTACAGATATAACTCTGCAACAAATTTTGTCGATTACTATTTTATGTGCAATTTCAATTCAATTTTGCTTTGTAAAAATAATCTAGGAAATGACAATTGTAAAGCGGAAAAAACTTTACGTCCTATATACCTTGGAAATTTGTAAATCCGCCACTGTCTACCTATATGCGGAAAACGCCATGTACATGCCATTGCCATGCCATGTACCTAACTATATATAATAAAAACTATATACACTGACGAGCAATATAAAAAAACAACTTGCAAAGTGCCTCAAGAAAAAAAATCCTAAACCACACAAATTAGCGTGATGAAGTAATAAAAAACTTGAAAACAGTTTTCTACCTATTGCATATTAAAACCTTTTTACATAATATCTTGTTTGAAGTCATGGATAGAAAAAAATCTTTGTTACAGGTATTGGTTTATTCATGATAAGTTAGTGGCGTTTTTATATTGTTCGTCAGTGTATTAAAGATTACTTAAATTACATGTTTTGTATCAAACGTGTGTACCAATTATTTGTTATAAAATTCTATGCTAAGGGTGACTGTCCACTAGTCTGTGCTATGAAGCGGGCCCGCCCGCTTCGACCAATAGGATCGCTTCATTTTCTCATCTTCATCCGGCTTAGCTCAAGTTTCATAGTACAGCTAAGGTCATACCATCATAATAATAATACCTACTTCACCTTCGCACTTGTATTCTTCAACCTACCCTTACAGTGCACCTATTTTTCGCCAATGATGTATGTCGGTCGGTAGGGGGAGAGTCTAATGGTAATATACCGGGCATATTCCCCCGCAATGAGAGAGGGACTCGGGCCATACTCCACCACCCTCGCCCATAGGGGCTGGCTAACTTCACATGTCGTGTAGATTTCCATCACCATTCAGCAAATATACATTCTCAGTTGAAAATAAGGTACTATATCTAATTAAACACTACGCACAAATGTTTTAAGTTCTTAATTCAAATGACACGGAATATCTATAAAAAATAATTTCATTGTTTTTTTTAATGGGACTAGGTCTGCCACGCACTCACACCATTGTTACTCCTATAAGCCAGGATCGACATAAAAATCTAACAAACATTTAAAATAAATAGCTGACATATTCTATTATATTCTATATATGCCACACGGGATCTACTGAAACTATAACCATAAAAATGTTTGTGCCTTTTCTATTTACAGTTCTTATCACGTTCCATAAAATCTAAAGGATATTATTTTAAGCGCCCAAGTCGTAAAGGCATAAGGGTTCCTTTATGACAGCTATCTTGCTTAGGTTTTACATCGTTTGTGCTTTAATACATTTTCTGATGAAGATCACTTGTGTTTTACGACTGGGACCAAACACGTTGACACAGCAGAATGAAAAGCCATAAAATATTTACTGAAAGTTGAAATTAGTTTTTCTCACCTTTTATGTGGATACCGAAAGATAATAAAAACAAGTGGCAACGGTAAGGGTGACCGTCCAATAGAATCCAAGCCAGCCTGCTCCGACCTATTGATTGCTTCATTTTCTCAGCTTCACTCGACTTAAGTTGACAGAAAATGAAACGATCCTATTGGTCGAAGCGGGCGGACCCGCTTCATAGCACAGCCAAGTGGACGGTCACTCTAAATATCGCATTAACTCCTTATTTGTGTTCATGAAATATTAAACTATTATTCCAAAAAAATATAAATTATGGTAAGGTAAATAAATTGTAAAATAGTTTGTGTGTCTTGACCAAAGAATTTGTAATTATTACAAATTCTTTGGTCTTGACGAACAGGTGATTTATGCGATAGATATTATTATTTCAATACCAATTCACATAACTAGGGTTTAACAAACCTCGTATAAATATCAACGTCGTCGGCCGGAGGCGTATTCAACACATTTCCACAAAACCCGCTGAATTTATTGCCCACGGAACCCGCCGCGTCTCGTTGAAAGAATAACCCATAAATTCACGTAGAATATTTGCTTACGTGCGACCTTAAGATTTCTTTCTGTTTTGTGTAAAATTTATACAAATTGTTATTATTCGGCTTGTCTTACCCGGATTTGCAGCAATTTTATTTATCGCGGTACACAAATGCCAAGTTTCATTATTCATGGCAGAAAATGTTCACATTTTTGTGATATTTCTCTTGTATAAAAAAGTTATCTTGTATAAATAGCTGTGATAGCCGATTGGTTAAAGCAAACAGGCGTATGTAGGTACCCTACTAGATACTTACAGTACCAAAGGCATTGTTCGCATTTTGCCGGCCTAAAGTGGAGTGGGACGGAGTGAGTGAAAGGTTGGGCTTCAAGCTCTCTCACTCAGCGTACAAAACACAGCTATAATACCTACTTTACGCCAATCTTCTGTGAGTATAAATAATAATAAATATCGCCAGATCCCAAACTACGCAACGCTTGTACTATGGGTACCGTACAATGGACTGGGGGCGATCCCAGTGACACCCAGACCAGGTAAAATTACGAAAAGACGATTTCCGAAATTTAACCTGACGGAAATCGAACCCGCAACCACCACGTGCAGTGCCCCGAGCGGCCTACGCTCAAACCACTGCGCCAAGCGGTCGTCGTATATCGTTAATTATTTTTAAATAACTGTAAGTTTAGTAATAAACAACACGGAACTTTTTTTTTAAAATAAAATTAAAATAAAGTCAGCAATATCCTCATTGTTCAGTCCAGTTGTAATTGATGGCCAGCAGAATTAGCACCCAGAGTTGGGCTGTCCCTGACACTGCTGCTAATTGTAATTAACCCGACACAGAACTGGCCACCCGTTCCGTTCCGTCGGCTCGGGTCTCTGAAGCACAGTGTTTAGAGTAATTTTAATTAATTCAACCGGACCCTAATAATTTCCAAGTGGCTGGGTACATTTCGCCGACCGTTTTGGAAGGTCTTCTGCAGTGTAGTTAGCGATTAGAAGTTTAACGGTGCAAATATTTAAAATAGTTTTGGTAGCCTTTATGGAAATTAGCAAGCTGTGGGCTGCTCCTTGAGACATAGCATAGCCTATTTAGGCTGCATTATTGTATCGTTCTCAGATAAACCATTATTGTAGTTTCTTTTAGTACATTTGACTGATCGTTTTGCTATAACAGCAAATAGTTTATGAATACGAGGCATTCATTCAATCATTGCGTCAAATGCCTTTCCTTTTCCATTCCACACCACTCTGTCCTGGGCAATTTCCGGCCACGTCTTTCCCACGCAAATGTCCAAATCGTCATGCTAACCTTCTTCCGGGGCCCCAATGGCGGCGACCCACATGAATTTCATTTTAAAATTCTAAACAATTTTCTTTTTCAGTATAATTTATCTTTATCGTCATTTTACTTAACTAAATTAAATTCCAACAAATTCTCAAGAATGTAATTAACAAGTTTAAAAAATTTGCTCTGGAATTTGGATAGGTTATTTAGTATCTTTTGTGCCAATATCGAGATAATAAAAACACCTATTTAGTCAGTTCAAACTTTGAATAGAAATATAGAGTGGAGTAGCCGTTGCTCAACCGGTTCATTTTATTGCAGTACTTGATCCTTTTCAATAGTCACTCGAGTGCAGTGACAATTGTGGAGCGACAAGTGGGAGCAACAGCACCGCAACGGATGGAACATTCGTGGCTGTTATTAAAATACTCCACGGAGCAGCGTTGGTACTCCACAACTTTAATAGGAGTCTGGAGCGCATCATTATCCGACGCCCGCCTAATGAACGCTTTCATGATAGTGCTAAATGTAATGAGGCGCCCTTAACGCCCACAGTGCTTGTAAAATGACTTGATTATAAACAAAAGGAGACTATATGGTATTTATTTTTTAGGATTAGTTTTGCTGGAAAATATTACAAATAATAAAATATTCACCATCACGCCTGTACTCTCCCAAGGGGTATATAGGCAGAGGTGCGCGTTTTGGTCACAGTGCGTATTGAGGGAGAATCCGGGCCATAATTCAGTGTGGCGGCTAACCTCACACATCTGTGGAAGACGTGCAGGTTTGTTCACGATGGTTTCCATCACCGTTCGGCAAATGATAATCGCAGGTGTAAATTACATTGGCACATGAAGTCCAATAATCTCAGAGGTGTGCTTTGACTGTGCTTTGAACTTGCATTGAGTTCCAAAACTTACTGTCACTGAAAAATAACAACCAAAATTAGTGGAATTCAAATATGTATTTTTAGAGGTGGAAAACAAAGCGTAAGTTTTTATTTATTTATTTAGGAAACAACATAACAAAAAACCTAGTAAAAACGCACGCATTTAAGAATATCCCATGGGAAATTAGAAAAGTCTTCAGCTAAATAAACCATGACGACCAATGCCCATCAAATTCTCATATTCGAGTAAATGAGGAAAGTTATAAGTAAAAACATAATACTACATTATTTTTAAGTTGTTATTATTTCTTTAATGACGTAGGTTACCACTTTGGTACCTACCTACTGTTTTCGTTTTTCTGATCGGAATCTGTTTGGTTGTGGTTGCATCCTGGCTCGATCATTGAAACTTCTTAAACGTCAGCGTTATGTTGCATGACGAATTACGATGGTGTAAATATTACCTATGTGTTGGTTGGTCTGCCGGTCACCTCAGCTTTTTCAATTCATTAGTATTCATTCACTCTTTTAAATTTTTATTCATTCATTTTCCGTTGAAAATAGGCATATGTTATTATTTTTATACGTGGTACTTAAATCATCTTATCTATCGCCCATGCAAAATATCGTGCATTACATTAAAATAGGACCTTATAATGATTTAATTAATCAAAAAAATGCACAAGGCAAACATCTACCTTAAATAGTGCAACCGAGAAGCAATTAGGGATTCCCGAGAGCACGGCAGCCGATTATCTTTGATAATGCGAGGCCGCCATCCCAGCCGTCGTCCAGATCCAATCAGATTATCTCCGAGCGGTCTCCGCGTGACTAATTTGCAAATGGCTTCTCTCGCGATCAAAATTTGCCTACACATCACGGTCACAGCACAGTCACGTCGCGTGACACGGGTTATGTGGAATTAAATCTGACCCTTGTTTTCGACGGACAACATTTATGGAGCCTACCTTGGCGGTGACGGACTTGATCCGATCCACGAGGATAATGGAGGAGCACGGTGGGCCATCTGTTATTGGTCTTGAAGATTTTGTTGATGATTTCATTCAAAAGTATACACGGTGTAAGAGGCATCGTAATGAAAACTGATGGAATTTTTCGACTATATTTTCATGAATTAAGCTCAAATTTTTCAGGATGGTCAAAATAATTTTAGGATTTAATGCGTGTTCGAGCGTATTGAGTCTTAATTTACATTGCTGTTTATGTCTAGGATAGTAATTATTGATTTATTTATGTAAAACTAATTGAGATATATTTAAAATTTATTTATTTAAAATCAATTTAGAAATACTAAAAATTTGAGCAGAATTCATGAAAATATCGACGGCAAATTCCAACTGTGGTGGTCCAGAATCAGGAGTTGAATCCATGGTGTCAGTTTTCGTAACGATGTCCCTTACATCCTGTATAGCATTATCCCGTGGTCCCTGGTGAGCATCGTACCTCAAATAGCCATTAATAATCCGAGGCGTTTACATTTAAGTTGAGTAATAGTGGTTGGTAACACCGATGCGATGTCACGGATAAGACGGGAAGACTGAACTTTGATTGGATCGAGACTGGCCCAAGCCGCGCCCGGGCGGCCGCGATAAGGGTAAACTAATCTTAGTAGCAATTTCCGTTATATTCATACCAAATTATATAGTAGTTATAGTTACCTATTTAATTAATAATAAATAAATAAATATCGCCAGACTGACCCACCAACTGAATGGTCCCAAACTTAGCAAAGCTTGTAAGTACTATGGAATTGGGACGATCCCAGTGACACCCGGACCTGGGCAAATTACGAAAAGGACATTTCCGAAATTTGCCCCGGCGGGAATCGAGCCCGCACCCACCGTGTGCAGTGAGCCGAGCGGCCTACGCTCGAACCACTGCGCCAGGCGGTCTTCAAACATTGTATACATTTTTAATCTTATTTCCTTCTTTTTAGATATAGGTATTGTATTAAGATAGGTAGGTAGTTTGTAAAAAGAACTGCATTTTCATTAATTAAAGTCCATAACAATAATTTAAATTATATGTCAGTAACGGCAGCATAACATACATTTACGCCTCAAGACATCTCTCAAATACCAGCGGAGTGTAACTTCTATCAAATTCAACATTTTGTCAAATGAATTTCTGTCAAGAGCCCATAATCGTACTTTTGAATTGTGGAGCCCGAAAATCCCGCCTTAAATTTCTTACATTCAATAAAGTTTGAGCTTTATTCAAATTTTATCGCGTTGCTTAAACACTCTCCATTATTATTAACATTTAAATTTAAGGGCTGCGTTACTGAGACCATAAAGGAGTATTAACATTAAGTCCAAGAAATTCACCATGAAATTTATATCGTTTTGGAAACTGTGGTTTTCGCGCAAGAATTTGGAAAAATATCTTAACTTTATCATAAAAAAAATGCGTTTATTTTTAGGTACAGCGTTTTCATACCTCACGTTTTATAAGTAACTACGACTATAATCGTTATATTATGATTTTATTAAAACTAGCAACGAACTAAATTACTAAAATAATAGCATTATAATATAAATTATATGGCTAATATACATATATACTCGTATACATGTTTTTTCCAGATTTCACAAGACAAATTTTCAAATAAGTATTTATTTTATCTGTCTTAATTAATAATAATTAATTATGTTCATAATTAATTATGTTCCACACAATTATTACAGTCCTATTATAGAAGTACAATGCTGATTGCTGTTTACCCAATTAATTGCTCACAATGAAATGAACAAAACAATGTCCCATTGTACCGCCAATTCCTACCCAACTCCGCTGCCCGAAGAAATAAAGCCAGATTATGATGATCACAATTGAAGCTTCTCAATACTTGCTCCTTTGTCGGATAACTTTCAGTAATATTTACAAAAGGTTTTGTTATAATCTCGTTTTAACTTCTGCTCATTAACTTATTGAATTAAAAATTATTTATGAGTATACTACAAGCTCACATAATGTTTATTTTCTCTACCGAAATTCCGGTATGTCGTTCTTAAAAACTTCATATAAAAATAATACAGTTTTCAGTTTCACAGCTGTAATTTTCTAAGAGAACAAAGCGGCAGTGTGTTCGCTGACCTCTACCCAGCAATATTTAATTCAGACTCTACCGAAATGCTCGGACGGGGGCCAGGTGACAGAGAACGATGCCGCGATAGGTGAAAAACTAAGAAAGATAGCTTAACCATTTCTGCTTTAAGAAAACTAGGAATCTTGAGTTATCTCTCCTTAGTATTTTTAATTTGATTTGATTTGACTTACTCTAACACTTACGCTAATAGGAAATTATAAACTAGGTATTTACAATGACAACGAAGCACTTTTGTAGGTGGATTAATATTTCAATTTTTTTTTGTAATCTTGGCAGTATTTTTGCTTAAAAGGTTGTCTAATCTGCATTGAAAATACCACATACATCGTAAATTATTTTAAGATCAAAAGCTGTTCCAAATGGTTACTTGTTAAATATTCAGAATTCCACTTCAAAGTAATAAAACAAAAGGTATTATTTTATTTGACGTCTGCTATTAGAACACCTGAACAGCGAATCCAAGTTAAATTACTTTTGAAGTTATATTAATTAAGCGTATTTGCATAATGCGGTCCGATGACTTAGACTAGACTGGGATTGTAAGTTTAAATTGATCAGTCTATTATGCTATGCAGATTTCATTGAACTTTTACAACCGTTCAGTTCAATTCATTATTATGCACCACAAATGTACCTAACTAGTACAATCTATTTCCAAAAGCAAAACAAAGTTCTTTTGATCTGAAAAATGGTTGGAAATCAATAGTAAATTAACTAAAACTTCTATAAAATTGGTGTTCTATTTTTAAACAGCCTTCAAATATAAACAATTTCTTAATTATATTGTTGTTAATAATCGGCATTCGAAGTCGTAAATAAATAGTTTTACGTAAAACAACCAAAGATTCATTATAAATCCGTACTAGCTGTGCCCGCGACTTCGTCCGCGTGTAATTTAACTTAACAAACATTTCGGGATTATTCATCCCCTATTTTATCCCCTTGGGGGTATAATTAATCAAAATCCTTTCTTAGCGGATGCCTACGTCATAACATCTACCTGCATGCCAAATTTCAGCGCGATCCGTCCAGTGGTTTGGGCTGTGCGTTGATAGATCACTATGTCAGTCAGTCACCTTTGAGTTATATATATTTAGATTACAACAAACACTATTACAACCAATTATATAACAAGTTCCCACTCTATATAGAGTATAGATCATATTTTCAATGAACAAACACGTTATGTTGCCCCAATGCCCGTTTATTAGGGTCTATTCAATTACGGGGCATACGAGAGCCATAACCAGGTGGATATATCGTATATCGACGCCTTAACCTTAGCCCTTTTAGGCACAACGATCTGTGGTTGCGGAGTAGAGCAACCCTTGGCACAAATTCTGGAGAATGTTCGGAGGGTCGCCGGCCTAATATCTTTCAATCTCGGACTATAGAGGTGAAATGTGACCACAGATTTCGGAATAGTACGAAAATAACTAACATCCACAAACAGTGGTAGCGTGAATTTTGTAACTAGACGAAGAACCATTTCCCTCAGTTCCTTTACTCTCACCGACGCTGTGTTTACGGAACTGCAATAATGTCATCCATTGGAATAAAAAAAATACATAACAACCCCCCCATCCGCTTTCACCAGCGTGAAACTTAAAAATATAGCCTTTCTATCAGGGATATTGTAGCTTTCGATCAGATTTTTTTTCTGAATCTGATCAGTACTTAGTTTTAGAGACATATTCACACAAATAAACAATTTCACCACTTTATAATTTAGTAGATTCCTTTTTAGTAGATATTAAAAGGCGTATAGAGACCTCATACCTACTGTAATCTCAGTTCAGTTTAAATTAAACAAAAATAAACATTTATGCTGCCAGAAGAGGTGATAAACGTTTGTACCACAAGTGGTTTTATTGGATTTTTAAAGTTCAAATCATAGCAGATTCAAGTATAAATATTCAAAATAATTATTTTTATATTACAATACACTTCCTATCTTAACGGTCCCCCGGTTGTCACTGCCAGCGCACCGCAGAGCTTTCAATTTCAAAACTAATCTTTTTCTTAACTTTAAAAATATTCTTGTTGGCCAGGAACGCTTATCGCCAGTGGCCAGTGCGCCGACATGGACCTCCTTACAGTATTCATCAAAACATACCATCTAAAGCGCTCACTTGAAACAATTGTCTAACCCTACGTTTGAACTGGTTAATAAAAATGGGTAAAAAAACTTTTAAGTTAAACGGTTTTAATTTATGTGCACTGAAAACTACAAAATAAATAAATAGTTACTTACCTATCAACCTACGTAGGTGATCTCGGTCATTAATATCTCTGATGGTAGTGGTTGTCATAACATGAACCATGTCAGCGGCCGAAAGGCAGTTCATGAAAGAACACTAACACCAGGGTTTGCTTGGTAGGTAAACTAAGCAGCCCACACTATAACAAGTAGGTATTTTGACCTTCTAGTTCAGAAAGATTTTAGTACTAGGCAGAATAGCTTTTAGGCATATTAGACTAAAATAAAAACGTGGGGCCCCTCTGAAATCATACCTATGGCAGAGCATACTGGCTACTTTAAGGTACTATGTATAGTAGCTCGGGTGTTTCTGATGCTATTAGCTCTCTTCGTCTGTCACGTTGTGATGCTAGCCTGCACTCATGACGCTCAGGTGTTTCTGACTCTACCAACTGCCTTTGTCTCTCACGTTGTGCTATTAACCTGGTATCATGTTGCTCAGGTGTTTTTGTTGCTAACCGTTCTCTTCGTTTCTGTAGTCGACTATTGGTTTCATTACCACTTTTCTTTGCACGTTTCGTTCTATACTTTTATTTTGCCTTTTCGAGCCTTCTTTTTCGTTGTGTAGCAGTTTCCTTTTTATTTTTGTTTGCTTGTTTATTTATTGTTACCATGTTGTTCCCACGATTAAGGGGCATTTTGACGGTCAATCCCCCCCCAGAGGTCCAGTAAAGGGGCAAGGCTTTATATACAACAAGATGCGCCCAATCTTGAGGGGGAAGCGCTTACGACATTATATTTTTATTCACCCTAATGCCATACAGTCCTCGGCACGTTTTAACCTATTACCTTAACTTGGGTGGTATAGCTACCGCTTACTAACGAGGTATCTAATTACCTATTTTTTTTATTTGCCCCTCTAACGGCACACAATCTTGGACGCAACTGTTCTCGACACGACTAATCATACCCCCACCTAATACGCCATTTTGTAACAGTGTCCATCTTGAGTTTGAATTTTTGACATAATGTCAGTATTCTGCTAGTGTAGTCCTATTATTTGATACCCATATTGTGGTGGTTGTGGAAAAATATGTACCTAGTCCGCCATATTGGAACGGCGTTCATCTTGAATTTTACATTTTGACATAATCATCGTGTTTTACTAGTGTAGCCCTTTCATTTGATACCCATATTGAGGGGGTTAAGGAAAAATATGTAATCCGCCATTTTGTATCGGCGGCCATCTTAGATTTATAATGTTATTGATTTTATTATATTGTATTGTCATCTAAACTAAATGCGTGTACCAAATTTCAGATCAATCTGACAACGGGAAGGTGCTTAAATTTCAATTTCTAATTTTGACCCAAATAAATAAACAAATAAATTCCGTACGGGTCGAGCTAAATAAAACCGTTTAAAAACACACACAAAACAATGTTGTTGTCTCTATTGTTTGACAGCTTTAAATAAAGACAACGATAACACATCTACGCAAATTTCGCCAGTGCAAGCTAACTGTAAGTTATTCCTGTTACTTTAAATAAAGCGTGAACCAAGTTCTTTGCGTGCTGTATCTGTGAGCTCTTGGTTTAATCTTGTTATCAACTTGTTAATTTTATTACGCCGCGTTTGGATAGAATAAATTTATATTCAATGATGTTGTTGACCTTATAAGAACAGTTAGGTACCTTGGCTAGATAGGTAGGCCATATTATATGTGTTTGCCTTGAGTACCTAGCAGCTTTAGTTATACGAAGCATTATTGAAAAAATTGGCAATTTAAATTCATACATCTTACTAATATTATAAATGCGAAAGTTTGTGAGTGTGGATGTATGTTTGTTACTCTTTCACGCAAAAACTACTGAATGGATTTGGATGAAATTTGGAACAAAGATAATTCATAACCTGGATAACCTGCAGATATAATACCTTATTTAGGTCTACGCGGACGAAGTCGCTGGCAGAAACTAGTACATTATACAAGGCTATGATTTCTTTAATTTTTTTTTTTAAATGATTGTTTTTTTATATAACAGTGTCGGCAAACAAGCGTATGTTCCACCTGATGTTAAGCAGTATCGTAGGATACCTATAGATGCTTCATGCCTGCAATTCTGACCTGAAAATAGGGGTCAGAGGGAGGAGAACGGACGGGTAGTTGGACTTCCGGCTCTCTTACTCATTGTACGAACCGCAGCTATTATAATTACTACTTTACGCTGATCTTCTGTGAGAGGGTGGTACTGCCTGTATTTGAGCTGAAGTCAATTAGCTACAGCTTGCCTCTACAAACATCTATACAAATAAATAAAATTGGAGTGTCTGTTTGTAATATCAAAATAACACCTTTTCACTAAGTGCATATCGAAGTACATACGACACCTATAGCAAAAACGCGTTTTTTTTTTTGTCTGTATGTCTGTGTGTTTGTTCGGTAATCTCCGAAACGGCTGGACCATTTTTGACGGGACTTTCACTGCCAGGTAGCTGATGTTATAAGGCGTAACTTAGGCTACTTTAATTTTAGAAAAAACAATTAGGGTTCCGCGTAAAAAAATAAAAACACATGAAATCAAAGAGTATCTCCGAAACGGGTGGACCGATTTTAACGGAACTTTCACTGGTAGATAGCTGATGTTATAAGCAGTACATTAGGCTACTTTTATTCTAGAAAATCAAAATTAAAAAAATGGGTCCTGTCGCGCGGGCTTAGAACGCGGGAGCGGGCTTTTTTGTTAAGTTGAATTCCACGCGGACGAAGTCGCGGGCTCAGCTAGTATTAGATATATCTATAAATGATGTAAGACAATGGTCCATCATGTGGAAAGAAAATGAGGTAGGTAGTTATTATAACCGAACTAGTTTCTGCCCGCGACTTCGTCCGCGTAGACTTAAGGAAAGTATTATATTATGTTAATCCAGGTTATAAACTATCTGTGTTCCAAATTTCATCCAACTCCGTTCAGTAGTTTTTGCGTGGAAGAGTAAAAAACATACATCCATACTCACAAACATTCGCATTTATAACACTAGCTGTGCCCGCGACTTCGTCCGCTTAGTATATAACTTATAAAAAAAATCGGGATTATCGGGATAAAAAGAATCCTATGTGTTAATCCTGGTTATAAACTATCCGTGTTCCAAATTTCATCCAACTCCGTTCAGTAGTTTTTGCGTGAGAGAGTAACAAACATACATCCATACTCACAAACTTTCGCATTTATAATATTAGTAGGATAGTATACCAAATCTCCTACGTGTTAAACGTTAAGCTATGAAAATGTTGTGAATAACAACATCAATATACTAACATATATAGCTCTACTCTCTATTCAGTTTACATATCTCGCAAAGAAGGGACACAAATGTTGTTATCAAATCTCATAATGTAATCCGAGCCTTAGTGACGTAGGAAATGGATCCTTTCTAGGCGGAACACATTACCGCGCGGAGGATCCATCAGATTTACTGCGTACCCCATTATAGGGGGAATATTACCCCTTTCACTATGAGGTATTTTATTATGATACGCCGTTACCCACCGATAAAAACGTACCTATCAGTGTATCTATCATACATTTATTTCTAGTCGCTGGCAACTACGTAAAATATTTATATTGTGCGACGCTATCGGCCACCAGAGCAACTAACAATTGGCTAAATAAATTCGCAGACGCTAGCGATTAGCGAGTCCTAACGAACGAAAGTATTAGTAGAGGTACTGCTAAAATTACTCCATGACGGGAGCTCATGCGGGAGAATCTCTGACGCATAACTGCAGGGCCCTAACCACGCTAGCTACTCAAATCGTAATCGCGAGCGTTTGCTTTTCTATTACGATTTGAGTATCTAGCGTGGTTAGGGCCCAGGTCTATGACATTATTTTTCTAAGGGAACATGACTCCCCAGGTCAAAGAATTATTTTCTAATTAAAATTGGAAACGCCCGTACTAATAATTCGATCTCAAGACAGAGCGATCTTGAGTTCGCCTTTGACGTGTCATGTTGATGACCGCTTGGCGCAGTGGTTCGAGCGTAGGGTGCTCGTCTCACTGCACATGGTGGTTGCAGCTTCGATTCCCGCCGCAAATTTCGGAAATGGCCTTTTCACAATTTGCCCAGGTCTGGGTGTCACTGGGATCGCCCCCAGTCCATTGTAAGGTACCCATAGTACAAACGTTGCTTAGTTTGGGACCATACAGTTGGTGTGTCAGCCTGGCGATATTTATTATTATGTACTGAAATTATATAACAATTACCTACATTCCCAAATCGCTCTCAGACTTGAGATAGATTTATTAACTAGCTGAGCCCGCGACTTCGTCCGCGTGGAATTTAACTTAAACGCTCCCGCTCCCACGTTCTGAACCCACGCGACAGGACCCATTTGTTTTTTTGTTGTTTTTTCCAAAATATGCCTAAGTAACTCCTTATAACATCAGCTATCTACCAGTGAAAGTCCCGTCAAAATCGGTCCAGCCGTTTCGGAGATTACCCGGAACAAACATACAGACAGACAGACAAAAAAAAAACACATTTTTGCTTTAGGTGTCGTTTGTACTTTCATATGCATTTGGTTAAAAGGTGTTATTTTGATATTACAAACAGACACTCCAATTTTATTTCTTTGTATAGATACGGGCGTTTGAATGTTTTTCAGCATTAAGACGAGATAACATGACAAGTTATGAAAGTTAAGTTAGTAAAATCAAGTTCTGAACTCCGTGGCTGTTTTATCGCGATATCATCGGACGCCACCTTCTTGCACTCATGCAATTATAACTTTGAGCTGCTGAATAACTTTATTAACCTAGGTACTTAAGTACAAGTTAAGTTTTACTAACTTAAATTAACGACAACATTCCACAACGAGAGTAATAACACGACACTATAAATGTAAAATGTTTAATAATAGTTAACTTTGCCATACTCCATACAGTTTGCAAAGAGAATACAATACTATCTTCAGTTTGGAGTTATATTCGTGCTACAGATAAGCTTGACATATATAGGCGTTATAAAATGTGATTGTAACTTCAAATAAATCTCTCTGCCGCCCCGTGATTATAAATAGTATTTATAACAACGAGTTCGCACTGGCAAAACATTAACAACGATTTATATCGTTGTATTTTAAGTGCAATAAATGGAGACATCATGATAAACTTAGGGTACAATGAATTTAATAACACTAAAAATAAAAATCTTTCAAGAGTAAAACCTAAACAAATATACGAGACGATTCCAAATCAATGGACCAATTAAGTACAGCAAACAAACGGCGGTCAATAGTAGGGTTTCTAGTAAACAAACATGTTACAGTATTATCACTAAAAGCCTCCATCATGGACCACTGTCACGCTCTGCTCCAAGATATCTACTCTAAATAAATGTGGGATCGTACTTGAGTAAAAGCGGGATGAATATAATCGTAATTATTTATTTTTCGTTCACAACCACTTCGTACACGTCTCATTCAAAATCGCCATCATCTTCCTTCTCCCTCTAACCTTAACTCCTATCTCTTTCTTAACTAATAAAAATGTTGCCACTGCAACAAGATTATACGACAATAATGGGAAAAAAACAAATTAAACAAACGTAATAAACATAACATTCCCCACATATATATATTATAAACGTTTTATTCGCACTCGAGAATTGCGATAGGTTCCATAAATGTTCAATATTTTAGAACGGTACTTGATGCTGTAAGTGATAAGTGATCAGATGCCAGGGATCCAACTCTATAAACCGCTGGCATTTCGATCGAAAACGTCATTGAAAACGTCAGTTTTGACAGTTTCCCTATAGAAAATATGTCAAAGCTGACGTAATCAGATACGCGATACGTCAGTTTTGACGTATTGTGAGTCGAGTGCGAGTCGATCGAGATAATTAAATTATAATAAATAATAATAATTTTAGCCCTTTTGACGTCCCACTCCTGGGCACGGGCCTCCCCTCACACGAGGGGGATTCAGGCCATAATCCACCACGCTGGCCCAGTGCGGGTTGGCGGATTTCACATGTCTTTCGAAAATTGGTTAAATCTTCTAAGACATGCAGGTTTCCTCACGATGTTTTCCTTCACCGTAAGCAAGTGATAATCATATAGAAATTATGATTCGCACATAGATTTCGAAAAATCCAGAGGTTCGAGACGGGGTTTGAACCCGAGACCTGGTAGCCCGCAAGACGCGTGCTTAACCGATCGGCTATCACTGCTTCGATCGAGATGCCAGTGGTTAATAAATTCGGTCCCCTAGCATCTGAATACCCTATGTTTTTAAATATATAAAGATTACTCGGGTTGAATATAATAATGATGCTGCATAATGAAATGGTAGGAAAAACATTTAATTAAATAAATATCGCCAGACTGACACACCAACTGCACTGTCCTAAACTAAGCAAAGCTTGTACTATGGGTACGTACAATGGACTGGGGGTGATCCCAGTGGCACCCAGACCTGGGCAAATTACGAAAAGGCCATATCCGAAATTTTCCCCGGCGGGAATCGAACCCGCAACCACCATGTGCAGTGAGCGGGCCTACGCTTGAACCACTGCGCCAAGCGGTCGTCAAAATTAGAAATTAGACGTTTTCAATCTTTCACTTTTTAAATCCTAAGTCAAGGGAAATGACGGAACTAACTCGTGTTATCCCTGGGCGCAATCTTCAGAATGTATCTAATAAAACTCAGACAGACAAGCAACTCTACGACGATGCTAATACCTAACATATAACAATTCTAAGAAAGTAATCATATTAAACAACGTACTCATTAATATTTATTGTAAAGTCACTGCTCTATCAAGTGAAGAGTCTAATTGAAGTTGAAAACATAATAATTGTCTACAAACCAGAGCTACTACGTTATAATTCTGAGGAACCTGTTGAACCCGCTGATAATTATTGTAATTGTAGGACCAATTTATCTGTTCAGTTGAAGTCCCATTGTTCGCCAACAATGGGACTGGCCGCTAGTGACTGTTTTTTATTTTATTTTTATATTTGATTTAGTATTTTGTCTTATGCTTCTTCTGCTTGTCAAACTGCTACAAATATATACATCTTTGGAAATAGACGTGGTTTGTGGTTATTTCTGGACCTAATAAATGGTCTTCGAGCTAACTGAACCATCCAGTAAGTACAGTATCCAATAACAATATGTACACAACACCGCCGCGTCACATTTTAACTCGAAAGATGCAAAAAGCAATTGACGAACAACAAGCGAACGTTCCACCGGCGAACCCACAGCCGCCCGCGGACACTTCTAGACCAATACCGTCCGCGAAGAGTGGTTCGCTTAGGTCAACCACATCAACCGTTGCAAGATGGAAACAACTAGAGTGGGAGGCCGCCGAAGCCAAGGCACAGATTCGGCTGGCACTTATTGACAAAAAGCTGGAGGCGGACTTGGCGCAACTCGAGGCTGAAGAGTACCGTAGTAAGAACGGCAGTGAAGGTAGTGGTCAGATTCTCGATGACCGAACGCGATCTAACGTCGAGGATTGGCTAGATAAAGAACGCACCGAACCTGCCACCACTCATCAGCAACAGGCGATTGTTGCATCAACCAGTCATGCTCAGGCTAATATTCCCACCGACAGTATTCAACAGTTGGCTCTTGTCTTGAAGGATATGATGACGTCTTCGCCACCTCAGCGTGATGACCGTCTCCTCAGCCGCCTAGCTACATCTCGGGACTTACCTTTATTTAGTGGTGATTGTGTGGAATGGCTCCATTTCAAGAGTGCGTTTAATGAATCCACACAAATGTGCAAACTGAGCGACACCGAGAACCTATGGAGGCTACGTAAGGCACTACGAGGCGACGCTAAGGAAGCAGTCACTGACCTGCTGATCGGCAACACTTCGCCGTCATGTGTGATGGAAGCTCTTGAATTGAGATTTGGTCGACCAGAACTTATCGTTGTCAACCTTACTGCGCAGCTGAAGAAGTTACCAGTCTTACCTGCTTCATACCAGCATGACCTTATTAATTTTTCTATGAAGATTAATAACTATGTGGCAACTATACATGCACTGAAGCAAGAAGATTATTTACGCAGTCCTGAATTAATTTCAGCAGCTTTGGCTAAACTGCCGAACACCCTGATGGGTAAATGGACCGACTTTGCCTATCAAAAGTTAAGTGAAAATAGGCCGAAGTTGGAGATACTCGCAGCATTTCTAAAGCATGAGGCAGAAATGTTATCATTACTTGGAATAACTCAGTTGCAAGAGCAAAAGAAACCAACCGAGACCTCAGTACCAGCGAGACAAACAGATGACAGCAAGAATTATCACAAGCGACCCGTATTCGCTACTACTGTCGTCGATGATACCAATAAATGCAAGTTCTGCAAGAAATCGGATCATTCACTACCCGAGTGTCGAGTGTTTAAACGTGCAATGCGCCGTGATCGATGGAAGTTCGTAAGGACGCACGGATTGTGTTATTGTTGCCTGATGACTCGACACGATAGAAACGCTTGCACGGCACCTATGTGCGACATAGAAGGATGTGGACTTGCACACCACAAGTTGCTACACTGGAAGAAACCCGCTACGCTTCAAGTAGCGAAGGACGCGGTCTCAGACATAGCGTCCGAGGCGGGTCGCACTCGACCGTCATCGCCGTCGCCGCCGCCGCCGCTAATGTCAACGGTACATAACACCGTGGCGCACGTCGTGGCTGAGCGGGAAAAGCGCCCGTCTATGGATCACGTCATGTTAAAGGTGATTTCAGTGAAGTTAAGTGGACCTAACGGCGTTGTACACACGCACGCCCTGTTAGACGACGCTGCATCAGTGTCTATAATTGACTCAGATCTAGCCGCCGAGTTAGGTCTTACGTGTGAACAATCGAGTGCGATAAAGTTCATCGATGCGTTTGGACTGGAGGTGTACCAATCGGACGCGCCGACCGTCAGTGCTCAGATCAGTGGTGAAAACGATAATAATTATTATGACATTAAGTTGCGTCAGGTATCAAAGTTAAGTTTACCTGCACAAAATCTGTCAGCTATTAAGGATTTGGATTGTAAACATTTGGCTAGGGTCAAAGGTCATGTTTGTAAAAGCCGTGTAGTGCCGCGTATACTAGTTGGGGAAGATAATTATTTTCTAATCGCGCCCCTCGAGATCATTCACGGGGGCCGCCACGAGCCGTACGCATCGCGGTGCAAACTAGGTTGGTCAATTCACGGGTATTGTGGCCGCACTCACTCTAACGTTGCCAAAGTGTTCCATCTCGATCACACAGATTCAGGTAGTAACATTAATGAATTAAATAATTTAGTCAAACATTCATTTTCGTTGGACGCTATAGGAATTTCAACCTTATGTCGTGAAAATACTGACCATTTACAAGCGCTGCAAATTTTAGATGACACATCTCGTCTCATCGGAAACCAATGGGAAGTCGGATTGCCGTACAAGGAGGATGTATTTCCTATGCCTAATTCACACGAAATTGCATCTTCACGCCTACAGTCATTAATGCGTAAATTTATGAAAGATGACGGGTACGCAGATCGCTATAGGAAGGAGGTAAACAGATTGTTCACAGATGGTTATGCTCGAGAACTACAGGAAAATGAACTCTCAGCCGACCGCATATGGTACCTTCCACATTTTGGCGTTCAAAATAAGCCCGGTCCGGACTTGTACAATTCCCTTATAGGGATAATGTTACGCTCACAAGAGCTTGAAAGTAAGTGGCCATCGGATATTAAAAATTTGAAGCAGTCAGCTGATATAATTTGTGAGAAGAAACAAGTTAATGTATTGACGTCGACCAACTCTGTGAAGGATACGTTGTTTCCGGTTCCAGATGAAGCTCGATTTTCATCATGGACACGATTATTGATGGCAACCGCACGAGTTTTCTTATTCATAAGGAAATGTCAGCGCAAACAAGTCATAATTGACGTTGGTTTACTCCAGTGGTCAGAAGGCATGTTATTTAAGAAAAGTCAGGCTGACTGTTTTAGTACGGAGTTGGCATGCCTGAGACGAGGTAAACAGGTGCAAAAAGATAGTCGGTTGTTAAACCTTTCGCCATACATTGACAGTGTTGGCTTACTGCGAGTTGGCGGCCGAATTGACAAGACTAGTGGTGTCGAGGATTCTGCAAAGAGACCTGTCATACTCGACGGTCAGCATAGGATCACAAAATTACTCGTCGAGTATCATCACCGGCGAGCCCTACATGGAGCCCAGGAGTTGGTGGTTAACGAACTCAGGCAGAGGTACTGGATAATCAAGCTGCGACCCACTGTGCGGTCGGTGGCAGCGCGCTGTTTGTTCTGCAGATACCGACGCGCAACGCCGCAGCCGCAGCGCATGGGCGATTTACCGGCTGCTCGCCTGCAGCACAACAGGCGACCGTTTACCTTCACCGGTGTTGACTTTTTCGGCCCTATGGAGGTGACTGTAGGGCGATCCAGGCAAAAACGTTACGGAATGTTATTTACTTGTCTGACGGTACGAGCCGTTCATGTAGAGGTAACGGAGAGTCTTTCTACAGACGCAGCAGTAATGGCATTGAGGAGGATGATAGCTCGGAGAGGAGCCCCGGCCGTTATTTATTCTGATAATGGCACCAATCTGCGAGGTGCTGATACGGAGCTGAGGCGGAGCATCAACCAACTTGATACGGAGGCCCTTCGCAACGACGGACTATTTAAAGGTATCGAGTGGCGTTTTATACCCCCGGGTGCGCCTGAAATGGGAGGCGCCTGGGAGCGGATGGTACGTTCGATCAAAACGGCTCTACGAGTCACCCTCAAGGAACGAGCACCCCGTCAAGAGACGCTTTTAACCTTTATGGCCGAGGCTGAAGCCTTAGTTAACAGCCGTCCCATTACTCATGTGTCAACAGACCCGAACTACCCGGAGGCTTTGACGCCCAATCACTTTTTGATTGGTACGTCGTCGAACGGACCATCTTTTGGTAAATATAATGATACGGATTTACTGTTACGAAAGCAGTGGCGCATAGCTCAACGTCTCACCGATATGTTCTGGTCGCGGTGGCTTAAGGAGTACCTACCTACCCTTCTACCGCGACCAAAGTGGACCAGCGAGCATCGACCATTGCGCATAGGGGACTATGTCTTGCTGGTCGAGGCGAATGTGGAGCGTGGTGCATGGCGGCACGGTAATAAATGCCCATTTATTAGCTCTAGAAATAACCACAAACCACGTCTATTTCCAAAGATGTATATATTTGTAGCAGTTTGACAAGCAGAAGCAACATAAGACAAAATACTAAATCAAATATAAAAATAAAATAAAAAACAGTCACTAGCGGCCAGTACGTCGCCAACATTCCACCCCCTTAGTGATGAGTAACATGGGCTAGTCATCACTAGCATCCACTGGTGCGAGGAGGGCGACGCGCTGGACTGGTCGCTGCAGTGTACCTGTACGCGTGCGTATATCTACAACGCGGATGCGCCCGTCGTCCCCGGGTATTACCGCACTCACAATACCGTGCCGCCATGCACCACGCTCTACATTCGCCTCGACCAGCAAGACATAGTCCCCTATGCGCAATGGTCGATGCTCGCTGGTCCACTTTGGTCGCGGTAGAAGGGTAGGTAGGTACTCCTTAAGCCACCGCGACCAGAACATATCGGTGAGACGTTGAGCTATGCGCCACTGCTTTCGTAACAGTAAGTCCGTATCATTATATTTACCAACAGATGGTCCGTTCGACGACGTACTAATCAAAAAGTGATTGGGCGTCAAAGCCTCCGGGTAGTTCGGGTCTGTTGACACATGAGTAATGGGACGGCTGTTAACTAAGGCTTCAGCCTCGGCCATAAAGGTTAAAAGCGTCTCTTGACGGGGTGCTCGTTCCTTGAGGGTGACTCGTAGAGCCGTTTTGATTGAACGTACCATCCTCTCCCAGGCACCTCCCATTTCAGGCGCACCCGGGGGTATAAAACGCCACTCGATACCCTTCAATAGTCCGTCGTTGCGAAGGGCCTCCGTATCAAGTTGCTTGATGCTCCGCCTCAGCTCCGTATTAGCACCTCGCAGATTGGTGCCGTTATCAGAATAAATAACGGCCGGGGCTCCTCTCCGAGCTATCATCCTCCTCAATGTCATTACTGCTGCGTCTGTAGAAAGACTCTCCGTTTCCTCTATATGAACGGCTCGTACCGTCAGACAAGTAAATAACATTCCGTAACGTTTTTGCCTGGATCGCCCTACAGTCACCTCCATAGGGCCGAAAAAGTCAACACCGGTGAAGGTAAACGGTCGCCTGTTGTGCTGCAGGCGAGCGGCCGGTAAATCGCCCATGCGCTGCGGCTGCGGCGTTGCGCGTCGATATCTGCAGAACAAACAGCGCGCTGCCACCGACCGCACACTGGGTCGCAGCTTGATTATCCAGTACCTCTGCCTGAGTTCGTTAACCACCAACTCCTGGGCTCCATGTAAGGCTCGCCTGTGATGATACTCGACGAGTAATTTTGTGATCCTATGCTGACCGTCGAGTATGACAGGTCTCTTTGCAGAATCCTCGACACCACTAGTCTTGTCAATTCGGCCGCCAACTCGCAGTAAGCCAACACTGTCAATGTATGGCGAAAGGTTTAACAACCGACTATCTTTTTGCACCTGTTTACCTTGTCTCAGGCATGCCAACTCCGTACTAAAACAGTCAGCCTGACTTTCCTTAAATAACATGCTTTCTGACCACTGGAGTAAACCAACGTCAATTATGACTTGTTTGCGCTGACATTTCCTTATGAATAAGAAAACTCGTGCGGTTGCCATCGATAATCGTGTCCATGATGAAAATCGAGCTTCATCCGGAACCGGAAACAACGTATCCTTCACAGAGTTGATCGACGTCAGTACATTAACTTGTTTCTTCTCACAAATTATATCAGCTGACTGGTTCAAATTTTTAATATCCGATGGCCACTTACTTTCAAGCTCTCGTAAGAATTTAGGACCTTGGAACCACACATCCTCGACCTTGAGTGGCGGCGCATCTTCACGAGTTGCTACATCGGCCGCGTTCAGGCCGGACGGCACATGTCGCCATTCGCTGGTAGCAGTCAACTCGTCGATCTCGCCGAGTCGATGTGCGACGTAAGGTTTGTAATCCCTGGGGTCGCTATGAATCCACTGCAACACAGTATTTGAATCAGTCCAAAAGAATCGCCTGTCTGCTTTCACATCCTTATGCTCGCGCTGTATCGTATCGGCGAGGCGAGCAGCCAGCAACGCTCCTTGCAGTTCCAACCTAGGTACAGATACAGGGCGCAGAGGTGTTACTCTGCTTTTACTCGCCACGAAACAGACTAAGACCTGACCATCTGAGCGAATAAAACGCCAATAAATCACAGCAGCATACGCCTTGATACTTGAGTCACAGAAGGCGTGTAATTCAGTGCGTACAACTGTGGGTGGTCTCACCTCATGTGACAGTTCAGCATAACACGGTGTCCAAGCCCCCGTGCCGGCGCCTGTGTAGCAGCGTGGAATGCGTAACGCCTCTAACAGCTTTAACTCTTCAAGCCACCTTACCCATTTAATATTTTCGTCGGGTTGGATACGGCAGTTCCAGTCGACACCACTACGGTGAACATCCTGAAAAATTATTTTACCTTTAATAACAAAGGGTGCTAAGAAACCATGAATGTCGTACACCGACATTATAACGCTGAGCATCTTAGCTTTCGTCGGAGCTTCGGTTCCATCCAATATCTCCTTCGGTACTCGGTTGAATGATACTCTGAAACCGAATGTATCGGTTGAGGGATGCCAGATCAATCCTAAAGTGCGCTCAGTAGTATTCATAACTCCGTCCTTGAATTGAACAGCTGTCTGCGCTAATTTATCCGATGGTATACTTTCTAGAACCTGTTTACTATTACTCGACCATCCCCTTATCTCAAATCCGCCCTGTTTATGAATATAAGAAATCTCTTGTACCAACTTTATAGCATTAGCGGCGTCCGTAGTCGAATGAACGCAATCGTCCATATAATGATCTCTCACTATCACCTGGGCCGCCTCTGGATACAAGTGTTCATATCTCGTGGCGTTCTTATTTTTAATATATTGAGCTACAAAGGGAGAGCAAGTCGCGCCAAAGATCAAGCTCTTCATTACATAGGTTTTAACTGGTGCGCCGGGCGATTCCTGCCATAAGAATCGAAGAACATGCTGATCCTGCGGCCTTATCCTCACCCTCAAGAACATGTCCTTAATGTCTCCAATTATGACTACCTCGTGCTCTCGAAAGCGTAACATTATCCCTATAAGGGAATTGTACAAGTCCGGACCTGTTAACAGAAAATCATTAAGAGATGTCCCTTTGACTTTTGCTGCGGCGTCAAACACAACTCGCAACTTACCGGGCTTATTTTGAACGCCAAAATGTGGAAGGTACCATATGCGGTCGGCTGAGAGTTCATTTTCCTGTAGTTCTCGAGCATAACCATCTGTGAACAATCTGTTTACCTCCTTCCTATAGCGATCTGCGTAGCCGTCATCTTTCATAAATTTACGCATCAATGACTGTAGGCGTGAAGATGCAATTTCGTGTGAATTAGGCATAGGAAATACATCCTCCTTGTACGGCAATCCGACTTCCCATTGGTTTCCGATGAGACTAGATGTGTCATCTAAAATTTGCAGCGCTCGTAAATGGTCAGTATTTTCACGACATAAGGTTGAAATTCCTATAGCGTCCAACGAAAATGAATGTTTGACTAAATTATTTAATTCATTAATGTTACTCCCTGAATCTGTGTGATCGAGATGGAACACTTTGGCAACGTTAGAGTGAGTGCGGCCACAATACCCGTGAATTGACCAACCTAGTTTGCACCGCGATGCGTACGGCTCGTGGCGGCCCCCGTGAATGATCTCGAGGGGCGCGATTAGAAAATAATTATCTTCCCCAACTAGTATATGCGGCACTACACGGCTTTTACAAACATGACCTTTGACCCTAGCCAAATGTTTACAATCCAAATCCTTAATAGCTGACAGATTTTGTGCAGGTAAACTTAACTTTGAGACCTGACGCAACTTAATGTCATAATAATTATTATCGTTTTCACCACTGATCTGAGCACTGACGGTCGGCGCGTCCGATTGGTACACCTCCAGTCCAAACGCATCGATGAACTTTATCGCACTCGATTGTTCACACCTAAGACCTAACTCGGCGGCTAGATCTGAGTCAATTATAGACACTGATGCAGCGTCGTCTAACAGGGCGTGCGTGTATACAACGCCGTTAGGTCCACTTAACTTCACTGAAATCACCTTTAACATGACGTGATCCATAGACGGGCGCTTTTCCCGCTCAGCCACGACGTGCGCCACGGTGTTATGTACCGTTGACGTTAGCGGCGGCGGCGGCGACGGCGATGACGGTCGAGTGCGAGCCGCCTCGGACGCTGTGTCTGAGTCCTTCGCTACTTGAAGCGTACTGGGTTTCTTCCAGTGTAGCAACTTGTGGTGTGCAAGTCCACATCCTTCTATGTCGCACATAGGTGCCGTGCAAGCGTTTCTATCGTGTCGAGTCATCAGGCAACAATAACACAATCCGTGCGTCCTTACGAACTTCCATCGATCACGGCGCATTGCACGTTTAAAAACTCGACACTCGGGTAGTGAATGATCCGATTTCTTGCAGAACTTGCATTTATTGGTATCATCGACGACTGTAGTAGCGAATACGGGTCGCTTGTGATAATTCTTGCTGTCATCTGTTTGTCTCGCTGGTACTGAGGTCTCAGTTGGTTTCTTTTGCTCTTGCAACTGAGTCATTCCAAGTAATGATAACATTTCTGCCTCATGCTTTAGAAATGCTGCGAGTATCTCCAACTTCGGCCTATTTTCACTTAACTTTTGATAGGCAAAGTCGGTCCATTTACCCATCAGGGTGTTCGGCAGTTTAGCCAAAGCTGCTGAAATTAATTCAGGACTGCGTAAATAATCTTCTTGCTTCAGTGCATGTATAGTTGCCACATAGTTATTAATCTTCATAGAAAAATTAATAAGGTCATGCTGGTATGAAGCAGGTAAGACTGGTAACTTCTTCAGCTGCGCAGTAAGGTTGACAACGATAAGTTCTGGTCGACCAAATCTCAATTCAAGAGCTTCCATCACACATGACGGCGAAGTGTTGCCGATCAGCAGGTCAGTGACTGCTTCCTTAGCGTCGCCTCGTGGTGCCTTACGTAGCCTCCATAGGTTCTCGGTGTCGCTCAGTTTGCACATTTGTGTGGATTCATTAAACGCACTCTTGAAATGGAGCCATTCCACACAATCACCACTAAACAAAGGTAAGTCCCGAGATGTAGCCAGTAAGTACAGTATCCAATAACAATATGTACACAACACCGCCGCGTCACATTTTAACTCGAAAGATGCAAAAAGCAATTGACGAACAACAAGCGAACGTTCCACCGGCGAACCCACAGCCGCCCGCGGACACTTCTAGACCAATACCGTCCGCGAGGAGTGGTTCGCTTAGGTCAACCACATCAAACGTTGCAAGAGGGAAACAACTAGAGTGGGAGGCCGCCGAAGCCAAGGCACAGATTCGGCTGGCACTTATTGACAAAAAGCTGGAGGCGGACTTGGCGCAACTCGAGGCTGAAGAGTACCGTAGTAAGAACGGCAGTGAAGGTAGTGGTCAGATTCTCGATGACCGAACGCGAACTAACGTCGAGGATTGGCTAGATAAAGAACGCACCGAACCTGCCACCACTCATCAGCAACAGGCGATTGTTGCATCAACCAGTCATGCTCAGGCTAATATTCCCACCGACAGTATTCAACAGTTGACTCTTGTCTTGAAGGATATGATGACGTCTTCGCCACCTCAGCGTGATGACCGTCTCCTCAGCCGCCTAGCTACATCTCGGGACTTACCTTTGTTTAGTGGTGATTGTGTGGAATGGCTCCATTTCAAGAGTGCGTTTAATGAATCCACACAAATGTGCAAACTGAGCGACACCGAGAACCTATGGAGGCTACGTAAGGCACTACGAGGCGACGCTAAGGAAGCAGTCACTGACCTGCTGATCGGCAACACTTCGCCGTCATGTGTGATGGAAGCTCTTGAATTGAGATTTGGTCGACCAGAACTTATCGTTGTCAACCTTACTGCGCAGCTGAAGAAGTTACCAGTCTTACCTGCTTCATACCAGCATGACCTTATTAATTTTTCTATGAAGATTAATAACTATGTGGCTACTATACATGCACTGAAGCAAGAAGATTATTTACGCAGTCCTGAATTAATTTCAGCAGCTTTGGCTAAACTGCCGAACACCCTGATGGGTAAATGGACCGACTTTGCCTATCAAAAGTTAAGTGAAAATAGGCCGAAGTTGGAGATACTCGCAGCATTTCTAAAGCATGAGGCAGAAATGTTATCATTACTTGGAATAACTCAGTTGCAAGAGCAAAAGAAACCAACTGAGACCTCAGTACCAGCGAGACAAACAGATGACAGCAAGAATTATCACAAGCGACCCGTATTCGCTACTACTGTCGTCGATGATACCAATAAATGCAAGTTCTGCAAGAAATCGGAACATTCACTACCCGAGTGTCGAGTGTTTAAACGTGCAATGCGCCGTGATCGATGGAAGTTCGTAAGGACGCACGGATTGTGTTATTGTTGCCTGATGACTCGACACGATAGAAACGCTTGCACGGCACCTATGTGCGACATAGAAGGATGTGGACTTGCACACCACAAGCTGCTACACTGGAAGAAACCCGCTACGCTTCAAGTAGCGAAGGACGCGGTCTCAGACACAGCGTCTGAGGCAGGTCGCACTCGACCGTCATCGCCGTCGCCGCCGCCGCCGCTAACGTCAACGGTACATAACACCGTGGCGCACGTCGTGGCTGAGCGGGAAAAGCGCCCGTCTATGGATCACGTCATGTTAAAGGTGATTTCAGTGAAGTTAAGTGGACCTAACGGCGTTGTATACACGCACGCCCTGTTAGACGACGCTGCATCAGTGTCTATAATTGACTCAGATCTAGCCGCCGAGTTAGGTCTTAGGTGTGAACAATCGAGTGCGATAAAGTTCATCGATGCGTTTGGACTGGAGGTGTACCAATCGGACGCGCCGACCGTCAGTGCTCAGATCAGTGGTGAAAACGATAATAATTATTATGACATTAAGTTGCGTCAGGTCTCAAAGTTAAGTTTACCTGCACAAAATCTGTCAGCTATTAAGGATTTGGATTGTAAACATTTGGCTAGGGTCAAAGGTCATGTTTGTAAAAGCCGTGTAGTGCCGCGTATACTAGTTGGGGAAGATAATTATTTTCTAATCGCGCCCCTCGAGATCATTCACGGGGGCCGCCACGAGCCGTACGCATCGCGGTGCAAACTAGGTTGGTCAATTCACGGGTATTGTGGCCGCACTCACTCTAACGTTGCCAAAGTGTTCCATCTCGATCACACAGATTCAGGTAGTAACATTAATGAATTAAATAATTTAGTCAAACATTCATTTTCGTTGGACGCTATAGGAATTTCAACTTTATGTCGTGAAAATACTGACCATTTACGAGCGCTGCAAATTTTAGATGACACATCTCGTCTCATCGGAAACCAATGGGAAGTCGGATTGCCGTACAAGGAGGATGTATTTCCTATGCCTAATTCACACGAAATTGCATCTTCACGCCTACAGTCTTTGATGCGTAAATTTATGAAAGATGACGGGTACGCAGATCGTTATAGGAAGGAGGTAAACAGATTGTTCACAGATGGTTATGCTCGAGAACTACACGAAAATGAACTCTCAGCCGACCGCATATGGTACCTTCCACATTTTGGCGTTCAAAATAAGCCCGGTAAGTTGCGAGTTGTGTTTGACGCCGCAGCAAAAGTCAAAGGAACATCTCTTAATGATTTTCTGTTAACAGGTCCGGACTTGTACAATTCCCTTATAGGGATAATGTTACGCTTTCGAGAGCACGAGGTAGTCATAATTGGAGACATTAAGGACATGTTCTTGAGGGTGAGGATAAGGCCGCAGGATCAGCATGTTCTTCGATTCTTATGGCAGGAATCGCCCGGCGCACCAGTTAAAACCTGTGTAATGAAGAGCTTGATCTTTGGCGCGACTTGCTCTCCCTTTGTAGCTCAATACATTAAGAATAAGAACGCCACGAGATATGAACACTTGTATCCAGAGGCGGCCCAGGTGATAGTGAGAGATCATTATATGGACGATTGCGTTCATTCGACTACGGACGCCGCTAATGCTATAAAGTTGGTACAACAGATTTCTTATATTCATAAACAGGGCGGATTTGAGATAAGGGGATGGTCGAGTAATAGTAAACAGGTTCTAGAAAGTATACCATCGGAGAAATTAGCGCAGACAGCTGTTCAATTCAAGGACGGAGTTATGAATACTACTGAGCGCACTTTAGGATTGATCTGGCATCCCTCAACCGATACATTCGGTTTCAGAGTATCATTCAACCGAGTACCGAAGGAGATATTGGATGGAACCGAAGCTCCGACGAAAGCTAAGATGCTCAGCGTTATAATGTCGGTGTACGACATTCATGGTTTCTTAGCACCCTTTGTTATTAAAGGTAAAATTATTTTTCAGGATGTGCACCGTAGTGGTGTCGACTGGAACTGCCGTATCCAACCCGACGAAAATATTAAATGGGTAAGGTGGCTTGAAGAGTTAAAGCTGCTAGAGGCGTTACGCATTCCACGCTGCTACACAGGCGCCGGCACGGGGGCTTGGACACCGTGTTATGCTGAACTGTCACATGAGGTGAGACCACCCACAGTTGTACGCACTGAATTACACGCCTTCTGTGACTCAAGTATCAAGGCATATGCTGCTGTGATTTATTGGCGTTTTATTCGCTCAGATGGTCAGGTCTTAGTCTGTTTCGTGGCGAGTAAAAGCAGAGTAACACCTCTGCGCCCTGTATCTGTACCTAGGCTGGAACTGCAAGGAGCGTTGCTGGCTGCTCGCCTCGCCGATACGATACAGCGCGAGCATAAGGATGTGAAAGCAGACAGGCGATTCTTTTGGACTGATTCAAATACTGTGTTGCAGTGGATTCATAGCGACCCCAGGGATTACAAACCTTACGTCGCACATCGACTCGGCGAGATCGACGAGTTGACTGCTACCAGCGAATGGCGACATGTGCCGTCCGGCCTGAACGCGGCCGATGTAGCAACTCGTGCAGATGCGCCGCCACTCAAGGTCGAGGATGTGTGGTTCCAAGGTCCTAAATTCTTACGAGAGCTTGAAAGTAAGTGGCCATCGGATATTAAAAGTTTGAACCAGTCAGCTGATATAATTTGTGAGAAGAAACAAGTTAATGTACTGACGTCGATCAACTCTGTGAAGGATACGTTGTTTCCGGTTCCGGATGAAGCTCGATTTTCATCATGGACACGATTATTGATGACAACCGCACGAGTTTTCTTATTCATAAGGAAATGTCAGCGCAAACAAGTCATAATTGACGTTGGTTTACTCCAGTGGTCAGAAGGCATGTTATTTAAGAAAAGTCAGGCTGACTGTTTTAGTACGGAGTTGGCATGCCTGAGACAAGGTAAACAGGTGCAAAAAGATAGTCGGTTGTTAAACCTTTCGCCATATATTGACAGTGTTGGCTTACTGCGAGTTGGCGGCCGAATTGACAAGACTAGTGGTGTCGAGGATTCTGCAAAGAGACCTGTCATACTCGACGGTCAGCATAGGATCACAAAATTACTCGTCGAGTATCATCACCGGCGAGCCCTACATGGAGCCCAGGAGTTGGTGGTTAACGAACTCAGGCAGAGGTACTGGATAATCAAGCTGCGACCCACTGTGCGGTCGGTGGCAGCGCGCTGTTTGTTCTGCAGATACCGACGCGCAACGCCGCAGCCGCAGCGCATGGGCGATTTACCGGCTGCTCGCCTGCAGCACAACAGGCGACCGTTTACCTTCACCGGTGTTGACTTTTTCGGCCCTATGGAGGTGACTGTAGGGCGATCCAGGCAAAAACGTTACGGAATGTTATTTACTTGTCTGACGGTACGAGCCGTTCATGTAGAGGTAACGGAGAGTCTTTCTACAGACGCAGCAGTAATGGCATTGAGGAGGATGATAGCTCGGAGAGGAGCCCCGGCCGTTATTTATTCTGATAACGGCACCAATCTGCGAGGTGCTGATACGGAGCTGAGGCGGAGCATCAAGCAACTTGATACGGAGGCCCTTCGCAACGACGGACTATTTAAAGGTATCGAGTGGCGTTTTATACCCCCAGGTGCGCCTGAAATGGGAGGCGCCTGGGAGCGGATGGTACGTTCGATCAAAACGGCTCTACGAGTCACCCTCAAGGAACGAGCACCCCGTCAAGAGACGCTTTTAACCTTTATGGCCGAGGCTGAAGCCTTAGTTAACAGCCGTCCCATTACTCATGTGTCAACAGACCCGAACTACCCGGAGGCTTTGACGCCCAATCACTTTTTGATTGGTACGTCGTCGATAGGACCATCTTTTGGTAAATATAATGATACGGATTTACTGTTACGAAAGCAGTGGCGCATAGCTCAACGTCTCACCGATATGTTCTGGTCGCGGTGGCTTAAGGAGTACCTACCTACCCTTCTACCGCGACCAAAGTGGACCAGCGAGCATCGACCATTGCGCATAGGGGACTATGTCTTGCTGGTCGAGGCGAATGTGGAGCGTGGTGCATGGCGGCACGGTATTGTGAGTGCGGTAATACCCGGGGACGACGGGCGCATCCGCGTTGTAGATATACGCACGCGTACAGGTACACTGCGGCGACCAGTCCAGCGCGTCGCCCTCCTCGCACCAGTGGATGCTAGTGATGACTAGCCCATGTTACTCATCACTAAGGGGGTGGAATGTTGGCGACGTACTGGCCGCTAGTGACTGTTTTTTATTTTATTTTTATATTCGATTTAGTATTTTGTCTTATGTTTTCTTCTGCTTGTCAAACTGCTACAAATATATATACATCTTTGGAAACAGACGTGGTGTGTGGTTATTTCTAGAGCTAATACCCATACTACTACTATGTTTATGTCGCAGCCAAATAGCTTAATTCGCCGTTCAATTAACAGCCTAGGCACTTAACTAAACAGCGCCGTTCAACTAACGGCCTAAATGATATTCAGCCGTATCGTCTGTTACAACATTTAATAAACTGGCTGGCTAATGCTTGGGCAACTGGTTGACATTTAAGTACTACAAAACTTTTTCAAAATAGTACCCAAACAGAGCGACCCAGATGGGTTTAGGTTAGGGTTATTTTTTATGACCCCATAGAAATCCCACCTGGCAAGTAGATTGGGTGGAACTAAAAAAAATCGTAAAGTACCTAAAATAAGTATACCATCAAAGTTGTTTTTTGCCGACGCCATATTGACCAAAGATAATATAATAGAGATATTGACACTTTGGTGAGTTTCGGCGCTAGGTAGTAGGTAGCAGAAAGTAGAACTAAATTGAAATGAACAGGCTAGGCAAGTAATTAAACGTCATCGATCCAAGTCATTTGCCTAGCTGTTTGATCAAATGGCTGAATATCATTTAGGCCGTTAGTTGAACGGCGCTATTTAGTAAAGTGCCTAGGCTGTTAATTGAACGGCGAATTAAGCTAGTTGGCTGCGACATTTACACCAACTGGATTTAGTCTGATTTGAAAAAGGAAGGTGCAATGTCATTGTGTATCTTCATACGTATAGCTCAGGCGTCAGGCCACAACACAAACAACCTTATTATCATACTGACAAAGGTTATTCCAGTTTTGGTCGCAATGGTCTTGTGACGACATAAAGACATGCGTGCTTCTCATAATTACGATACCCTTGGACAACGTTCAATGTCAACAGATGTATTCATTACCCACGGTACCTATATTACTGCGAGATTGCCCTGACGCAGTTGCATGCGCATAATTGCACCTATCATAGGTACAAATGGTTCGACCTTTAGAACGGTATTAAAGGTCTTATTTTAATCATGCACCATATTTTGCATGCCACCTTAATGAAAGGAAAGATGATAATGTTGGTACCAATTACAAAATAAATTATGTTATGGTGTAAATATTTTCCGTCGGTTGGTACTGCTGGATGGTAGCGAGTGATTTAAAAGGTGCATCATCTTTGTCATTTACTCAAGGGCTGTGTAGGATATCGTGCGTTATTAAAATAACACTTAATATACTAGAATTGGCTAAAACTAAAATCGAACTGCCTATTAAAGAAAGTCTTGACATTTTTTTATTAAAAATCATTTAACTGTGCACCTAAGCTACACAGCTGTGCATCCAGGGCATCCACATTTCGTCAATGGCATTTTGATTCTAAATTATTTGGGCCTGTTGTCATTATAGCGAACAGAAATAATAATAATAATGGTAATCCTACTAATATTATAAATGCGAAAGTTTGTGAGTGTGGATGTTTGTTACTCTTTCAGGCAAAAACTACTGAACGGATTTGGATGAAATTTGGAACACGAATAATTTATAACCGGGATTAACACATAGGATACCTTTTATGCGGATAATCCCGAAATTTTTGTTAAGTTAAATACTACGCGGACGAAGACGGGACTAGTACTTAATTATATTAAACATTCTCACAATTTAGCGTTAATCGTTTGACAGAGATCAATTAAATTAAAAAAAATTGAAGATATTATATACAACACTAGATACAGAAAAATGATCATAGGATAACCACCTCTATAAGCATTACATGGAACGTAAACATTGTTTAACCACTGAACAATAGTGTCAAGAGGCGACAATATTGTCGGCGTTCGACCGTCCTCTCCACTCCGTTTCATAACATTGAAAAGGAACATCGAATCATAACATCGAACTTTTAAAGTATATTTTAAGGTTCAACCTTTTTTTTGCTTCTGTCTCCATTTTTATTGGTGGTTGTTTTAATAATAAGTAGGTAACGTCATTTTTGAAGCCTTAACTCCATGCCCTCACTACCAAGTACCAACCATCTAGACCAACCAACTGAAAGTATATATACCATAAGTAGATTATTTATTTATGGTAGAGCTATACCTTTACTATTTAAACAGCCTATACAAAATATCGTACATCAATAAAATCCTACTAATATTATAAAAGCGAAAGTTTGTGAGTGTGGATGTACGAGTATGTTTGTTACTCTTTCACGCAAAAACTACTGAACGGATTTGGATGATATTTGGAAAACTGATAGTTTATAACCTGGATTAACACATAGAATACTTTACCGAAGTCTAAGCAGATGAAGTCGCGGGCAGCCACTAGTAAGGCCATAAATATGGTCTAGATTTTGGTGGCCATAAGTTGTTCAGAAAGAGTTTGAAGTTTTTTGAATGTTTGACCACTGGCGCTGAAGAGTTTACGAGCGGGGGCGTTATAACACCATAAAACAACAAAAAGGGTCGTTAAAGTACCATCAAGCTTCACCTAGCAACTATGTTTCTCTCATATATAATCGACAAGACTTTGCCCGAGTGGGCCAACTTAGACTAGCGACACATGGCGTGCTGTACGAACCGCAAAACTTCTTAGACCCCCACTAGGCACACACTTTAGCCATTAGCGAAGTTTCCAGTTCGCTTAATGTGTGGAATTCATGCTGTGACATAAGTGGACGAAGTTTTAGATAAAAAGTCTGTAGCGACATCACATCTCGCTGCAGTGCAAGCACATTCACGACCCCTGACAACAGATGGCGCTCAATGCAATTGTCTATACATTTGACGAATCGTTATAGAAACCTGAAACTTGATATCAAGATTCACGAGTCACGTGACTACATACATATAGACATATACATACACTAGTTGCTGCCCGCGACTTCGTCCGCATAGATTTAAGTTAAGTATTCTATGTGTTATTCCAGGTTATAAACTATCTGTGTTCCAAATTTGATCCAAAACATTTCAGTACTTTTTGCGTGAAAGAGTAACAAACATACATCCATACTCACATACTTTCGCATTTATAATACTAGTAGGATATAGACGAGACCCTTACAGCAACCAGGCTCCTCCGGGCATAACACCCGCATGGCTGGAAAATCCCACTAAAGTCCATACATTGGTATGGACTTTAGTGGGATTTTCCAGCCAGTGTACTATAATAATGTGAGAATCTCACTTTACAAGTAATGTTCGACAATATCTTAACTTATATACCTTTGGTATCGATCGACGGTATCTTATCAATAATAATTTAAATATAAATTATCCGATAAACTTAATCTCCACGAAGCAGCTAACTTGAAACAACAATTTGTGTGTCTACGCAATTGCAATTAGGTAATTAGTGGATTATTTACTTAATCTCAGGTAATTCTTCCAACCGTCCCATCACAACAATACCTACCTGATACATAAATAACCCTTCCTTAATGACTACCTACACAAACAAATAACATAATAAAAATTATTGAGTAATTACTTATTAATTATAATGCGCTTAAAAATATTTATCACAATGTCCTTTAATATTTAACGATGCATATAATTCTTTGTGGCAATTCCGTTGCCCAAAAAAACGAATCGCAGAGGTGTGATTGACAGAGAGAAATGACTGGCCGCCCGTCGGACCGAGGATGAATTACTCCAACGATTTTTCCAGCGAAAACCTTTGGCACTCACGTACGCATCGGGCGGCCTGAAATATTGTTTCTTGTATTGGAAAATTGCCCTCGGGACTCGGGGATAGATACGTTATTCATCCTTATACATGGGCTCCATTTAATATTGGCGCATTCACCTTCGTCATTCTGAAGAAACATGTCGAAATGTAGTCTAAATTCCAGTTAAAATATAATGACACTTGGAAAAGGTTAATAAAAATATATATTGAACATCTCAGATACCTCTTACCTGCAAATAATCGTGCCCCTTTTCAACATGTCGCATTTATGTTGGACTTAGAGGAATCTAGAAAAAAAAGATTAAAAAACAAGACCTTTAATATCAAAAATAAATTGAAATTAATTTTAATGTTTTTGTAGTAATTTCATTTGTCAAAACTTTTATCATTTAGTACCTAAGTAACATGTAACCTAATCCTTTTCACAGAAATACGAATAGCATTTTGATATGAATTCACCTCAGCACCGAATCAATCCAGCATGTTGGCCACCTCTATTCAGGCCGAAGGCCAATTACTGAGATAATTGAAATAGCTCTCCGCTGTAATATTGTTAGAGGGCCCCGTAAATATTATCATTTCCAATTCAATTATTCGAGACGTGGAGCCTAGGTGCAGGCATTCACATTCAAAATACGTTTGTATTTTGGAATTTAAGCAAATTCTCGCTGCTATTTAAATCCACGGGCCCCAAATATTACATCCAAATAAGATTGATGTAAATGAGCTTCAGACTTTCCAAGCTGAGACTCAATTTAAAAAAATATTCAGACGATTTACAATACTTAGAAAAATAAGTTGCTCATTTTATAGGCACAGATTTATCAAATTTAAACTCGTTTATAAATAATTAATCATCATCATTTCAGCTAAAAGGCACACTGGACATAGGCCTCTCTAAGGGTTATTAGTTGGACGCCATTGTCTATCCTAGCTTCGGGAAAACAGTGGTGGGAGTGAGTGGCAGACCTTAAAAAAGGCCATCCCAAGGTTTTCCACAAAGACCGGTCTAGTGCCAGTACCGGTGCCGGTACCGGTGCTTCTTACATCCAGCAGTTTAACGCGAGTTTCACCAGGTCATCTCTTGACCCACGCTTCGTCGTAGGATACGTGGTCACCATTCAAGAACCATTCCTCCCCATGGACTGTCAACGGTTAGTAATTCAGAATTCTATCGGACATAATAACTTCAACGAATCACATCTTTTATTTATGCAAGAATAATGCAATCCCACTGATTTATATGCAAAACCTGGGCTACAAAGCTTATTTGTCAGGGCTAGGTGCGACTCCTGGATCCCCATTTACAATTCAGATTGCACCTTCTTTCGTAGTGGACAAAATGAATAAAAAACAGTGACCCCGCGGTGTCCCACTATGAATGCAAAGCTTCTTCGTGGGAGTTTGTATGTTCATTAGTCGATTGGGTTTACGTTTATTTTCTTTCTTGTATCTGAGTACCTACTGTTTTCGATTTACTAAGATTTGGATGTGTCTATTAAATTGAAGGGTAAGTTAGTCGGTAAGGATATAAATGTGTGATCCTTATATTTGTTTACATATTACACAGCCCATGCCATTTAAAAAATAAAATAAAAAAAATATAAAAACATCAGTTTTATTTAATATTTTATTGATTAGGTATCTCATATATAAAATTCTCGTGTAACAATGTTAGTTACCATACTCCACCGAAACGGCTCCACCGATTTTCATGAAATTTTGTGTGCATATCGGGTAGGTCTGAGAATCGGCTACTATCTATTTTTCATATCCCTAAAAGACAGGACAACGTCTGTGGGGTCAGCTAGTGTCTTTCTATAAGTTTGCAGACAGTTGTGTAACAGATTGTTGTCTGCAGGAGTCATTCAATTTATTTGAAAAAATCCTGCGCTGTAAGGCTTTGGCGCTGTCTACACCAGAGATAATGTTTTCTACGGTAGACAACATTATCTCTGGCATAACTGTCTCCCCTCAGATTAGTTCTCGGAAAATTGATGAGATCTCAAACTTTGCGCAGAATCGACCAGTTTATATTCATAACATGGATCTACATGGCTTGAATATAGATCAACACTGAGATTTGGCTGAGCGCGACATGGGTACACATTGATTTTACATGTAATAACATTGTAGATTCAGTTACGTCAGTTGTTTTGGGATCCCAGATTTAAGGGAATAAAAATTACTTTTTACTAGCCAAATATTCACAAGATGTTAGTGAATTCTGTGCATAACCACATAACTGGACCTCTTGGCATCACTATGGTTATTTTAGTAGCGACAGAACCTGAAATTTTGAATACACAAATTTATTTTCGCTACCGCTTGGCGCAGTGGTTCGAGCGTAGGCCGCTCGGCTCACTGCACATGGTGGTAGCGGATTCGATTCCCGCCGGGGCAAATTTCTGAAATAGCCTTTTTGTAATTTTCCCAGGTCTGGGTGTCACTGAGATCGCCCCCAGTCAATTGTACGTTACCCATAGTACAATCGTTGCTTAGTTTGGGACCATACAGTTGCTGTGTTCGTCTGGCGATATGTATTTATTATTCATTTATTTATATTAATATTATTAGCGTTGGTCTAATAAGTATTGAAATCCTTTTTTGTATTTTTTTGATATGCAATTTTAATTACTAAAAATGATACTCGCTAAATTACTAACTAATCAAATTATTCAACGCTGTTTTCGAACCTATTTTTAATATTTTAACATTATTTTACTGTTTTGATTGTATATATATCTAAGACAAAACTAATATTTGATAATACTATCCCTATTGTGTGTGTTGCAGTTTGAAGAAATTGTGTTTCAGTGTTTGTCTCTGAACAAGCATTTATTTTTATTACGTTGGTTGTAACTACATTTCTGCGAGCTTTCGTATATGGCAGGGTCAAAGGTCCATAGGTACAAACGCTCGGAACGCAAATTAAGCATACTTCAGCGAAATCCTTTTTTAAGCACCAGTTTTCAGCATAGTATAGTTATGTATACTTTCAGGATTAATTTGTAAAAAAACATGTCCATGTTTTGCAATCACAAGACAATGATTAGTTCTCATACGAGTTTCAACTTTATTGATATTACTTGATGTGAATGTGTAATTGAAATTATTTTTATTTAATGCTATTGTAATTGTAATTTAATTTGATTTCGATTTTATTGATATTTTTATTTATTTTATTTGTTATTGTGTTTGTAATGTTAATTTAATATGGGTATTTGCCTGAAATAAATGGATTTATTATTATTATTATTATTAAAGCATACATTTGAGTAGGTAGCACAATGTTATAAAAGATAATTATGAGCTATTCATTATGTAACTTTAACTTTGTCCTGAAAATGTTTTATTTCGTACCATTCATCATCACAAACGACAATTATTTTAATTGTAGTTGCGTCTGATGCCATTTCGTATGGCAAAAGAGTACAAAATTATTTAACCTTCAAAATATTCTGTTTTTAAGATTACCTTCTACTCATTTTCATTACATAAAGTAGGTACATTATGAATAAGTAAAACCACTGGACAGAGGTTCCGTTGGGTAATAGAAACAACGCCAAAGGGGATTTATTCAAGATACGCAACTGGAAACGTTTGTTTGTGGAATATTCCAGTCGCAAACAAACCCTTGTTTGTGTTATTTAGCTTCTAAATTAGCGTAATGAATAATGAAGAACGTCGCGCGCAGCGGGTTGGTTAGTTTCAACTTTCAATAAGTATATTGTTTGATATTTTCTTCATTTTATATTCCATTCTATTGCCGGTGGAAAATATGATTTATAGACAACTAATCCTGGCAAAAGTCCGTGCGGTAACTTTTTAGGGTGCCGTAGTCCTTACGTGGAACCCTTATAAAATCATCCAGTCCGTCGCGTCCCAGTCTGTCACAGTACCATTACTTCAACAGTTTTTTGTCGGAAGGTGACGTAATTTGGTACAGATATACCTAAAAAATAGATCTCGCTTTCAAAAATATAAAATGTTTAAATTTACTTTTTTTGTGGTGCCTCCCCCAACATGGAAAGTGGGTATATATTTTTTTTAGTTACCTCATCATGTGGGTTGAAAAGGTATTTTCAAATTAAATGATGTTTACATACATTTTATTACCAGTGATTCCGTAATCGAGAGTTTCAACTTTTAAAGCATCAAAAAAATTAGATAATGAATTCCGACACTTCTTACATTTTTATGATAATCGCCAAAACTAGTTACGCAAAAATATCATTTCGTTCTTTAAATAGCTACGGAACCCAATATTGTGCGTGGCACGACACGCACTTGGCCAGTATTTTACTTTCTAGCGAGAGCTTACGTTCTCGTTATATTTTCCCCTAGCCTTTCCATAAAGTGTTCCCTAACTATGTAACACGTTGGAAGTTGGAAACATTTTTATCGTCCGCTCACATTCGTTATCTGTGTACACAGTTCGTTAAAAACTTTCTCCGTCGCCTGTGACTTCGTCCCTGCTTCTGAATCCAGACACACGTTCACGAAACTGACATAAAATCTGCTTGTTTTTGATTTTGATTATGTGTAGACGAAAATGGGCTCTAAATTCCGTAGTTCAGGTTCCCAGAATTAATATTTTGAGAGTGCTATTAGTTGTTAACTCGCTCGAATGTTTTCATGACCTATGCGCCTTTATTAATTGTAAACAGGTGTTACTTGCTAATTGTATGACAAAGCGATATTGCTCTGGAAAATACTTTTAAAGACATCTAAATATATATAACTCAAAGGTGACTGACTGACTGACATAGTGATCTGTCAACGCACAGCCCAAACCACTGGACGGATCGGGCTGAAATTTGGCATGCAGGTAGATGTTATGACGTAGGCATCCGCTAAGAAAGGATTTTGATTAATTCTTCCCCCAAGGGGATAATATAGGGGATGAAAAACCCGATTTTTTTCTTAAGTTAAATTACACGCGGACGAACTCGCGGGCACAGCTAGTTATAAATAAACAAAAAATAAAAATTTGCGAGACAGTAAGAACCATTAGGTATATTATAAACTAGCGGCCCGCCCCGGCTTCGCACGGGTACATTGCGGTTACATTATTCGAGTTTTAGTAAGGATCCCTAATTTTTTTTTTAATATATTATAGCCTATGTCACCCGGGGATAGTGTAGCTTCCCAACAGTGAAAAAATTTTTCAAATCGGTTCATTAGTTTCGGAGCCTATTCATTACAATCAAACAAACAAAGTTTTCCTCTTTATAATATTAGTATGATTTATATTGGGTCTGTCCCTGTTTCTTGGCCACGGACATCGTGTAAAAATAGTTAGCAGTTCTGCTCGTAGCGACGCATAAAATACCTACTTTACTGTGCTATCTCCCCGCTGCAAGCAAACTATTACTACTTTCAGAATCTTACCAATTATCGTTAAAAAACTTTTTCATTTTCTATAAAATGAGTCTCTTTGTTACGTTCTTAAACTATACATATACTGTAATAGCTTAAGTCAAACTTTAAATGCCGTTGATAAGCATTAACTGAAGAATTCATATTGGAAATGTAACGGGTATTTTGGATTTTATCTTGTATTTTCACATTATAATACCTACTACGTAGTCCTGCCACACACTCCCATTGCTGTCACTCCTGTAAGTCAGGATCGACAATGGTGTACAATAATGACGATGAGGTTTGATCCTCACGGAATCCCAAAGAAAGGCTAAATTGTCATGAAACTCGCACGAATTAAATAAAAAATAGTAGGAGTTGGAAGAAAATGATTCTCTTCCCTCCATTGTACAGTGGAGGACAAAAATAACTGTATGGTCATTTTGTCACAGAAGCAAGACTATTACAGCTGATTGTATTGCTTGAATAAAATACCTGTTGCATCAAGTTCTTGATCTAGAAAAATACGGCTGATATTAGAAGAATGTATAGCATAACAAACGCGTGAGGCGGATGCAAGCTCAGACAGTGCGGTACTCTTTATTATTTCGATAGTCAAGCACTAATAACTTCCGAATATTACATGACGTAAGCTTTTACGCTAATAGTCTATTAGAGATCGAGTTATAACTAGCTATGTAACCGCATCAGGAACTCTCTGACAGTAACAAGCGTAACTTTTGTTTCCGCCGCGTGATCCACGGTCATTGCCGCAACCTTCACCCGTTAAACTTCATGTTTTTGATGCAGCAAAATTAACAGCTTCTACTTACCTGTTTTGTGTTGCAATTAGAAGATGATTGCACATTATTCTGCATGACAACAAATCATTAGAACTTACTTGACAATAAATCATTAGCTATTCACTGCAGCCTATACATGCCTGAAATCAGTGGCGGATTTACCAGCAGGCTGAATAGGCTGGAGCCTAGGGCGGCAGATTTTTGGGGCGGCATATTTGGGGACCGATTTCTATTTTTGCTACCTTATAGAAATCAAAAAGGTTTTCTTTTTGTTTTTGACTCATTACCCCGCCTTTATTAATCGTAAATGATAGAGTTTTGATTCGCTCAATAATAAATCCAAAAATTACTTTGCGTGCACTCTTAACGAAATTTTTGGATTGTAAAAATAATCTAGGACATGACAATTGTAGAGAGAGGCAAGGGCGGCAAAAACTTTACAGCCTATACCTTGGAAATTTGTGAATCCGCCACTGCCTGCAATACAGATGCTATTGCTCGCGAGTTTCCAACCTGAAGGGGAGTGAGACAGAGGGAGGGAAAGAGAGAGGTGGTTGCGCGTCTGACTCTTTTACTCATCGAGCAAATCGCAGCTATACTAAGTAGCTACTTTACGCTGATCTTCTGTAAGAGATTGGTACTACTCTAGTCAAGCCCGGTTGGCTTGACTAGAGTAGTATATGACCTGTATATATTTGGCTATAGTTTGACACTTCCACCGTCCGTATTCACTTTTGGAAATAATACTCAATGTTTAGATACCGTTTGACGACCGCTTGGCGTAGTGGTTCGGCTCACTGCATATGGTGGTTGCGGGTTCGATTCCCGCCAGTGCAAATTTCGGAAACGGCCTTTTCGTAATTTGCCCTGGTCTGGGTGTCATCGGGATCGCCCCCAGTCCATGGTACGGTGCCCATAGTACATGTGTGGCTTAGTTTGGGACCATACGGTAGATGTGTCAGTCTGACGATATTTATTTACCTAGTTATGGGACTTCGAATTTGATATATCCCCAGAAAGCGTCAAATGAAATCCGCACAAATCAGTCCGAAGTCGGGAGTAACAGGCGGCACGTGTCGAAATTTACAGCGCGCTTAGCGTGGCAAATGTACGGGATTAGCATTACAAATTAGACGAGCTTCCCCCCAACCTAGTGCTTGAATCCTTTTAAAACGTTGCGCAAGATAAATTGAAATTGTGCTGCTGGCTGCAACGGTAAATAAGGGCAATAAATAACTTTGGGACACGGAAAATAAATTTTATTTAGGATTTATAAATGGGTTGGTTAATTGGTTTTATTTAATATCCTTTTAAAGAAGGACGGATGTTTTTTTTTTGTTTATAGTTATAGATAAACTCGCTTTTAGTGGTGGTAAATGAATATTACAAATGTGCTTATTTGACCCACTTTTCGTCCATATCATCCAATTCAACCGAAAGACGTCCACTACTGGTCATGGACCTTATGACAGGCCGACCTTGGTGATGGTTCCGAGGTGTTCTTACTTCAAACAAGATATATACTTACAGATTTCTTTACTAGTATTCTTAGATAACCCGTGACGCGACGAACCTATATAGGGTGTCTTAAAGAAAAGTCCGAAATAATACTTGGGTTTGGATCAGTATCGGGTATATAATTAAATGGTATAACATTCTTATAGTAATTTTAACACATTTTAAATAATAAATCTAATGTTGAGACTATACATTTTTTAAAGCTCTTTCTTGAATATTGGTGATTATTACTCCTATATGCAGTTTACACTCCAAAGAGAATACAATACTACGTTTTACACTCTTTGATATAACACTGGCGACAGGGCGAATCATGTGTCAAGTGAATCATTCAAAGAATACGGACAAAACCACATCAGCCTCAAACGCATTATGATCACGCCTAAGAGGTAATATTGGATAGCGAACATTTTGCGGACGGCATTCGGACCGGCTTTTCAAGCTGAATTCCATTCGCGGCTATGAATGCAGAGTGGTCGGATGATCCGCTTCGCAGCTGGTGTTTATTTTAATATTTTCCCATTGATCCGGTTACTTTTAAAAAGATTACTGATGGGGAGACGGACACAATAATATATTATTCGGTATACAGATTGCCTCAAAAGTCTGAAATAATAATTTGGGACATTACGCTAGCTGGCTATGTAGGTGTGAAGGCAGACTATACGTAACTATAAAGTTTTCTGGGTTACGGGTTTTTGAATATTTATCACAATTTTCTCGTTGCGGCACTAAGGCTGCAACGTGAATTCCCTGTAATTGAACACATTCCCTGTTGAAGTCCCAGAAGCAGACACCATATTTAAAGGAGTTTGTATACATTTTTCTTAATATTATACTTGAGACTTACTTATTTTTAATTGTGTCCGAATTTCAGACAAACTTGTATGCCATTTTCTATGTCCAAATCTTAAGTATCCAAACCCCCACGTATTTTTTCGGACTTTTGAATCATCCTGTATATTACGCACCCTATACTAGACAAAGACAGTACTAAACTACTCGACACATTTTGACTTTCCAACGTTTCTCTAAGTTCATGCCGCTAATCGTATATAATAAGAAATCAGCTAGCTAGGAGATATATGCCTAAGAAAGAGATAGTTTAAGGTAATTTGGTAGATGAGTCTGAAAACTCGTAACAAACTGCCATCGATCATAATAAAACCTCACAAAATAGAGGCGTTAAATAAGAACATACTATGCTATCGGTACACGAGTGAAATAAGCAATAAATCCTATCAGTCTGAATGATGTATGGCCGCTTTTTTATTTGGACGGCTTGAGGCCCATAAATCACTATAGGCGTCGTGAGAGTTTTCACAACTTGTTGTGAAGCGAACCTTGTATTGTGCGCAGGATTTTTTCTATCGTTTGAGTGTCTAGCCACAATTACAATGCCCTTCATAGAGAAGATGGGCGTAAAGCAACTAATATAGCTACGTTTCATACGATGAATGAGAGATGCCAGAAGCCCTTCAAGAGACCGGTTCCACTGACAAGAGTGATGAATTATTAATTCGGAGAGTTAAGTAGAGTTTCTGTTTTCAGATACGGATGAAATTTTACTTATTTTGGTTGGTATTCAAGATATTAACATCTCAATTCTGCTCCATTGATTGTTTTCCCTAAGTCAACCGATGCATGGTGTTATGAAGCAATAACGCCGGGTCGATAAGACTCGCGCTGTATGCGTTGGCACGCGCCCCTCGCGCTTAGGGTTGAAGGTTGCAAAACATATTGTCATGTTTGAAGATTTAATTTACCGTATTTTCGAGGTCCTTAGAGTTGATGTTATAATAAAAGGGTTGATAAGGCACTTGTTATATTCGTTGCCATGTACAATTAGCATTCAGGGATGTTGATGATAAACGTTTACAAATATAACACATTCGTTACTTCTGGAACATGCTAATCAATAATGGTTTACGATACATCCTATAACACATATGCATCATTTACATCAAATACTTACTCGTTAACCCAAACAGAAACTATAACCTCATTTACATCGGATACATACAAACCTAAACACATTAATTCAGAGCCCTGTAACTCGGGAACTCTACAACTACATGAGGTAGCGTCATAAATACGAATTTCCTCATCAGGATTCCGGGTGTTCGCCAGCCCTACGGTGCCGCGTTCCAACAATATTGAACATGCCCCATTCCGGAAGCGACCGTGATGGAATATTAATCTTTCTAATAAGCGGATGTGTGCAATATTTCAGCAGGTGCTCTCCTAAATGCTTACGGTTTCATTTAAATTTTCTGTACGCAATATTTTTGGAGGGGAGTTGATTTGCTCGCGCCATTTTAAATTTTGCTCGGGTTCCGATGAATGCAAGACTGTATTATAATTATCAGCAAGAATATGTCTAAAATATTTTTTCAGATTAAAATTTAACTTGCAAAGTTTTCTTTCACAAATCTGAAGACAAAAACTATGCAAAAGGGAATTGCACTAAGCTGGAGAGAAAGGCGACGTACACACAAAACCAGGCATGACGCTGAATAAGATACTTAGAAAACATATCAAAGAACCGCCATATAATGTTGGTAATGGGAGAAGTTATCCTATAAAACTTTTATGAGTAGAGTATATGCTCTACTTGGTAAAGTAAGAAATTTAAAACTTATTTAAGAGATAAGAAAGAATCCATCTCTCTCAATAACGTTCGTTAACTAGGATCAATTTATAATATAAAGTAGGTACCTTTGACTTTATTTCTTTTCAAAATTCAGAACATTCTGATATTTTCTATATTAAAACAATATGATGTCTTGCAAAATAAGTTTTCTATTGAGATGAAGCGAACCATCGGAGCGATGTAACGAAATTGGTATCATATTATCAAATACAATATCCTTCATATAACTTATAGTTAAGTTGCAATATAAAAGAAACTTATTGCAAGCGTTTCATATTATGTGAAAAGGTCATGTCTAGAATTTAACAAGATCGTTCGTCAAAACAAACCAGTTTTACGTGTTTTAAAGTATTTATTTTTTATTTTAAATCCAAACAAAAACCGCATATCATGGGTACACATTCCAGATTTGATGTATTTTCATATTTTTAAATCCTCTTTCAATGGCCTATGGGGAGAAAAAGCGCAACCAATTTCAGTGAAAAAGTCGATTGAAATTTCAGGCGTCAAAGCCATCATAGTTTCTAAAGTTCTCACAATATTACAGTATTTAAGTTTATTTACTTAATAATACAACTTTAACGCTCTATATAGAACTAACTACAACCTTGTTACCGTCTCCAATAAAATTTCACTTACTGTAATTGCGCTCTTAAGCTTCATAAATAACGTTTATTCCCGTGGGAAATTGGCCTTTGTCTACGACACACGTTGGAACAAATGGTGCAACATTAAAGCAGTCTGAACTACAAATCAGATAACTCGTGAAGGATCGCTCCTATACGAGCTGAACGTTAACTTTTCACATAAAAACGTAATTACATTGGCTTATGCTAGATTGCACAGATGCAACTATGTGTGATTAAATTACTTTTCCTTTTTAAGCCTCTTATTTTTGCACCACAATGTTCAATTTAGCGTAAAAGTATGTACATCAAACGAATACAACATTCGATAACCGGCAAACAAAATTTCAAACTGAAGCATCCGACGCTGACAAACATATTCATTACCATGAAAGCAACGACTTTTTACAACATTCTCCCGAAATATACACCTTAGCAGGTAAAATTATTCACGAAAAAACATTCTGAAACGCTCTAACAATTCTAAAAGATTCGAGCGAAGATTCTTACGTTTGCTGCCCTTTGAAATAACACAATGGGAAGTTTTTCTCGATGTAAGTGTAAGCACGACTTCGTTATGCCCCCTTTCAGACAGTCTCTCGTCAAAATGCTGCTATTTTAACTTCAGAGTAGGGGTTTTTTGCTTTGTTTGTAAATATGTGTACATTGTTTTAAAAGCCCTCTTCAATTTTTTGTTGTTTATTTTTACTACCGTAACTTTTCTTAACTGCACATAATACTTCTTAAAGAAATCATGACTACTTCTGAATTAATCGCGAGGAATATCAACAGATAAATTAGCTATGGCATAAGAAAATGCCGCCCAAAATGCAGCACAGTCAATAACATCACTCTGATTCTGTACATTCATAGTATCACCTTCGCTGTGATGGAACCAAAAGTAACGCTCATTTTTATTCAACAAAGATGCTCCAGGAACCCCTTTCTTTATAAACATCGTAATGTCCGACCCTGGACTACCGCTGTTAGTCATCTTGTTCACTGGAGCGAAATGTTTCAAAACTTCTTGAACAATGCAACGCGCTCTCTTAGATCCGGCCACATCTAAACCTAACGGTTTGAATGTCCCTTCATCAGATTCCATTATGAAATTAATATTGGATAATTCACCTTCATGTCTTTTAAGATACGCCTGCGCACCGATCAGACCAGGCTCTTCTGATGTCCATAGTATTGCGCGAACAGTCCTTTTTGGTTTCAGTTCTAGTAGATTTAAAACAACAGGTACAAACCAGCTAATCATCATACCTCCGCCGTCATCCATAGCGCCCTGGCCTACATCCCAACTATCAATATGCCCAGATACAATAACAAGTTTCTCAGGTTGATCAGAACCTTTAAGATCAATTATTGTGTTTCTAGATTTCTTTATGTCAAATGTACTAGACATATTTATGTTTAGTACAACCTTCTTTCCCTCAGTTTGTAGTCTTCGGAACAAATCTGCGTCTTCGTGAGTGATTGCTGCTGTTGGTATTTTTGGATAGTTGTCATCATAATATTGGGCTCCTGTATGGGGAGAGTATATGGAGAATGGTGTTATACTTCTAACTAAGGTTGCAACTGCACCCTTTTTAGAAGCTCGAGCTGCACCTTCACTTCTGTAAACGACGGTATCTCCATACGACACATAATGACAATCGAATACAACAATTTTGTTTTCAATAAGTCCTTTGTCTGTTTTATCGAGTTCATCAAAGCTGTTTATTACTATAGCTTCGGCGGTTATTCCTTCGGGTGGTGTACTGACGCTGGAGCCAAATCCTAGAATAGCGATATTCTTCACTCGAGGTTGCAGCATGACTGCAGACTCATGACCCCGAACCCAATGAGGAACCTGCAATCAGGAATTAAATTGTATCACTCAATTTTGATTACGCAATGATATTGTATGATTAAACAGTGCTTACCTCCAATTCCTCAGTAGTAATGTCGCTTAGACTATTGTTCATTGTGAGATTTATCATGTGGTCTATTGCTCGTTCTAACACATCGCTGCCCGACGGCCGTGCACCAAAGGTGTCGATAAACTTCGTGTATCTGAAAATTTGTTACTTGGTACAAATGACATACCCACAAAATAGAAGTCCCTTGGAATATTATTACATTTACATATTATTTAACTAGTATAATTAATATATTCATACGCCATCAAACTGTTAAGTTTGGCGAGTAAAATAAATGTAAAAATGTACTTGATTTTTAGAGAAAAAAAAATACTTGCCGTGCAATTTCTTTACGGTATTAAGTGTTGAATAGCCCACATATACAAAGCAATATTAATGTAAGTAAATATAAATATAGTAGGTAGGGTGTCTTATATGTAATATTTTCATTTTAACAACTATAGCACCATGACCTTGATACGAATAACATTAAATAATGATGCTTACTCTTTATACATCGCCTCTCCCAGACCCCTCAACGTTATTTCCTCCATAATACTTTGTGTTACATTCCTGTAAGATGCAATTTCTTCCACCAAATTAGATTCTAACACACACTCATCATCATTGTTGTAGCTATTTATAATTACACTAGAATTCACAACACAACAAGTAGTTAATAATAAAAGAGTTAAACATTTCATAGTGACGTATGGTTGGCTCGGGAGTTTCCAGTAAACTAATGAGGGTTTATCAGCTTCAGTTGAACTTTTTGATTGTACGCTTATCGCCATGCAAAATATGATTCGTTTAATGTAATTCGTTGTATTAATAGTTAGTTACATTCCCAGTTGATATCAACGCATACTTTTATTGCTATTTTAAAATGTAAAAATATAAAAAATACTGTTTTTTTCGTTTTTGATTCAGTAATAGACCATCGTTATAATTCTTATTTAATATGTATGAATAGTTAGTTACATTCCAAATTGATATCAGTGCATACTTTTATTGCTTTCATTGCTAAAATGCAAAAATATAAAAAATTACTGATGTTTCTGCTTTTGATTCAATAATAGACTATCGTTATATCTCTTTGGTATTTAATATGAGGCAGTTTTACAGATAATAAATAATTTACTTGCCGATAAACGTGAAATATTTTGAGCCATAACGACTCAGTGGGTTTTATTCATAAACTGATATCATTTAAGGAACGTATTAAACGACCTAGAATTACTTATTTCAAGTACCGTGGAAATAAATGAGCACATTCGGTGTACACAGTTCGCTCGGGTGAGCAGTGAGCACTCTACCGAAATGTTATCAGGGTCTCGAAAGCACTTAAGTTCGTCTATCGTCGAGATGATATTACCTATGCCATGTATCCGTGCTAATTATATGAGGTAAATGTTATAACTGGGTGGTACCTTTATTTTTATTATGTTGTCTACTTTGAGATATATATTAGGTAAATAATCAAATACGTGTTTCAGCGCATATTAGTGTTTTGATGGGGAGGAAACCAGAGGGAGGTTGGGAGGTATTTCTAGGTATTTCATTACCACAGGTGACGTGATGTGGTTGATTATATTTTCAACCGACTTCAAAAAAGAGGAGGTTCGGTTCGGGTTTTTTTTTAAGTGCGAGGTCGAAGTCGCGGGAAAAGCTAGTACCTATTTAATTTTTTTGGTAGAGGTTTGGTGTATGGTATAGTTCGTTCATTTCACGATAACGCATACTGTGACTCTTATGACACTGGTATATGGGTCAATTTGCAATAATTCACGCGTGTTCGTGAGTTGAACAAACTTTAATAAATCTCACTCAACCTTCCTTCTCATGACCACGAAGTATGAGCAAGATAGCAATATTTTTTATTTCTTAAATCTGACACCAAATTTTCATCAATTGAAAATAGGCTTTAATTTGTATAAGCTAGCGTCTATTTAACCTTGCATCAATATTAAAAAGGGTTATCAGCTGGACCTCATTAATGGTACCCTGAAAAGAAACCACAAATAAAAGCGGGAATGAGTTGATTTATAGCTCAGCGAAAGGATTAATGACTTGTAAAGGACGGCACGAAATCTTATTTCTTTCTATTATCCAAGAAATGATGCAGCAATCCCGGTTTTATCTTTTCAAAATGAAACGGGCTAAAAGGGAAACGTTTTTTACAGATGAAAGAGAAAAGTTGTTTAGATAAATTTACGGGATTTTTGAAACATTACACTTTAAACTTGTCGAGTTTAATAACTACTGAATAATTAGTGCGTTCAATATAAAATTGTACGTCTCAGTGGTACCTAACGACCAATGCCTAGCGCTGAAAATGCAACACTGCTCGATAAAACAGCGTCGCGTTTTAAAAGCGCTGACGTATGAACATATACTTAAAATGCATTTGTTCTATTTGAACACTTTTTTAACGGACGTTAAAAAAGCTCCCGTGTGAATGAAGCCTTACTAGCTATCATATAATTGCAAACATATCTCAAAATGGAAACTTCCATCGTTCAACATCTAGGCTAAAGTTGCAGATATTTGAGAAAAAACCCGACACAAGAAAGCCTGGACATTTTTAGAATACATTTATTCAAAATAAAATATTTGCTGTAGAACTTCGATTTTATTCGCAAAGACGCGTGTACAAACAAGCTCAGATCCTCAACAATACAGAAATAAGCCAGCCTGCTAGCGTATGTAAACCCTTTACTATACAATGCCGATTGTGTTCGAGACCACCTCTCCCTGTGGATTTGTTTGGAAACCCAAAAATCAGCCAAGTACATGCGTGAAGTAACACTGTATAGTTCCGTAGCACTTTGAAATTATTTTTCCTTAGCATATAACAAAAAAAGTTTAATTCGACTATTCTTATTTAGGGCTTTTACTTTTTGTATATTTTTAAAGCGAAGCTTCTATACGGACGTTCGGGACGCGCGCCGCGTGGCCACTCTATCCGTGGCAAGCGTCAGTACCGTTACACAACATATACCTATAGGTATAGGTATACAGAGTGGCGACAGCGAGAACTTAGGCGCACGCGCCGCAGCTATTTTTAACGCTTAGTAGCAATGCTTTATTTATAGTATAAAGCTTCGCATCTTTCGGGTGTCTCCAGACAGCACTGTTCTTTCTTAACTAACAAAGTCGGCTACCAAGCGTACGACCTGCCTGATGTTAAACAGTTACCATAGCTTATATGGATGCTCGCCATACCAAAGGAATTGCTCGCACATTGCCGACTTGCAGGGGACAGAAGGAGGGTAGTGAGGGGGAGTTGGGCTCTCTCACTTATTGTACGAAACGCACCTATAATAGCAACTTTACGCCGACTTTCTGTGAGAGAATGGTACTACTGGTACAACGCCGTTCGAGCTAAATCTCAGTACAAGCTGAAGTTAATTAGCCACAACTTGCGTCTGCCATCGTATTGTAGGCTTCCAGTCTTCTCTGATTTGGTTTGGTTTCTGCATTTATACGGAGCTATTGCCATTGTAATATTTATTTCTTCAGTAATGTTTTTATTGCTTTTAAGTGTATATTAGTATGTGGGCTGTGTGAGATGCACGGTGCCACACATTGCTACAAATAAGCCTTATATTCAACTACATGGTCTTAAAAATCTTATTCTACTGTATTATGTGTATCGACTACGGATCCCCAAAAACTTTGTGATTCGAGTCGTAGTTACATAGCGGTGATCAATCTTTGTGGAAAGTTTGTTCGGTGTTCAGTTGTAGGAGTCAAAAGTTTGCTGATGGAATAGGTGTACTTTATTGTTGAAAGGGTCTGGTGTCAACTGGGGTTATTTAGGAGCTGTAATAAAAGATCCCGAGCCAGTGCGTTAAGGGTTTAACACTGTAAGTTAGTGTTATTGGTATTTGTGTTGAGTCAATATGCTAAGTACGTCAGTTTATTAGATTAAACGTACGATATTATGTAAGTACCTTTGTACAACACTAAAACTTCCCATTAAAGGTATGATGAAACGAAAATAAATATCAAACTCAAACTCAATTTTTTTTTAATTCATGTAGGCCTACAAAGCATTTATGAATAGTCGGAATCTACCACCGGTTCGGAATGCTGCTTCCACTGAGAAGATCCGGCAAGAAACTCAATGGTTACTCTATTCCATAAATAAATTGGATTCATGGTGTCATGCAATTACTCTACTATTTCAGTCCCAATGTCAATTTTCTTAGTAATAATTTGCGTTTATTTGAAGACGGATATTGTTTCGCTACTATCTGTAAATTACTGTTCCATGTATTGGCTCTGAAAATGAATCCACTAACAATACCTATACATAACAATGTGAGTTACACAAACGTTCAGCCATTCGTTTTCATTAACACGCGAAAAGTGCGACTATAATTGTTTAGTCCCCATAAAAATAATTTAAGGGAAACTCCCATATTTCGCAATAAAGGTGTAGACGGAGGCCGTGGCGGTTCTTTGTCGCTGTTCCACCACATTTGCCTAATGCGAACTAATGGTCACCCTACCAAGTACAGTGCTTGTTTATCGAGTCATTAATTTATCTTAATTAGTGGAACAATGAGACATATTTGAAATTTGTTTTTAACTAATTTGAATATTTTATTCGCAGACATATATAGCCAAAATTATCGATAAACTATGCCTATTATGTTTTCTAAAATACAAAATGGATCCCAAAATAATAAAAGTAAGTAAATTTTATGTTGCTATTCACCGCCTGAACGTCACCTTTTATATGTAATGAGGGCCTAACCAAATTTAAATTTCTACTATTCTGCACGAATTAATACCATTTTCGAAGAAAATGTGAGAATAAATGTTTATTCAACATGAAGTAACGACGGTATTTAACATTCAGCAGAAGCAACGTAAACGTGACATCTAAAAATTTTACAGCCTCTGTTTATCTATGTAATATTTTGGACAAAAACACTTAAGTGTCGAAAGAGCCTTTCAGTAAGTGTCCATTAAGTCGTAACAGCCAGTATAAGCGACGTCGCGCTTCAAGGTGATTTACAAAGGATAAAAAAACGTCATATTGTGTACAGTCCAGCTGTTTTATAGCCCATGGTAGGGTCACCCACTAACTATCATAAAATGGGAATCATCTATACAAATAAATAAAATTGGAGTGCCTGTTTGTAATATCAAAATAACACCTTTTCACTTAATGCATATGAAAGTACATACGACACCTATAGCAAGAACGCGATTAAAAAAAAAATGTCTGCCTGTCTGTCTGTCTCTCTGTATGTTTGTTCTGGTTAATCTCCGAAACGGCTGGACCGATTTTGACGGGACTTTCACTGGTAGATAGCTGATGTGATAAGCAGTAATTTAGGCGACTTTTATTTTAGAAAAAAAAATGGGTCCTGTCGCGCGCGCTCAGAACGCGGGAGGCTTTTTTGTTAAGTTAAATTCCACGCGGACGAAGTCGCGGGCTCAGCTAGTCTTTTATAGAATTTGTGCAAGCACAGGCGTAGGGTTTTTCCTCAAATACTACTTCTACCAAAAAATTTATTTTCAAATTTTATTTCATAAATTCAGGCCTTCAAGTCTTCAAGCCTTAATAATATAAACTTAACATAACGTCTATGATAAAAAATGTGAATTGTTCGTTCTTTTATTTACTAAATTAGAAAACACGTCATAAATTTATTACTATCCACAACCATAAAAACTGGTAAACCTACGCTATACATTCGGTATTGCCAACATTTTACGAGCGGTCTGAACGACAATCGGCTCTGAAACGGCCTGAAATCAATTTCAATAGCAGTTGTTACTTAATTACGGGCGCCATAAAACTGTCGGCGAAAAATTCAGAATAGATTATTATTGGACCGCACGAATTAGAGAAGAACTCCACCTTATAGATACTAACTGTATATAGCGAAGAAGAGGAAAAATCCTACTAATATTATAAATCTGAAAGTTTGTGAGTGTGGATGTACGTTTGTTACTCCTTCACGCATAAACTACTGAACGGATTTGGATGAAATTTGGAACACAGATAGTTTATAACCGGGATTAACATATAGGATAATTTTTAACCCGATAATCCCGAAATTTTTGTTACGTTTTTGGCGAGCTCACATTCACGTCGCCGACACGGACAGATGGCGCTAAATGCAGCGCCTCAATACAATGTACGGATTCCTCATAGAAAAACTGAATCACGATATTAAGAATCGCAAGCATCGTGACTATATATACAAGACTCCGAGAATAACCAGCGGGGCATAGCGGCCGCCCCGCCAGGCATAACACCCGCCTGGCTGGAAGATCTTCCCTTTACCGCTAAACTGGTGACCCCCGACAACGAATCTACCCTCTGAAGAAGACTACTCAAGCACGGACATCACATCACCGCCCTACATTCGATGGTCAGCACCTGCAGTCACGCTCACACAAACAATCCAGTGCCACTCAGGACTACTACAGCCGACTCACCGCGCTGCCAGTTCTGCAACGCACGCAGCACGCCAGCAAACGTCACCTAGGACTCACCACAGCCGACTCACCGAGCCAGGTTGGTTCTACGACACACGCTCATCAGTCTCGACTCACCGCAGACCACACGAGCTTTCTGGCATCCTTGCAAGGGCACTCGCACTCCTTGGTCTCGACTCACCGTAGACTACGAGCATATTCGAGCATTTCACCTTGCAAGCAAATGCACCTCGAGCAGACGCAGCAATTTACAACGACTATCGACCTCCGGTCTTGGAGGGGAGTCCTTTGGCGAGCTCACATTCACGTCGCCGACACGGACAGATGGCGCTAAATGCAGCGCCTCAATACAATGTACGGATTCCTCATAGAAAAACTGAATCACGATATTAAGAATCGCAAGCATCGTGACTATATATACAAGACTCCGAGAATAACCAGCGGGGCATAGCGGCCGCCCCGCCAGGCATAACACCCGCCTGGCTGGAAGATCTTCCCTTTACCGCTAAACGTTAAATACTACGCGGACGAAGTCCGTGGGCACAGCTAGTATTTTATAATGTCACAATTATTTTTTGTCACTGCGTTCGTGCACCCAAAGTCTAGTGACGACTTAGAAGCCGAAAGGATCGTTACGCATGCGAAATTTTAAATCGGTAGATTTCAGTCTCGCATATGTCGCGATTAGTGGGTATAGCGATATCAAGGAAGATTTAAGTATATGTTTAAATATATATAACTCAAAGGTGACTGACTGACTGACTGACATAGTGATCTATCAACGCACAGCCCAAACCACTAGACGGATCGGGCTGAAATTTGGCATGCAGGTAGATTTTGATGACGTAGGCATCTGCTAAGAAAGTATTTTGATAAATTCTACCCCCAAGGGGATAAAATAGGGGATGAAAGTTTGTATGAAACTTTGTCAATTAAATTCCACGCGGACTAAGTCGCGGGCACAGCTAGTTAATAGATATAACTTTTGCGCTTTTCTATAAGTACCTAGGTATTTATCTATACATACAAATAAATAAAATTGGAGTGTCTGTTTGTAATATCAAAATAACACCTTATCACTAAATGCATATGAAAGTACATACGATACCCATAGCAAAAACGCGAATTAAAAATTTTTTGTCTGTCTGTCTGTCTGTCTGTCTGTCTGTCTGTCTGTCTGTCTGTGTGTTTGTTCCGGGTAATCTCCGAAACGGCTGGACCGATTTCGACGGGACTTTCACTGGCAGATAGCTGATCTTATAGCGGGTAACTTAGGCTACTTTGATTTTAGAAAAACAATTAGGGTTCCGCGTAAAAAAATAAAAACACTTGAAATCAAAGAGTATCTCCGAAACGGCTGGACTGATTTTGACGGGACTTTCACTGTTAGATAGCTGATGTTATAAGCAGTAACTGAGGCTACTTTTATTTTAGAAAAACAAAATTAAAAAAATGGGTCCTGTCGCGCGGGCTTAGAACGCGGGACCGGGCTTTATTGTTAAGTTAAATTCCACGCGGGCGAAGTCGCGGGCTCAGCTAGTGCATACATATAACTAGAACTAGAAAATGAAGTTTCCTGCGCGTAGATCCATTATGAGAGAGAAAATTTCTAAATGTTATTGCATCGTAAAACAGACCTCGCGGAAATTTTTCCTCCCGCTTACATAGATAGAGTTCCTGGTTCCTGCTAGCTAACCCAATTTTACGACGAGCAAACTGTACCGAGGTTTACCTTTTCCTTTAATAAAACTTAATGGACTGTTTATTTTATCATTATTATTACTTCAGTGTTAAGCCATTGTGCATTGCAAATTGTATTCCCAACACACAGTCATGAGAATTGTTTGTAGAAATATGCATTTGGACTAATTCAGTAGGTAAGACTATTTTCTTTTTTTTCACCATTATTCTAATCTACCTAACGTTAGGTCGCCTCCACAGCTCCCGTGAGCGGGTTGTACCATCTATACATCTATACAAATAAATAAAATTGGAGTGTCTGTTTGTAATATCAAAATAACACCTTTTCACTAAGTGCATATGAAAGTACATGCGACACCTATAGCAAAAACGTGATTTAAAATTGTTTGTCTGTCTGTATGTGTGTTTGTTCCGGGTAATCTCCGAAACGGCTGGACCGATTTTGACGGGACTTTCACTGGCAGATAGCTGATGTTATAAGGAGTAACTTAGGCTACTTAAATTTTAGAAAAACAATTAGGGTTCCGCGTAAAAAAATAAAAACACATGAAATCAAAGAGTATCTCCGAAACGGGTGGACCGATTTTGACAGGACTCACTGGTAGATAGCTGATGTTATAAGCAGTAACTTAGGCTACTTTTATTTTAGAAAAACAAAATTTTAAAAAATGAGTCCTGACGCGCAGGCTCAGAACGCGGGAGCGGGCTTTTTTACTAAGTTAAATTCCACGCAGACGAAGTCGCGGGCTCAGCTAGTGGCAAATAAAATATTCTAATAATACAACTTAATCCCGGATAAGAAACAGTAACTTAACTCTTAAAGAAGCGACACTAACACAAATTCGTGGATTAGCTGAAATTCCTCTAGTTGTACTGTGATTGTAACTCCTATGAAACACATTTTCATATCCGTCTCCGCCATAAATTCCCGCAAGTTAATGAGAAAAGTTGCCGCCGTTAAGTTGTTTAATCAATCTTCTAAATAAATGAATGCAATCTGCTTTTATAGGCTACGCTTTCAAGTTTAATTTTTTCTGGCATTCCAACTTAGGCACTTTGTTTTCATTTAAAGTTAGGCCCGGTGAAAAGGTAACACAAATTGTATTTGCATACTTATTAAAGTTCGTTTCGGCCCTAATGTTTTATTCGATCGTGTTGCGATTAAAGTAAATAATGAGAGAACTTTAATTAAGTTTTTGTGAACGGTGTTTAGGACGCAATAAATAGAAGTAGGGGCAATCGTAGTATTTGTGTTTGCTATACTTGTATAGTGTGAGGGTGACTGTCCACTTGGCGTACTATGAAGCGAACCCGCTCGCGTTGACAAATAGGATTGCACCATTCCCTCAGCTTCACACAGCTTAGTTAGGGTTGACAGGAAATGAAGCGGTGGTCGAAGCGGATAGGATCGCTTCATAGCACAACCAAGTGGACGGTCACAGTTAGGCATAGTTTGGTTTGCCGTTACCACTCCAGGGAAAGGGCTCTAATACCCTTCTCCCTTAAATGTGTTAAAATCATCTCGTCATCTCTTCCTCCGTCGGCGACCGCCATCTGGCGGGAGTAGTAAAGATGTTATAGCCCACCTTTGCAGGCTAATATTTTTAAATTTTATTTAATTTCTACCATTATTATTTTCACTAACTATGTTTTCAAGGATCGTATCTGAAAAACAATAACAACATCACTACCGAAAAATACTGGGATCTAAATCCACATTTTCTCAATTTTCCAAATGTTGTACCAAATTGATAAGGTTCTCTCATGCAAATCTAGAATTTTCGCAGAAAGGTTCTAAAAAAAGGAAATTACGTCTTGTAATTGTTTCAAAAGCGTCTTAAGTTTTCTCATTTATTTGTTGATAATGTTGATTTTAAGCTTGCTATTGTATGATAGGTTTCATAAGGTAGTTCTTTGTCTTTATACTGTCTATTTACAGTGTCGAAAGAAATTCAATGAAACGTGATCAACCTATCTTCACAAAGATCTTATCACGCGCTTGAAACAGGTCAAGTGAAAATCTTTTATCAGATGATGTGGAGCTTACACTGAGGCCATGCGGACGCGGGCTCGCATGACAAATAGTCTGAACTTGTAATGAGAAAACCCAGTTCAGTAAACGTAGTTTTCTTCTTAAACTCTTTTCAGAAAACTTTAAAAATAAATTTGTTTGTAATCTTGATTAATCAGGTGAGATTGTGGTCAGATACTTGCCTATGTAACTAAGCTGTGTGTACCTAATATTCAGTCTGTATCACAGGGTATAGACTTCAAATAAAAGGTAGTTTAACGTTATTAGTGTCTGTATTTACTAGGTTCACATTTATGGTCGTAGGTACACTTAGTTATTCTAGTATACGGTAATTATTAGGTTACGTTAAGTTTACACGTATGGTTAGCTAGGTGCGCGGGGAACGACTGGCGATCCCGCGCTCCGTCGCGTACAAGTTGCTGCGTAAGCAACGTGGTAGGTATGTACCCCTACATCACACCCCTCCTAAAATTTGGTACAATGAGAGAAACTGTAATTATATAAACCAAATTTTAAAACATTAAAACTAATAAACAGTTATGACACGACAGATGATTACGTTGCAGTTCGACAACAATGTTGGAATTGTTTATACTACGGGTGTGTGCTGCTTGCTACTTGTCACAAAACAAACAATGCTCGCTTACAGTTCTATTTTTAGACACACAGAGTTACTACGCTCGAAGTACACAATGCTTATTCGATACGATTACAACAAATATTCACGATTACAAGATTCATTACACTAAACACGATAATGGCCATGATTGTTCGGTCAAAACGGAAACGAAACGCCACATGTCGATTACGAACGCGAGATTACACCAAAAATATCAGTAAGGTTCATGCTAAGATAATCATAATACTGCCGATGACGACGTCTCTGGCTAGAGTAATAGTGTAAATTAAAGAAATAGTGTAAATATAATAATAGTGTAAAGTAATAGTGTAAATGCGTACGGAGGTTTATACTTGCCAAATATATGCTTACCTAGACTTAGCCTACTTATACGGCAAATCGTACGGGCATTCTTACCGTGCGCCCACTGCGCGTCTTCGTCAGCGTTTTCTGCGCTGCGGCGTTGTGCACGTTGTCGTCGCATGCGTTGCCCTTTGCCCTAGTTGGGTGTTCCACGATTTTGATACTTGGTGTCGCAACCGTGGTTTCGAGTTCGTTAAACAGGTACGCCGGTTTAACCCTGTCGATTGATACGCTTACCCGCCTATTTGGTAATTGTAGTTCGAAAACTTTTGTGCCCCTTTTGATGACCTTGTAGGGACCATCGTATGGCGTTTTCAAAGGCTTTCGAACGGTGTCGTCCCTTAGGAATACGTGGGTGCAAGTTTGCAAATCTTTGTGTACGAACCAGTTTCGATTACATCGATGCGTATTATCGATTGGCTTCAATTTGCCGATAGCATCGCGGATGTTTTGTATGACTGTATTCGAGTCACCAAGTACCATTTTAGTCGTTGGCTCAAAATAATCGCTAGGCAAGCGTAATGTCTTACCGAACGTGTACTCAGCCGCGCTGACGTCATTGTCGCTGCGTCCTGCCGCGCGTAGTCCGAGGAGTACCGTTGAGAGCTCGTCTACCCAAGACTTCGAGTCCAGGCGCGCCATCAATGCTGCCTTCATGCCTCGGTGCCATCTCTCGACTAGTCCATTCGCCTGTGGGTGATAACTAGTGGTTCTTACCTTATCGACTCCCAGATACTTCATCAGGTCAGCGAACAGCTGGCTTTCGAATTGACGACCTTGGTCGGTCGTTAGTCTAACCGGACAACCGTAGCGTGTGATCCAGTTGTCGTATATTACCTTAGCGACTGTTTCTGCAGTAATATCCTTGATGGGGACTGCTTCTGGCCATCGTGTGCCGCGATCTATCATAGTAACACAATATCGATACCCGTCTTCCGATATTGGTAAGGGGCCCACGATATCGACGTGAACGTGCTCGAAACGTCCCGCTTGCTGAATGGTCCCATACTCCGAGATCGTGTGTCTGCCAACTTTGGCGCGCTGGCACCTGATACATGCTTTTGCCCAAATGCCAACATCTTGGTTCAAACCGGGCCAAAAAAATTTTTTTGTGATCATTTTTCTAGTCGAACGAATACCCGGGTGGCATAAGTTGTGCAAGCTGTCAAATGCCTGACGCCTAAATTCCTGCGGTAGGTAGGGTCTTGCTGCCGTTGTTGACATTTCGCAATAAATTTCTCGTTTGCAAGTAGGCAAAAACATGCTCTTTATGACTACATTGCTATTCGCTTTGTTATAAAGCTGTTGAGTAATGTAGTCATCGGTTTTCTGCGCGTCAGCTATTTGTTCATAGTCAAGGCTCGTGGGACAGGATATTGTGGCTACGCGCGATAAGGCGTCGGCTACAACATTGTCGTTACCGCTTACGTGACGAATGTCGGTCGTAAATTCGCTAATGAACAACAGCTGCCTTGTGCGTCTTGGCGTCTCAGAGTCGGTCCCTGTTTTGGTAAAGGCATGCGTTAGCGGTCGATGGTCCGTATATATGACCAATGGTTTGCCCTCAAAAGCTTTACGAAAATGTTTCAAGGATGTATAAATGGCTAGTAGCTCACGATCGTACGTGCTATAACGCTGTTGCGTTTTCGTCAAGCTTTTGGAGAAATACCCTAGAGGTTTCCACATACCTTTTTCAAGTTGTTGTAGAACTGCCCCTATGCACGTGTCAGACGCGTCGGTCATGAGTGCAAGTGCCGCGTCGGCGCTCGGGTACGATAACGTTACTGCGTTCTCCAATTGCGATTTACATACTTGAAACGCTGATTCGGCATCCGGTGACCACACAATAGGCGTCTTGTCGTTTTTTTTTGCGTTAGCTATGTACCTTGATAAGATTGCTTGACTTTTGACTGCCTGTGGAATGTGTCGCCTATAGAAATTTACCATCCCAAGGAATCGTCGCATTTCGTTTACGTCTTTAGGTTTCGGAAAATCGCTGACGGCTTTAACTTTGTCGTCCAAAGGCCGTATTCCCTCGGCGGAAACGCGAAAACCTACGAAATCGAGTTCGGTCGCCCCGAAACAGCTTTTTGCTAGATTTATAGTTATGCCATACCTGTTAAAACGTTCGAAAAGGAGTCGTAGATGTTCCTGGTGCTGTTCTTCGTTGTCACTCGCTATGATGACGTCATCGATGTAGCAGAAAAGGAAATCTAAACCTTCTAATACAGTATGGTGCATGAAACGTTGGAATGTCTGTGCAGCATTCCTTAGCCCAAATGTCATTCTTGTGAATTCGAATAATCCGAATGGCGTGATAATCGCGGTTTTTTCGATATCTGCCGGATTGATCGGAATAAAATGATAGGCTCTATTTACATCGACGCTTGAAAATATTTTCTTACCTGTTAGTACGTAGGTGAAATCGTTCAGGCGTGGAATGGGATACCTGTCGGGTTTGGTGATGGCGTTGAGTTGCCTGTAGTCACCACACGGACGTATATCTCCATTCTTCTTGGGTACGACATGTAGAGGACTTGCCCACGAGCTTTTGGACGGTCTACAAATACCCATTTCCTGCATATTTTTAAATTCGTCCCTTACCTTTTTGTAGCGATCAGGTGGAAGTGGTCGTGCCCTCGCGAAGACCGGTGGTCCTGTCGTCTCGATGTGATGCGTGACTGTATGCTGTGGAGGCTCTTTAAACGAAGTAGGTTTGGTGATGTCAGGGAATTCGTTAAGTAAATCGCGATACGGGTGGCTTTGGTCCACCGTTTTGACCGAGAGATCGGAACAGGCCCTTAAACTAGCGATTACATTTAATTTTGTTACACTGTCAATTAGTCTCCCTGACTTTAAATCTACAAGCAACCCATAATGGCTGAGCAAATCGGCCCCTATAATCGGTTGCTTGACGCTTGCTATAATAAATGTCCACTTAAAATCTCTCCTCAAACCAAGATCGAGTGTCAGCTGTTGTACCCCGTAGGTACTAATCTTGGTGCCGTTGGCGGCGTACAGGCTATAGTCACAACGCTCACTTTCCAATTTACACTTCACTGTACTCACTGGCAGCACCGAAACGTTGGCGCCGGTGTCAATGAGGAAGTTCAGATTGGAGATTGCATCACGGACGCATAGACGGCGATTAATGACCGCCACGCAGGGTCCCGTCGTCGACTGCATGGTGTCTAGTTTCCCTGGGGGACTCGTTTGCCCTCCCAGTTGCAGGGGTTCCTGCACTTGTCGGCTCTCTCTCCGAAACGATAGTGGTAATAGCATAGCTCCCCTGGAGGTAGTTCTTGTCGATTGCGGTTGCGGCTGCGGCTGCGGTTGCGGTAACGGAAGTCTCCTCTTTGCTGTGGACCGTTCTGTCGACTGCGGTCCTTACGTAGCTCCGCGACTTCAACGTTAAGTCGTTCGATGGCAGCGACCAGGCTGTTGTCCTCGTTGGTGTTTGCGACGCTCGCCACGTCGATGGGCTTGCCTGCCTCCATAACTTTGTCCGCCACATCCGCTAGCTTTGTTGCATCGCTCAGTGATGTGGCTGCTAAAACTGCCCTGATCGCTGCAGGCAGTTGTTTCTGCCATAACACCAGCAGCATCTCTTCGGTTATGCTTTTCCCGGCCAGGTTCTGCATGCTTCGTAGCAAGTGCGACGGTTTCTGGTCCCCGAGTTGCATGCCGCTGATTAGTTTGTGTATTCGCTCACTCTCCGATTCCTCGTAGACCGCCAGAAGTCTCTTTTTTACTGCTGCGTACTTCTCCGACGCTGGCGGATTCTCCAGGACATCCGCCACCTGCTGGATTACCTGTTTTCCCAGCTTCGCTATCAGCAGTTGAAACTTGGCGCAGTCCCCCGCGTTTTGGGGTGCGACCGCCGCCTCGAATTGAATGAACCAGAGCCTCGGCAAGTCGGCCCAGAAGTCTGGTATCCTCGCAGTTACCGATATTATTTCTACGTCAGTTTTCACTTCTGTCATCTTTGCGGTCGGTGAAGGGCGCGCCGTGGAGAGAACCGTGCGAATTATTTAATGCGCAACCTAGCCAACGTGAAGTTGAGTCGTCCCCGATAAGTGTTCGCGTGTCACTCGAGAAGTTTTTTCACAAATTAGGTCACCAATGTAACTAAGCTGTGTGTACCTAATATTCAGTCTGTATCACAGGGTATAGACTTCAAATAAAAGGTAGTTTAACGTTATTAGTGTCTGTATTTACTAGGTTCACATTTATGGTCGTAGGTACACTTAGTTATTCTAGTATACGGTAATTATTAGGTTACGTTAAGTTTACACGTATGGTTAGCTAGGTGCGCGGGGAACGACTGGCGATCCCGCGCTCCGTCGCGTACAAGTTGCTGCGTAAGCAACGTGGTAGGTATGTACCCCTACACCTATAACGAAAAAAAAACAAAATCACAATAACACCTTTTCACTAAATGCATCTGAAAGTTTATACGGTACATACAACAAAAACGCGATTTAAAAAATGTTTGTCTGTCGGTCTGTCTACTTGTTTGTTCTGGTTAATCTCCAAAACGCTAGACCGATTTTAACGGGACTTTCACTGGCAGATAGCTGATGATAGAAGGTATTTTTTAGAAAGACAATAAGGGTTCCGCGTAAAAAAATAAAAACACATTAAATCCAAGAGTATCTCCCAAACAGCGGGACTGATTTTGACGAGATTTTCACTTAATTAACAATTTAAATTCCAAGTCGCGAGCACAGCTAGTAAAACATAATAACCTACCTACCTATATCTCAGTAAATCCCTAATCTAACAGAAGGGTCCAATACGCTAATGGGTTTCATATATAATATAGGTTCCAGTACAAATAGCCGTCCCCAGGATTTATTGAAACAGGACCCCAAGACAAATGGCCTGACTTTTTTACACTAGCCAACGTTAGCTGCATATTTACGATGGGTGGCTTAAAGCGCTTTTCCGCTCGATAAAGCAGCTCCCGAGTGCAGTCATCGTATAAAACTATCGCTGAACTAATCAAACGAATCGGCTGTTTAAATCAAAGGGTTTAAGCTTATCCAGTTAAGTAAATTTGTTGCTGCTTTTCTTGATAAAGCGCTAATTTTATTGAGGGATTACGTGGGAATAAATAATAAATACTGACAAAAATGTCTCCTCAGCGTCTCCTATGCCTATGTATTCACACGGTTAATCTGGGACCGATAATATCTATACATTCTACGGTATCCAGACCTCAAATACGGCCACTATTAGACCAAAATATATTCTTAGATAGAATGGCTTCTGAATGTGAATCCTAACTCACAAAAATGTTTGAGGGCGGCGAAAGTACTGAGAAGTACTTGTAACTATTTCCTGCGACGTAGCTTTGAACTGAAAAAATATGTTATTTTATTTTGCATATTTTTTTCCCGAATATTTCGACCCTTGAAGTAAACATTGCAATGTGTACCTTTAGCCTAAAGTACCTGATAGCCTAAGCCAACATAGGCTAAGATAAAGGACCTTAAAGGAGAGCTCCTATAGCTAGAATCTTATCTACTATTAAAACTCTACAGACTTAGGAGCAACCATTGTTCAAAGTTCTGATACAGAACTTAATTCGATATCAATTCCAACCTAGCACGGAGATGGAACGTTTTGTATACCAAACCGCTCGCATCCTACTTATACCCCTCACAACTTCGATTGCTCCCAACTTATCCATTCTAACTTCACCTCGTGACTTCCATACCCTCATTTCAAAGTCTGACAGTAAAGTATCACAACAGGTTCATACCTAGCTTGATTGGGAAAGGAAAATTTACTACACACCACGACTTCAGAAACAACAGGGTAGGCTATCATTTGTAGGTCTACAAATGATAGCGTTTTAAATAAGATTACCTACTTAATGTAAGTTTATCACTTTCACCAGTTTTCCCGTTAGCCCCTCAAGCTAAGCTAATGCTCGTGTTAGAAGTCGGCTCACGGTAATAGTTTAATGACCAGGATGAGGATCGAACCCGGAACCTTTCAATTACGAGATCGGCCTCTCTAACAAAGCTTATTGACTGCATTTATCCCGTTTTTTATGCCATACGTGTACGTGGTACGACTTATAACAAACTTTCTTTCTAAGAAACTGTCTACATAACCATCAAACCTACAACATTTCCTTATATAAATAAATGTAATACAAGTAAATCTTATTTATTTAAAAAGGTGGATAAAGTTATAACAATATTGGGACACCCAAAAACAGAGTGGTTGCCGGAAAAACACACCAATTTCCCGGAGTTTCGCGTGAAACAACTGAACGGTGGGAAAACTTCGCCAACAGGAAAAAGTTATAATGCCATTCGATAATTCAATTTGCTTTCTCAAATAAAAAACTTTCAAAGACGTCTTTAAAGAGTACTCTCTAGTATGGGCTATTATCGGAAATCGGATATTTATTTTGTCACAACTTTGTCAACTCATAAAAAATTATCCTTATAAGAAATTCTACTGTGCGTATATTTGTACCTCTTCTCCTAAACGGCTTGACAAATAACAATGAACGTATCAATCCTAGTGACACCCAAACCAGACGAAATTACGAAAAGGCCATTTCTGAAATTTACCCTTTTGAGAATCGAACCTGCAACAACTGAGCGGCCTACGCTCTAACCGTCTACGTTTGTGGCGAGAATATTTTTTTATATATTTTTTATATTCTTTTTGTTTATTTGCTGCTAGTCACAATAAAGTTTTTTCTTTCTTTTTATTTTCTAACCACTAAACCAAGTGGTCATCCTACACGGGGCAGATATCTTTGTTGTTGAGCATATTCTACAAAAGGCAGAGATGATTCAGACCCAAATCGCGCTGACAATAGACGGTAAAACTAGACCAGGGGCGCAACTCTCTTAACCTTAATAGTTTTTCTGTAGAAAATATGTCAAAAATGACGTATTCATGTACACGATACGTCAGTTTTGACATATTGCGAGTCGATCGAGATGCCAGAGGTTGCTCAAATGCTATTAAGGTATCTTCTATACAAATAAATAAAATTGGAGTGTCTGTTTGTAATATCAAAATAAGACCTTTTCACTAAATGCATATGAAAGTACATACGACACCTATAGCAAAAACGCGATTTAATTTTTTTTTGTCTGTATGTCTGTCTGTCTGTGTGTTTGTTCCGGGTAATCTCCGAAACGGCTGGACCGATTTTGACGGGACTTTCACTGACAGATAGCTTATGTTATAAGGAGTAACTTAGGCTACTTTAATTTTAGAAAAACAAAATTTAAAAAATGGGTTCTATCGCGCGGGCTCAGAACGCGGGGCGGGCTTTTTTGTTAAGTTAAATTCCACGCGGACGAAGTCGCGGGCTCAGCTAGTTCTCTATAAAATACGATAGAAATTCCAATGTATTAATTCAATTTATATTTAGATAAAGGAAATATTGAGTGAGTTACGGGACAAATAGGGTTATTCGCACCCAGAATGTTGTTAAATTCTAGCCACGATCCCTTGTTATGATCGCCACGCTTTTCTTGAATAATATTTCCACAACACATTAAGGTATGCCTTACGTACGGTATAGTTTGGAGATAGACAACACTCGTCAATTTTAATTGTCACCTTTATTAATCCCTTAAGCGCTACGCTAATTAAAATCCGTAGCGTTAATTAAAATCAATCAAAATGTCTTCTAAAAAGCTTTCTGAATCTGTTAAAACAAATCGCTATGCTCCAATATTTTTTACGATAAATTAAACCATTTAAAATGCCAAGATACTGGTTGCGGCTGATAAAGCACATTAATCATGCTTATATTTAACACAATACAATATTAAATCGTGAATTTATGGGTGTAGGCCCGACAGTGTAGGGCATTTTGGTTGAACCTTTGGCACAAGGGTGGTTAAATGACCTCAGTTTCAAAGGCCAGTCGTTTTTCAAAGAGGTTATGACGCGTGAAAATATAATTGGATAAGTTCCTAGCTGCTTCAAACTTTATGAAACTTGGTAGGTATCTCAATATTTCGTATAGGTACTTACGTCACTATTATTAAGATAGAATTTAATTTTGCTGATCGCTGTTCGCGACACATAAAAAATAATAATAGTCTCTTAAAATATGAAAACATAATCTATACCAGTTTATAACAATCTGGATCGATGCTCTGGTAATAGGTACTTTTGCTGGTTTCGCTCACTCTATTCGCTCAGTCTACGTTATTCTTTGTATTAGCTTTGTTGGAGATACCAACCAGTAATGTGATAACCTCAGAAGGATACAGAAGGACACCCTGTCTATATGCCTTTTAAAGCCGCTACGAGCCTAATTCAACTTTAAAGCCGCATTTTCGGTAGGGGACATGTCGCAGAAACTTATCGGCCGACATTTACGTGGTTTTGAAGCGAGGCTTCTATACGGACGTTCAGGGCGCTCGCCGCGCGGCCACTTGATCCGTGCTAAGCGTCAGTAGCGTTATACGATTACGTCAGTTTTACGTCAGATGGGTTACACGATATATATAGGTATACAGAGTGGCAGCTGCGCCCTACGCTTTACACTATAAAGATTCGCTTCTTTCGGGCAGACGGCACTGTTTTTTTTGTGGGACGAAGTCGTCCGACATTTGCCTTTTTCAAACTACCCGTAATGATTAGTATGTCGCCCGAGGAGGTAATCAATATGCTCTCGTTGGACCACACTACTCCCATTTCGCGGAACACAAAGCGACACGCGTCCTCACTACACAAATGGTGCGCGACGTCGCGTCGCCCGATAAGTAGAATTCATGTCGGGCTACAAAGTCGCAGGAAAAATGTCGCCTAGTGAAAACACATCTTAAATCTAGTCCCAAATTCTGTGGAGTTGCAAACAGTCGCTGTTGCTATAAAATGTAAATGATCACACTAAGCTTTCAAAGTGCGGCAATAGGCTCAACGCCTCTAGACACTGTACAAGGCCTCGTTATCAATTTAACCGTGCAAAGGGTGCAAATCCGTTCGTCTCTTATCGGCTTTCTCTGGTCGATGGCAGAGAGATTGTAAATCTCATTGGAGGCAGTTGGAAATAGCTGGCTTGCAAATATTTACTGTCGCCTGCTCTGGAAAACATTTCTCACATTTTTAGTGTAGGTATTATTTTTGTGAATTTATCTAAAACTATGCATGTTTAGAAAAAGCTTTTAAAAACCAAACTCCATTCGTACAACAATGGTTTGGTCTAGGTAATACTTTCAACTAATCAAGTAGGCTACCTATACCTAATTTACGTACCTATAACCTCATAAGTACCAACGTAACTATTAAACCAAAACTACTCGTTGTATCAGAGTTATTAAGGTGCTTTATTGCCCTCTTACACGCCAGACCGACCGCCTCTATTGCTTGACATTAATAACTTTATGTTCTCCCTGAAGTAGGTATCTAGCCATCTACCTTCGGAGGCAGACTTTAGCTTGAACTGTAACGCCGGCCGTCTGAAGGCCCGCATGAGAAATTCCAAAACACGTAGCTATATAACCATCGGTATAATACCTGCAACTATTTGTCATTAAAATCTATCGCGTATTATAATTTTATCGTAATTATAATACAATTTATGAATATTTTTGCTTGCTAATTAAATTATTATTTACTTAGAAAATATTATAGTTACGTATAGTTTGTCTTCGCTTGGCATCTATTTTATCATTTTTGTCAGCAACCCTATTCCTACATAAATCGTGGTTAGTTCCAGAAATAACTACTTAGGTACTATAATTTTATATGACGGACGGACAAAGTGGTTCTTAGTAACATCTTTCTTATCTTCTTGAGTAATATACAGGACCCAATACTGAATAATTAAATGAAAGGAGCTACCCTCTCCGTGACAAATCCTCTTAAGTTTCCTTCCAAGCGGAGGAAGCCTGAGGAAAATACGGTTATTTATACACGAGCCATCGATTCTTTGTTTCAAAAATAAGGTTTATCAACGAAAAGGGAAAGATTGGGAAACCGACTGATCCCGTTTCTATCAAAGTATTAAGTCTGGCTCTATGCCAAAATAAAAACAACCCTTATCTTCTTCTGTATGGGGTACATTTTCTAAATAATACCTACGCAAGAACTATATAGGTATCCCACGCATTAGCTCTTAAACACACAAATACGCTGGCTTTTGGCCTGAAATACCTAATGTTTATTTGTATATTGTGTAACCTACAGAGTACATTTTCCATTACATGCGTGTTTTAAACATGCTGTGGCATCATGTTGCAAAACATGATTATTGTGTCATGTTTCATCTTCCCACCTCACGTGTGACTTGTTCTGAATACAAATCAAGTTTAAATTTACTCCTGATTAACTGCTGAAGTTTAGAGAATGTGCCCCGAGCACGCAAATTTTAAGAGAAAAATCGCTAAAAGATGTCGGTGTCTCTTCATTATGGTGAAATGGGATTTTTAAAGATGTTACTTACTTACTTAATCCCATTTTTTATTACACTTTTGGAACCATCCTACTAATATTATAAATGTGAAAGTTTGTGAGTGTGGATGTATGTATGTATGTATGTATGTTTGTTACTCCTTCACGCAAAAACTACTGAACGGATTTGGATGAAATTTGGAACACAGATAGTTTATAACCGGGATTAACATATAGGATACTTTTTATCCCGATAATCCCGAAATTTTTGTTACGTTAAATACTACGCGGACGAAGTCCGTGGGCACAGCTAGTAAGTCATATTATAAGTAGTAGACAGTAATTTGGCTGATTTATAGGTACTAACCTTAGGTCATAGTCTGGATTTTTTCATATTTTATCAACTTAAACTCTATCTACTTACTTAATTAGTATTTATAGGCAGAATTTTCTTACTATATCGTCACCATCAGGCATTTAAATTTTTAAATCATTTCTACTAGGTTAGTGCTACATTAATAGAAATCCCTCAAATGTTATGAGATAGTTTATGCACGTAATAGATTATCATGAAATATGTATTAATTATTCATTAATTATAAAATTGTTTAAATATACATGATTTATTATAAGAATTGTTAAAGTTCGAAAACATTCAATTATTAGACTTAATTATGATTAAAAGTATTTGATTTGACTAAACCACCAAACGTGGCGGTATAAATACCCCCTCTGTGCCAGAATTCGATTCATTCTGTTGTGAGCCGTGAACGAGGAGAGTCGTAAGTTAAGTACCCATTATTTCTTCTATTGTATTATTTCTTCTATTGTATTTTAAATATGTGTTAAGTGATGTATGTAGCATAATAAACAATATTGTTAAGCCCAATATTTTACGCCGTTGGTATTTCAATGATTATTTCTTCCTACCATTAAATATATATGCTACATAACTGTTGTTCTTTGTTATACCTATCTTTTCCATCCATAAGCTTTACAGTCTACTATCAATCCGTAATAAAGTAGACCAGCTTTATATATGTATCGCTTATTTCGGTATAAATCAAAGTAAATGCTTCATCGTAGATTTATTATATTTTCAAGTTGCTAACTAAATAAATCTAACACACGCATGATTCTTAGACATGGAACCTGGAAAATATTATTTTAAAGTTATTTACCTCCCTGCGACCGTGAGTGAGGGTGAAAGTACAAAACACACGATGAATAATTCATTGCGGGCTGGCCATCGCTCTGAGGCCGCTGATTCAGTTAAAGCGCGCGACGGACACAAAACTCGAATCAAATTCTGGCAGCTCATACGTAGGTACCTACTTACTTACCTATTTTAATTTATTTACTATTAATTTGTTTTAATATGAACGTAGGTACCCATCAATATAAGCAAATGCGTACGATACTTGAATTGTTTACCTTTGACTTAAAATTTTCCGCCCCTATCAGGGGATATAACTTGAAATAGATTTTCGTGAAATATAAAAATAATTACACTATCACGTCTGAATTTCCCATAGAGGTAGGTCGTGATGCTCAGTTGATGAAAATCCCAGTTGTGCTAACTAATATTTGAGCCTGAGCCTAAAGGATTCCAAGACAAGTGGCGCGTTTAGTAGATCAAGCAAGATACAAAGAAATTTTAAGTACTTACCTAATTATTAGGATTTATTTGGGTAGGTACACCTACCCCTAAAAGCCTCGAAAACAAAGGTAGCTTAGTTAAGAAGGCACCTATTTGCGAATTAATTCCTCCTGAAAAGACATTACATACAGACGGTCCAAAAAGTGAGGAGCTAATCTCACAGATTTATCGTTTATTTTCACGAACATAGATCATAAAGAATGGGTTAGGTATAGTTAGGTATCGATACCCACCTACCGCAAAATTCTTACGATATGAATCCCCTACGTAATGCTGATAGCTTATTAAATAAAAACTATAGTGATTGTAAACTCTGGTGCGTAAGTTAAACGTTCTTTAAAATAATCAACATCCTAACGACTTATTTCAGCCGGGCTGTGTCATCATCATCATCATCATCATCAGCCTATGCTTGTCCACTGCTGGACATAGGCCTCCTCTAATGAGCGCCATAGCGCCCTGTCTTCAGCTTGCCGCATCCAGCATCTGCCTGCAGTCTTTCGCAGATCGTCATCCCACCTGGTCGGAGGGCGTCCTACACTACGCTTGCGCGGGCTGTGTACGGGTGCGGTTATCATTTAAGACATAACTTGAGCTCCCTACGTCTCTCGTAATTTAGTAGGTAAGTACTTACTACTTGATTAAGCGACTATGTTCCCGAACAAATTAAAACGTACAGGTACATTAAGTACTGCACGGAATTTTAATGAAGAGACCGCACGAAACTACTTTATTGCCGTGTATCAACACTTTCATCTCAAGCTCTAATACCTATATGCTCCTTAAAAATGGACATTATTTTAAAACTGAAATAATAAAATCGCATAATAAAAATGCATCTTATCCTGCGGTTAACACATTATTGCCGTGATATTATTAGTAGCAGTCGTTGTGGCAGATTATTTACATAACTCTTATTGAGTTAGATGTGTCCTAGGACGATAATATTTAATTTTGTGCTGTAAGTGTGAAGTTCAGACTTAAAAATACTACGTTGTAGCAGTAAAACCGAAATAGTTGGCTTTGCTATAATTGCCATTGCTATGTATGTACCGTTGCTAGAGTCTGGCACACAAAAGTTGAGCCTGAAAAAGCGCGGCAAATTTAAAAAATCTGCGTGTGGTATCGCTAGGTATATGAGAAATAAATAGTCTTGATACTTTACAAAAAAATTAATAAACATTTCGTTTAGGTTCGATTTTCCTATATGAGGTAAAATTTTACCTAATTACATATTATTTTACATATTATATTCTATTTTATCTATAATGCTTTTAATCCATATTACTCTGGAATTTTAACTTGAGAGCAAAGAATAGTAAGATGCCGCAGAATGCAGAACATTCTAGATAATAAAATGTTATTGTAGATATAAATAAAATAAAAAGTTAATTATTTAAATATTAATTTATTTTAAGAGTCATAACATAATAAAAAAAAAAATTCAATTTCTAGTGAGCCATCCGAATCACTGCTATCGTCCCATACATTTATGATGAACCGCTATATAGATATTATTTAAGTATCAAGACTAGTTCTAGTAACTATTTATGCCGGATATATATAACAAGTTGCCATGTAAAAAGTTTCAATAAATCTCAGGTTCAACTTTCGTGTGCCAGACTCTTAGACCATTTATCTATGGACTCGACTTACATGATCATTCCCCTCTGCCAAGGTATAAGAACAATAAGGTCTAACACGTTTATAAAAAGTGTTTATGGAATCGATTTAATCAAAGTCAGTATCGTTTTCGATGTGAAAGGTGCTCCATAAAAAATGCCGACCTGCGCTATAAACCATTGCAAGAAGAGGTCAAACACCTCTAATCTACAAAAAAACGGTGTAACGTTTCATATGTAAGTGTTTTTGGTGTAAATAATCCCTTATTTCTAACTAAAATAAATAAAATATAAAATGTCATAAAATCGAAAACATTATCGATTAAACAATCGAGTACGAAATAATTGAAAAGTGTAGTATGGTATCTCGAGTTCGCCATTTTGAATAGTTGCGGCAGTGATAAATTTATGATTGTGGATGTGTATCGATAAAATTATATTTTTTGGAGTTTTTATTATATTTTACTTTAAATTATATATAGTAAAAATAAAATTACTTATTGTTATTTTTTACTTTGGGAAATCTGGAAAAATAGTGGACTATTTTTCCAGATTTCCCAAAGACCCTCAATTAAAACCAAATGGGAAAAATCTTGCAATAGAAAGTGGGGTTGGGAACCTACTCGCACAAGTATTATTTGTTCAGTACACTTTGATTCGTCGCAATTCCAATGTTCATCTAATAAACGACGAAAAAATAGTAGATAATGTCGTACCAATATTATTTTTTAGCTGATGCCGTAAGTATTTTATTTATACTTCTGCTGACATGATTCTAAAATTTCACTGATATACACATGTGAAGTATATATATTAGTGATGCAGTAGAAGTTCCACCTTGTATATTGTCGTAAAATATTATTTATTTTAAATGCTTCATTACCACATCGAGGGATTTTTTCAAAGTAATGCATAAACGATAAATCATCGTACTGTCTAGGATACCATAATATACAAAATAATTCATATTTTGTATTAGATGAAGAAATGCACACGTCTATGCAATATTTTTGTGATAATGAGCAAGTAAAACTATCGATATATCTAATTAGAAATATCGATATTGGTTTCTCCCTATTGCACTTAGTGTCTTACACTCGTAAATTCTTGCATGTTGACGTGTTTGACCGATTAGTGTGCGTAAAAGTTACTAGTGTTGAATATTTATTTAAGTGTGCATTCATAATGACACAATTTTTTTTTAGTAATTGTGCATCATTTCTTTGTAGTGGTTACCTCGTCCCCCCCAAAATTTGACAGAATTTTTTATTAGTAAAATGAAGCACGTTACGCCTCCTTTAGTTAACACCTCTCTGGCCAGACTCTATCTTACAAGTTTAAGCATCACTACAATCTATGGCATTCTATTTCTAAGATTTTGCGGCTGGCTGTCAGTGTCAATGTCATTGTTTGATTATTGTATTCTCTTGACTCTTTGGTCAATCAATGTCATTGTTTTTGTTATTGTGGTGTGTTTGCGTTTTTGGTGTGGATAAAGTGAAAAGTAAAATAAATAACAGAGTTAATTGTTGGTTGAATTCTTCATAACATATTCAAAACCTGTAGGACGTCAAAACTTGTATAATTTACGTATTTTCGTAGCATCGTCGTCGTTAAATTTGCACATTGAAACCCACGTCGCTTTACAGTCCGACAAGAAATTGAAGATTCCAACAATTAAATTTATGAAGAGATGATGATATCAGAGGTATATCGTTTATTTTATAATCATAAAGACATCGCACTAGCATATTCAAAATACACATGACAACATAACCTCATTTTATTTACCTATACACTCAGATTGCTCTGAGCCTACAGTTAAATAAATTAGGGTCCTACATATTAATTTATGTCATTCATTTACAATCATCATTAGTAGTACTATAACTTCATATTCTTTCATTCCAGCTTCCTGGTAATGAGGACTCTGGCCCCACATGCCGGACTTATGTCTTCCAAAATGAAAGTCACACATTAGGAAATGCTTTGCAATGTATTATAAATGGATAGTAAGTAACTATTTGTCAGCAAACCAACCCAGTTTACATCAAGCAATCCTGGAAACTAATGGAAATCTTGTAGAGAATGACAAGCAATGTCCTAGAAATACATAAATCCTCCAAATTGTCTGAACAACCACTTCTGAATTAGATTTATATCCAAACCAAATAGATAACCTAAAATTTTTCACCCTATTTATGTATCATCATCTGCAATATAGTTTGGCATAGCAGCAATCTTCCCACTACTGGGGTGATGGCTTTTTTTCATATCATTAAAAAGTTTTATTTGTTGCAGTGATGATGTCGATTTCTGTGGCTACACCGTGCCACATCCCGCCGAAGCCAAGATGCACTTTAGGATACAAGCGAAAGAAACTCCAGCATTAGAAATATTGAAAAGAGGACTCACAGACTTGGAGAAAGTTTGTGATCATACTATAAATTTATTTGAAAAAGAAGTAAAAGAATTCAGCAAATCTTAAAATGGTGTTTAATTTCAACATTGAAGTATATGTAGATTTGTAAGTTTAAGCTACCTACCCAAGTGACTTTAATGTAAGTGCTGGAAATAGCAACTAGAAATATATTACAGAGACAAGTCATAGGTCAGCCTACTAGAACCTAATAGATCAAAAGCATATATTTTGAAAGTACAAGTTAATTTAAATCTCAAATGATATTGTGTGTCATTCTGCAAAATACAACTAAGCTGAATTAGATAAGAATATTTCAATTTGGCTCTTTGGTTCATTAAAACTCATACACAACTGCGTACCAAACCAAAATAGCACAGGTCACATCTCAGGCAGATTACACAGCTGATATCCTTTGCACTTACAATCTCTAAAATAGTCAAGTGGAAAATAAAAAGTGCAAATAAGTGCCAAGTCATTTATTTTGAAGTTGTACAGAATAACTGTTTAAGCCTTGAATTCAGAATAAGGCGACTTTGTGAGTGGGATATCCCTCCACAAGTCTGGTGTGAGGTAGGCATAAGTCTTGGCAATAGCCGCATAAGTGGCCTTAGCGAAGTTGCCGAGGGTACCAGTGGAGCCACGGGCAGATGTGTAGCAGTCCTGGACACCAGCCATCTGAAGCAGCTTCTTGGGGACAGGGGCAGACACAATTCCTGTACCACGAGGAGCGGGGATCAATCTCACAGTGACTGAACCACACTTTCCGGTGACCTGAAGTGAGAAGATAAGAATTTGTTATCACGGAATACAAATACAATTTCAGGTGAAAATTTGAATTATATAATCAGACGCGTTAACGAACTTCACTGGAATTCCTCAGAGGATACCACGAATGAAATGATTATCAGTTTCATCATTCAATTAAAGTTAACCTAAAGGAAATTTGATATTGTAGATGTAAGATAATTACCTTGCAAGGCACAGTGTGGGGCTTTCCGATCTTGTTACCCCAGTATCCTCTGCGCACAGGGAGGACAGACAGCTTGGCGAGAATGATAGCCCCACGGATGGCAGTGGCAACTTCCTTGCTGCACTTCACGCCAAGTCCAATGTGGCCATTGTTATCTCCAATGGCAACGAACGCCTTGAAACGCGTACGCTGACCGGCACGGGTCTGCTTCTGCACGGGCATGATCTTCAGCACCTCATCGTTGAGGGACGGCCCAAGGAAGAAGTCGATGATCTCGAATTCTTTGATAGGCAACGAGAATAGGTAGATGCTCTCGAGTTTGTCGATTTTTCCCTCGCGGACGAGGCGCCCGAGCTTGGTTACGGGCACCCACTCTTTCTGGTCCTCCTTTCCGCGTCCACGGCCGCGACCGCGACCACGTCCGCGACCACGAGGGCCGCCGCGACCTCGGTCGCCGCCGCGAGAACCAAAACCACCGCGGAAACCGCCACGTCCACCGGCTGGAGCAGCGTCCGCCATTCTATTAAGATAATGCCTCGAATTAGTCACATGGCGAGTATGTAGTGGAGGTTGGATGAAATATAGGTAAAATCAGACGCGTTAAGGCCATCACTGTGTGTACACTATGGTAGATACCACGAATGAAATGAAATTTTGGTCTCATCATGAAAGTATAACCACGTGGGGTTCAAATAAAATAAAGGTTAGAAACTGTAAAATTAACACAATTCATGAAAATCTACATATATTAGAATCAAATGTTACTAATTATAAGATTAAAACTATCAGAACCTTGAAGAATACAAGTAAAATTAAAATAAAATTACAACTTACGTTGAACAGTGAGCGCAGGGAAACAGTCAATTACAAAATGGCCGAGTCGGAATTTATTATTGCGCGTCACACGCTGACTGACGTAAAGAGGAAGGGGAAAGATTTTTTAATATTGGAACATGATCCTTTGGTATCTTTACTCTATGCTTACTAAATGTTGCACCGAGGGCAAAAGTATTACTCAGATTGAACCATAATTGAGTTTTTTTATGCACTTTTTAGAACTGAGAACCACTTTTTTGTACGTGCGATATTTGTATTTATTTATCAACAATCAACAGTAACAACTTCATAGTTATTTCTCATAGCATCATGTACAACATATGGGAAGACTGGTATGCCGTGACAAGCTGCACCATGCTGACCAGTTTTAGACAAAGCCACCACGGCTCCCATGAAGTCTGGATAATGCACCGCTATCCTATTAACAGCTGTTCGGGCCGCCTCTGTGGGTGATGCACCACGACGCATTTCTTCTACAGCTAGAAAGCTGTAACAAAAATATAATGATGCTACTAGACCTTACTAATTAGTAAATTCATGAAGTACAATATTTATGCTTTATTAGAAACTTTTCCAATTATGTATCTAGAGTATCTACACCTACCTGGGGAGAAACCTAAGCATGACGTCACCATCTCCTGTCGCCGAAGCACCACCCACAGCGTTGTCTGCGTATGCCCCTGCCCCTGGTATAGGAGAGTCACCAATTCTTCTGTGAATCACAGAGTAAATTACAAATTAGGTATTATACTTCAATGAAAAAATATATATTCGATTTATTTTTGGAATGGTAAAAGCTGAAATATGTTAGTAGTTATTAACACTGACCATTCGTAAATACGCAAGGATTAATCAATGCCCAATGCCCTACTATTGATCAATCCTGGGATAATGGCATTGTATTTTGAATAATTTACCCAGGTATTTTATATTTAGCGCCATTCGTAGAAGTACCGGCCGCTACGTCGCCATTCTTATCAACGGCGACCATTCCAATTGTATCATGGTTATATCTGTCCACCATCATGGCCTCTGGTTGGTGATGACTTGTCTTCTTTATTTTGTGGTAAGGCCCACAGGATTTACTCGGATCTGGCTTGACATCCTGAGATAAGATTGGTGGAAATAAAGTGATATTGTATTATCAATCCACTTGAGATTCTGTGATATATATTATAATGTAGTAAATTCTGTGATCGTGTGATAAGTTCTTATGATTTACAGCGCCACCGAGCGGGTTCAATTGTGAATCTAACTAAACCATGAAGGGACCCACTCAAATACACAAAATAATTCATCCAAATCGGTCCAGCCGTTTCGGGTCCAGGGACAAACCCACATATAGAAGAATTATATATATATGTTGCATCATCAAGGTAAACACACCTCTGCACTTATTAGTAATTTAGTACAATGGTCACTAAAAATAACACTGCTTATTCTATCTTAACATCTACACCGCTAACCCAAATATTCAAGAGTTAACTAAAATTTTACCATCCAGAAATTAGGTTGGCACTGGTTTTCGTTGCGCCATTTCATCCACAATTGTTTAGACTCGGGAGTACTGAGTGACTCTTCATGAAAGCCCATGTCCAGAGCAAACTGGGTAGCCAGCTCCCCAACCAGGAATGAATGTTTTGTGTGCTCTAACACATGACGAGCGACTGATATAGCTCTTTTTATTCGCCGTAATGCACCAACTGCTCCCACATTCATGGTTCTCCTGGAAAATATTAAATACGATTTTATGGAATTACAAAACAATATGAATCAAGTTCCATGGCACTTATTGCTTGCTTTTAATGAGGTTTTTACCCTAAATTAGGGTAATTAAGGCCACATTGCTGCATCAGTCCATGAATTGATTATAATTCAAAATGAAGCATAGTTTTATTCTATGTATAATATAAATAATAATTTTACATTTATATTATCAATATAAAATTATACTTATGACATACATATAATTGCAGATGCTTGCCATTCATATGATAGTGATAACAATACATTTTTATTACATAGGTAGGCAGTCAAATATAGAACCACCTCCTTTATAAATTGGTAAAAATAATAATAAGTAAGTACCAACAGGTAATGTCGATGTAATATTATTTTCGATAGAGGGCTTTGTCTAGCAGTGGAGAGAAACAAGCTGATGATTATGCCTATAGTCATACCCATCCATAATTAGCGCATCCAGAGTAGTCTCACTGTTTTCATCAGGACTGCCGCCATAGCCTACGGTGCCATCACACTGCTGGGCCTCGCATACTGACGCCCCTTGCTCTATTGCGTCTAGAGCCTGCCCACCCTCCTTCAGGACTTCCCAGGCTGCAAACAATTTATTAATTCTTATAACCTATCAGTGTTATCATGTTTTATTTAATGTAGATGTTTTATTTAATTGTACTACCTGGCTGTGTAAAGCCTTAAGTAAGTATTTACAGAGCACAAATTCCTTTAATTATTTTATTTACACTTACAGGTGGCTGCACTCTAGTCTATTTTTGTTTTATAAATAAATACCTTACTTACCTCTTATGGTAGAATTTGTAAATCTCCATGTAGTTATTACAATAGGAATATTAGATTCACTTTTCACGTAAATAAAGTGAGAGCTGTAAACTATAACAGCGAATAATAAGTTCAACATATTTTGTTCGTTTCTTATACTTTTTCAAATAAGAATTAAAAATAATGAGTGATAACAAATCGCGTTATCTTATCACTTTTCAAAGACATTATTCTATTTTATTCATAAGAGTATGAGTCTTTTAAGCGCACTAAGCCCAATAAACTGGTCACACCAAAACAAAGAAAAAAAAACTACAACCAATCGCAGAACGGTCTGATAAGGTTTTTTACAGTGATTGGTTACACAGAAGAATGAGATAAGATTTATTTTTGTTGTGATTTGTTTTGTTTTGACAAATTGTCAATTTCATTTCCTCATTTCCTCCCGTTCAAAGAGGTTTAAGGTTTTCATTAGTTTATCCTTTTTGTGATTGAAACAATAATTTTAGCGAATTATTTGCGATGGATTTGGATACATTTTGCCGTGAATTGCCGAAAGTTGTGAGTGTACCAGATTTAGACAAATTTCATCTCACTAAAATACCTACATTCATCATAAGTTCCTTATTTCTAAAACCTATTTGTATATTTTATAGGAACTACACGCTCACTTAAATGGTTCTTTGAGTCGTGCTACAATGTTACAATTAAAGAGGTTTCATGCGGATTCAGGTCTTGTGGATAAAACAAATGCTTTCATTGACGAGTTCCAAATAGGATCCGGCGACTCCAGGAACTTAGCAGAGTGAGTAATTACTTAACAGTTCCCTTGGAATATTTAGAATTTAGATGTAGGTATAGCACCTGACATCTTCTTGATGTAAGTTTAAACTATCTGTTTTAGCTATCTAGACTGACTGACAGACAATGAACAGCCTAAACTGGTGGACCTAAAAGCATAAAAATTATGTTGTAACGCCCACACAACGGATGTCCTTATAAAACTTGAGTATAAAGTATTAAACTTTTATAAAAACAAAAACAATGCAATATTTGTGAAAATACATATTTCAGTTGCTTTCAAGTATTCAGCATCGCGCATTCCCTAACAAATACTCCCAAAGCACTCTCTATGGCCACCACGCTGACGCTGCAGGAGTTCCAAGATGATGGATGCTGCTACTTGGAGCTGAGAAGCACACCTCGGGAGACTCCACACATGTCCAAAGAACTATACATTGAAGCTATTATACAGGCAATACAGTGAGTTTATATAATTTTAATAGTTCCATGCATAATTTGCATGGAACTATTAAAATTTCAAATATTCAACAATAATTACAATTACACCCAAATATTCTCCGAAAGGGTAGAGAGTGGTCAGATGCAGTCAGTATAGCCACATTTATTTTATAACTAGCTGTGCCCACGGACTTCGTCCGCATAGTATTTAACGTAACAAAAATTTCGGGATTATCGGGATAAAAAGTATCCTATATGTTAATCCCGGTTATAAACTATCTGTGTTCCAAATTTCATCCAAATCCGTGCATTCCTTGACCCATAAATTATACCTTCACACTTATACCTTGTCTATTTGTATTTTTTTCTTACCACAAAAATGGCAAACAGGAATATGGCCCACTGTAAAAATCATTTAACACTTTTCTTGAAATGTTCTGTAATATTTCAGGAAGTCTTCAATTCATCTAACAATGGTGTCATGCCTCATAGTCTCAATAAACAGGAACTCAACAGCTTCTGAAGCGGAAGAAATAGCAGACATAGCAATAAACTTCAACAAGAAATACCCAGATGTTGTGGTAGGCATTGAATTGAGTGGTGATCCAACCATGGGGGACTTCCAAACATTTGTGCCCGCTCTCAAAAGAGCAAAGGATGCTGGCTTGAAGGTGAGTTACAATTTTTTGAAACTACTTTTTATTAAGGGGTTGGCAGATCTGTAATACATATATCCATTGGCTAGTTATAGTTTGAGTATGAAACAACCCACACACACTTTTGCAGACCAAACCAAGTGCAAGTGGTTGTAGGTTGGTAATCTTTCCGTTGACTGTGAATACACATCCTGGTGGGTAACATGCAAGCATTGCCTTTGGTGCACATCCATAGGCCACGGTAACTGATTACCATCAGGTGGGTTGTACGTAAGTTAGGTAGGGATATAAAACAAAACTCATCAGAAAAGATCAGCTACACTTATAAAAGTGTTTCAGACAATTAGAAGAAGAACGTTTTAATTAGCATTGATATTTGATATTTATTTAAGTGCTCTAAGACTGAATTTGAGTATGGCTGGCTCTCATTCTAAGTCTCACTGCAAATGAGACAACCATGTCCTTAATTTCAGGTATCATTGCATTGCGGCGAGGTGTGCAACCCAGGAGAGGTGATGGAAATGTTACAGTTCACGCCAGACAGGATCGGACACGGCGTCTGCGTACATCCAAGCTTTGGCGGCACAGAGCACACATGGTCCGCATTGTGTAAATCCAAAATACCTGTTGGTAAGTCGACTTCAATAATCATTAGTTTAAATGCGACCCATTATTGGTTTGTGTAGTTTGAGTATCACTGTGGTATCACTACTATGCTCAGAAATATCCTACTTCCTACTAATACTATAAATGTGAAAGTTTGTGAGTGTGGATGTATGTATTATGTATGTATGTATGTTTGTTACTCCTTCACGCAAAAACTACTGAACGGATTTGGATGAAATTTGGAACCCAGATAGTTTATAACCGGGATTAACATATAGGATACTTTTTATCCCGATAATCCCGAAATTTTTGTTAAGTTAAATACTACGCGGACGAAGTCGTGGGCAGCAACTAGTCTAACATAAATGTCTACTACAGATAAATCATTCACGATACCTGATAACAGACGGCGCTGAATGCAACGTTTAATACATTTATGAAATCTTGATTAAAACCTTAAACGCGATATCGATCGATTTACTGATACGATCCTTTAACTGGTTTATAATTAAACTGGTATATTATGTGTGTTCGATTTTGATTATACGCCCATTTAAAATATTTTTTTCAGAGGTGTGTCTCACAAGCAATGTTAACACAAAATCAACTCCAGATTATGATTCTCATCATTTCAAGTACTTGTATGATGCTGAAGTACCCGTAATAATTTGTGTAAGTGGGTGCTGTATTATTTTAGGCTATTGCTGTTCCCATTTTATTAAACAAGTGTTATTTCTTTTTCAGACGGACGATAAGGGCATGTTTGCAACATCCCTCTCTCAAGAATACAGACTATGTGCTGAAACATTCAACCTTAGTCAATCACAATTAGCTAGATTATCTTTAAATGCCTGTCAGTTTGTGTTTGCCGAATCCGCCCGTAAAATGTTGAACGCCAAGTTGCTAAATTTCATTGATAAAAACGAATTGTGATTATTATGTATATCTATCATAATAACCTCGGTGGTATTAATTTCGTCTGCGTTAAGATATTTAGTTCTATTTAAATAAAAAGTACAAAACTGCAAAAAAGTAACGTGTTTTAATTGGGTTGATCGAATTCCTAGGCACACTAGCGCCATGTATCCAAGCTAAGTCGCACACATCGCAATATCAAAATTTCAAAAGCCTTAGTCTCAATAAAAAAAAAACATTGAAAACGTTCCAGTTTATATTGTCATCACTGATTTTATGCATGCATAAAATATTATGTGTATTTTATGAATTTAATTAAAAAATATTGTTGTGTATGTTTAATTTCTGTTTACAATATACCTATCTGAAACAATTTTCGTTCCATGTTTTGGCAAGTACATCATTCAGTGCTCTCTCTCTCTCACAAGCGAAAGAGGGAGAAAGAGTATCTTTTAAATGTCAAATTGTTCATGTTAAAATTATGGCTGAATTGCAGATTGCAGGCCTTGAAACGTAGAGAATATAACCAAAAAATTTAATGAGAGAAGTCGTAAAATTATTCAACTCTTTCGAAAATTAATAATTAAATCAGCAATATGACTGACTTATCAGATTTTGCAAGTCCGAAAGGTGCAGATTCTGAACTACAAGATTTCCTATTAGCGGAGAAACAGAAAGCTCAATTCCATGCACAGGTAAATATTGCAATATTCTTGCATCATTAGTGTACTTACATTGCATTTTGAATTATATTAAGATCAATAATCATAGAATTTACACTCTGCCTAAGTACTGGATCTTTACTGTGCGGGTAGGTAAGCGTAACTTATGCACCTACCTACCTATTGTCTATTTGGTATACTTACCTATGAGTACAGCCTACCACCTGACTCCTTATCCTACTATTATACTGGTATGGGCCTATACTAAAGATTTACTTCCTTGCCACCTATGTCCCATGAACTTTAAGTGCCTTTTTTTGCAAACAAATATAGGTTTAGACCTTTGGTTCAGTCAGAGTGGCCCAAATGATTGGATTAGGTTGTCAATGTTTAATTACTTCTCTTTTAGATTCACGAGTTCAATGACTTCTGCTGGGACAAGTGTGTGGACAAACCAGGAGCCAAACTGGACTCCCGCACCGAAACCTGTATCACCAACTGTGTAGAAAGATTCATAGATGTTTCTCTGCTCATCACAAATAGATTTGCACAGATGCTAGAGAAAGGAGGTGGCATGAACTGAAGAGAAGATACATATTTATAATTTGTTTTTAACCTTGGCAAAGGTTGATGTGCAAACCAGTCTACTATAAACTTTATTCAACAAGTTCTTAATTTTAAGTTGTACAATGATGGTGCAATCCAGTCATTCTAGTAGCTAGTTAACTCAGGATTAGAAATAAATTTTTGTTGACTTTTAAATAAAAATGTAAGTGACATATTGTTTTTAATTTTATTTGTAAAATATAAATTACAGATCAGTTCTTTTGAGACTATTGTCTCATTGCATAGAACACCGCACTAGACAAGTTTATGAGGAACGGCAATATCTTTTTTGGGTAAATATTTGTCCTTATCAGTTACTTTAATGCTTCCATTGTAAAATATTAATGAATAGCTTATAAACTTATGGTAGGCATCTCAAATAAGTTATTCTATGTTATTAATGATTAGACTAAAGATGCCGTGGAAAGTTAACTGAAAAATTATCTTCCAACTTTGCCAAGCTTAGTGTCAGTGCGTGGGTCCGCCGTCACTGTCTGAACGGCCACCAGGGCCTCATTTATCTTAGTCTGTAAGTCTCTGAGGTCTTGGACAAACAGTAGCTTCAGAACATCAGCCGGTTGTTGGACTAAATTCACTTCTGTTTTATGAGGCTCAGGATGGGGTGCTGTCTTCAGGATATTGGCTAAGGCTGCCAACCGGAACTTTGGATCAGGGTGTGGTCCAATCCCACCAAGGGTTGAAACTCTATCTATGCCTGATTTGAAAGCTGGACTAGCAACTGTAAAAAAAATAATTTATAAGTAATTTAATTATAGTTTTAAAATAATAGATAAATTCTGAAAATTTACTTACAATCAAGGTTGTCCAAAGGATTGGAAGACACTACATTAGGGGCAGCTTGCTTAGGCTCCTCAACCTTAGCTTTCTTATATTTTTCAACTGAAATATAATTGTGTAACAAATCATTATAGATAGTACAAAATTTACCTATCACTAGCCATTTACTGACCAGATTATAAATATATAAATTATCCGCAATTATTATTGAATAATACCTATATGATTTGTTGAGTGGTAGAAATTTATTCACAACTCTTCAAATTTATTCATTGGGATTAAGATAATTAAGTAGAAAACTGATTGGGCTGTATTCTTAAGGCCTGGTAAACTCACCATTATCCGCATATTCTAATCGCACAGCGTACGATAAAAGCCAGTTTAGTTGTTCATTCAGCGTGCCCTCGGAAGCCGGGCTCACCAAGTCCCTTTGATATGTATCATAGGCCTCCTTCCAACTGTTGCTATCTATTTGTCTCAGACCTTCCCGCTCTTCAATCTTGTAGTGTCTAATCTTCTGATCCTCTAGCCAAAGAATCACACTCCTATATTCCTTTTCGTCTGCAAAATATGGGTATGTTAAACCACTTACGCGTAGGCAGTGATTTCTCAATAATTATTACACTTACCGTCGCAATTAAAGGCTTCTGGATTAGGGTGACCCAAAGCGGTTAATTTCAACCTAAATATTTTACTCATAGTAATGGTTATTTGCGTCGTCGGCGAATATAAATTATTGGAGAAAATAACCAAATAAATTCATTCAGCAACCCAACCAACTGTCCAGGGGGGTGACAGCCTTAGTTCCAATGGTTCCGTTTTGGCGCTGCGGTTGCCAAAAATACTCTGTGATACAAAATACTCTGTGGTCGCCAGATAGTTGTCTCTTTAGACAAAGTAATCTGTGATTTGTAGAGTCTATGGTGGCTTGCTATCAAGAACTTTATACATAACACTGGAAGTTGACCGTGACATAAAACGGCGAATCAATGCAGGATGGCAGAAGTGGAGACAAGTTACCAGCACTACATGCAACCCAAGAATGCCAAGTAAAATTAAAGGGAAAATTTACAAATCAATTATAAGACCGGTGATTATGTACGGCTCGGAATGCTGGGCGGCTAAAGTGCGGAAAGAGATACGTCTCCACTCTACCGAGATGCGAATGTTGAGATGGATGTGTGGAGTGACGCGAATGGATAAGGTGAAGAATGTGTACATAAGGGGCAGTGTCAAGGTAGCGCCAATCTATATATATAAAAGAAAGTCGTGTTAGTTACACCATTTATAACTCGAGAACGGCTGAACGGATTTGGCTGAAAATTGGTGGGGCGCTAGCTTAGAACCAGGAGAAGGTTATAGGATACTTTTTATCCCGTCCCAGTGGAACTTGACATAAAACGTGAAAACGTGTTATTAATGCAAATGACAGCCAATGACAGCAAAAAAAATATGAATGAAAAAAAAGTCTAGCCGTTGATTATTTACAAATGGTATAAAAAAGGAGAACCAACAGCTAAAATGTCGTCTATAGTTAAATGTGGTAGAATATTTGAAAATTAGAAATTTTGAATTTGACAGTTGATCTGTCAGTTTAGAATTTCAATTAATTTATAGTGCGGATATTATAATTAGCATTACGATGCCGCGTCCAAGACAATCTGATCTTTCGCGACAAAGCCGTAATGCAACTAGGATTCGAAACATTGCGAATGAAAGAACTGAAGAACAAGAAATTGGAAGTGAAGAGCGCCGCGGTAGTATGGCTCGAATTCGTGCTTCTCAATCACAAGAGCAAAGAGAGGTAGCCCGTGAAATGGCTCGGTTGGCAATGAGGAATCGTCGAGCAAACCTTGAGAGAGACCTTGAGAGATCAAGAACTTGATAATTTTCGACGCACAAGAAGAAATTTATCAAGTACTGATTTGAATCGAGCAGCGTTTCGATACGATTGCAGCACTGATTACTGCTTGCATACTAGCGTTTGCATTGGGCCAATGGACGTTGTTTGCGAGTAATGTGGCGCATTAAAGTTTTACGGAGAAACGCAAGGATTGTGCTGCCTTAGTGGGAAAGTGAAATTATCATTATTGACTCCGCCACCTGAGCCATTGCATTCATTGCTTCGTGGCGACACACCCGAATCACGTCATTTTCTAGCAAATACACAAAAATACATGGCAAAGATATTGTTACCTAAAATACACAAACCCGAGGACCCACTGCGTCCCATATACAGTCTGGCCCAGCACGTAGCGAAGGTGCTCTCACTACTAAGAGGACACACAAGAGCACATACAAAGGATTCATAACATTTTGTAAGTGAGATTAAACATACTTATACATCATGCTAACAATTAAACCATGGCAGTTTTGAAGTTCAGTCTGTGTTTACCTGTCTACCTGTAGCAGACTGCATCACAATAGTATCAAAGAAGCTAGAGGAGAACAACATGCCAGAGGAATATGCTGAATATACTTAAACGGTAAATCTAACCACCATCCAACACAGTTAGCTACAGTGGGTATATCTTTGTTTCAGAGAGCACAAGGGATCTGAGATCAGCAACACCTGGCTGACGAAATACATCATGTCAAGCAAATAGTTGTCAGATACTGTGAGCAATTTCTGCGTGGATAGGACCGCAACCAACAACTAAATATGAGGGAACCAAGTTAATAACTTTGACATCAGGAAGTCTAACACCTCAGTTCCCCGTGACCATGGCTGCTGTAAAGCCACCGAAACTTCGGGAAAATAAAAAAGGAAATAAACGCGATAAAATCTGTATAATAGTTTTATTTGAATACATTAGATGGCCAATAAATACTCATTATATTTGTATTTTAAAATGAATATTTAATTAATCATTTTTTAAATCAGCACATTTATAACCTCAATGGCGAAACAAAGTTTGCCGGGACAGCTAGTAACCGATAAAGTAAGAGGTAGGAGGCTGGAATGGTTTGGACACGTGATGAGGAGGGATGAGAAACGTGACTAAAAGAGTGATGAATATGAATGTGGATGGATACAGTGCGAGAGGAAGGCCAAAGAAAAGATGGATGGATTGTATCAAGAGTGATATGAACGAGGTTGGAGTGGATGTGAGTATGACAGGAAAGCGCGATGAATGGAAGGAAAAGACATACTGCGCCGACCCCAGATAATGGGAAAAGGTAAGGCAGATGATAATGTTTGATAATTATGAATATTCATGTCATCATTACTTTTTAAATCTTAATCACATCACACACATTTCTTATAATGTATTGTTATTAAATGTGTTTGTTATTGCTATTTGTAACTCGACCCTGACGAAATACCTATTAAACTAAGTGGGCCATATTTTTAAAGAAAAAAGAAGAATCAATAATTTATAAATCTTCTGAGTCACCGCAATCACAAGATACAATCATTTAAGTCACATCACATATGTCGATACAACGTTACAAACTCACTCGTCATAAACAAATATAAAAAATGAAACAAGCCAGTAAAACAATTTCCAAAATTACTTAAATTTTAAAAATATAAATATGCGGTATATATCAGCTGATATATTTCAGCTATCTGTGAAAGTCCCGTCAAAATCGGTCCAGCCGTTTCGGAGATTACCCGGAACAAACTTTACGCTTTAACCCGCTTTTTTGGTATATGTACTGTACGAGTAAGTACTTGCATTATGCATTTAGTGAAAATGTGTTACTTTGATAATACAAACAGCCACTCCAATTTTATTTATTTGTATAAATAACCGAACCGGCATTCGAGCTTACGCGCGTTCTCTGCGCGACGGTCTAACTGTCACTAACTCACAGCGCGGTACCAGCGCGAGCCCGTATGCGAGCCGAACGCCGCGGCCGGCTCGGCTCCTGCCTAGGGTGGAAGCGTGCAGGGGGCAAAGTTAGGTATACACACCCGTCATAAAAAAGGTACCTACTGTGATTGTGCTACTTATAAACTTAGCACAATCACAATATATGGTGGGTACTCATATAAGTGCAATAAGATGATATTTTTGACTTTGGAACATATGATTAGTATACTATTTATGTAGTATCCTTCCTTACTCAGAAAATCTGAAATACAGTGAGATGATGGTCACCCTTCTTAGGTAAATTGTTAATGTAAACTATATGAATATAGTACGAAATGTACAACATAAACTGTTATATCATTAATCAATAGCTACAAAATACTAAACATAATAATTTATTGATGTTTTATTAATTCTCCCATCAAAAATAATATAAATATGGTAAAATACGGTTATTAGCGTAAAAAAAAATCACCCGTGAAACTTAATGTTTGAGTTTGGTATCCATACACTTCCGCAATTTTGCACAACACAATACATCGTTTAAATTACAAGAATACACTTTTAATTAAGCATTTAACTAATTTAAAAATGCGAAGTGCTTGAAAATCTTTGACAGTTTGGTAATAATGTCAAATTGAGTGTTCTATCAGTGTAGTTAAATTATTAAAATAACAGCTACCGACAATCAGGAAAGTGAACGGTTGATCTATTTTATGATTTCTATATAAAAATAAATACTGAAGTCAAAAGAGGATTATAAAATTGACACATATGTAATACTAGCTGAGCCCGCGACTTCGCCCGCGTAAAATTTAACTTAACAATAAAGCTCGGTCCCGCGTTCTGAGCCCGCCCGACAGGACCCATTTTTTAATTTTGTTTCTCTAAAATAAAAGTAGCCTCAGTTACTGCTTATAACATCAGCTATCAAACAGTGAAAGTCCCGTCAAAATCGGTCCAGCCGTTTCGGAGATACTCTTTGTGTTTTTATTTTTTTTACGCGGAACCCTAATTGTTTTTCTAAAATTTAAGTAGCCTAAGTTACCCGCTATAAGATCAGCTATCTGCCAGTGAAAGTCCCGTCGAAATCGGTCCAGCCGTTTCGGAGATTACCCGGAACAAACACACAGACAGCCAGACAGACAGACAGACAAAAAAAAAAATTCGCGTTTTTGCTATAGGTATCGTATGTACTTTCATATGCATTTAGTCAAAAGGTGTTATTTTGATATTGCAAACAGACACTCCAATTTTATTTATTTGTTTAGATGTAAATAAAATCCATAAAATATCAACCATGGACTGGCGAAATCTTGGCTTATCACACGTTAGTTTGGGTATTTTTTTGTTTTTATCATGACAATTTCAGATAAAGTGTGAGAGGTACAATATGTATGTATGTATGTAAAAAAAACCTGTCTTCACTCCATAGTTCTACGTGCTATCTCCAGTGTTTTAATACAAGCTTCTTGCTTGCTACATATCTCTAATCTGTGGTCAAGATTTACATTATCTTTGGACTTGTCTGTCAACAACAAAGAATCAGTGTTGCCGTTCTAGAGACTTTGTTGCTAGATAAAGCGGAATTTATGAGTGGTTATTGGCAAAAATAAATGAGTTAGCGAAAAAAAAATTCTTAGAGAACGTAACAGTTTCATTATCCAATTTTTACTATCCAGCACATTTGTTGGGATATTGATTTGTTTTTGGCTATTTTTGCGAAAAATTAAAATATTTGCCAACATTAAGCGATAAGCGCCCTCTAAAAACCCCAAGTTATGAGATTTAAAAAATATATATATGATATCTAGCGGAATTTTTCATTGAAATAAAACTATTTTTACGGATTATATCGCGTTTATTTTTACATTTTATGATCCCCACGTTTCGGTTGCTTTACAGCAACCGTGGTCACGGGGGGACTGAGGTGTTAGACGTCCAGATGTCATAGTTAAAAACTGGGTACCCTCAAAATTTAGTTGGGTTTTGCGGTCTGATCCACGCAGAAAGTGCTCACTGTGTCTCGAGGTCTTGCAATGGTACGCTTGGTTTTGGATTTAATTATATTAATTACTAGATCCCAAGTTGGTGGTAGCACCCAGCCATCTTCCCTATTGAAATTAGGATGTTTTTTAATTTAAATGGCCTCACGTATCATCCTTGGTCGGAATCGGTGTTCTTTTGCGAGGATCTGTGGTTTATCAAATCTGATATAATGGCGGGTGCGGTCCTGTACATGTTCACAGATTGCAGACTTAGTGGAATTTTTCATATTACTAGGGACTATTAATTTTGTAGAACGGCAACACTCCAATCCGCCATTTTTTTTTTTCAAAATGGACGGTCACGTTTTTGCTATGTTTTAATATTGTTTTATATCCCTAATAACTTAGGAATTAGTGTATGTTTATAATAATCTGTTCAGTGCAACTATTAAAGAACGTGTTTGTGTCAAACACTTTTATAAAATACAGTTTGACCATGACGGCTTCGGTACTCCTGTCCGTGCTTGTTTACTTCTCATGAAATAGCTCACGGGTGCTCACGGTGTACCTCTTGCTTCAGCAGGTAAGGTAATTATATTACTATCTATATATTGCCTTATGTAACTTATTCATACTATGATTATCAAACAAAATATAACCTACAAAACTAAGCTAATACAGCTCATTTTATTTCAGATATGTCTCCTACGGGTGAACATAGTTATACCAAATCTGAAGCACATTGAATATGAACATAATTATAACAAAAGCAAGCAGGAAGCAGTCATGATAAAAAAACAAGTAGCAAGCAGTAGCAAGGAAATTGTGGAAGATATCACAGATACATCAACGGTAGTGATTGGGAGTATGTATGAATTTTGTTACCCTGCAATAATTTTACCACTAGGCTAACTAATATCTATATTGATACACTAGCTGAGCCCGCGACTTCGTCCGCGTGGAATTTAACTTAGCAAAAATACCCGTTCCCGCGTTCTGAGCCCGCGCGACAGGACCAATTTTTTTGTTTTTCTAAAATAAATTAAGCCTAAGTTACTGCTTATAGCATCAGCTATCTACCAGTGAAAGTCCCGTCAAAATCGGTCCAGCCGTTTCGGAGATACTCTTTGATTTCAAGTGTTTTAATTTTTTTACGCAGAACCCTAATTGTTTTTCTAAAATTAAAGTAGCCTAAGTTACGCCTTAAAATATCAGCTATCTGCCAGTGAAAGTCCCGTCAAAATTGGTCCAGCCGTTTTGATTACCCGGAACAATACAGACAGACAAAAACATATTAAATCACGTTTTTGCTATAGGTGTCATATGTACTTTTATATGCATTTAGTGAAAAGGTGTTATTTTGGTATTACAAACAGACACTCCAATTTTATTTATTTGTATAGATTTAATAAAGACGAAAAGTCCTTCTGCTTTCTGTCAATGTTCGATGCCGCAAGACAATAACGAACAATCTGCACATCACATTCTGTGGGAGTGCAGTCTCCGGCACAACAAACGGACTACTATTTTTAATAGCCTGCAAGTGACATCTGGAGCAGTTTATTACATGGACCTCGTGGAAACCAGGGTCAATTTCCGTGCATTCAAGCGCTTTTGCCATACCTATTATTGGATTCAAGTATAATCAGCTCCCGAGTTTAGGTCCAATTAGGCAAATTACGATCCGTGGTGCCTTACAACTTGTCTTCAATCAGCTGTAACAGTCTTGTTTCTATGGCTACCAGCCCATACCAGCAATTTTTGCCTCCCGCTTTGCATTGGAGTGAAGTGGATTTTTTTTTCTTCCAACTCCTCCTATTAATTCTTTCGATTAAAATATGTGCGGGTTCTAAGACAATTAAACTTTTCCCTGGGACTCGTCGAGGGTCAAATCTCGTCGTCATTATTGGTCACCATTGTCGATCCTGGCTTACAGGACTTACAATGGTGGGAGTGTGTGGCGGGACCAGTCCCATTTAAAAAAAGACGAAAAGTTGTTTGTTAGCTAGTTGGTAATCCTTGGAACTAATGATCTGATTCATAAAATTACTTCACTTTGAGGATGCTACATTCTCCCTGACTAAATGAACCAGCCTCCCAAAAAAAACTAAGAGTGAGCTTAAGATATAATTCATTTTACATGTATTGTGATGTTTATTTTTACAGAAACTGCGTTGTATTATAATGATGAAGTGGCGAGCCAAATGATAATGCAAAAAATGAAAATAATAATGAAAACATCAATAATTTATCTCTCCCATCCTTTTCACTGGAATACCCAAGAAAAGAGTTGCTAGTGGATCAGATAGTGATGGATATTTGTAGGACAATGTAAGAAAACAAATTATAACTGAATAAAATATTGAAATCACATCAATTTTGTTATTTGCCTCAAAAAATAACGAAAAGATCTTCCCAAGTACCTACACATTTATCGACAAAATAAGAACAGCACTAGTATCGATATTCAGATTTTTTCCTCCACATCACTATTATATACATAACTATACCTACATATACACCCACAGAGTACCTTGTGATACACCTATCTGTCAAACTTGGCGATCACAGAGTATATTGTAGACTGTACGACTGTAGCGCCAAAACGGAACCATTGGAACTATATCGAAAAAGAACTGACCCATCTGTAGCTTGCTACATATCTCTAATCTGTGCAACTGTCAAAATTAACAACTTGTGACATAGCCAAGTAATTTTAAATTGGCAACACAAAATAAAAACGCGTTCCAGTTACATTCTAAAATAAAAAAAATATAAGGTACTGTTAGGTTGGTAGCAATTCTGTTCTGTCAGCTCATATGCTGTGTCAGTCCACTGTCAATTCAAAATAATCAAAATGTTCAATCAAATTGACAGGTTGGTTGGTTGAAGAACTTTTTATGAAACATTTTAATTATTGTATAAGATGTTCTGTTTATAATTCATGAACAAATAAAATGTATAATGAGAGTGTAATTTCACGGTCAATAATTGTCACGGTTCTTTGAACAGAATGCCCTCGTTTTCTTTGTTTAATCCAAAATTACTACCTATAACAGTGACGTGTTAATACTTCACCGCGAAATATATTACCAAGAATACCAAGATCACCATGTCGTGGGTAAAAGAGAACTGTGTGTCATTCTTCCAACTGTTCTGCATAAAAGTGGTGAAGACCGGTCGCGTGCCGCAGCACATAGCGTTCATAATGGACGGGAATCGTCGGTACGCGAAGAAGAACAGCGTCGACAGCAGTGCTGGTCACTACAAGGGCTTTGACAAACTATCCGAGACTCTAAAGGTTTGTTGCTACTCCATATTACTTCTTACTATATGTCCTACTAATATTATAAATGTGAAAGTTTGTGAGTGTGGATGTATGTTTGTTACTCTTTCACGCAAAAACTACTGAATGGATTTGGAACACAGATAGTTTATAACCTGGATGAACACATAGAATACTTTATTGAAGTCTATGTGGACAAAGTCGCGGGCAGAAACTAGTGTTATCATATTTTTTGTTCTGGAAATGTCTAGTTGTCGCTTCCGCCAGAAATTGTTGCCAAGTAGAACAGCCTAGGTGGCAAAGCCAAAAGGAAGGGTTATGTATGACCACAATTGATAGATTTTGCAGGCAAAATCCATTCTGACGTTTAATCAAGCAATGACGAATTAGCTAGTGTAATTAGTTAAATTTAATTGATGTTTCTTTCAGTGGTGCCTAGATCTTGGAATTCCTGAGGTGACAGTCTATGCATTCAGCATTGAAAACTTTAAACGAAGCAAGGAAGAGGTAGATGGACTCATGGACTTAGCCAGAGATAAATTCCAGAGGCTGTTAGAGGAACTGTATGTTAATGAAACTAATGCTTTTACTGTACTATTACACTTTTTCATAGACTGGTTCAAATATGCAATAAGATCAATTTATGCTATGAATCCAATATTTATATAAAAACTGTGTCATACCATAAAAAAACACCAAGTAGAATATTTTTTGTCTGTGAATAATGAATATTTTTTCACAGTGACCAAATAAATGATTGGGGAGTCCGTGTACATGTAGCTGGTAGAATGTGTCTGCTTCCTGATGACCTGAGGGCGCTGGTGTCGCGCGCGATGTTGGCGACGCGGAACAATAATAAATTGCGACTGAACATAGCATATGCTTACACAGGTAATTGGGAGCAGATAATGGTGCTTATTTTGTTATCCAAAAATTACAACTAAACCTATTATAGGAAATATTGTAGTTTGCATTTGGAATTTCCTGATTATACATGACCAATCAAGGAAGTGGAAAGCTACAGTTACAGAATGGTACCCTAGAACAGGGAAGACCTGTGCAACGCTGGGAAACAGATTTAAAAGCTGTAGCTGGTGTGCTATGGACCAGGCTAGCTAAAGATAGGGCACAATGGAGGACTCTGGAGGAGGCCTTTGTCTCAGGACAAGCTAGGAGGTTAGAGTTACTGATTCCAACCGACACCGACTTTAGATCATAACTTGTATTGTAAATATATTTCATTTGTGTCTGTACTTCTAGAATAAAGGCTTTATTATTATTAATTTCCTTATTATTATCTATTCAATGTTGTAAATGTATTTTTTTATTTCACAGGTAGAGATGAAATCAGCAGAGCAGCATCGCACATAGTGGATGGAGTGAAGAATAATGAAATATCACCACAAGACATTGATGCTGACCTTGTGTCACAGACATTGGAACTAGGAGAAGCTGAACTTCTTGTCAGAACATCTGGGGAAGTGAGGCTCTCCGATTTTATGTTGTGGCAGGTATGTACATATTCCAATTTGCATCTAATTTTTTTTTATTGGACATCATTTTGCAGACGGGAATCAACCTATGTGCACTGTAGACCAAAACCAACCTTGTGTTACTTGGTTCTAGGTTGATTTTAGTTTTCAGAAGTGTGTGTGGGTTGGCACTATTTTGCAAAACTACGTCCAATTATGATGTGCCACATATATTCCCTTTTCTATGGTGTACTTCATCGTCAAAACTAGCTGCTGCCCGCGGCTACGGCCGCGTGGTATTTCGATAAAATTAAAGAAGCCCGAGTTACGCCTTATAGCATCAGCTATCTGCCACTGAAAGTCCCGTTAAAATCAGTCCAGCCGTTTTGCAGGTCAGAAGACAGGCTGACTTAAAAAAAAAACTTTTTTATTGTAAGTACCGTATATACTTTGCATTTGTATTTAATTTAAAACTGATACTTTGAAATTACAAAACACACTTCAAATTGTATAGATTCCCATAATAATATTCCATATAAACCATAAAATGGTTAAGATTGTGATAAGTTTGTGATGTAATTCTGTAATTTTGACTTTGTTACAGGTATCCAACACAGTGCTATACTTTACTGAAGTACTGTGGCCTGAATTCACAATATGGAACCTATTGGCTGCAATTATACATTTCCAAAGATATGCTCCTCCCGCCAAAGAAGATAATCCAATCAGCGACACGAAACAGCAGTTCCTGGATAAACTCGAAGACCAGAGATGGCAAGAGTTAGAACAAATTGTTAGTTGCTAACAGTTGTTAGAAACTGTATAGATTTTATTTGGAAAGGTGTAAATATTATAATAGAGAAATATGTAAAAAAAGGGTTATGTTCTAAAATTAAAATTATAATTACACTAATTGGTATTGTATTATTGCATGAATTGGTACAATTGTCTAATTGATTGCTTTGAGAAAGTAACCATGATAATATTTCTTCATTTCCCTTTGATTGTATATTTAGAATATGTCTTAGTTGGGTCGTATGGCTCCCATCTTGAAGCTGGGAAGATATGTTTATTTCTTTCGTACCAGGACCTGGAAAAACGAATTTGGAATAGATTGTCTCACACTAACTAGTGGGGAATTTTTAATCAACTCGAATAAGGGGCCATCCATAAATTACGTCATACGTTAAGGGAAGGGTGGGGGTCGACGAAGTGTGACAAGGTGTGGGAAGGGGCCCCAAATTTTGCAAATTCTCATTTTTTCATATTATAATATTTTATGTCTGGTATAACAACACTAAATTTAAATTACATACCTACTAAAGAATAACATAAAAATAGTTGCAACTCTGTCTGCATGACTATAATTGTTTTCTTTGTTTTTTTTTCAATTTTCATGCCTGTTTGATGTTGATTTTATTGAAAAATAAACTTCGGTTTTAATTTCATACATTTCTAATTGAAAAATATGTGACATCACACTAGGTAGGGGGGGTCTCACAAATGTGACCAGCTGTGACAAGGACGGGGGAGGGGTCAAAAATCGTGTGACGTAATTTATGGGGCATACATAAATAACGTCACACGATTTTTGACCATGGGTAAGATCATGGGAAATAACGTAATTTATTTAAATTAAATAACATACCTCAAGAGTACTTTACCGGCGTGCGAGTCTTGCTTTTCTTGAGAGGCGTCATTCACCAATCGAACATCATCCGAGGCGTCAAACTGGAATAGAGGACCGCTTTTGCCTCTTGCCTGAAACAGTTACTTTATTAAAGACTATCGGCCCGCCCCGGCTTCGCACGGGTACATTGCGGTTACATTACTCGAGTTTTAGTAAGGATCCCTAATTTTTTTGAAAATATATTATAGCCTATGTCACCCAGGGATAGTGTAGCTTCCCAACACAGAAATAATTTTTCAAATTGGTTCAGTAGTTTCGGAGCCTATTCATTACAATCAAACAAACAAAGTTTTCCTCTTTATAATATTATTATTATTATAGTATGAAATAGTAAAAATAATAATACAATGGTGCAATGTTGGTAGGTATTCATTGCCATGAAATAGGAGCAGCGAATGGCATCATCAAACAAATTTTATCATGGATTAAAATGACATAAACTAGACTAAAAATTTCAGTTACAATAGTTTAGTAACTTTACTCTTAGAACTAAATTAAATTTTAGTCCAGATTGTGATAAGGTAATGGGGACAGCACCATTAATTTTCAATGCAGAAACATACCTTGGTAACAATAAAATCGTAGAATGTGTAATGATGTGGTAATATAAGATCCTCCTTCACGTACATGAGCTGATCTGCGGATACTGTCTTCAGTTCACTAAACTCCGGCCTCAGAGTGTCCAGACATCTCTGTAGGAATTGGTATATGGAGTTCCCTGAAACAAGAATAAATAACCTTTTTTCTCAATAAATAAATAAATTATAAGTAATGGATATTAATACAATTTTGTAATAAGTAAATGATTTCAATTGACATGTGATTGAGTGAATTTTCTCTTCAAGTCTGTGTGGAAGAAATACTTTAGTAGAGGGTAGTCAGGATTAACCTCTAATGTGTGGCACTGGCATTGTATTCAACACAATACTCCGTTTTGTTTAAGAAAAGTATCTTATAAACCTTTTTTCAAAATAACATTTCTTCTATGCCCCGATCCATCCCAGTAACTGAATGTGACTGTAATAGGCTCGTCCTTCAGGCTAGCTTGTGTCATCACCCACTCTAGTCGAAGCTCTTCCCGTAATTTCAGATCAGCCTCCTCTCTCTCTCTGTCAGGCAGGAATGATGTATCCACATCTGGGTTCTTTCTGATTTTTTTTAATGTCTGTAAATTAAGGAAGTTTTTATGACATTGTGATTTTAATTATGCAAATGGCTGGGGTGCAGGGCAGTTAGCCATGAAACTAAAAGCCTGTTTGAAAATCCTAAGATAAAGTTAATAATCCAAATAATATTCAAGCTTTGATATTTGAAATATTCTATAGAAAATAGTCAAAATGAGAAATGTAATTGCAGAATCCACTTTCGCATCTGACAATATGCTTGTATTGCTAAACATTAATATGAGGTCTTACAGAGCAGTCAAACACACATTTCAAACTTTCTATATTATTACTCCCTGACATAGACAAGTATTGTTTGTGAATATAACCATTAAGCTATTGCATTTACTTCCAAGTATTTTTACTTTACATTAACAGACGGTAATGTCCCTGATCACAAGTCAGACTCAACCGTATTCCTCAAATGGTTTGTTACAAATTCATGTCACAAGTGGTAAGTTTATCCACGGCTTTTGGTGAAGAGTATATTATTCTAATTTTTACATATACCGGTTCCTCTTCCCTCCAATTCTTATCTGGTTTCTCATCAGCCGAGCCCTCCTCATCATCTACTTCCTCTTCTTCTTCATTCATATCAAATGACAAGGCTTGGATCTGGAATTTTAAGAATATTTTTTATGCAATTAAGAGCTGGGCGAAGCTGGCTGGGAGAAGGTTGACATCCTCTTTTTTGATGACTTGGGGTAGGTAAGAATTTTGCATTGGTGTATTTCCCAGCATTATAGTTTATAAATCAATCATAATCTGGTGTGCAAACCAATAATTATTTAATAATTTGTCCGGTAAACAGACAGCAAGCCAATTTTTTAACCTGACGTTTCTGCTTATTTTTCTGTGCCTGTTTAGCTTCTATTTCTTTTTGTCTCTCTTTCTCCTTCTCTGCTTTCTTCTGCGCCAATTTTTTCTCCCTTTCCTTAACTATGTGTTCTTGTTTTGCTTTCATCTCATCCAGTGTAACCAAACCGATAGTGGAACTCTTCAACTGTTGTTCAACCGCATCGTAATGAGTAGCAAACTTGCTTTCAATGTTGTGTATCTTCAAATCCTCTTCTATTTTCTTCTTGCGAAGTTCTATTTCTTGCTGGGCCTTCTCCCTTTTCTTCATGAGGTGCATGGCTCTGCCAGCCTCAGACGCCGCCCCCTTGTAGTGTGCCATGGTTGGGCTGTTTCACTTAAATTGTAGTGATACCGAAATTGTTATTCTGTTATTTACAAAAATTACAAATAGTAACAACAGCAAAGCAAACAGCAAAGCACAGATTAGAGATATGTAGCAAGCTACCAAAACGCCAGAAACTAGAAACTTCACTGTCACTACCTACATTAGTGTTGCCTTACTATCGATTGCCTATCGATAGGTTGTCAAAAAGTGACCTCGAAAAATAGTCACAATATCGATAGCCCTATCGATACTATTGAAATTTTACAATACTATCGATAGTATTGCACTTTATCAATAGTATTGCTCAATTTCTTGGATAGACACTATCGATAGTCTCTCTTATTATGTACAAAAAACCTGTATACACTCAACAAAAATAATCGTCGCGACACCACACTGTTCAATGCGAAATAGAAAGACGATACGAAAATAACTGGTTTGCTTTCTATAAGAGAGGGAGAGACAGACAGAGAAACACGCGCACGCCGCACATATAGCGAAAAATGTGTCGTTACAGTCTTAATTTTTTCCGTCTAGCCCCCTTTCGCAACGCGCCATAAGGAACTTCGTTCCAATAAAATGCAGGTATTGTTCTTGAGAGATGTGTATAAATATAAACTTACAGCGTGTAACCCTTTTAAAATGTTAACAGAAAAATTGCGTTCCATCCGATGTTTTGTCAAAGTTAAATTGTCCTCCAGTTATTAATTCACAGTTGACGGAAAGTTTCCGATGTCGGAACAACCGCTTCCATCCTTCACATAATTCATTGCTAAAAGAAGGATAGAAGCTGTCATTTTGGAAATCGGAAACTTTCCGTCAATTGTGAAAACGGGGGGGGGGGGGGGGGGGGGGAAGGAAATCCAGCCATACATAGTCGAAAAGTTTCCGTATCGGAAACGATCGATAGCTTCTTCACATCACCAAAGAGAATATAATATATCACTAATACTGTCATCACAGAGTACGACTGTCATTCTGTGTGCCGGCCGGGCTGATCGATTGAATTCAAATACATACATATTTTTGCATTATTCCACTATCGTTCGGTTTTGAATTCATTGCAAATACTACTCAGTTTCCTAATAATGGACGAAACAATATTATTTCCATCACCCAATTGGTTCCTCGTGTCCAATTTAGCCGTTAGCAAAGATGGGTGGTTGATTTACGGAGGGCCAAGTAAAAGCCTTTGTGTTTTAGAGCCTCTTGATTCAAATTTAAATCTCGTTGTTTCGGGAACCCAGGGATATCAAGCACATGTTGTGAACAGGGCACATTCCGAAAAGTAAGTTAACTAGTTTTCTTTGTTTAATCTTTGTTTAATTTCATAAAAACTAAGCGCATGTCGGGCTCAGCTTCATTGTGAGTATAAATTTATAACGTTATTATTATTTTCAGGATTGTCAGCGTGGATATATCACCTGAATGGTCGGAAAAGCGGTCATTTCTCACAGGCAGCGCGGATGGCTTTGTCAAACAATGGGCCTTAGAAAGAGTTGACAAGAAAATAAAAATTAAGTCTACCCACACTCATGAAATACATCATCAGGAAAAAGAGGTATATAATAATTCTATAAAAGAGAAGTATACTGCATGTTTTTATTACAATAAATAATATACATTTAGTTTAAGTTTCTAGCGGTGTGGAAAGTTTTCAAGGGTGGCTGTATCTACATAAATTTACCTATTTGATTTTATAAATTGTTTTCATATTAAGTAGTAGATAATTTTTATGAACCTACTACTTTTAAGATGATGAAAATAATTTGAAATTTATTTATTTATTTAATTTGAAAAACAAGGCCCAAATACATTATTAACCCAAACCCAAAGTAATTTGCAAACAGCGCAGCCTAGGTGTTTCCTATCAACTATGTTTATATGCATATACTAGCTGAGCCCATGACTTCGTCCGCGTGGAATTTAACTTAACAAAAAAGCCCGCTCCCGCGTTCTGAACCCACGCGACGGGACCCATTTTAAAAATTAAAGTAGCCTACGTTACTGCTTATAACATCAGCTATCTACCAGTGAAAGTCCTGTCAAAATTTTTAAATCGCCTTTTTGTTAAAGGTGTCGTATGTACTTTCATATACATTTAGTGAAAAGGTGTTATTTTGATATTACAAACAGACACTCCAATTTTATTTATTTGTATAGATAACTCAACTAACTTCATTTGGCGAGAACCAGACTTTCCCATCACTATTATACTACACATAAGAATATTAATTTTATATTTTTTCTTGTTCACAGGATGTTGTAGGAGTGGGGTACAGTCACGAAGCATATGCAATAACAGTTGGCTGTTACGGTAACATTGTAAAATGGGACCTGAACTCCAATGTTGTGAAGTCATACAACAGTTTCATGAAGAACTTCAAACCGGTCTGCATGTCATGCTCTCATCATGCACCGTTGAACGTAGCAGTGGGCACAAAACAGGGTGTTATATTTGTTTTAGATTTAAATGGTGAGTTTTAACAGTTGTTTAAATTTATTACTTACTTATTTAGTTATTGTTATAATTTTATTATACCCTTAACGCTGAAATTACTTTTCAACCAGGATCTGGAAAAATTATCTACAAGGTGAGAGGTCAAGATGATGAAGTTATGAACATAAGTTGGTGTCCTCAATACGAAGTTGAAGTGAAGAAAACACTCAAAGAATCAGAAAAGCGATCATTCCTCGCTGACCGATTAAATGCAATACGGAATGAACCAGAACCGGGAAATGATCTAGAAGTGTCTGGAACTGTCAAGAAGCTTCCAGAAGACAGTTTCGATGAGTCTGTAGTCGAGGAAGACGATATGTTTGATATCTATAAAGACCATGAGTCCGATGAATTTGGTCATAAAAAGTATGAACCAGAAGAAATTGTTGTGAAAGTTAAAGAGGAAAGTTCAAAGGAAACAGACTACTTGGCTGAATGTTTGAAGTTGAAGGATGACATATTAAAGAGAAAAAATGAAACTGAACCTTCCATAGAGTCATTGGTGGATACGTTAGATAAAACACATGTTGATGGTGATGTTCAAGGTGGGAGTAGTACAAGTTCTGCAAAGGAACCAGAGAAAACGAACGACGTCAACCAATCAAGTGGTCATCCTCATAAGCATCTCTTAGCCACGATTGGTAAATTTGGGTAAGTTTCATATTAAAACTTGTTGACAACATCATGAATGAATCCAGTTTATTTCAGCCTCCAGGGTGTTGTTACCTTCCAGTGAGACGACATTAACAGTTGACGTAGTCTCTCTTTTCCATACATTGAGGAGTGTCAGTGAAGCGAAAGTTTCTTCAAGCTCTTTGCTCTTTCCAATTAGTAAATAGTTCCTCAAAAGGTAAGTGTGTAGGCTCGTTAAATGCTGGCATCATGCCTGCTCTTCTTAAGTTGTAGGTGTCCTGGGTGATGGTAACTACTTCCCACCAAGTGGAGCATGTGCCAATGTGCATCCCTAGGCAGTAAAAAAAGTTAAGTGATAAATAATGTCACCCTAGTACAATCAAGTGGCACCTGGTGAGCAGATTTCTTTTTACACCGACTGGATGACTTCAAGCTCTTGCTCACACATTAAATGGTCCTTATGAACTTGACTGCTACAAGTGTTATTGTAGTCTAGCAGTGAAACTAAACCAAGACTCCCAAGGGATACTCTAGCTTGTGGTTTCACAAGTAGGCATTTGGTGAACCTTTATGCTTGGAAAAATCTGCCACTAAGCTCACCGTATCTCCCTACCCTTTTAGCATTAAGGGCTAGAAGTTATGGATGGATGGACTGGATGATCTTATAATGGTCCTTCGTAGGGTCTACAGAACCATAAAAATACAGTGTATATAATCCTCTTGCAGTGGGGTGCGAATATGGTCAAAGTCAGGCAAGCTGGTGGGGTCCTGTGCGGTACCCAGCAACAAGAACCAGAGGAGCAAGATGCCGGTGTGGCCCACACTGCTGTGGTACAAACCGGACGTGTTGCTAATTGCAGATGGGAAGAGTCAGCTCCTGGAGTGTAATCCTCTGCAAATAGACTGGTAATGTATTATCGTTTTTAATTAGGTAGGTTTTTGTGTATTTTAGGAAGCAGTGATTGATAGCAGATTGGTTAAGCACGCGTCTTGCGGGCACCAGGTCTTGCGTTCAAACCCTGGCTCGTACCTCTGGGTTTTTCGAAATCCATGTGCAAGTCATAATTTCGATGATTATCAGTCTTACGATGAAGGAAAACATCGTGAGGGAACCCGAATGCCTTATAAAATTGTAACTAATTTTCTAAAGACACGTGAAATCTGCAGCCCGCACTGGGCCTGCGTGAAGGTTTTAAGGCCTGAATCCACCTCGTAGTAAGGGGAGGCCCGTACCCAGGAGTGGGACGTCAAAAGGGCTATATTATTTAGGTATTTTTACTACTAGACCCACCACACACTCCCATCACTGTTACTATGACGCCATGGTTTGACCCGACGAGCCTTGGGGAAAACCTAAATTGTCTTAGGACCCGCACGAATTTAATTAAAAGCAAATAACTTTACGTTAAAGTAAACCTTATCCCCCAAACAGTAAGAACAAACTCGAATGGCGTATCGTCCACGCGTGCCACAAGCGCGGCCTATACTGCATCGCGTCGAACGCGCCGCGCGTGCAGGCCGCCACGCACGCGCCGGACCACTGGGCCGTGTGGACGGTGTCCCAAGACCGCAACATGATCAGATATGATGTGGAGGACAAGGAGAAGGTGGCTACATACGCCACTTGCGGCGGCTTCCTGTACACTGTGCAGACATGCCCTTATGATGCCGGGAAGTGAGTATTCTACTAATCACATTTGACTACAGAACTTGTGGTTGCGAAAAATAATAACGTACATAACTAGCATTTAATACTTTCAATATTTGTACATGAATAGAACATTTCATTTATAACATCTTGCATGCATTTGTATGTACACTCATGCTTGAACAAATAAATTTATCTTATCTTACCAGGATTGCAGTGAGCATAGGCGGTTTTTTGTTATTATATGTAACATACACATATGTGTACATAAATCCATTGAAAAAGGTCCCAGCCCTGAAGTAATGTCCCCGCTTCCCCCAACACCTAGGGGGAGTCAGAAGAACCACTTACCTAGCAATAAAAATAATAAAATATCGTACCTAACTACCAGGGTCGCAGTGAGCGTAGGCGATGGTGCCGTCCGCGTGTGGTCGTCCAGCGCGGCGGCCGACGACGACAGCCACCTGACGGCTGGTGGAGTACACTCCTACTGGCAAAATGTTCAGGGCAAGGTCCTAACGGTCGCCTGGCACCCCACCAGGGAGAACTTGCTCGCTTTTGCTACAGCCGAATATAGGGTAAGGTTTTTATTATTATGATTATTTTAAAACATTATTAGCAATGTGCGTTTTATTTTTCTAGTATTCCCGTCAGACCCTCCAGTGCAACCAATGCTTGTGTTAGGAGTGGGGTCACGTCAATAGTTTAATGGCCAGGATGGGGATCGATCGTACACTCTCAGCTACGAAGGCGGAAGTACGTTGATTCGATATAAATAAATATGACATTCAAAGTGTGTATAGGTTTTACCCTCAAGGGTGTAAAATGACAATAGGGAATAGGGGTTGAAAGTTTGTATGGAAATATAGCTCTATGCAGTGAAAAACTGCAAATAGCTCTTATTTGTAAAACAATAAGCCTAAATAATTAATAATGCTACCCAAAGACACTATTCCACGCGGACGAAGTTGCGGGCACAGCTAAAGTGCGGTCGCGGAGCAGGAAGAATTTCGTACATGAAACTGTTATTACCTGTCTCTGTCACTCCCGCGTTAATCTAATACGTCCCACTCACACAGTTGCCGTAACCGCCGTCCTCGGAGATTGTAAACCTTTTACCTAAGTACTAGCTATAAGCTAGTATATTTTTAGCGGCATTAACACATAGGATACTTTTTATCCCGATAATCCCGAAATTTTGTTAAGTTAATTACTACGCGGACGAAGTCGCGGGCACAGCTAGTATTTCATATAAACCGCACTTGATGCAATAATGTTTGTGACCACTGTCAGTAGGCAAATAATTATTCCTGCTCCGCAACCGCACTTTAGTAATGATAATTATATTGTGTAGGTCGGTCTGATCGACACGAGCGGTAAGTCGGAGAAGCCGGCCCGCGTGCTGGTGCCGGCGCTCAGCGGCGCCGTGTACTCGCTGTGCTGGGGCGACTCCACCGAGCTGTTCGCCAGCGGCGGCGGCGACCTCGTCAAGTACAACACCGACAAACCGGACGAAGGTAAACTATACCGAGACATGGCATAACATAAACAAACGTGATAAAAATACAATTTAAAAAATTGTTTATTTTCTTCCTATGAAGACTTACAAGTTGTCATTTACCCATTTTTTTTATTCCATAATTGGATTATAATGCGATGAGTTCTATTAAAAAATATTCCATGTATATGTCGTATTGAGGGTAAGTGTATTTTTTATATCACAGTAGCTGCTAATCGTAATAGTACATTGTTACCCTAGGGATGAAAGTAACTTATTTAGGCCCGAGACGGGGTTTGGCGCCCGAGGGAGAGATTCGAAAGTAGTTTGTATATTCAGGCCGGGCTTGACCTATTGCCATAAGGCTTTTTATTGTTCGAGGGTGTTGTCTTGAATGTGTGACGTGTGTTTTGAAGCGAAGCTTCTTTACGGGGACGTTCGGGGCGCTCGCTGCCCGGGCACTATAACCGTGCAAATTGTGACGTAGCGTTACGCGTCAGAGTTGCGGCGCCCTAAGCTTTATACTAAATATGGCTTGAAGGTTAGATAGAACATTGGTAATAATTGCACCGTCACGTCAGTAGCGTTACGCCGTGCCGTGACGTCAGTAGCGTTGCACGATGACGTCAGTAGCGTTACACCGTGACGTCAGTAGCGTTACACCGTGACGTCAGTAGCATTACACCGTGACGTCAGCAGCGTTACACCGTGACGTCAGTAGCGTTACACAGCGACGTCAGTAGCGTTACACGATGCCGCCAGTAGCTTAACGCCGTGGCGTCAGTAGCGTTACACGACGACGTCAGTACCGTTACACGATACATATAGGTATACAGAGTAGCAGCTGCGTCGCCTTACGCTCTATACTATAAAGCTTCGCTTCTTTCGAGCGTCCCTAGACGGGCCTGTTTTTTTCTTTTTTTCGTTGTAGGCAAGTATCCGACCACAATCTCACCTGATGGTAAGTGACGATGTGGTCTACGGTGGTGCATACTTGCCTAGAAGGTACCTGTTCACTCTCGACTTGAAAACATCCAGGTCAACCGGGAACAAAGACGCCGGCAAGGTGTTCCATTCCTTGGCATTTCGCACAATAAAAGTGGAAGCGAAACGCTTGGTACGAACCGAAGGAATGTCCACGGTGTATGGATGCATTGTATCCGTGCGTCTTGTCGTCCTATGGTCGAATGGAGATGGGGGAATTAACTCGTGTAATTCCATCGCACACTCTCCAAAATGTATTCTGTGGAAAACTGATAGGCTGGCATCCCTGCGTCGGTGTTCCAGGCTCTGCAACTTAGCCTGCACTAGGGTTTCGCTGCCAATGAGCCTTCTTGCCCGCTTATCTATTGAGTCCAGAGATGCCTAGCTTCATTGCAGCAAGTTTGTCTTTGGACTCAATAGAGGGACATAAAATATGATAGGCCATAAGGCTTTTTATTGGTCGAGTGTTGTCTTGAATGCGTGGTGTGATGTGTGTGTTGTGTCGGCAGCGCCGGCGCCGGTGCCGGTGCAGCTGATAGGCCATAAGGCTTTTTATTGGTCGAGTGTTGTCTTGAATGCGTGGTGTGACGTGTGTTGTGTCGGCAGCGCCGGCGCCGGTGCCGGTGCAGCTGATAGGCCATAAGGCTTTTTATTGGTCGAGTGTTGTCTTGAATGCGTGGTGTGATGTGTGTGTTGTGTGGGCAGCGCCGGCGCCGGTGCCGGTGCAGCTGATAGGCCATAAGGCTTTTTATTGGTCGAGTGTTGTCTTGAATGCGTGGTGTGATGTGTGTGTTGTGTGGGCAGCGCCGGCGCCGGTGCCGGTGCAGCTGATAGGCCATAAGGCTTTTTATTGGTCGAGTGTTGTCTTGAATGCGTGGTGTGATGTGTGTGTTGTGTGGGCAGCGCCGGCGCCGGTGCCGGTGCAGCTGATAGGCCATAAGGCTTTTTATTGGTCGAGTGTTGTCTTGAATGCGTGGTGTGACGTGTGTTGTGTCGGCAGCGCCGGCGCCGGTGCCGGTGCAGCTGATAGGCCATAAGGCTTTTTATTGGTCGAGTGTTGTCTTGAATGCGTGGTGTGACGTGTGTTGTGTCGGCAGCGCCGGCGCCGGTGCCGGTGCAGCTGATAGGCCATAAGGCTTTTTATTGGTCGAGTGTTGTCTTGAATGCGTGGTGTGACGTGTGTTGTGTCGGCAGCGCCGGCGCCGGTGCCGGTGCAGCTGGAGGGCGCGGCGTGGCGCGTGTCGGCGGCGCGCTGGACGCGGCGCGGGCTGCTGGCGGGCAGCTGCGCGGGCGCAGTCGCTCTACTAGCCCCGAGACCGCCGCACCGCACGCTCGCCGCCGCCTTTATATTCACGTTAGTATTCACCACAGATATAGATTTACATTGATAACGCAAATGCATGTACCATCAACAAAGTAGACGATTTATCAGTTTTTAACAGTTTTTGCTTACAGGCAATCATAGTAATCATAGGTTGCCTCGCCCATTATGTTGTCGTCCAATGATACGAAAAACTTCCGATGTGACAAAAGCCCGTTTTTTGGAAAGCCATTTGTTTTAATTGTTTTTATGACCATGCTAGCCGCAGGTGGCTGCTGGTCAGTGCACACAAAATGCAACCTTAAGGTGATCAAGCGTCGAGTTTGTTGACTGTACTTCGCGAGTACAAAACCCAGACTAAGCGTCAAGGTTGGTCGCCGCTAACTTACAGTCCGCGCGACAACAGATATAAAAAAGATGAGTATGAGTGAGATAATCACCCGAGCGAATCGTAGCGCGCGCGGGGCATCGGCGCATCGGTGTCTTTGAATCGATTTGGATTTCCCGTCACCAAATTTCGACTGTGACGTCACAGTAGGTGTTAAAAATTCGGCACGCTTGGTTTCAATACAAATCGTGATACTTGCGTTATCTATGTAAATCTATTTCTGCGATATTCACTCTGCGGCTCGTATTTATAAAGCTATCTAAAGTCTGAGAGCGATCTTGGAAATTTCATTCTTATACATAGTATGTCATACCAATACAAAAGCGTAATAAACATCGTTCTCTGAATTGAGACCGGTTTATAAATACCAACCTTCTTCTTCTTCTTAGTCGGGCACTCTTGTCAGAGTGGTCGTGGTTGCGCTGACGAGGTATATGGTGGAAGGTTTGCCTTAGCATTTCCGAGGGTGGCTCTCCAGGCGATGTGCTTCCATTTCTGACGATTAGAGGCGTCGCGAGTACACTGGACCATGGTGGACTCGGTAGCCTTTGTCATTACATCTATCCAGCGGGTTGGTACTCGACCGCGTGCTCTCTTGCCTTCCATTTGGCCCTGAACTACCAGTCTCTCCATCAAGTTCTCATTTCTAGAGATGTGACCAAAGAACTTTAGTATTCGTAGCTGCACAGTAGATGATAGTCTGACTTTAATACAAAGCTCTTTGAGGATGGATACATTGGTGCGAAATGCCGTCCACGGGATCTTTAGGAGGCGTCTCCAGCACCACATCTCTAATACGTCGATTTTGCGGCGATCCTGCAGTCTCAGGGACCAAGTTTCAATACCAGCCTACGACAGCTAATCTAGGCTGCACCTACCACGGACGCAGCTATACCCTAAACTAAGAAGGCTCGTACTATGTATAACGCGTAATAGACTCGTGTCAATAGGTCCAGGGGTATGGCATCGAACCCGGAATCTCGCGACTAAGACTAAACCACTAAACTAATGATGCATCTATTCTTGTGTTTGAATTGCAGTAAAATGATCCATTCAATAGAGTGGCATCCCCAAGAGACGTCCAGTTCAAGTGAAGAATCTCAGTACAAGAATCTGATCGCGGTGTGCGCCCTGGACAAGGAAAGCAATATTGCTATATTGGAATATGGAGAAAAGGAAGGTAATTTTTTTTTTTTTTTCTTGTATAATTTATTAATGCGGGCCACACTATCTTACAAATAAATATTACATACTTAATTTTTTTATATGAGGAAGCATTATTCCATAAGTATTGCTTTAATTTTTCATATTGTCTTGATAGGCACGGTTACTGTCGCCCATGACATTTGCAACTCAAGGTCAGTAACCGCGTTGATGGTCTTTAAGGGACCTGTACACTTGCCTTTTGAAGAATCTCTTGCAACATTCTTTACATCTTGTAAGATGTGGAACTTTTTTGGACAAAACGACTATTTTATTTTATTTATGTTTATGTTAGATGGCACCAAGCAGCTGTGTCCGTGGAAGACGTTGTCGGGTCACTCCGGGCCGGTGCTGCAGCTGGCGTGGAGCCCCCATCGCGACGCGATGCTTCTCTCCACCTCCCAGGATACCACCGTTCGGGTACGACACCCAACTATCCAAAGTCAAAGTCAAATATTTTTATTTCAAATGGGCCAGATTAACTGGCACTTTTAAATAGTTAAGAGCTAAGTGCACGTTCCAAAACTAAATCCTATGGAGAAGAAAGAACATGCAAGAAACTCCATGGATACATTTTTTCTTTTCTGTTTTATAAATTATGTTCGCGATTACAGTAGGTATAATTAGAGGTGTGAGGATAATGTAGGTTAATGCATAAGACATCACAAATAATGAAGTAATAGGCCCAGAATATTGCCAGAACAGAAGACCTGTCCAAGCAAATCAACTTCACCTAGACCCTAAAACCTACTAAAAATGAACTTAAATCCCGGGATTGGTAGCCAACTACCTGATGATAAGCCTATGGCCGACTCACCTCAAAATCACGCCAAAAAACATTATACTCAACAAATATTTCATAAAAGCCTTTTCACTACAAAATCCCGATCGCAAACGCCTACACCTCTTGCTACACAACAAGATACTGGATCAATCCCGATAACTGAATCTGAAAACAACAACTCCAAAGTGGAAAACTCTGAAGAAGGCTGGAAAAATGTAACAGCACCTAAAAAAAGACTTTTACAAAGTCCCCCTGAGATGTCAAAAAGTGAAAAACAGTCCAAACTTCATGAAAGTTATTGGTTAAGTGAACCAATCCCAACAACAAATAGCTTCAGCGGTCTCGATGTAGATACACCAAATTCACAGCCGAAAGAAATCATAAAACCTCCACCAATTTACGTTGACCGAGTAAGCAACATTCAACCCCTCACACGGTTACTTGAGGAACATGTCAAAGGAGGCTATGAAATTAAAGTCCTCCGTAATGAACAAGTAAAAATATTGCCAAAATCCTCAGAACATTACACTGCTATTGTCAAACAACTAGAAATTAAAAAGACAGAGTTCTATACCTATAAACCCAAAGAGGAAAGAAGTTTCAAATTTGTCCTAAAAAATATGCACTATTCTACTGACACAAATGATATATCAAGAGAGCTTGAGACTCTGGGTCATATACCAACTAATATTTGGAATATCAAACAAAGAGATACAAAGAAACCCATGTCCATGTTCATTGTCGAACTGCAACCGAAACATACTAACAAAGAAATCTACGAAATAAAAAGTCTGCTAAACCATCATGTTATAATTGAACCTCCACGACCAAAAAAAGAAATACCCCAATGTGGAAACTGTCAACAATATGGTCATACAAAAAGATATTGCCACAGAAAACCAAAATGCATTAAATGTGCTGGAGATCATCTAACAGCAGATTGTGGCAGAAAAGGGAAATCACCTAATGTTAAATGTGTTCTGTGTGCCGGTAATCACCCTGCCAACTATAAGGGGTGTATAGTCTATAGAGAGCTACATAAAACAAAATTTCCACAAAAATCTACGAAAAGAGTACAGGCAGCTGAAGCAGCCACTAACATCTTGCCCCAAGAAACACCAAACTTGAATGTACCAACTAGCCAAGCAATAAACAAACCTACAGATAACATTACCGCTTCTCATACAATCAAGATAATTGATAAACCACCAGATGAAGTTACGCAGTCCAATCAAATAATGTATCAACCAACACCATATATCATACCAATATTAGGTCAACAGACATCCAAACCAACTTATAGTAAAATCACCCAAAAACAAAATGAAGAACCTCCGCCAATCAGTGAAAACCATCAAACTAAAAAAGGTCATATGAATGACCTACAATTATTAATAGATATGCTGAGACAAATAATGCAACAAATGACTACTATGACAAACCTTTTACATACTCTAACGTCTAGTTTGTTTCAGTCATGGATAAACTAGACATTGTTGTTTGGAATGCCAATGGCTTGTCACAACATACAGTAGAATTAAAATTATTTATAGAAATAAATAAAATAGATGTGCTTCTTATATCTGAAACGCATTTCACCACAAAAAGTTATTTCACAATCCCTGAGTATAGCCTATACCATACGATGCACCCAGATGGCAAAGCACACGGGGGATCTGCAATCTTGATAAGGTCAAGTATCAAGCATCATGAGGCCACAGCCTATTGTACCCAAGAGATACAAGCTACTAATGTTGTGATAGAGGACTGGAAAGTCTAAGATCTATAGTCCACCAAAACATAATATAAAAACTGAAAAATATGAAAACTTCTTTAATACTCTGGGCCATCGCTTTATAGCAGGGGGAGATTATAATGCCAAACATACACACTGGGGATCACGGATAACGACCACCAAAGGACGCCAATTGCTTCTGGCACTTCAGTCATTGAACCTCAGAGTAGTGTCCTCAGGAAAACCTACATACTGGCCTACTGATCCAAAGAAGATTCCTGATCTCATTGACTTCTGCGTAACTAAAGGAATCACTCTTACCGATGTAAACTGCACTTCCAGTGAAGACTTATCATCGGATCATTCTCCTATCTTAATTACCTTGAGTAGGAAAATAATCAAAAAGCCTGAACCGTGTAAACTTCACAGTAAAAAAACCTCATGGTATATGTTTAGGCAGTTAGTCACGGAAACAATTTACAACAAGATTCCCTTACAAACTGAAGAAGACATCTTTGAAGGAGTAGAGCACTTCAACAACTGTATACAACACGCTGCATGGGATGCAACACCTGTGGTAACTGTAACCCGCAGCCATTACCAATGCCCCGAAACCATAAAAGACCTCCTAGAACAGAAACGTAAAGCGAGAAAACGCTGGCAACAAACCAGATACCCTGCAGACAAAACACGATTCAACTCTATCACAGCAAGATTAAAATCAGCAATCCTCGAAAATAGAAACCGTGAAATAGAAATGCGAACTAAAAACTTGGATGCTACATCAAAAACTGAATATTCTCTTTGGAAAGCCATGAGAACGCTTAAGAGACCTATTATTATGCAGGGTCCTATACGCAAAAAAGATAATACATGGGCCAAGAGTGATTTAGAAAAAGTACAAACGTTCGCAGAACATTTATCTGATGTTTTCACACCCAACGCTAGTGACGATACTACATGTTATCATGACCAAAATATATCTAGATATCTGGAAGAAATACACCAACTGGATTTACCTATAAAGAGAATTACTAAAAAGGAAGTAATATCAGTGATACGCAAACTAAAAGAGCATAAAGCTCCCGGTTATGACCTCATTACAGCTAAGATACTTAAAGAACTCCCAAAAGAAGGAATTACTCTTCTGACTGCAATATTTAATGCAATAATATGGAAAGGATATTTTCCCCCACAGTGGAAAGTAGCTCAAATTGTTATGATTCCCAAACCAGGGAAATCACTCGAAGATGTGAAATCGTACCGACCCATAAGTTTACTGCCTATCCCCTCCAAATTATTGGAAATAATAGTCATGAATAGACTAAGACCTATCATAGAAGAAAAAAGATTAGTACCAGAACATCAATTTGGATTCCGACAAGGTCACAGTACTATTGAACAGATACATAGACTTGTGAACCAAATCCATAGCTCATATGAACAAAAAAAGTACTGCTCAGCTGCATTTCTTGATATATCACAGGCTTTCGACCGTGTCTGGCATGATGGCCTACTCTACAAAATTAAGAAAGTCCTACCAGTAAATTACTACATATTCATAAGATCATACCTACAGAGTCGACATTTCTTTGTTCAGCATGGCAATGAAGTCAGCGGACTTAAATATATCAATGCTGGTGTTCCTCAGGGCAGTGTGTTGGGACCCACGTTGTACTTACTCTATACGGCGGATCTTCCTGTTACGGAGGGAGTTGTCATCGGTACATTCGCTGATGACACTGCTGCGCTGGCCACCCACGACGACCCGGTTGAAGCATCCAGAACGTTACAAAGAAACCTTTCTAAAATAGACCATTGGCTAAAAAAATGGCGCATAAAAGCTAATGAAACTAAATCAGTACACGTAACATTCACAACTAGAAAAAGAACTTGTACACCAGTGTATCTCAACAACATCCAGATCCCACAGGCAGAAGACGCTAAGTACCTGGGAATGTATTTAGACCGACGTTTAACTTGGAAAAAACACATTTTTACCAAACGCAAGGCTCTCAGTCTCAAACTGAGAAAAATGTATTGGTTACTTAACAGAAAATCAAAACTATCAATGGAAAACAAACTCTTATTGTATAAATGCATATTAAGACCTATATGGACTTATGGTATCCAGCTGTGGGGTACTGCAGCCAACTCAAACATAGAAATTCTGCAGAGATTCCAGTCAAAAACACTCCGTATGATTGTTAACGCGCCATGGTTCGTCACAAATGACCGAATACACAAAGATCTTAAAATCCAGACGGTAAAGGAAGAAATAAAAGAGAGATTTCAAAAGTACAAAGAGAGGATTGAGAACCACCCAAATATTTTAGCTACAGAGCTCATGAACGAAGACATAAAATTTACAAGACTAAAGAGAAAAGCTCCAATCGATTTGATTAATTAGCTAAGAATTGGGCAGGTGCTAAGACTGTCTACCCTAAAAATAATAATAGGGCGGTGTTACTGAACACTGACCTGCATGTCCTTCTAAATTAAAACCCAAAAAAATGTTGAATGTCCGCCGAGACAGATTGCATAGAAAAATATAAAAAAAAAAAAAAAAAAACCTAGACCCGTATTAATAAATCGATCTCAAGTCTGAGAGCGATCTTGGAAATGTCATCCTAACGTCAACGTCAAATTTAAACGTTAGAGACATAAATCAATAATAATTTTGCCCCTTTGACGTCCCACTGCTGGGCACTGGCCTCCCCTCACTACGAGGGAGATTCAGGCCGTAATCCACCAACCTGGCATGCTAATCATCTACCAATATACCTCAAAAAGAAGCTTTAAGGCTAAAGCGCCCATCTAGCCCGCGAAGTTCTTATTTTTTGAGGATTTTTAGAAAATTTTCTAAATCTGACAATAATAAAAGGCAAATTTTGTAATTCGCGACAAAGACCGTGTGCAGTGCATTTATTAATATATCCAACTTACTCTAAAACATTTCAAGAACGACAGCTATCCAGATAAACTGCATACTGTGTTTGTCGCAAATCACAAAATGTTTTCAGATTTTGGATGAACTATAAAAATACTTGAAAATTTTGAATTTCGCGGGTTAGACAGGCGCCTTCACCTTAAGCAACATATCTCGATAGTCAATTCTCCTCTCGATTCTGAACAGACTAGTTTCAGATTTCGAGTTATTTGTTTTGTATGTATGACAATTTGTGGTGTTGTTGTAGATATGGGAGGTGTCTACGGGGGTGTGCGTGTCGGTGTTCGGCGGGCACGGCGCGGGCGCGGCGCTGGGGGCCGCGTGGGCGGCGCGGCCGCGGCTGGCGGGCCGCGTGCTGTCGGGCGGCGCGGACGCCTGCCTGCGGCTGTGGGACGGCGCCCGCCACCCCGCCGCGGACTACGTCGGTGAGCTACTCTCGTACATCGTCCTGATTGGTGGTCAATAGTACGAGCAAACGGTGCGGTTTCGTCGCGCCATAGTCCAGCAGGTGTTTTCTGGGTCTCGTATTGTTCGTCTCGTATACGGGGTGTATTTCTCAAAGATGCGTGGCTAGCGAATAATGCTCAAAGTAGTCTAGGGCTGTTTTTGATGAAAACTGAAAACGTATCATGAGGTTTTTGATAAACAAACCTGGCATGATTTGATCCGATTGATTTGAAAAACAAATCAAAACAGGAAACACCTGTAATATTGCGCCAGCCGTTGGTATAGCTTCTAATAATTATATTCTAGAAAGTAACATCAAATGGCAAACTAACGGAAAGTGCAAGTTTCAATAGTTACGTACGCTACGGGTAACAAATGTGTGAATATTATCTGACACAAGATCATATAACATTATGTAATAGTACATTGTTACACAGGGGACGAAATAAGTCTGTCACCCGAGGTAAACACTGTACTTTTCATTACGAATAGAAGTGGAAGTGGAAGTAAAAGTGAAAGTAGCAGTGAAAGTAGCAGTAAAAGTAGCAGTGAAAGTAGCAGTGAAAGTAGCAGCGAAAGTAGCAGTGAAAGTAGCAGTAAAAGTAGCAGTGAAAGTAGCAGTGAAAGTAGCAGTGAAAGTAGCAGTAAAAGTAGCAGTGAAAGTAGCAGTAAAAGTAGAAGTGAAAGTAGCAGTAAAAGTAGCAGTGAAAGTAGCAGTAGAATTAGAAGTAGGCCGGCCTGGTTTAATAGAAATGTCAAAATAGAACTTGTTTATTTTTAATAATTTGACAGCTGTCAGTTGAAAGCGATTCTCCCGGGCCAGAAAAGTATTACTTTCAACCCGCTCCTCAGGCAACTTCAGACCTACTTTCAGAGTATGAGTAATGAAAACGTAAATTTTCGTATTCGCCACCTCCGATATATGGTTACAGGGCCCGTGAACTATAATGTTGATTACATTTCTTACAGAAACGAAACACGAAGCGATCACGAAGAAAAAGAAGAAAGAAAAAAAGGAAACCAAGAAGTCTGAGAGCGAGCCGGTGGCAGGGGACGAACAAATAGCTTCGAGCATGGAGACCAAAATCAAAGCGTCTAAGCGCTTCCTGCTGCCTATCACGACCAAACAGTTCCACCCGTGCGCCATACACGGGCTGAGGAAGATGCTGCAGATGCATGTGGAGAAGAGTTCAGAGGCCAACGGACCGCAGGCCGACGGCGATGCCAAGTCGGATGTAGATTATGTCAAGATGTTCGGCAGTATCAATGACGTTAATGAACTTTTGGATAAAGAGAGTGAGTGTTCTTAGAATATAATAGAATAACTCTTTATTGCACACTCAAGTTCGGAATATATACCATTTTGGTTTTCCATATTGGACGGTCGCTTTTTTGTATTGTATTGTTATTAATTGTTTGTAATTGATATTTGTTACTTGACACTGGCGAAATCATCGATAAACGATGGAAGCCATAATCTAAATAATAATAATAATAACTAACATAAAAAAACAATAGTGTACATTGGGCGGTCTTATCGCAGATTGCGATCTCTTCCAGACAACCTTTCCAACTATTACTCTTGGTATAGGAGTTTTATCTATAAAACCAGCAATACGCCTGTATTTTTGACTTTCTGGTCATTTAACCCTTTATTAATAAATGCGGGCAACATCACTACATAGTATAAAACAAAGTCTGTCTGTCCCTATGTATGCTGAGATCTTTAAAACTACGCAACGGATTTTGATGCGGTTAATTTAATACATAGAGTGATTCAAGAGGAAGGTTTATATGTATAAAAGTATAATTTAGTAGAGAAACACTGATAAAAATACCCGTGCTAGCCGAGGCGGGTCGCTAGTGTAATATATAAGGTTAATATCTTCTGCCACAGTGGACCGGCACCTACAAGCGAGCAACGTTGAGAACTGGATAATGTTGTCCATATTCCGCGGACACATCGACTCGATGATACAATTCGCGAACCAAAGGGACTTGCTGTGCCCGTACCTCGTCAGTATAGCGCCGTGCGTCTCGTTCAAGTATGTATATACCCAATATAAGTCTATTAGCTGAGCTCCCATACAAATTTTCATGCACTTAAAAATGTATTAAAAAATAAAATGTTTTACAGATATTGGAAAGACGTCACACAATTATACGTGGCGCAAATAGACCGTCTCGTCGCTAAGGGCGAAGAGGAAAAGTTGTATGGTATGTATTTGTAATAGAATTTTTAATATACTTACATATCAATTCTGCGGCACTGTGTTCTGTGTTCCAGCCGACTGCTGCGTACGATATTATGTCAAAGTAAAAAATACTTGAAAATTACTATAAATTTGTTATTTTTCGTCTGTGAATGTTATCTTTGTAACCAATGGAGATATTTTTTTTTTTTTTTTTTATAAATTACCGGGCCTCTATGGCCCGGCCTCGTTCACCTCTGATATGGGGGTCAGAGTCCTTAATTAACACAATTATTAATAAACTTTCAGGCCATTTTTATTACAGTAAAAACACAGTATTAAAATGACATTTTCTCAAAAGCGAGTAAAACGTACCAATAAAAACATAGTTCTCAAAAGCGAGTAAATATAAAAAAACTTATCAATATGTACAAAAATGGGACAGCGGAATAAATAACAATAGTTATAAACGTGATAAAATAAACAGGATTCCCTCCCATTCTATTGCACGAATATGTCAACCGGCGTGATTAATAGCGCAGTGTTGTCTAAGTTGCTGTTGGGGCTTATTAACATAATAAGTGGACAGCTGGCCTCTTTCTGCTTAGGTCTTATTTCTATTTATCACGCTGGTCGCTACCTCCGTGCAATAGCTTAGAAAGGTATCACGTTTCTCGCTGTCCATGATAAGTTCACTAATACTGTGTAAGTCTAAAATTGTGTCTAAAGACATCTGTACATTGAATCTTTGGCGTGAAAACACAGGGCAATGCAGTAAGACATGCTCCACTGTCTCGCTCACACCCGGTTCACAGATGGAGGATGGGTCCTCCTTGCACTTGAAACGGTTCAAGTACTCTGAGATCCCACCGTGCCCGGTCAGAACCTGTGTGAGCGTGGCAGTGGGATGAATCTTCCTAATTGTCCTATAGGACACCACCAGGTCAGGGAAAAACATTTTCGTCGTAGATGCAGTGACAGGAAATATCCTTGTTTTGGAGTCTGCACTGGGCGATGTTGTTCCTCGCCTCGGCGGCGAGCGGGTGAAGAGAGAGCGGGTTGACCACTGTCTCGAGTGCCGAACGCGAGTCGCTTATTACAGCGATACTGGCGCTTCTACACTCTAACGCGTATTTCGTGGCTCGGCATACGGCCAAAAGTTCAGCTTGATAGACCGTGCAGTAAGACGACAGCTTGAGTTTGAGCGACTTGATCTCTGTTTCACTATTCCAGATGGAAAGTGAAGCGCCGACCTTGCCCTCAATTTTGCTGCCGTCCGTGTATACTCTTACTGCGCTGCTTACGTTGGTGGTCACGCTTTGCTGATCCGTCAAGCTTACGAACTTAAGGTCCATATGTTTTGCCGGATGCGGAGTACTCGTATACGCCAGTCTACTTTCGACTTCCATGTCGCCTAGCTCTGGCCGGGGTACTCCCCTCTTGGCCTTGTAAAGGGAGGCCGCTTCGCGTACACGAATGTAGAGGGGCAGTAGCCCGGTCAGAGCAAGCGACGCGTTCGAGGACACCGTCCTGTAGGCTTTGCACATCTTTAGCGCAAAACCCCTCTGGACAGTGTTCAGCTGCTTCTGAGTAGTGATCTTGTTTGTTGCTGGCGACCAATGGAGATATTAAAATATTCTACACTATTACTGTTACACCTGTATTTGTAATGTTTAGAAAACAGAATGTATGGCGGGCCGGTGTACCGCAAGGCGGCGACGTTGCTCGCCACGCACGACTTGAAGGGCGCCGTCGCAGCGCTCGCTGAAGCGAATCTATACAAAGAGGCGTACATCTTATGCCGGACTAGGTAACTCTGTCCTTGGATATTCCAAATTGACCCCTATTCTGTTCGCACACGGACTAATCTATCGTACAAACCTATTTCTCATGCTCCAAAGTCATAATATATCAGGAAAAAAATATTAGACGTTCTCTCTGCAAGTGTTGGTACAAATTATTAGTGTTGTATTATATCACCCTCACTTTATCGTAACATTTCAGGTATATGGACAGTGTAGCCGAAGACATTTTGAGGCAATGGGTGGAATATTGCAAGACTTCAGGATTATGGAATATCGCTGCTCTCTGGTAAGATAACTTGCCTCTTTTCTATTATATAATCTTAAAAATCCAAGTCGAGTCAGCGTCGATAAATATGTGGAGACCTTTAAAATATGTTTTTTTTTACAGTTACATAGCTCTCGGCGAGCTCTCGCAAGCCGCGTCATTTCTCGCGAAATCCAACGACCAAGAATCTCTCAGTCTAGCAGCCGATATTGCCAAAGTCGCCGGACAAACTACATTCGCGGATCACGTTGAGAAGAAAGCGCAAATCAAACAGAGCGAAGCAGCAGAAACCACTGAACAGCTGTTGGAACAACTGCCTTCAAGAATAGACCTTCTTATGAAAGAGAAGAAGACTGTGAATGGCGAAGCCACTAATGAGAATACCGATGTTGATAGTGTAAGCGATGGAAATGTAATCGAGTAATAAACATGATATAATATTTACTGTTAACTTATTGAACTTTTACTTCTTCTACCTATAATTATGCTTTAAAATTTGCATATACCAAAAATCTAAATTCAATTTACAATTTGTTTACAATATATAGTTTATTTTTTTTCGGATTTATAAGTTCTATCGAGCAATACTCCGCCTGTAATTGAAAATCATGTGGCGATCGATTTTTGAATTATGGATGGCAACATTTCCTGTTTAAATGTCACCTATTCAGACGTGATATTGACACTTTTTTATTCCCTTTGATTGAGCTCTTGACATAAAGATATAAGAATAGAGTAGGAGAGCCCAGGCTCTCATACAAGTGGAAATGTGGCCCCGCTAGAAAGAGAGTGGAGATGAAAAGCGCTTTCTCTTTCTACTGACGCATGCGCAGTCGCGTGCCTTCAAGATTAGGGGAAGAGGGTCTGTTATAAGTTTTGCGCAGCTTGTTTACCGCAAAACCACAATCAGAAGTGGTTCGTCTAGAAGCCAAAGTTGAAGAATTGGAAGGAATTTTGGAAAGCCACACGGGCAAATAATTCCGAATAACATAACTAACACCTAAACACAAGACTAGCGCACCAATTTTTAAATCCTTGCCTACTCAACGATTGATGGCGATGCTTTCTTACTTACAAGTGACTAACCTCGTATCTCATGCACTCCTGGTATTTTGAGCGCCAGAATCGCCAAATATTCGAGATCGTGTTAAAGTAACAAATTCCCATGGTGTAAAAAAATCACAATACTTTCCCACAAGTCACTTTGTAAAGTCTCCAATAGGTTATTTGTTGAACTGTCCAATTAAAAAAAAACAAATAAATATATTAATCAAAACATTTATTCCACTACTCAGTATTGGTACCATGAATAATAAACTGTTAATTAAATTAAGTATTGAAAGTATTCCAGGAATACAATAATTAAGTTTCAATAATTAGTATTGTGCAAATAATAATTAAAAATGGACGAATTATATTCTGTAAATGTAACAATTAAATTAGCGCAGATAAAATAAAACAGCTCGCGATGCAGGCTCCTTGCTATAGAATGGTCACAAATAGTGACTACCAGATAACCAATATAAGCCTCAATTCGCATAACCAAAAACAATGTGCGCGTTATGTATTTACAGAAAAAACAATACAATTGTTACAATAAATATTAAATCTACTATAATATCGATAATAATGTTTAGGCACAAACATTTTAAGTACAATCTAATAATACTATGTATTGTACCACATCGATCTTTGAGAGTTAGGAATCGTTATTAATTATCTACAATGGCACCATACTCACAACATTTACTTTAGAAACAAAAATCACATTTTTCCATACGTTCAGCTAATAAATGCGTCATGGAATGTCGATTAAAACATTCAGTCTAGAATTTGCCGTATACAAGCACAAAGTTTTCTAATACGCACGTATTTATTCATAGCCAATAATAGAACGACTAATCAAACTGTTTGGTCGAGCATATCGCGACCTGAACATAATATAATGAGGACAAAATACATATCAGCTCACCAGATGTCGCTTCGATGGACTGGCCTGTCACCTGTCAGTGTCACTACAACGCCCACGCCAACGTGGCGCCGCCCAGCGACATTTTTTGACCCCATTCAGATAATATAATTATTATGTAAACAAAAATTGCACTAGTGTATTAATTAGTACACATACTTAAATAATTTAATATACATACACATTAATAATCAATACGTGCATTATTTATATTTAACACTTACAATTTCGTGCCAAATAAGTACAGAGATTACAGTAATTATATTTTCTAATTTCGTCACGTTGAGTATTCGTAATCAAGTCCGGCTTTATCGATACCCGTTTCGATCGTGCACTCGTCAATAATTTGATTTGTTCAAAATATACGCGAATATTGTTCAACCCTGTATGGCCGGGTCCTCGTTCTCCCGGTTCGAGTCTTTGCCTCTCTTCTTGCAAATATTGATAAGTTTCGCGTTTATCTTCTTTAACTTCTGGTTTTCTTTCATCACGTCTGTGATTTGTTGGTTCTGGGAACAGTAATAATTAGTTTAGCCAACTATAAGGCACAAAGACGAAAGTTCCGCGAAATCCTTGAAAAAAGCAATCTATCCGTCAGCCGACATGTCCTCTGGTGGGCAAAGGCGATTTCCAACCCGTTTTATTGAGTTGCAAGCAGGAATTTTCAAACAATAAATGTTTTTTTAATAAACAATTAATTAATTTAATGAAGGTACCTGTACAATTGCGCTACCCGTAGCCACGTATACGGGTGCCGGCGCTGTCTTGGCGGACGCGAGCTGCTGTTCCAACATGGCCTTCTGCTGGGACAACTTCTCCACAACCTGCGAGAACAAACATTATAATAAAAAAATATATATATCGACTGACACACCAATTGTATGGTCCCAAACTAAGCAACGCTTGTACTATGGATACCGTATAATGGACAGGGGGCGATCCCAGTGACACCCAGACTTGGACAAATTACGAAAAGGCCATTTCCAAATTTCCCCTGACGGGAATCGTACCTGCAACCCCGCGGCGTACGTTCAAACCAATGCGCCAAGCGCTCGTCAAAATATGTTATTTATTATTGTTATAAATCAACACAATAGGACGAAAACAAACATTTCTACATACCATTTTCAGCCGCTTCGTTTCTTTAGCTTGCTGTTCTTCCTGCGCACGAGTGCTATCGTCGCGTTCTACTTGATAGCTTAGGAAATCTGTAAATCACAACATGGAAATTAGAGGAATTGTTTCAAGCCAATGGAAATTAAAAGCGAGTTACTAAATATAAAATATTGCTGAGGCCGCGAGAACTTGAGTGTAATGTTGCCAAATCATTATCTCTATTATGAAATTCTCAGAAATTGTGGTTTAGTACTATTTTGATTTTATCACCTCAAGTGCTAAGTGTTTCAAGTTGTAGTCCCTAAGTAGAAATAGCTCTAGAGGTTGCCAACCATCAAGAGATGGCACTACATGTAGAGGAATGCACACAAATGAATTGTCGAATTGCTAAATATATATAACTCAAAGGTTCTACCCCCAAGGGGATAAAATAGGGGATGAATAATCCCGAAATTTTTGTTAAGTTAAATTACACGCGGACGAAGTCGCGGGCACAGCTAGTAATATAATATATCGCTAACACTTACATACCAAACCAACTGCAACTAAGCAACGCTATAACTATGGGTAACTTGTGAATTTGAGATTGTCAGAATTTGAGTTTGTGGGTATAGCCAGTTCAAATCACGAAGACACATGAAGTACTCCAAATTTACCTGTATATGCCAGTGCCATAAGAGTCACAACACGTGTCTGCGGGAAATGTATGAACTGTAGTAGCTGTGGTTAGTTACCGGCGGTCTCGGTGGCGGCGTGCGTGACGTGCAGCGCGGCGCCGCGGCGCTGGTCGTGCGCCGACTGTAGTAGCTGTGGTTAGTTACCGGCGGTCTCGGTGGCGGCGTGCGTGACGTGCAGCGCGGCGGCGCGGCGCTGGTCGTGCGCCGACTGTAGTAGCTGTGGTTAGTTACCGGCGGTCTCGGTGGCGGCGTGCGTGACGTGCAGCGCGGCGCCGCGGCGCTGGTCGTGCGCCGACTGTAGTAGCTGTGGTTAGTTACCGGCGGTCTCGGTGGCGGCGTGCGTGACGTGCAGCGCGGCGCCGCGGCGCTGGTCGTGCGCCGACTGTAGTAGCTGTGGTTAGTTACCGGCGGTCTCGGTGGCGGCGTGCGTGACGTGCAGCGCGGCGCCGCGGCGCTGGTCGTGCGCCGACTGTAGTAGCTGTGGTTAGTTACCGGCGGTCTCGGTGGCGGCGTGCGTGACGTGCAGCGCGGCGCCGCGGCGCTGGTCGTGCGCCGACTGTAGTAGCTGTGGTTAGTTACCGGCGGTCTCGGTGGCGGCGTGCGTGACGTGCAGCGCGGCGCCGCGGCGCTGGTCGTGCGCCGACTGTAGTAGCTGTGGTTAGTTACCGGCGGTCTCGGTGGCGGCGTGCGTGACGTGCAGCGCGGCGCCGCGGCGCTGGTCGTGCGCCGACTGTAGTAGCTGTGGTTAGTTACCGGCGGTCTCGGTGGCGGCGTGCGTGACGTGCAGCGCGGCGCCGCGGCGCTGGTCGTGCGCCGACTGTAGTAGCTGTGGTTAGTTACCGGCGGTCTCGGTGGCGGCGTGCGTGACGTGCAGCGCGGCGCCGCGGCGCTGGTCGTGCGCCGACTGTAGTAGCTGTGGTTAGTTACCGGCGGTCTCGGTGGCGGCGTGCGTGACGTGCAGCGCGGCGCCGCGGCGCTGGTCGTGCGCCGACTGTAGTAGCTGTGGTTAGTTACCGGCGGTCTCGGTGGCGGCGTGCGTGACGTGCAGCGCGGCGCCGCGGCGCTGGTCGTGCGCCGACTGTAGTAGCTGTGGTTAGTTACCGGCGGTCTCGGTGGCGGCGTGCGTGACGTGCAGCGCGGCGCCGCGGCGCTGGTCGTGCGCCGACTGTAGTAGCTGTGGTTAGTTACCGGCGGTCTCGGTGGCGGCGTGCGTGACGTGCAGCGCGGCGCCGCGGCGCTGGTCGTGCGCCGACTGTAGTAGCTGTGGTTAGTTACCGGCGGTCTCGGTGGCGGCGTGCGTGACGTGCAGCGCGGCGCCGCGGCGCTGGTCGTGCGCCGACTGTAGTAGCTGTGGTTAGTTACCGGCGGTCTCGGTGGCGGCGTGCGTGACGTGCAGCGCGGCGCCGCGGCGCTGGTCGTGCGCCGACTGTAGTAGCTGTGGTTAGTTACCGGCGGTCTCGGTGGCGGCGTGCGTGACGTGCAGCGCGGCGCCGCGGCGCTGGTCGTGCGCCGACTGTAGTAGCTGTGGTTAGTTACCGGCGGTCTCGGTGGCGGCGTGCGTGACGTGCAGCGCGGCGCCGCGGCGCTGGTCGTGCGCCGACTGTAGTAGCTGTGGTTAGTTACCGGCGGTCTCGGTGGCGGCGTGCGTGACGTGCAGCGCGGCGCCGCGGCGCTGGTCGTGCGCCGACTGTAGTAGCTGTGGTTAGTTACCGGCGGTCTCGGTGGCGGCGTGCGTGACGTGCAGCGCGGCGCCGCGGCGCTGGTCGTGCGCCGACTGTAGTAGCTGTGGTTAGTTACCGGCGGTCTCGGTGGCGGCGTGCGTGACGTGCAGCGCGGCGCCGCGGCGCTGGTCGTGCGCCGACTGTAGTAGCTGTGGTTAGTTACCGGCGGTCTCGGTGGCGGCGTGCGTGACGTGCAGCGCGGCGCCGCGGCGCTGGTCGTGCGCCGACTGTAGTAGCTGTGGTTAGTTACCGGCGGTCTCGGTGGCGGCGTGCGTGACGTGCAGCGCGGCGCCGCGGCGCTGGTCGTGCGCCGACTGTAGTAGCTGTGGTTAGTTACCGGCGGTCTCGGTGGCGGCGTGCGTGACGTGCAGCGCGGCGCCGCGGCGCTGGTCGTGCACCGACTGCCGCTTCTTGCGGCTCGATAGCGGCACACTGCTCGCCTCGCCCTGGTACTCGTGCAGCTTGGCCTGGGAATGACACCACCAATAATATACACCACTGTCACACACTCCCACATCACTAAATAACTAAAATTGAACATTTAGAAAACCCCCGATGCGACGACTTTTAAACTACAAATCCTACTAATATTATAAATGTGAAAGTTTGTGAGTGTGGATGTATGTATGTATGTATGTATGTATGTATGTTTGTTACTCCTTCACGCAAAAACTACTGAACGGATTTGGATGAAATTTGGAACACAGATAGTTTATAACCGGGATTAACATATAGGATACTTTTTATCCCGATAATCCCGAAATTTTTGTTCCGTTAAATACTACGCGGACGAAGTCCGTGGGCACAGCTAGTGAGCTGATAATTTTCAAACTGCTGAACCAATTTTTAATGAAACATAGCTAAGAACACTCTCGATCAGAATACCTATCTAACGAAAAGAACAAAATTGAAATCGGATCATCCGCTTGGGCGCTACGATGCCACAGACAGACACACATATACACAAATACACATGTTAAACCTATAACATCCCTATTTTTTGTCGGGGGTTAAGTCGCATTTTCCAAACTTCATTAGCAGATGTTTGATCACCAATAAATCAGCGTAGAAATTTGAGTTTTTGTTCTGCAGTTTGAATCGCCGGTCTATTAAAACTACTACACTAAGCAAAGCAGGCACATAAACCAACTCGTGAGTGGGAAGCTCGTCACTAAGGCCCGTTTAAATAAATATATCTCAAGTTTGGGAGCAATCTTGGCAATGTCATTCTTATATCTTGACGACCGCTTGGCGCAGTGGTTCGTGCGTAGGCCGCTCGGCTCACTGCACATGGTGGTTGCGGGTTCGATTCCCGACGGGGCAAATTTCGGAACTGGCCTTTTCGTCATTTGCCCTGGTCTGGGTGTCACTGGGATCGTCCCCAGTCCATTGCACGGTACCCATAGTACAAGCGTTGCTTAGTTTGGGACCATACAGTTGGTGTGTCAGTTTGGCGATATCATACCAGTACAAAATGACATTTCATAAGCGTACTCTCTCAGACTTAAAATTGATTTATTATTATTCATACGAGCCTTCATGGGTAAATTTGAGATTGATTTTATTAATACGATGCTTCATGGGTGAATTAAAATATGAATGTTATACCTCCAGCGCCATCTTGGCCTCCTTCAGCTTCCGGCACTGGTCCTCCTTCTCCCGCAAGTACTGCGCGCAAGTCTCGCACTCCTCGTCCAGCTCTTTGTATCTCTCCCGGAGCTCTTGCAACTCTTCCTTGCACGCTTCGAGCTCCTGTTTTGTCGCTTCTAGTTCCCTGCGAGAAGATAACATTTAATGAACACCGGTCATACTCGAACAGGGGCTTATTGAATAGTTCCCTTGATTTCGCAGAGTCGACATTCATTACACATCCCTCCTACAGAGACCAATTAATGTGGGGGGCCACATTCATCTGGCTCTGGATCAGAAAAGTGTAAGCATTGGGCCCAGAGATTTGTATAGAAATGCTACATGTAAACTTCAGTACCGCGATTCAGAACTGTATTGGAAATCGTTATCATATTCAAAATGAAAGAATGGAATTTTATGTTTTTGTTTAAAATACAACCGAAGGACTTTAGTACGAATTGACAGTTTACAAAAGCTATTCACTTTCTCAACGAATAATTTACGTGATCCAATGGTGTGTTGTGGCATTACTGGTAAATTGAATATGCATAATGCATTGAAGAATCCTACTAATATTATAAATGTGAAAGTTTGTGAGTGTGGATGTACGTATGTATGTATGTTTGTTACTCCTTCACGCAAAAACTACTGAACGGATTTGGATGAAATTAGGAACGCAGATAGTTTATAACCGGGATTAACATACAGGATACTTTTAATCCCGATAATCTTGAAATTTTTGTTACGTTAAATACTACGCGGGCGAAGTCGGGGGGCACAGCTAGTAATAAAATAAAATTAAGGTAACATACACATTTCCGCTATTCTTTTCTAACGCCTTCTGCATTTTGGCGAGAGTGTTCTTGAGGTCTTGTTTAGTGAAGCGTAGTTCTTCGATAGTTTTAGTTAGCTTCTTGTTCTTCTCGACTTCGGCGTCGTAAGACATACGGTCAACGACGACTGCATGTAAGTTGGCCCAGTCTGCAATAAAAAAAAACTTATTTCTAAGTATAATGTCATGTTACAACTATTGAACCATAGTGTATATACAAATTGAGGTTCATTTTGCCAGAAATGTACATCAAATTAAGAAATCCTTACTAATATTATAAATGCGAAAGTAACTCGTCTGTCTGTTTGTCGCGCTTTCACGCCAAAACTACTGAACCCATTTAGATGAAATTTGGTACACAGATAGTCTAGATCCTGAGAAAGACATGGACTACTTTTTAATGCGAAATACGGTTGTAAGGTGTTGAAAGGGGGTAGGGGGTTTTGGGGTGTGTGTGAAAAGTAGTATGGAAGTATCGTAATTTTTGAGCTAGAAGCTTGAAACTAATTTTTTAGGCTGTTGATTGGATATAAATAAATCATCATCATCATCATCATCATCAGCCTATGCTTGTCCACTGCTGGACATAGGCCTCCTCTAATGAGCGCCATAGCGCCCTGTCTTCAGCTTGCCGCAATATAAATAAATATGACATGCAAATTTTGTAAAAGTTTTACCGTCAAGGGTGTGACACTTTTCCACGCGGACGAAGTCGCTGGCACAGCTAGTAATACAAGGTGAAACAGAAAGGGTATACTATTTTTATCGCAACTTATTTTTGTAAATCTAAAACTATCGACTGTGTGGGACAGTTGAAGTACTGTAGGTTTTGTAGAATTATGAAATCTGTCAACAGCTGTATCCCTATAACACCTTTCGTTTTTCAAGTTTCCTCCAAAGCTGATGATTTTAGAATTACAAAGTTAAGTTTTGAAAAAAATATAATACCCTTTTTGTTTCACTAGTATATAAATAAAGTGGTAAGTTGTACCTTCATCCGTGTTCACGGCTGCGTGAGCGACGCCGCGTTTGGAGCTGACCTGTTGGCTTTCATTCGGACTGCATGAATGCAGTTTTTCTTTCAGCTCTGTGACCACAAGCTGTAAGAAAAAAAAAAACAATATTTAGTCTCTTCAACAATTTAATATCCGATTGCTTGCCATAAGCAATACGTATTTCCGAAATCTGATTTTAATTTGCACGTATTATTATAATGTACAAACATTTTAATTTTTTTTAATACTTCTGAAAAATCTTGCTGTTGAGATACGAGAAGCGACGATATCCTATAAGACTTTATGACCCAAATTAATAAATCGATCTAAAGTTTGAGAGCGATCTTGAGTACGCTTTTGACATATCATTTTGTACTGTAATGTCATAAGAATGACGTTTCCAAGGTCGTTCTCAGACTTGAGGATAGATTTATGAATACGGGGTCTATGGCTAGAGTGATAGCCGATTGGTTAAGCACGCGTCTTGCGGGCTACCAGGTAACAGGTTCAAACCCCGTCTCGAACCTCTGGATTTTTCTAAATCTATGTCCGAATTAAAATTTCTATATGATTATCACTTGCTTACGGTGAAGGAAAACATCGCGAGGAAACCTGCATGTCTTAGAAGATTTAACCAATTTTCGAAAGACATGTGAAATCGCCAACCCGCACTGGGCCAGCGTGGTGGATTATGGCCTGAATCCCCCTCGTGTTGATGGGAGGCGCGTGCCCAGGAGTGGGACGTCAAAAGGGCTAAAATGATTATATTAATTATTATGGCTAGAGTAGCGTAGCACCTGTAGAGCCGTGTTGTCCTTCCTGTAGCGCGCGCACTGCGCGTCCCGCTCGCGCAGGTACTGCGCGCACGTGTCGCACTCCTCGTCCAGCTCGCGGTACTGCTCCTGCAGCTCGGCCAGCTCCTGCCGGCACGCCGCCAGCTGCCGCTTCAGTTCCGGTACATCGCTGTTGAAAGGTGACGTACAGGTCAGCGGGATCCGACAACCACGAGGAGGTTATTATATTTTTCATTACTCATACTCTGAAAGTAGGTCTGAAGTTGCCTGAGGAGCGGGTTGAAAGTAATACTTTTCCGCCCTAGGGAGAATCGCTTTCAACTGACAGCTGTCAAATTATAAAAAAAAAACTAGTTCCATTTTCACATTTCTATGGAAGCATGTTCAAACTTTTTCTACAGTCACTCAATTACAGCACGTAAAATGTAAAATTGAAATAACATAAAGTTAAGTATTAATTAAAGAATATATATTTTAAATGACTTAATTATAATTTAGTTTCAACAATTTCTTTAAAATAACATAGATTTGGGCAAAATATTTAAAGATGAAAATGAAAAATAATGGCTAAATAATGAAGTTGGCCGGCCAACGAAAAAAAAAAATTGGCGGCAATTCGAACTTTTTTTTTTTCGAGTTGTAGAGTATTGTTCATACCACAGAGTACCTTGTATATACTTCCTTGTATTATTTCTTTAACCAATTCCTGTTTTTATTTTAATTGTATTCGTAATGAAATTCGTATTTAATTTGTATTCGTAATGAAAAGCACAGTGTTTACCTCGGGTGAAATACTAATTTTGTCCCTCGAACTATTAGCGCCCTCGCTACGCTCGGGCGCCAAACCCCGTCTCGGGACAAAATAAGTCACTTTCACCACTCATGTAACAATGTACTATTTCATTACTCATACTCTGAAAGTAGGTCTGAAGTTGCCTGAGGAGCGGGTTGAAAGTAATACTTTTCCGCCATAGGGAGAATCGCTTTCAACTGATAACATCAAATTATTAAAAATAAACTAGTTCTATTTTCACATTTCTATTGAACCAGGCCGGCCAACGAAAAAATAACTAAATTAGCCAGATTAACCTCACAGATGCGTGACTTAATGCCCCCGCAGTTGTCAAGTCCGTTGGCATATGCTTTGTAACGGCGACAACTTACAAGAGACGTAAATTCAAAGTCTAGTGGCACTTTCTTATTAAATTGAAGACTACGAAATACGCATAAAGACTTACTATTAGTATGCCAATAAGTACTCACATAATTATTTCAAAAAAGTGAATTATGTCGTTCAATATTGATTATGTGACATTTGTTGCACAAAAATTACCTGTCCTCGCTGTGACTTGTTGATCTTTGAGTCTTCAGATTGTTGAGCTCCTCTATGAGTATGCCAGGATGAAAATCTGGAATATGGAATATTTTATTTAGACCTTTGCGGTAAAATACCGAGAAGGAACGGTAACAGAGGGGTTCGACAGAATTGTTTATAATAATAACGCTTCTAAAGACTATTAATGTGCTAGATTCTGGGATTATGTTCCGTAGAAACTCACAAAAGTAGTACTTTGGGTCTGTTCAGTGCCGGATTAACCATAGTAGCAAGAGTAGCAATTGCTACGGGCCCCGCGCGAAAGGGGGCCCCGCATATTTAAACCCACTACCCACTCATCTCTGCCTGAGCGTAATTTTTTGAGTGAAACTTATTAAGACGTTACAATTTTTCCTACTAAGACAATCCATGTTAGGCACTCGGTAACCGACTACGGGCCGCGCGCTTTGCTACGCGCCCCGCGCTTGCTTAATCCGGCACTGGACCTACTATACTACAACAACATGTCTGCTAAGCACTGGCACTAACAAACTAATAAGATACGTGAGCATTTTGTTTAGTTATAATCTCATGTAAGTGTGACTCTGTTCTTGTGGGACGAATAAATTATCTTTAAACCGAAAATGTGTGTAATTGATGGGAGAGGGTTGTTTATATCTGACCGTGCGGGGAGGGCGTGTGGCGGGGCACGGCGCGGTGCAGGTCGTGCGAGCTCTGGCGCCGCAGCCGCGCCGCCGCCACGCTGCTGGGCCGCGAGCCGCCGGGCTCGTCCGTTGCACTCTGTAAACATATTTTCATTACTCATACTCTGAAAGTAGGTCTGAAGTTGCCTGAGGAGCGGGTTGAAAGTAATACTTTTCCGGCCCGGGAGAATCGCTTTAAAATGACAGCTGTCAAATTATAAAAAAAAAAACTAGTTCCATTTTCACATTTCTATGGAACCATGTTCAAACTTTTTCTACAGTCACTCAATTACAGCACGATGTAAAATTGAAATAACATAAAGTTAAGTATTAATTAAAGAATATTATATTTTTAAATGACTTAATTATAATTTAGTTCAACAATTTCTTTAAAATCCTACGGGGACGTCCTAAAAAGACGTGGATGAACTGCGTGGAAGAGGGTATGAGCGAAAAGGGAGTGAGTGCAGAGATAACGGATGATAGGCTTGAATGGAAGAAGAGAACGTGCTGCGCCGACCCCACCTAGTGTGGGATAAGGGCAAGGTGATGATGAATTTCTTTAAAATAACATACATTTGGGCAAAATATGTAAAGATGAAAATGAAAAATAATGGTTAAATAATGAAGTTAGCCGGCCAACGAAAAAAAAACAAAATAGGCGGCAATCCGATCTTTTTTTTTTCGAGCTGTAGAGTATTGTTCATACTTCCTTGTATTATTTCTTTAGCCAATTCCTGTTTTTATTTTTACTTTCCTTGTATTCGTAATGAAAAGCAAAGTGTTTACCTCGGGTGTAAGACTTATTTTCTCCCTGAAACCCTGTCTCGGGACTAAATAAGTTACCCTCACCACTAGGGTAATAATGTACTGTTGACCCCGCACGAATTTTATAGAAATAAATAATAGGAGTTGGAAGAAAAAAATCCTCTTCCCACCCGTGCAAAGCGGGAGGCATAAATAGTTGGTACGGGCTGATTGCCACAGAAGCAAGACTGTTACAGCTGCTTGAAGATTAATTGGACCTAAATTCGTGAGCTGATTACACTTGATTCCAATAATATTTATCAAGAACATTCAGACGTTAGGGACGGACTAATTTTTGTATCTTTTAAAGCTACTACAATTTAAAATATTGAATGGTATATATTACACGAGTTTCATTGATATTAATATATTAGATTGCCGATGTGACATACCTGATCTGTTCTGGATGCAGACAAGCTTTCGTGGCTGAAACCAAATAATACAATTATAAATTACAAACTGATTAAACAATAATATTTATATAAACAACCATTACTCAGTACTACTGCTTACCCCTTGCTCAGTCTAATGGGAGTGCTTCTATCGGAGAAATCGTCGTCAACGTCCATGAAGAGGTCGTCGGGCTTCGAGCGGGAGCCGAACACAGTGTCCATGTGGCTGTGGTCTGAAACGGGACTTGTCATTATTGAAATAATAAAATAAAAATATCGCCAGACGAACACACCAACTGTATGGTCCCAAAATAAGCAACGCTTTTACTATGGGTACCGTACAATGGACTGGGGGCGATCCCAGTGACACCCAGACCTGGGCAAATTATGCAAAAGCCATTTCCGAAATTTGCCCCGGCTGTAATCGAACCCGTAACCACCATGTTCAGTGAGCCGAGCGGCCTACGCTCGAAGCACTGCGCCAAGCAGCGGTCTAACCACAGTTCCTATGGTCATAAAACCTACTGCACCTAAGCGAACCCATACTACGTGACCCGTGTAGGAGGAGGAGGGATGTCTTCAAAATATATCGACGCTTGGTCACAGCAGCACAGTTGCCTAAGGTTTTTGTCACGTAGACAATATCCTCTAAGGAAATCTCGCGCTTTTTCTTTTTTTGTTTGCAAAAAATTTTTGAAAACCTTATTTATGAATTACTACCGCTTGATTGACGACCGCTTGGCGCAGTGGTCCGAGCGTAGGCCGCTCGGCTCACTGCATATAGTGGTTGCGGGTTCGATTCCCGCCGGGGCAAATTTCGGAAATGGCTTTTCCGTAATTTGCCCAGGTCTGGGTGTCACTGGGATCGCCCCCAGTCCATTGTACGGTACCCATAGTACAAGCGTTGCTTAGTTTGGGACCATACAGTTGGTGTGTTCGTCTGGCGATATTTATTTATTTATTTTACTATGTGAAAACTAGGGGGGGTCTTGGCATATCCTACCAGTGGTCACTAAGGAGGGAGGGGGGGTTTGTTCAAAATTGAAAAAAATGGGTAACGTAATATGGGTACGTTCCCTATTGTGGGTTTGAATTTTACACTCACCGTCGCCGCTGTGTTTGCTTTCAGAGAACAATCGTTTGGAGTCATGCATGCTCTGCCGACGGCGCCGAGACGAATCCGCGATAGCGTCCATAGACGTACGAGGCTTGTGGTTGACTACAGCCGTCTCCAAATCCAAGATACGGGTCTAGAATAATATACATAGATTAGTTACATCTCATATATAAAATTCTCGTGTCACTATGTTAGTTACCATACTTCTCAGAAACGGCTTGACCGATTTTTATGAAATTTTATATGCATATTCAGTAGGTCTGAGAATCGACTACTATCTATTTTTCATAGCCCTAAGTGATAAGGCTTGTCGACATTCCACGCGGACGGAGTTGCGTGGCACAGCTAAAGCAGGGTCGCTGAGCACGAAGAATTTCGTACTACGTTCACACGCAATTCACGGCAACTGTGTGAGCGATACGTATTAGATTTACGCGAGTGATAGAGACAGGTAATAACAGGTCATTGTACGAAATTCTTCGTGCTCGGCGACCCTGCTTTAGTAATAGTATATATAAATTGAAAATATAAGTTACAATACTCGTATTAGGGTTGGTTTTGTTTTACAGGAATACGTGTAGGTCGGTGCCAGTTTGCAAAACTACCAGTCTGTGCTAATGTGAATTAAGACTAAACTAAATTTCACAACTAAAATATTGGTGTTTCTTCTTGTCTAGTAAAGTCAACTTTAGTTTGTGTAATAACAGTATAAGCACCAATATTTCTTAAAATCCCACTTACCTCTAGATATTCTTTTGCTTTTCTCAGGTCCTCATTTTCGTCTTTGCAAATCTTGATGCTATTTTGTAGCGCGTCACATTTTTGGGCTAATTCTTCAAGCCGTTTATTTTTCTCTATAACAGTGTTATCATCTTCAATCTTCTGCTTTTCCAGTCTAAAAAGTAAAAAAAAATGTATAATTGGAAGTAGTAAGTACCTAGTCTCACTTGTATGCAATGTGGAGAGTTATCTTTGTTCTCTAAATAAATTAATTCGTCTTTGCCTTACAAAAAGTTTATAATTTAAGTATTTCTCTGTATTTTATGTGTTCTGTAGCTGGGAAGGACTGTGAGCTTCATTCCATTTTGACTTAAAGATTTGTAAATTAGCCAATTCATTCATATTCGATTCATTACAATATTATTAAGCAAGTAACACGGCGTTCCTACAAAAGAGTTAAACGCGTATCTTGTCATTGTACCCTTGTTTAATAAGTCAAGACACGCAAATAACATGTAATACAACCGATTGTTTTATTTTACGTAAAATTTGACTTACCTATTTATGATCCTGGTTTGTATCTGAGCTGTTTTCTCGTGCGTTTTAATGTTAGTCTCCAACCTAGAACATTCGAGACATTTCTCTTCCAGCTTTTCTTTCAACTCTACATTGTCCTTGAATAATGTTTTAGCCTCAACTTTCAAGTTCTCAATCACAGTTATATTATCCTTCACAGATTCTCTCAGCACCAATACGTCTGATGCCATTTTATCTAGCGCTATATTGTTCTGCCTAATCGTTTCTCCGGACTTTTGGAGTTCTGAAGCGTATGCCTCTTTTTCTTTGATAACCATCTCATTTACCGCCTTCAAATGTACATTTTCGTCTTTGATAGTTTCCATAAGCTCTATAATAGCGTCGTTTCGTTCTTTGCATTGTTTCAGGACATTCAAATCGCCTTGCAGTGATTCAATTTCTTTTTCTTTACTATGTATCGTTGTTTTTAACATATTTACTTCTTCCGTGATTTTCTCTATTAGATCGATGTTATTTTTATTCTCATCAACCTTGCTTTCGTAAACTTGATTGAGTTCTTCATGGAGATTTTTAAGATTTAGTATCTTGTTTTCTTTTTCATTCAAATCGAGTGTAACCCTGTTATTAATTTCTTGTAATTTATCATTATCCACTTTAATCAAGGCTAGCTCTTGTTCTTTATCTTTTAAATTTGATTTTAAAGTATTAAGTTCTGCTTCGATACCTTCTTTCTCTTTTAATAAAAGTGCACTCTCGCGGTTTCCACTTTGCGTTATCAACTGTTCAAATAGAAGATTAATATTCACATTTAGAGGTAATGTTAAGTCAACATTATTTGACGCTAGAATATTAAGATCTAGAAGTTTATGATAACCTTTTGTCATAGTATCATTCAATTCTTTCTCTCTCTTCACAATATCTAGCGTCACTGCAGTACTTATTTCTTGTATTCTTTCCTTGTGAGCCTTAAGTAAGTTGTACTCTTCTTCTTTATCAGATAATTTACATTTCAATTCAGATAAATTGTCATTAACCGAGTTAAGCTCTTTAGTCACATTTTCCATGTGATTCTGCATCTTCGTGTATTGTCCCATAATTCCAGCAAGATCAGCTTGATGTTTATTGACAATATTGTCTATGAGGTACTCGAAAATACTAACACTAGATAGTCCAAATTCTTTGTCCAACAATTTTAAAAAGTTGTCTTTGTATATGCTGACTAAATTTGTGTTTTTATCAGCATCGGAATCGTTGATCATTTGTTGATTTATAGTGTTTATATTATTTTTAATATGCGATAGTACACTTGAAATAGATAAATAATGTTTGTCAGTTTCTTGTTTGTCTTTTATGAATTTACAATATTCTTGTTTGGCATCTTCAATTTGTTTTTGTAAGTGTTTTTTAGCATCATCATATTCCCTGAGTGTGTTAGTTAAATGTTCTACTTCACTACCATGCTTGATAGTTACATTTTCATACAGAATTTTCATAATTTCTATAATTTTCATATCTGCGTTTAAATTATTTGTTACTAAACCTGTTTTTTCCCTGCAATAATTGTAACAGTCAATTTTGTCCATCATGTACATATCCAAGTGTCGTTCTTCGGGGATGTCCGGCATATTGCACTTCTTAGATTGAGGGCTTGCAGGCACAAAGTCTTCTGCGAATGTAAACACGTTAGAGTCCATACTCTCATCTAAATCCATCGAGAGATTGCTGCGATCTAAATGATTTTTTATGGTGACTACATCTTCTGTTAACTCTTTGCAATCTTCTCGGCCAGCGTGCAATTCGCTTTGCAAAGTGCAAATCTTGTTATATCTCGATGACGTGTCCGAATCACTGAAGCTCCTATTTAATTTTGTTTTTGTTATTTTTAAACGCATCGACTGAATTAACTCGTCTTTCGACAAGCATTCTGAGCAATTTAAATTGTCGGACTTATCGTCGTCTTTTGCAGATTTTTCCAATCTCATACATTTGTCAGTTAGTTCACTATTCTTTAGTTTAAAGCTTTCCAGCTGTTTAGATAAATCGTCAGCTTCAGTTATATTATCCATCACCTGTGTGGAGAGATTGTCGTTTTCATCTTGCAAACGTATAAGTTCTTTGTTCTTATTATCGAGGGATTTGGTTAGTTTAGCTATCTCCTGTGCTTTATTAGTGTGGTCTTTTTCCAAGTTATTGAGTTTTCGCACTAACGCTTCGGTTGAAGGTGTTTCAAGAATAAGGTTGTTGTATTTTTGCTCAAGTTCAGACTTTTGAGATTTTACTTCAAGTAGCTCTTCGGAGAGCGATTTTAAATCAGCCTCTATTTTTAAAAGAGAGTTCGATTCCTTTCTATTCTTACAATCGATACAGTCATTCATAGACCTATTATTATCATAGTCACTACTATCCTTTAAAAGGTGAGGTGGCATTTTTATGGGACTACTTTGCGCATCAATCATGGAGTCCTTTGTGCCTAAACACTTGTCGACATGTTCACGAAGTTTTAAATTTTCATCTCTCATTAATTGCAATTTTTCAAACATAACTTGATTATCATTACTTAGAATTTCCATTTGCGAAGTAATGTTTTGGTCACATATTAGAATCGTGTCATTAGTTTGAACACATGCTTCATTGTAAAATGCTTGTGTTATATCTAAACACGTTTGGTCGGGCCCAAGCAAAGTGTTATCAGCAGCGGTAGTTAGAGTCACATTAGTGTCTAACATTAATAGGTCTCCATCTAACGTAGATTCATTTCTAAAATTAGGTACGGCTGTACTACTGTCTAATACATCAGGCAAGGAATATCTTTTGAAACTGATATTTTGTGCATCACCGGTAGAAGTTTCGCCATTTAGCAATGACATTAATTCACGCAGTTGCTTTTTGAAATCCGGTATATCTCTTTGGCATACATTATGGAAACGATTGTGGTGATGTTGCAATACTTTTACTTGAGATTTCAATGACTTGTTTTCCGCGTACGTGGTAGCAGTTAGAATCGAAAGATTCGTCCTATGGTTGTCTAATTTCTTTTGTAACTCTTGCTGGAGTTCAAGAAGAAGTTGTATCTCGCGGCGTGCGTCTTCCTGCTCTTTGACTAGATATTGATTCAATAATTGGGATTCTTCTAGAGCTTCCATAATTTTGAAGTTTTCTTCCTTGGAGTTTTCCAGTTCTACAGTAAGGTGACTGCATCGACAACTCATTTCGGCATCATCATTGTTAACTTCAATAACTGTATCTGAATTAGAAGAAGTCGTTTTGGAATCACTATTCGAATTGATGGAATCGACTATTTTATTGCAACAAATTGTTAAAAGACTCGGTGGCGAAATTATTTCTGCACTTTTATTTGCACTAGACAGCCGTATTTTATTTTTAATTTCATGACTGTAATCGTTTAAAATTTCCAGTTCTTCAGAACTTACTCTAGATAAGTCAGAATCTCTTTTAAGATCAGAGCTTGAACACTGAGATTTCAGGTACTCGTTTTCCAGATGTAGCTCGTGCATCTGTTGTTTCATCAATATATCTAAGTTTACAAATTGTTCTTTCCATTCCTTTACTTTCTCCTCCATGGATGCGAGCTCGTTGGCTTTTATTTTTAATTCCCTCTTCACACTTTGTAAGATCTCTTGGCTACTCTCTAAATGTTCATTCAAATTCTTATCGTTACTTTGAATTTTTTCTAATTCCAATGAGATTTCACTGTTTTTGTTACCGAGGTGAAACAGGTCGTTAGTTAATTTGAGATTCCGCTCTGTTAGATGTTTTATTTCACTTTTAGCTTCTGATAAAATATCTCTCATGTTTTCTTGTTCACAATCAACGTTTTTCATATCGATAAATGTGACGTGATTTGCAATTTTATCCAATGTTAGGAGAATGCGTTCATAAATATTTACGTCATTATCCTCAAATTCACAAGACAAGTAGTTTTCTATGTTACAATTGTCTATTATAATTAAAGCCTTTTTAAAAATGTTAGTCAAGAGCTCATCTCTTCCTTTCTGGACGTCATCTAGTTGTGTAGTGGTAACTAGAAGTTCATGCGATTTATCTTTTAATGTACACTCTATTTCTTTCAATCTCGATGAAAGAATAGTAATCGCATCATTTTTGTCACGTAACTCGTTATCGAAAGAACTTTGGTTAGACTCGAAAGCAGCTTTCAATTCTTCTTCTTTCGCTTTTAGAACAATTATCGTATTTTCTAAAGACGTGAATTGTTGGCGGAGTATTTCGGTACCTCGAATTGTCTCACTCAGCTCTGTTTTCAATGCGTCATTTTCAGTTAACTTATTTTGTAATTCATGATTACTTCTCTCTAGTTCTTCTTTTAGTTTATAAATGTTTTGACTTAACATATCGTTATCTCGACTGTAATCGTCCTTGGTTTCGTTAAGTTCGTCTATTTGATGTTGTAATACAGATATTTCCGATTTATGAGTCTCTAATATTTTTTCTAGAGTATCTTTCAAGCTGGTATTGTTTTCAATAGCTTCCTTTTTTTGTTCAACAATATTCGTAGCTAAAGCTTCTAAAGTATTTAAGTTCTCACTAAAAATATTAAATAAGTTGACAAAGTTGTCAATAAGTTCTGGAACTTCTTGGATTTCGCCAGTCAGAACACTAAGAATAGCTTGTACCTTGTGTATAGCTGTTTTTGCTATTTGTACATTGTCTTTTGATTGTTTATCTTCTTGACTAAGACACGATATAAGCTCAACTTTGTCTTTAACATCTTTTTCTAAATCAGTAATTTTATTAGAAAGTTCAACAATTTGCTTCGTTAAATCGCGATTAACATTGTTTATTTCTAATTGATTTTTATTATTATCAGCGAGTTCACGTGACAATTTCTCATTTTCCTGTTTCAAATTATCTATGGTAATAGCGTTGTCCTTATTATTTAGGTCTAGCTTAGTTTTATTTATTTCTATATCAGCCAGTTTGGTTGTCAATTCCTGTTCTAATATTTTGAGATCATTATTCTCATGCATCAATTTATTTATCATTGCTATATTTTCGTTAACTTGTTTCTTTAAATTGTTTACTTCCAAGTGTAGGTCGTCAATTTGTTTAGTTTTAGTTTCCAGTTCTTCTTGTAAAGTTTTATCATCATTCGAATTATTATTTTGTAATGTCGATTTTAATTGGCTAATTTCCTTGTTACGGTTATCGAGGACATTTCTAAGACATTGTATTATATTTTTCATGTTTTCGTTATTGGCTAAGAACTTTTCTTCATTTGCAATCATACTTTCTAAAACACTATCATTAACATTTGGCGTGTTTTCTTTTTGCGTTAGTTTAATCTGTAACTCTTGGATTACACTATTGTACGATTCGATATCACTACGAGCGCTTTCCAAATTTTCTTTTTGGCCGTTTATTGTGGAATTTAAATTATCTATAGTCGATTTGAGTACTGAATTGTCGTTTTCCGTCAGGGCAAGTTTTTCTTTGAAAATGTTGACTGTGTCCTCAAGGTCTTGGCTGGCCTTTTCTAGGGACGCTATTTCTTGTTTGTGAGAGAACAGTTTAGCTTCTAATTCAATGATAGTCAGATTTTTTAGACTAGCCTGTGTTTGGGTGTCCGTGACAAGATCACACATTTGTTCAGAAGGCTCGTCGTTGACAATGCTGTTTTCATTGTCGCTATTGACTAACGAAATGTCTTTGGACATGTCCATAAAAGGTGTTTCCTTGTCTATTGTTCGTGATAGTTGTTTACCTAAGATTAAGAAAAAAAATAGTAAAAAAAATATTACAATTTCATTTTATACATTCGTCAGTATTAATATGGAAATCCTTGGCGAGTGTAAATGGGGGAGAAGGTAAATTAATTTGACTTACCAATACTTTCGACCTTCTTGACTCTTAATTCTTCTAACAGAGAAAGAAGTTCCTCTTCTCTAAGTTTCGCTTTCCTTTTCAGGGTTTCCAAACTCACCTCCATGTCAGTCATTTTAGTGTCGTAGTTTGCACATTTCTCCTCTAACTCCATCTGCAGAAGACACTTCAAGTTAAGTAGAGTAGAAATATTCTCTTAGGACTTAAGAATAATCGTAAAAGAGACGAACACATTCAGAGGCGTACACGCGAGACTACTTTTAGTAAAAGCAGCGGGAATTTACTATTTGAGCCTGCAAAAATGTAACCTATGCTCTTGGAAATAAGATTGTATTGGGCTGGGCTGGTTTTGTTTTTAGTCGACGGCGAAACGTCTGGCTGGATATAACTTCAAATCTAATTAAACTATAATAAAGTTCACATTACGACGATTTAGAGACTGACTTAACACTCACGTTTGCAGAGGTGACAGCTTTCACTTCATCCTCAGTCTTCTTAATTTTGTTCTTGAGTTGCTCTAATTCTAAATCTTTCTCTTGTCCCTGTTTCCTTAGGATGTCAACTTCATCTTCCAATTTCGCCTTCATAGATATGCTGTGTTCTAATTTTTCTATCAATTCAATCTGAAAAATGTTAAACATAATTTAGAGAAACTTGTTTATGTACTACACATATTCATTTCTAGATACAACTTTAACTTACTTCGCTAGGTTTGTATATTTTCTCTCTTTCGGTCAGCAGAAGAATATCTTTCATTTGTTTTTCAGCTAACTTAGCATTCTTTCTCAGTACACATGGGGGAGTTTTCGATGCATCTGAAAATAAAGAACGTGTAGACTGAATATACCAAATTTGAACCCTATTCCGAAGACCTAAAACTGTTTCTGACTGTCCAAATGCCTGGCTTTAAGTCAAACAGTTAAGTGGCAAATTACCTTGACACGTATGGTAAGGCGAGCACGGCCCTTCGCCATTCCCTTCCGTTGAATCGTCATCGCTGTCTGTGGAAAATACAATTTTTATTACACATTTTTGTACTAAATAACGAAATAATCTGTGAAGTAATCTATAGAACCACATTAATCGAGTATCGATATCCTAATTGTTTCGGCTATGTTTTTTGGCACATAATTAAGATAGTCTTTGGCATCGGATCGATAAAACGATATGGTTGGGCAGAGTTAATAAGTTTATGATTAACACTGGGGTTGCTGAGGATTCCTCTTCCTCATAATGCGGAAGTTCCGCAATATTTTGGGTTCCTCAACCGTTACCGCATCCTCATAAATAAAAATTTTAAAAAAACTCTTCCGCTATCACTTCCTCAAAATTTAAGAGGAATTTAACTGCGTATGCGCGTCGCGTATCCATGGCAACGCACACGCCGCTGCGCGATGCCACGGGCCGAATGGGCGAGCGAGACCTCCCCTCCCGCCACCCGCGCTGTTCCATGCTTGTTGTTTTAATTTTATTGAAATAGCATTTTTATAAAAAATTACCTCCCTTGAATTAATTTTGATTATTAGTATTCAATTCTTTTATTTTGATTAATAATATTCGACTCAAGTAATCTTCTATACAAATAAATAAAATTGGAGTGTCTGTTTGTAATATCAAAATTACACCTTTTCACTAAATGCATATGAAAGTACATACGACACCTAGAGCAGAAACGCGATTTAAAAATATTTTGTCTGTCTGTCTGTGTGTTTGTTCCGGGTAATCTCTGAAACGGCTGGACCGATTTTGACGGGACTTTCACTGGCAGATAGCTGATCTTATAAGGAGTAACTTAGGCTACTTTAATTTTTTTGTGTGTTATGAGAATGGTTTAGATTCATAGTTTGGTCCACTGGAAAATGCCCTTTTAAATAATTTTTGTGTATGTATGTACCTAGTTATGTACAGACAGGACAGCGGCTTTTGGGTTCCGTCCGCTAGTATTTATAATTTCCTATCATCCTCTTCCTCAATAAATATATAATAAAAATATTCCTCAAGTAATACGAAAAAGGAAAAAATAAAATATACTGACCAATTTCAATGACGTCATCGTTGAAGTAGACGCGGCGGTCGTCGGGGGGCGGAGTCACGAGCCGCGCCGGCTCTTCCGGCACGCTCGCCAGCCGCCCCGCCCCCGCGCCCGCGCCGCCCGCTGCCTCCAGCGGCGTCGCCAGCGGCTCCGACGGACGCGGGACCACATTCGGACTGGAATATGTTAACACCTATAGTATAATCTAAGTAACACTCTCTAAAGTTTATTCACTTACAATAAGTACTAGCGACCCGACCCAGCTTCGTCTGTACGAATTGCACCTGTGTGCAATAAATTATCAGTGTTTCTCAACTATATTATGCATCTATAATACATATAAACCTTCCTCTTGACTCACTCTATCTATTAAAAAAACCTAATCATAATCCGTTGCTTATTTTTAAAGATCTAAGCATACATAGGGACAGACAGACAGCGGGAAGCAACTTTGTTTTATACTATGTAGTGATAATACATTTGCAGCCAAATAAATCTTAGGTTAGGCTCGTCTTCTTCATCTTAAGTCTGAGAGAGATCTTGGAAATGTAATTCTTATATCATTCCAGTACAAAATGACATGCCAATAGTATACTTAAGACCGCTCTCCGACTTGAGATCGTTTTATTAATCCGGGCCTAAGTGAAATGTACTGATAAAACTTCCATGAAAACTCAGTATTGTTTAGTGCGATTGCCAAGTCAATCTATTTAATTTATAACATAAGATTTTTAATATTGATATGGTCACAATAAGATGTTGTTAGGTTAGCTAGTTACGTAATACGGCTTAATAAAAAACCGACTTGGTATTACATGTATCTCACCTATGTTTACGGTAGAGAACTGAGTTGCGAGACTTGGTTTTTTATACAAGTTTTGCTTTTCATGGGATTAATTAGTTATTACAAAAAAACAACTCACTTATATTTCAAACTGGGCGTACAGAACTTGGGTATGGGGGCGACAAGATCGTCATCTCTCTCCGTCGTGTGGAAAGCGGATATTGTTATCCTTCTCGGCTGCTGCAACTTCCGTCGACTCCCGGCGATGACTTCAATGTTACGCCGTTGGCCGAAACCGTTTATAATGAGCTTTTGTAGCGATGCTATCTGCTTTTGCAGCTTATAGTTGTCTTGCTGAAAAAATAAATTATACATCGATAACGTTTTGCAGAACGGAATCAACCCACATGCACTACTGTAGACCAAAACTAACCTCGTGTTAGTGGTTCTAGGTTGGTTATGTTTGCACAAGTGTGTGTAGATTGGTTCCATTGTGCAAAAGTATGATAATTGTCAAACGGCTGAACCGATTTTCATGAAACATAGCTAAGAACTTGTAAGAACACTCTCGATCAGAATGACTTTCTAACAAAAAAACAAAATTAAAATCGGTTCATCCGCTTGGGTGCAACGATGCCACAGACAGACACACCGATACAACACATGTTAAACTTATAACACCCCTCTTTTTTCGTCGGGGGTTAATAAAACCACCATAATGTTCACAATTGGATGCCTGCATTCATCCATTTTTGATCAAATGTATTTTCCACTGGTGGGGAGAAGGGTGTGTGTGTGTGTGTGTGTGTGTGTGTGTGTGTGTGTATGTGTGTGTGTGTTTGTAACGTGGGGAGGTATGTTGGGGAGGGGGTATGTATGTGATTGCAACTTACCTCTATGCTCTTCTTGTTCTCTAACTGTGCTTGTAATCTGGACATTTGTTTTGTGAGCGATTGGATCATGGTGGCGTCTGTAGTTACTGCGTTCACTTCCGGCTTGTTCTTTATAGCTTTGGCCCGATTTGCGAACCTAGAGCAACCATCGCGTACATTTAAAATTATGACCTAAACTCGAGGCAGAAAGTCGACACTAGCAAAGCGACATTTCTAAGTGATGTGATCCAGGAACTAATCGCAAGTGATTCCTTCAATATGGTAAAGACGTCAATAGCCTAGTGGTTAGAGGGGCCGCCCTCGTAGCTGAGAGGTTTCGGGTTCGATCCCCATCCTGGCCATTAAACTATTGACGTGAGCGCTCGCCTAACACAAGCATTGGCTTAGTTGGAGGGGCTGGCGGGATTACTAGTAATGTGAGAAAAGCACATTGCTAGTAATCTTTATAAAAAAGTATTATGTCACTGACTCACTGTAACGTGGATATGGTTTCTTCGACGGCTACGGGGGTGACGGCGCATATGATACTGGTTTTCGCATTACCGCCGAGCGAGTTTTGCAATATACGGGTCAATTTGCTGTCGCGGTAGTTCGCGAACCTGAAACAATGATGTAATTATAATTATAAATTAATACACTCATACAATAGGAAATGTCTTGACTCCTTGCACCTTATGCTAGTGATAGACATGAGTCTAACCACGAGAAGAACAACCAATATACAATAATTCATCCAATTATAGTGAATATTAGGCGTTTGACTCTTGCTTAGGTGTGTGTTTGGAATATGTAGTTACAAAAACCCCCAGGTTCCTTGTTATTATGTACCTATAATGAAACACTATTATTTCCTAACGACGTATATTTGACGACATTTCTTATTTTTTAAATGGTAGTTTTACATTAAATTATACACATTATAAATACACAATATATAATATTTATGTAAACGTCAATATCGCGATTTAAAATAACGGTATAGCGCCATCTATTGAAGCGCCGTTTTAAAAGTCTCGAGTAAAGCTTATCACAAATGACGTATCATACTTCTTATTATCCTCGGACAGCTGTTTGATAACGAGCGCGAGCGAGGACAGAGACTTGTTGATGTGCGTGCCCTCCTTGAAGCGCAGGCCCGTGGCGCCGGTCTGGCCCGCGCGCTCCGAGCCCGCCAGGTCCACCAGGTTCAGCTGCGACACGTTCACGCACCCAGCTTCCTCCGATCCCTCGATGTGCTCACGAGATTCTATCGTCTAGAAATAATAATAATAATCGCCAGAGGAACACACTAACTGTATGGTCCCAAACTAAGCAACGCTTGTACTATGGGTACCGAACAATGGACTTAGGCGATGCAAGTGACACCTAGACCGGGGCAAATTACGAAAAGGCCATTTAAGTAATTTACCCTGACGGGCATCGAACCCGCAACCACCCGGTCAGTGAGCCGAGCGGCCTACGCTCGAACCACTGCGCCAAGCGGTCGTCAGAAATGTGTGCCTTAAATCAATTTTGCGAAGGGGGCAAATGCATCACACGAAAGTATGATTCACATGGAGATCTGCGTAGCGCAACTTGTCTATCCTAGAATACGTACCGCGTCTTACAAAATGCGTGTTTCCTTATTTGTTTAAGGTAAGGCACGCAAAAACTCTTGCAATTTAAATAATTCGTCCAATATGTAGGCGTATCTACATCAAATAGCTATCTATTACCACAATCGCAGATAATTACACCCACGCGCATCCAAATAAGAAACATTTTATAACAAAAAAATGTGTTTTGGAGAGACTATCATAGTAACAACAAGTGCTTAGAAAAATGGAACCATCTACTACAAATTGAATAAAATAAAGTATATGCTGCAAACTACTTACAATTTGAAATATGGAATGTGATCTGCTACTCGATTCGTTCATATTAGTGGCGCCTGTTTGTCTGTTAACTTCACCCTGGACAAAGAAAATAAAAATAAAAATAAAGCACATATGATTCAACTATAGGCATATGCTATTACCAGTATTAGGCTACAATATAATCATAGACAACAGTGACAACAATGAATCTGCATGAACATTGTTTGTATTAATGGTCTTTGGCCATATTTGAGTATATGTAATTGTAAGTACATAATTTTTAGGTATTTATTATTAGGTACCCTTTTCATTGCCTCCAGGACTTCCTCGGGGGTGGAGGTAACTTCCTCTGTTACATCCACTTTTATACCACCAGTTAATTTTTCATGGATCTTGATATCTTTCTTCTCTGGATTCAGCAGGTCTTTCACTGTTTCATTGTAGATTTCCAAGTAGGATACTCTGGAATATAAAGACACCATCACACCTATACTTCTCTAATAGGTAAGCCGAGGTGTATTTCAGTGCACCAACATTTCAATTCCTTATCTAGCACCCAACTTTCTCACTGGCACCCAAGTTAGGACAGCCTGTATTTCAGGTGCCAGGCTCCTCCCTTACATATATTATCTACATATAATTAGAAGTGTGTATGGGGGATGTGTAGGAATGAGTGTAGGGGGGTGTGTGTCAGGGTGTGTGTGTGTGTGTGAGAGTGAGTATGCGAGGGTATTATGAGTGTGTGGTTTTATGTTGTTGTTATTTAGGTGATGGTATTTTGTTTCTAATGTAAAAGGGTACCAGACGCATGCCCTTTTAATTAAAGGGGGCTTTGGGCCATATTCTACAATGGTTAGCATACTTTGCAAGTAATTAAAAAAAACAATAAGACAAGACACCACTTACATCCTCTATTGTTTGAAAATGCATCATCAAAAGTTGCCGGTGTATTGGGAAAGACTTTTTGATAGGTCCATTCAAAGTAGAGTCATGATTGGGCTATCAAAATGTCAGGTACGGTCAAACGTAATACAGTTGCAATGCAATGTTTTGCAAGCAGGGATGCCCGGCTATGCGGCATCTATGGATATGGTCTGTGTCTTTACACTAATGAATGTTATTTTTTACTATCCACCAAGTAATAAGATTACTTGACACACAATGGGATATATTTCAATTAAATATAAACTATGCAATAAATTAAAGATAGGAAAACAATATGCAATCTACTCAAGCCAGATGCCAACTAGCATTGTAAACTGGAGTGATCAGAGAAATCCCACACCACAATAGCAACAGTTTGGTAGATTTATGTAACTAGTATATTTCATACTTTCAAGAATACAATCACTTGTTCAATTACGTAACAAGCACAAAGACATACTAACATTATATGCGAAATTTATGTAATATTTTGTTATATTTACTGTTACATGATTGTAACAAACATTGACAATGAAGTAGAGTGTACTAAAATTATGTAACACAGATTTCAGTGTGGTTATCATATCTCTCTGATAAAGTGTTAATTTTATGTTGTATCTCTAATAATACTTGGTATTGAAAAAAACCAAAATAATAATTGAGGTACAAACTATGTGTATCTTTTATTATCTATTTATTATCATATTTTCTGAGTTTCAAATCTTTGATATGTCACCGGAACTTTGTGTTGCGGCATTAGAACACATTTAGAGGCCTAATATACAGTATTAACTGCATTGATTAGTAGCATCTACCAATATTAAAGTTTGTAAACATGACACAACAATTTTCAAAATTCACTTGAAAATATATTTTTTTTCAGACTTGATTTACCCTGTACAATTATGTTAATGTGTGATTGTAAGTTGAGTAGTATTATATGATGTGTGTATGTAACCAGCTGTAAGTTTTTGAATTAAACTTGATGTAGAGGTCATTATTAGGAACCCTGAATGATTGGAGAGATATTTCAAGCAATTAGACAGACATGCAATCCCTTTGTGTAAATTACTGCAGTCTCCAATTGGGTATGTAGTATGTGTAATACCTATTGAATGCCGTTTTATGATCATTCAGCAATTATAATCATTTCAAGGTGACCGAAGTTTTTGTTCAGTTTAAATTTAAAAACACAGTTCCACAATAGTTGCAATGCACAAAAAAATATGTTATGTTATATAGTACTAGAATTATAAAAATTAGTTCTAATGGAGAAATTTTAGGGTAACCCCCAATTTAATGAACCACATGCCATTGAACACGGTTGGTCAGCCTCCTGACAGAGATGATTTTATAAGAAAGAGGTATGCATCTATTTTTTTCAGTCTGTATGGAATGGTTTATGAAATCATGAGAGTAAGAGAGGGGGGGAGAGAAGGAAGAAAAGAGATAAAATATACAAAACATGTTAAGTAATACATGACGTGTTGATGAATAAATGTCCGAGTTCACACAAATGATAAAATTACATGTCATGCAGCACGCTACAACCATAAATAGGAAATGAGGTAAAATTATTGTGTATCTTGTTACCTTAGAAGGAAATCTCGGTCAGGTGCATTTTTTATGATCTCAAATAAGTTGAGCACCGCCAAAGGAATGATTCCAGGCGAGTCGTCCGTCCCAGTCATGGTATAGGTCTTGCCGGACGAGGTCTGGCCGTAAGCGAATATAGTGCCGTTGAACCCCGCCGTGGCGGCCTCCACGATCGGCTTCGCAATATCATTGTACACATCCTTAGTCTTCGTGTCCTTATCATAAACTTGGTCTGAAATATCGAGAAATCGCTATTGATCCGCAGCCTTCGATTCTGTGACGTATTCCAACGCTCATTAGAATTACAATAGCTACGCGCGTCGATGCTACATAACCCTAATGTTTTACTTACCGAATGTGAAGGCCTGACCGAAGTCTTTCCCATTCTGATCGAGCTGATACAGCGTATTATTCTTCACCCGCCACTGATACGATAGTTTCTCTTCTATTTCACGAGAAATTAAAGGTCTAACTTTGACAACCACTTTTATATTGTCACTCATTTTCTTTCATTATTTTGCAATCACTTCCTAATACGGCATGAATGTTAGTAAAAGTGAGGATGGAAATTAAGCACAATCGACATTTTCACCAATTTTCACTACCTACGATTATAACGCTCAGCAGCAAACGTAAACAGACAAACAATAAAATAAAATAACCGACGTACGATTTCAAACGCAGAAATAGAATCGTTCGTTCGGCGGAAATAATTTTAGTGGTGTAAATTCCCGATCATCGTATCGATAGTTTTTCAAGCAAAGTGAGCGTTAGCGAGCGTGTATTTTAGTCGTTACCTCATGTAAATAGTCAAAGCATCATGCAAAATAGTACATTGTTACCCAAGGGGTGAAGGTAACTTATTTTGTCCCGAGACAGGGTTTCGACAAAAAAAGTCATTCACCCGAGGTAAACAATGTGCTTTTCATGACGCTGAAGCTAAAGAAATAAATACAAGGAAGTATGAACAACTCGAAAAAACTAATGAAGGTCGAATTGCCATTTGGCGCCTATTTTGTTTTTTCCGTTGGCTTGGTTCAATAGAAATGTCATAATAGAACTAATAACAGCTGTCAGTTGAAAGCGATTCTCCCTAGGGCGGAAAGTCTTGCTTTCAACCCGCTCCTCAGGCACTACTTTCCGAGTATGAGTAATGAAAAAGTATGTAATTTAGTCACTCTTGCATTCACAATATTTTTAACATACAAGGCAGAACAGAAACCCGAATCATGGGAACGAAAGATAAAAGTAAAAGCGCGTGAAAAGTCAGTGGCAAGCTAGATGCTAGAAATTAGAAAACATCGGTATTGAAAAGTGACGTGAAGATAGTTTTAGTACTGTAAATTAAGTAATACGGTAGTTATAAGTCATTGTTATATTTTTAATTACGTAGGAAATATTTGATAAACGTGCCATTCTGGCAACGACGCGGGAACGTCAATGGAAACATACAAATATTTTTTATATGGAATCGATAGACCTCACGTCATCCACGTTATCATCTATGAGTACAGCACTAAAGTACAAGTTCGGAAACAAAAACAATAATATATATATTTTTTTCATTATATCAATTCCAAAATTTTTGAAATAATTAATAAATGTTTGCAAAAAAATGTGTAATGTGTAAAATAAATGCTTTTTCGTTCGCTTTACTCATCATCATTGATGTTTTAAATTTTTAAACGTCATTTACTTTTTTATGGTCGTTGATTGAACAGCCAGCCAAATTCTTTCTCTATGACGGACGTCCGTATGTCATATGAATTAATTGTGAGGTTATGTTGTTTTATACATGTGATATTTAATTTTGTATAGTTTAACAGTTTCTCTTCGAAACAATAATCCAAGATGCAGCACGACGATGTAAGTTAGTCAGTGTGCCATGATTTATTGCAATTTAACCCAAACACATTGTACTAAACTCAATTTTCGTTCCTTAGGTTGTTTGGGCTATCATCAACAAGACGCACTGTTCTCATAAAGTAACGTAAGTTTATTTATTTATTTCTGTGATTTATCTATACATAATACATATATAAATATGGTAAAAGCCGTTATATTATTTTCCAGGACGAAAACCCAGCACTTTTGTAGAAATGAATATAACCTTACTGGCTTATGTAGTCGGGCTTCGTGTCCTCTCGCCAACAGTAAATACGCGACAATTCGAGAGGAAAATGGTATTATATACTTGTACATGAAGACTGCTGAGAGGTAGCTATGATTACAATTTTATTCATAAAATTATATTTTGTATCTGTATACTTTATATATGGTGGAGCTCCATTTGCTGTTTATCAACAAAATCTTAAATTAATTTTCCTATAATATGTGCCTCTTATTAACTGACCGCTAAGCAGACTATTAAAAATAATTATCTGTGAGTGAACTTTATTTTGATAAACAGTAAACCACCAATGGGCAGTAAAAATAAATAACCTTAACTTATAGGATTTCTAGGCAAAAATTTGTTTTGTATGTTGTTGTTGTATTTGTTTTGTAATACTATACAACTAGACAAATCCATTGTATAACCCATATAGCATCACCATATTGGATCAATCAATTATTCTGACCTTATTCCATGTCAATTATTTTGTTGGAGTAATACATAATACACAAATTTATGTCTCCAGGGTGATGTTCCCAGCCAAACAATGGGAGAAAGTGAAGTTATCAAGGAACTTTGAAAAGGCAATATATCAAATCAATGAGAACCTTTTATACTGGCCAGGCTTCATCAAAGCTAAATGCAAGCAGAGATTCGTGAAGATAACACAGTACCTTATACGGATGAGGAAACTTAAATTGAGAAGAGTGTAAGTACTTATCTTGTAATGATTTATCAGCTGCCATGTTCTGCTGTTCCAATTACAGAGAGACCCTTAAGTAACATTTGGCCAAATATGAGTTTGTGTTTTGTTTATAGCTCAAAATTGGGTATACTCACAAAACAGCCCTTTAGTAATTGGATGGCACTGCTGGACATAGGCCTAAACAATTTTCACAAATGACACTCTTTTGTCACTTGCAAACACTAGCTTCCATTATAATTATGTAAATGGGATATGTTATATTACATTACTTTTAGTAGATTTTCTCTTATAAATACTATATTATTCATGACTATTTTAGACTAAAATCAACTAAAATTTTTAGTTGATTCTCTGACATAATTCTTGGCATCATTGTTATTTTTTTATATTATTTAAATACATGTGTTTTGTAAAACTTAATTCTATTACTGTTTCTATGATGAGTAACGGTTGTTCAGCAATCACTTTGATGATTTTTACAATAAACAACCATCTTTTGCTACATATACTTTTTTTCACAACTTAACTTTGTAATTCTATAGCTATCAGCTTTGGAGGAAACTTGAGAAACAAAAGGTGTTACAGGGATACAGCTGTTGACAGATTCCATGAGTCTACAAAACCTTTAGTACTTCAACTGTACCATAAAGCCAATAGTTTTAGATTTACAACGGAAAGTTGCAAAACAAATAGAATACCCTTGCTGTTTCACCTAGTATATACTATATAGAGAAAATTTATAGTGTTTGTTGTTATTTATTTTGTTTTAAATCTTTCAGTAAAGAACTGGTGCCAATACAGCGTAAGATAGAACGACGCGAGAGGAGAAGGGAGGAGAAGGCATTAGTTGCCGCCAGAATTGACAACGCTATTGAGAAGCAACTACTGGATAGACTGAAGAAGGGCACTGTGAGTGAACATGATATTACACCCTTTTGTAATATAGTTTAAAATATAATTTATTAAGCACAGTGGTGCCATTGTAACTAGACCAAACCAAACTAAAACGGTGGTAGTGCCAGGCTGCAGCTAATGGACTACACCTCATATATTATGGGCGCATATATTATCACAGAAGACCGACATAATCTAGCTATTATATCTGCGTTTCGTACAATGAGTATGAGAAACCTCAGGTTTATTATAAAAAATCACATCCATGCATCACTAACAAACCATTTAATAAAAGAAATAATTAATGGCATTATTTGAATTGCCAGTACAACGATATCTACAACTTCCCGCAAATGGCGTTCGACGCGGCGCTCAAAGCGGAGGAGATCTCCAGCGAGAGTGAGAGCGAGAAGGAAGACGAGGAGGAAGTGGAGCGGGAGATGGAGCCGGAGCTGGAGAGGGAGCTCCAGAGGACTGTGGACGAAGCTGACGAGTTTGTTGAAGCAGACAGCGATATGGACAGCGATGCGGTGAGACAATCAATGAGAGCAATACGTTTACTGTGCACCAGATGTCGCCTGTGTGTACTGAACTGACATATGTCACTTCACTGCTGTCAGTGTCACTACGAATGTCAGAGAGAGCGACACACAGACAGCCATTTTGGTTTTCCAAACAGGGCGGTCGCATTTTTGTATTGTATTGTTAATAATTGTGTTTGTTTTTGCTATTTGTTACTTGACACTGGCGAAACACCTATTAACTTGGGTGGGCCATATTATTAAAGAAAGAAAGAAAGAGAGTGATAACTGTCAAGTGTCAATGTTCATTTCAATGACGCCGCCAACCTGGTGGCATAAAAGATCCATCCATAATCCTTATTGTACTTGAGCCTTTATTGGTAACAAAATTTGTTTTTGACATAGCTAGTTAAAGTTAATGGGTGTTTGATTAATTTGTTAGTGAGTCATTAGACACATGCGCACGCTTTAATCTTCTTTTCGCTAGCAGCTTTTCTCATCTTAGTTTGTCTTGCAACTGCCCGTTTGACATATCTCTATGTCATAGATTGATTTCCATAAAAATAAAATAATGGGGATAAAAATCTTACTCCTATTATTAAAGCAAAAATAAGGTTGTTAATAAGTTTGGGCACCATGCAAAAATAGCTGTACAGATTTTAATTAAAAATTGGTGCAGAGGTAAGTTATGCTATGGAATAAAATATAGACTAAAATGTATAAATAAATATATTAAGAGTCTAGCGAACGTATAAACTGTCTAAGAAGGAAAGCGTAAGAAATAAATTACGAGATATTTCATTTATTTACAGGATAGCGACTCCGGTCAGAAAGAAAACGTTAACGTCGAGAGTAACTTTGAGTCGGAAACGTCAGATATTGAGGTATTTTTGACATCAATCAAAATACTACTTTATGATAAAAGTATAAGGCACAAAATTCATAAACTTTCATATTTTTCAGGATATCGCTGAAACAATGGTGAAGAGGAAGAAGCCGCGCGTTGAAATAGAGTATGAGACGGAATCTGTCGCAAGTGTTTCTAGGAAGAAAATAAAACAATGATCATAATGTTTAAAATGTATTTTATTTTATTTTACACCATAGGGTCCGTCTCTGCGGGCCTATAGCGAACTGCTCCACTAAAGTAAATTAATATTATATAATTAATCTTATTACTAGCGCCATAGTCACCGTCGCGGCGCGTCCCTATTTTTTCTACACGGCAACACTTTTTCATAATGTCATTACGACTCGTATATAAGAAAAAACACGCATATTGTTCATCTTTTAATTGTTGTAATAAATCTATACAAATAAATAAAATTGGAGTGTCTGTTTGTAATATCAAAATAACACCTTTTCACTAAGTGCATATGAAAGTACATCGACACCTATAGCAAAAACGCGATTTAAAAAATGTTTGTCTGTCTGTCTGTCTGTATGTTTGTTCCGGGTAATCTCCGAAACGGCTGGACCGATTTTGACGGGACTTTCACTGGCAGATAGCTGATGTTTTTAGAAGTAACTTAGGCTACTTTAATTTTGGAAAACAATTAGGGTTCCGCGTAAAAAAATAAAAACACATGAAATCAAAGAGTATCTCCGAAACGGCTGGACCGATTTTGACGGGACTTTTACTGGTAGATAGCTGATATTATAAGCAGTCACTTAGGCTACTTTTATTTTAGAAAAACAATTTTTTAAAAATGGGTCCTGTCGCGCGGTCTCAAAACGCGGGAGCGGGCTTTTTTGTTAAGTTAAATTCCACACGGCCAAGTCGCGGGCTCAGCTAGTATATAATAAATAAACTTATTGATATGGAGCTCGACGCAACGCATTATTAATTAATACATCCTGAACAACTAGTATTGCTTTATTAGGTTAAGAGACATCATTTTTTCAGTTATCCGGTAACCGCTTATTAACCAAACCTATTTAACTAAATACGGCGAGGCAACAGGAGGGTTATGATTTGGTGGGTATATGTATGAATGTTCATCTGTTCCCTCATAACATCTAAACTAATTATCATTATATTATGCCAAATAAGGTACCATTGGAAGCGGCTTGACTGCCGGCTAGTTATAGGCTATGTGACGTCAAGTACTTTGGGACAGTACAGTAGTAAGTGACGGCAAAGTAATATAATAATGTAAATTCTGTTGTTAAATCACGACCTACGAGAAGCGATATCAGATCACATTGTATCATCAATTTTAATGTTTAGCGTATGTTCTAGACCTGTGGAGATAACGCTACAATAAAAGTAGTTCTCCATTTTAGTTAGTTATTCTCCGAGTAGCTGTTGTGAAGAACAGTCGCGCTCTACTACCACCATGAAGTTCATGATCGTCGTGCTCCTCGCTGTCGTCCTTGCGGCGAACGCTAAAGTCATCACGCTGCGATGGTCGATATGCACGTGAATAAAGAACCATACGAATGAGTGTAATAAAATTTAATAGTATATAAATCATGGCATTATCAATTACTAGATCCATTGATGAATATTATTATCGAGATCGTATGAGAAGAAGGTGTAATGTTATTTCGACTCAAATAAAAATACACATACCTACATTTGAAAAATCTTTATTTCAAAACCCATATACAAAATACACGATGAAATAGGTAGGTAGTATGAAATATAATTAAACATAGATAATATGCATCTATTAGATAACAAAATTAACGATAGTCGTCATTTAATTTGACAATTTTATACAAACATGGTGGAAATGCTTTTATGTCATTATAATATACTGAATGTTATAAGCAACGGAAGGCACTAGCCGCTGCACCTGCAATCGTAGGAATTGGCGCAATAGCCGTGTTTGTGGCCCATTTGCTTGCATAGTGCTAGGCAGGCTGCGTCGACGCACAGGGGCGGTTTCGCTACCGGTGCGCTTTTTCCTAGAAAAAACGAAAATCTACATTAGTAAATGAAATTCGGATATAGGTAGGTAGGTACTAGCTGTAGTAACGGAACGTGACTGACAGTGACACTGACAGTTGTGGAGTTGTCATAACAGAATTACTAGATTAACAGAGAGTGAAGACACGTACAACTTATTGTAATAAATATTAAATAGTAAGAAAGTATAAAAATAATAGCAATAAACCAACTCAAAGACCTAAACGATAGTTTTATTTAATGTAAAACAAAACACTAGCTTCTTTCCACAATTTCGTCCGCGTGGGCTTAAGTAAAGTACTTATATTTTGCGTTTATTTAGGTTATAAAAAAGGAACCTATTTGTGTTGTATTTCATCCAAATCCGTTCAGCCGTTTTGTGTGATTGTTGTAATAATCATCCAAACATACCTACACATTTTCACATTTGTTAATATTAGTAGGATAAAGTAGGTACCTACTGACAGAATTTTGTATATATTTTTTACTTTTGTTTATTTTTTTGACTGAGGGTCGGTTATAAAGGTATAGGCTCTCGAAAATGGAGCAAACTGTTTTACAGGGAGTTTTATGCAAAGCTTTATTTAAAATGCACCAATGTGTACTTTTTTAGCTATTACAACATGAAAGGGCTTAGTGTTGCTGAAAATCGATCCAGGTAGTGCAGTTTCGCAATAACCAAACCAGTCTTCAGTCTTGTCAGTATAAAACTATTTTAGAAAACGTTGCGAACTGCAATTCAGCCTTGTTTTGTTTGTTATAATAGGTGGTCTTGCGAAAACATAAGACCAAGACTTCAAGACTAATACTGATTTTGAGTCACACTAAAAGATACCTCGTTCCCACGGATATATGAAGGGAATTATGGTATAAAGGGTAAACTGGTTTGTTTTTTTCATTTAAAGTACCTACCTAATTATGTTTATAGGGTCTTTGGAAATTCTGCTCCGATTCTGAAAATACTTTCACTGATTGAAAATTGCTATAGGTAACCTTGGGAGACATGTGCTATGTTTAAAAATTCTACGCGGGTGAAACCGCATGGCGTGGCTAGTCTCAAATATAAGGCCAACTCGCATGTAGGTTATTATTGGAACATAATTTGCTAGCGTTTTACTTATTCAAATTGATGCTATTGCTGACAAATTAGGGACATTTATTGGACTTTTATACTAGTATTTGAATTTATATATTATTAATAATTAATAAGTATATTTCCTTTGACGTTTTGGCGTGAGCCAAATAGGTACTGGGTGCAAATAAAAAAATATTTAATCTTACTAATATTATAAATGTGAAAGTTTGTGAGTGTGGATGTATGTTTGTTACTCCTTCACGCAAAAACTACTGAACTATTTTGGATGAAATTTGGAACACAGATAGTTTATAATCGGGATTAACATATAGGATACTTTTTATCCCGATAATCCCGAAATTTTTGTTACGTTAAATACTACGCGGACGAAGTCGGGGGGCACAGCTATAGTCAATACATACAGGTGTAGAGTTTGTACAAAATATGCTCACCGGCTCCGTTTGTGTTTTGGGAAGCTGTAGCGTTCACCGCAAGGATGACAGCGAAGAGCACGACGATCATGAACTTCATGGTGGTAATAGAACGCGACTGTTCTTCACAACAGCTACTCGGAGACTAACGAAGGGAATTATGGTTTTATAGTATTCATGCACGTTAGCCATTCGTTAACTCAAGTGGTCTGATACATACGCAAAACATTAAAAATTCTGATACAATTATATTTAATTTCGTAGCAAAAGAGCACCTGTTGCAACGGCTTAAAGTCTATAATTGCTAGTGATAGTTATTGTTGATTTATAAAAGTTATCAACTAAAAGTTAAGTACCTAGGCACCTATTTAATCGCGGTTGCGATAATTCGAAATTATAAAAATAATTAAACAGACTTCAAAATATCTCTAAATTTAAACTTTAAAAACCCCCGATCCGACGACCCTTTTATCGAATTTATAATTTTAATTTAAGGTGAAGGCGCCTGTCTAGCCCGCGAAATTAAAAATTTTCGAGTATTTTTATAGTTTATCCAGAATCTGAAAACATTTTGTGATTTGAGACAAACACAGTATGCAGTGCGTTTATTAATACATTTATTTTACTCTAAATATTATCACGGTGGATATGGTGGAGTTAATCACTAAATATACAAAAATTGCCAGATTATCTGGATAGCTGTCGTTCTTGAAAGGTTTTAGAGTAAGTTGGATATATTAATAAATGCACTGCACGCGGTATTTGTCGCGAATTACAAAATGTGCCTTTTATTATTGTCAGATTTTGAAAAAATCTAAAAAACCACAAAATATTTGAACTTCGCGGGCTAGATGGGCGCTTTAGCCTTAACCTATTTCTTCCAAATAATCTGACTAAATGTCCGTAGATAAATAAAAATAAGTTAACACGATTTGCGTAGCTCCCGTAGCTCAGTATTCATAGCTAATCTCGAAAATTGTTCTGGTACTTCTCAAACTCAAACTCAACTCAAACTCAAAATTATTTTTATTCACGTAAGCCAACAAAGCATTTATGAATAGTCAGAATCTACCACCGGTTCGGAATGCTGATTTCACAGAGAAGATCCGGCAAGAAACTCAATGGTTACTCTTTTCAATCAATGTCTAGTTTCGATACCAGATCATGAAAGCGCCATTTACATTAGTGTTGCCTGACTATCGATTGCCTATCGATACTATCGTGACCTCGAAAAATAGTATCGATAGCCCTATCGATACGATTGAAATTTTACAATACTATCGATAGTATCGATACTATTGGGTATAGATACTATCGATACTATCACTATTATGGCGTATTTTACTGCAATCACTGTCGATACTATCGATAGTTTTACTACATCGATATTTACCCACAGTTCAATAGTATTGCACCGGAATTTTAGTTCATTAGTATATTGAAAATAGTTGTATTATCTAGTAACTTCCCTTTACTCACTTAATTTATGCGTCTGCCATTAGTTTGACCAAGAGTGCAGAGTAATTTCTAAGGTTTGAATCCAACACGATATACCACTAAGCCCAAACACATTGTTTTATTACGGAGTTTAGTACCTACCTTCCGGTTTCATCATCATCTGATGATGAAGCTAGAATTTAGGCAGTTTATTACAGTGAACAGATATCAAGTAAGCGAACGAAGAGGAATATAGCAGCGACCTAAGCGATAAGGTATTGGACTATGGTATGGACTATATGTGCGACCGCTACATGATTCGGAATTCGTGTTGTATACAACACGAATTCCGAATCATGTAGCGGTCGCAGTGTGGAAATCCGCCGTATTCCAGTTTTCTTACACCATCTGACGCGAGCCGCCTTGTGATCGTCGGAAAGCAGATGCGGTATCCAACGGCAAACTAGCTTACTCACACCAAGCGCTTCATGCAAGATCTTCTGAATGGTTGTCCCTGAGATGCCTAATAGAGCCTCTATCTCTCGATACGTCACACGACGATCTTCGAGAATTAGTTGTCTCACAGCAATGATGTTATCTTCAGTGAAGGCGGATTTTGGGCGTTTTCTGATTTGTTTACGTGATGGCAGAGTAGCGCCCTCTAGAATTATGAAAATAAACCCATGAACATAAACAAACCAAAAAAGAATTGCGCACGCGCATTTTTAATATCCTAAAAACCCAGTTCGGACAATTACGATCATTTTAAAACAAGAAATCCAAATCGGTTAAGCCGTTGTCAAGTCATGCAATTATATTATTAGCAACGAACAGCGTTTCATTTCTATTCATATTATTATAGATATTACAATGAGGCCAAATTTCGAAATGATCAGTGCCGTGGAAGTTGGCTTTGGTCTTCCTTAAACTACAAAAGAGCTGATGAAGGATAATCTGCAAACGGCTGAACCGATTTTCATGAAACATAGCTAAGAACACTCTCGATGAGAATACCTTTCTAACAAGAAAAACAAAATAAAAATCGGTTCATTGGCGCTACGATGCCTTTCTTTTTAAAAATCGGTTCATGGGCGCTACGATGCCACAGCAGTCAGACACACTAGTTCACTATCAACACCAAAGAATTTGTAATAATAAGACATTATTACAAATTCTTTGATCAACACTTATACACAAAAATAGATTTTAGGTACCACTACAAAACTGTGTATTTGAATATTAAAAGCAAAATTATTTCAGGGTACATCCAGCACTAAGAAAGGGGAGTGAAAACAATTTTTCGAGATGAGCTATGAATATTGCGCTACGGGAGCTAAGCAAATTGCGCTAACTTAATTTTCTTAATCTACGGACATTTCGGATTATTTGGAATTAATAGGTAAAGTATAAATTTGATCAAAATAACGTCGCATCAGGGATTTTTGAAATTTTCAATTTAGATTTATTTAAATCCAGATCGGAAAAAAATCGGCATAGTTCCAACTTCGACGAAGTCCGTAGACGACTGCAAAGAGAATACAATACTTGGACGACTGAGCTAGGTTAGTATTGACAGTGATGCACTTACTTCATATTATCTAGAAAGTATGAGATGATCTAGTGACCGCGCGCTCGGAAGTAAACCACAGCGCTAAACAATATTACTTTGGTTTTTATCAAAACTATTTAATGGATTAAATTTTCCTTTTTTGCGATCCTAATACATATAATAATTTAGCCCTTTTGACGTCCCGCTCCTGGGCACGGGCCTCCCCTCAACACAAGGGGGATTCAGGCCATAATCCACCACCCTGGCCCAGTGCGGGTTGGCGGATTTCACATGTCTTTCGAAAATTGGTAAGATCTTCTAAGACATGCAGGTTTCCTCACGATGTTTTCTTTCACCGTAAGCAAGTGATAATCATATAGAAATTATGATTCGCACCTAGATTTCGAAAAATCCAGAGGTGCGAGCCGGGGTTTTAACCCAAGACCTGGTGCCCGCAAGAAGCGTGCTTTAACCAATCGGTACTATGTTTTAGAAAAAAAATCGTGATCTAATTCCTAACAATATCGTGGATGCAACAAAATAAAAAAGAAATAACTTTGGATTTTTATTTATTAATGTTTTCCTTTTATAAAATCATAGATAATGGTCTTGAATAACAAATCTTCTATTTGAGAATAAGCTGCATATCTATAAAATGAAAGAATTTATGTCGAATTGAAAATCATTATATTTTCCGATTATCTCGTCTTATGTACACTGGCAAAAGTCAGCGCCAGAGCCAGTGACGCAATAGCCGGAGCTGTAGCCTGCTTGTTGGCAGGACGCCTTGCAGTAAGGTCCATCGCACGAAAGCCCAGCAGGAATCGGCAAGGCTTTCACTCCTGATGCGTTGCTTCCTAGGACAAACGAAGTTGTACATTAGAAAATATAAATAAGATATACATATATAGTGTCTGTCCTCGATTTCATCCGCGTGGACTTAAATAAAGTATCCTATGTGTTAATCCAAGTTATGAGGTATATGTGTACTGAATTTCATCTAAATCCGTTCAGTCGTTTTTGCGTCAAACATCCAAACATTCACATTTATTATATTAGTAGGATAAAGTAGGTACGTACTCTATCCTACTAATACCTACGAAGTTTGACTGGTACTTATGGATGATTTAAGAATTCAATCCGTAACTAGTTTACCACTAAATATCATAATAAATAAAAGGTCTTCAAAAAACCTGGGTGCACTAAAATAGCTTGGGTCCTTGTATTTTTTTCTTTTGGGGTCGATGCAAATATCTTTACACTAGGCGTACCTATGTTAGGACTACTTCTTAAGTAGGTAGGTACCTACTCCTACTAGAATTGGCACTGACTCCAAATGTACGGAGTAATCTCTGGAACTACTGCTCCGATTCTGAAAATACTTTCACTGATAGAAAGTTACAGAAGGAATCCCAGGGTGACATAATGTGCTATGTTTAAACAAACTACATGGCGTAGCTAGTCTAAAATATAAGGCCCACGTGCATTGGAACAACAAATGTATTGGAAAAGAAATTACTAAAGAACCTTATAATAAATCTTTACATACAGTAGTAAAGTTTGTACAAAATATGCTCACCGACTCCGCTTGATTTTTGGGAAGCTGTAGCGTTCACCACAAGGATGACAGCGAAGAGAACGACGATCATGAACTTCATGGTGGTAATAAAATGCGTCTTTTCTTCACAAGAGCTACTCGGAGAATAACTAACTAACAACGGGATCGATGCTTTTATAGTAATAATGCACGTTTGCTATTCGTTTACTCAAGTCTGACACATACGCAAAACATTAAAATTTATGATACAATTACTTATACTTAATTTCGTAGCAAATAATCACCTGTTGCAACGGAATAAAGTTTATTATTGCTTGGTAGAGTTATTGTTGATTTATAAAAGTTAAGTACTTAGGTACCCAAATATGTATTCGCGGATACGATTATTCGAAATGATAAAAATTATGACCTCGAGGTTTGACCCTAGACGAGTTCCGCTGAAAAGTTAAATTGTATTGGAACCCGCCCGGTGTGAAACAAATAATAGGAGGAGTTGGATGAAAAGAAATCCACTTCCCACCGGTGCAAAGCGGGAGAAAAAATTGCTGGTGTGGGCTGATTGCCATAGAAGCAAGACTGTTATAGCTTATTGAAGACCAGTTGTAAGGCACCATGGATCGTAATAAGACTAAGTGGACCTAAACTCGTGAGCTGATTGTACTTGATTCCAATAATAGGTATGACAAAAACGTTTGAACGCACGGAAATTCTCCCTGGTTTCCACAAGGTCTAATAAACTGCTCCAGATGTCACTTACTGGCCATTTAACATAGTAGTCCGTTCGTTTTGCCAAAGACTGCACTCCCACAGGATGTGATGTGCAGATTGTTCATGTTCGTTTTGCGGCGTCGAACATTGACAGAAGCCTTTCTGTGCCTACAAGGAACCAATGTGAAGTAGAATAATTTGCCATGCCCAGTCAGAAATTGAGCCACACAGTGGTCCATCTCCTACCACGTCCTTTCCAGACGTTCACTAACGCATGAGAAGAATTGGTGGAGGTGGCGGCCCTTAGTTGTTGTATCCCATCTGGATTGCCATTCTCATTCAGGTCAGAAGATCTTCGTAAACGACAGATATCGGACTAAATAATCTAGCGATTATAGAGCGGTCTCGCGGTTTAAGGAACTCGGTGTTCAGGCTCTTTCGAGTAGAATAGTACATTGCCGCGCGTCTCTGGACCTCCAGGTCTACTGGGAGCACACCAGCGAGAACAGGCAGGGCCTCGGTACTAACCGAGGCATATGTTTTACATAGGAATATTAACGCCAAACGTTGGCTTTGTAGTAATTTACGACGTGCCGCCCCTATCGTGGCCCTGTCGGCCCACACCGTTGCGCCGTAGCACATATATATATTAAGCGTATTAAAGGAAAGTTCCGAAGTCCCGTAGATATTGTAGTCAACGCCTAAAAAGTACATTTCGCTTTTTCACCAAAAGTTTGAATACTTTAATACTTTAACCCGACGGTGAAAAAAATTCTGCTGATAAATGTAGATTACATTAATGGCAGCAGGCAGCGATAACGCTGACTGTCTGACCTCATGTGTGCGCGCTGAGCGAATTCCAAGAAGGCAATATCTCCCTGACCGGATGAACTAGCTAGCTTTTACCCGACTACGGCAAAGCCAAAAGGAAGGGTTATTATGTTTTTGGAGTAAATTTACGTACCTATTATGTATGTATGTGTGTATCATTTTTTATGTTCCACCGTAGTGCCTTAACTAGGTACCCATCCGGTTTTGATGAATGAGGATTTCGACCATTTAGCTCTAACCGCAAACCGCGTAAAGGAACTTTGTTCTAAAAAGCACTTGTCAAGACAAATATAACGAGCCTAAACACGATTTGGCTGCTGTAAGCTGTTGAAGAGCTGGGTGGTCTGCAGGTGGCCCTAGCAGCAGCATCCCTTCCGGTTCACCACAATATTGCATTGACATCAGGTTTATGCATGCATACCAATTTTCATAATTCGGGCAACGAGAACTGGTTTAAAATTTGACCTAATAAAACATACATACACACAAACAATCATTGCAAGGTAGCTTAATAATAGCTTAAAAAATAATATAGCAGTTCGGGGTACGCTATATAATTCCATATAGACAAAAATAAAAAAGATAAGTACTTAAAAAGTATTTATTAGATCTTTAGATAAGATTTCTTAAAATTACAGTCCTCAAAATCCCAAATCTAAGAAATTCCTTTTGAATGTTAAAGTTTTTGGACTATGACTATGAAACTATTATCTAACCCTAATTACAACAAAAAAATAAAAAATTCTTGAAAAAGTTAGAATTCTGCCTAAGTAGTTTGTTATCTAAGACGAAAGGGCTAAATAGAACTTATAGGTAATAAAAGCTAAATACATTTTGCGTAAAAGGTTATTGAAATCGTGTGATTATAAACAAAATTAATGCGACGTGAAAAATGTGAAAGTCAACTGTACATGATGTTTTTAAGAGATGACAGAACTACTTAAAAGTGACGTCGTAGTCATTGTAGCAGTGGCATCTAGTAGAGGAGATGCACATGCCATGCTGCCAGCCGTTCCGCCAGCAACTCTGCTCGCACATCGGCTGGCTGCACCCGCCCAGGTCCTTCGGGAGGGGTGGACGAGCCACCGGGACGCCTTCTTCTATAACATAGAAATTAATATATTTTGTTAAATCAAGCCTTTGGGAGAAGGCAGTGATCAGCCCCGGTATGCACAGTTATGGGAAAGTTTTCTATGTCGGAAATGATAGCTTCCATTCTTCTTCTAATTAATTTGTTGAAGATGAATGTAAGCCCCGAATATCGTAATTTTTACTTGACACTAACGCTATCTCGGTCATCGCCATACATCGAAACTATTCAGAATATAGGTATAGGTGAGATAAAGACGGTTCTAGGAACCTTCCTACGCCCGTGAATATTTATCTGTCGAATTAAATTCAAGCAAAGTGGTACTTACCTACTGCACTTTAGTAACAACTAGCTGAGCCCGCAACTTCGTCCGCGTGGAATTTAACTTAACAAAAAAGCCCGCTCCTGCGTTCTGACCCATTTTTTTAAATTTTGTTTTTGTTTTTCTAAAATTAAAGTAGCCTAAGTTACTCCCTATAAGATCAGCTATCTGCCAGTGAATGTCCCGTCAAAATCGGTCCAGCCATTTCGGAGATTACCCGGAACAAACACACAGACAGACAGACAGACAGACAGAAAGAAAGACAGACAAACAAAAAAAAATTAAATCGCGTTTTTGTAATTAGTATCGTATGTACTTTCATATACATTTACTGAAAAGGTGTTACTTTGATATTACAAACAGACACTCCAATTTTATTTATTTGTATAGATGAATTTCGTAGTTAAAAAGATATCCTACTCACCAATATTGTTTGTTTCCTCGAAAGGTTGTAGAAAATCGTTAAATTCCAGTTTAGCGTTTACCGCAAGGGACATAGCGCACAGCACAACAATAATAATCCTCATGTTTGACACGTCTCGCTTGCACAAATTCACAATTGCGTCTTGGGATGTGTTCAATTCATTATCTCGAACTGCTTCGAGTCCAGCCATAGTTTATATGGCGAAACATGATCTGTTGCGTTGTAGTAAAGTTGGCAATTGAATGGTTGTTTACGTATGTCGCTTGCCAGTCGAGGGGTACCCATAGGTGCTTAGCTATGTGCGGTTTGATAAGTGAGTGTTAAGTGCGAAGAGTGCGAACAATAGCTGCGACATTGTGTAGGTATGTCAAACGTAAAAGTTTTAGTACGTAAGTGCATACATACCAGACCCAGGCGCTTATTGTAGATAAGTACTCTTTATTTTACGCACAAGCTTTTGTAAGACCTATTTCTAAAACTACATACCTATTTTTTACTGTAAATAGTTTACATTTACGATACAAAGGAGTTTGCAGCCAATTTGATCAGGACAGGACTATCAAGATAACCAAGATATTAACAATATAAAAAAATAAATTAATCCGACTTCAAAAAAACCTGGGTGCATTAAAACGCTAGAAATAACTAGGGACATATTATTTTTTTCATTTGGAAAAAAAATAGATACAAAAATAAAACCTCCTTTTTTCGAAGTCGGTTAAATATGTGAAATTGGAAGGCTCTACAAATAAAACAAGTTTTAATATAAGAAGCTGTAATTCAATTCAATACACTTATACAAGATTAGCATGATTAAATACGTTAGATACGTTACATTTTTAACGAGACTCGTCATTAGATACTCAATTTAACAACGGAAGTGGAACAGGCATTTGATGAAAATTTGGGTTGACTCATAAAAAACGAATAAGTATGCATAGGCATAGGCGGCTGCAAATCTCAGGTATCATTTCCAGCATAAGCTGAGCTCTCTTTATTATTAACTCCTGTGATAAGGAGAGCTTACTACTACATACTAAATATTTAAAAATGACACAATAACACCTTGTTAATTGTAGCAGTGGCATTCGCCGTAACGGTCGCAAGTGCCATGAACGAAGCCTCGATTCTGGCAGATGATGTTGCAGATTGCGATGGAGCACTCCTTCACAGACATCGTGATGTACAGGGCTTGATTCGCTACCGGCGTGTCGCTTCCTAGAACACACAAAGTTTAAGGAAACGTAAGATGGTGAGTACACGTCTTACAAAGTCTGAAGTTCGTTAGAGTATACCGGTTGTTTTAAAAGTAAAAATATATTTTAGTAAAACTGGGCGCGTTAAACCGCTACCAACTGGAGCTGGCATCGACTCCAAATGCAAGAAACTACAAGCTTCAGTTATTTCTAGATTGTTTATGCAATTGGCTTTCTGAAGTCAAATTCTCAAACTGCTGAACCGATTTTTAAGAAACTTGTATGGGATCACCTGAAGAATATCCTACCGCGGATGATTGGACCAAATCGTCCTAGATACCTACCCTCGCAACAAAAAAATCCAAATCAGTCCACAATTGACGAAGAACTAGGAAACATTCAGACGAACATACAACCTCTTCCTTTTTGTGAGATCGGTTAGAAACGTAATAATTTAAGTGCATCATATTGAAGCTTAAATAAATTTAGTTTGTACAAAGTATGCTCACCAATTTCGTTGGTTTCTTCGTAAGCTTTCAGCATGTCGGCCAGCGAGATCTCTTTAGCGGTCACCGCAAGAATGATAGCGCAAATCACAACAATCATACACTTCATGGTGGTTATAGAACGCGTCTGACCTTCACAACAGCTACTCGGAGAATAACTACAAGATGTGAATGCTTGGAGAAGGAATGCGATAGTGCTGTGCCCGAATAAGTATTATTCATGTCGATAAATGTCAAAGTTGTTTTAAATTTAAAATTTTACTTACATCTTGGCGATGAAATAGAACACGTTTTCTATAACAGAACTTTTATTTTTTTAATAATATTAAACTTTATTTACCCAAAAATATTTAAACAAAGGCACTTACAATGTAATTTACACTAAATTCGAAATACAAATATGTAGGCGCTTAAAAGTTGCAGTGTGCTATGAACTCTGGTCCCCATGGTAAGATTTAACTTGTGTTATGGGAAAACAATAAGCAATAACGTTTAAACACTGTAGGTAACTAGCGATACTGCTGCTGTAGTATTCATAAACACTTAAGATAATGTTCTATATTAGTATTTATGTACTCAGATTTTTCTCAGGACTCTTAAGTAAGTAGGAGTACGTACCTAAGAAGTGGGTACCTAGTCCTAACGTAGTGTAAAGACAGTGGCTGGATTTTTATGGGACCACACCTGTAGAGTAGGTGCCTACATCCATTTGAGACAAAAAATAATTATCATAATCGGTCCACAATAGAAGGAGGAATCGGTGAACATTGTATACAGGGTGGAGACGACATAACGACGTTAAATTAAAACACCATCACTACTAGTCAATCAAAATACTTTATGATAATGAAATTGGTTGTTACATCAACATACAAAAAGCGAAATTTTCAAACAAACTAATTCCGAAAATAATCTAAACGAAACACAACACCCTTTAGTAATATTATCTACTGACCTCAACTGACCTGTAGGCACTACGGGTAAGATCGGCAACATCGCTTTTGTATACACGTGCGCGCGGTATCTTTGTAGGTTTACCTATCTAGTTTCATTCATGTAGGTAGGCATCGAAGTCCGCGCACCGCGCCCCGCGCTTTCTGCGCCCGGGCGCCCCGGGCGGGCGCCCGTGGATTGGCAAGTGTTTATTTTAAAATATTGTAGGTAGGTAGATAGTCTTTCTTAACACTAGGTACGCTTTTCACGGTAATTAATCACTAAATAGTCACATTTTAAACACAATATTTAGGTACGTACCTAACCCTAAGGCGGTATCACACTATTGTTTGTTTACACATTGGGTTCGCACCGTCTTCCCAATAGGTAAGTAGGTAGATAATCTTTCTTAACACTAGGTACACTTTTCACGTTAATTAATCACTAAGTAGTCACATTTTAAACACAATATTTAGGTAGGTACCTAACACTAAGCCGGTATCACACTATTTCTTGTTTACGAGTACACATTTGGTAGGCACCGCACCGCCTTCCCAAATCGCGGCATTTAAAACAACACAATCGTATTATCAATAACATAAGAGTACGTACTAAAACTAGATCTACACTAAATGGACTTACGGCAAAAGAAAAGGAATGTCCAATTTTACACAAAAACAATTAACAATGGCCGCGCGCCTAACAACTCTAACACATTGAAATTATTAAAAAAACGAGCTCTCACAAGGACAGCCAGTCACGCACTGGTGATCGGGAATAAAAAACAAACTCCAGCAAAAGCCTAAAACCCCAGACGATTTCTTTCCTTTTCTTGCACACTAATTCTTCCAAATGCGGAAGTGATTATAAACTATTTTTACTTACTCTTACTTTGTTTGTGCAAAGGTGTCGGATTGGCAACGTAGCCATCTTCCTGTCTGTTTACACTATGCCGACTACAAATCGAATAGTACAGCTCATAAATATTCATTTGCTTATAATAATAAGAAGTTAAACGTTATGGTAATAAGGTCGAAATTTAATCAACAATATTGTGATATTTCTAAGTAACCGATGATTTCTGAGCCGCACTTTTTATTTGGTTTTGTTTTACGCATGTAGGTAAATCTAAATGTTTTTGGTCCTTCTAGGTGAATGACCTTATAAACTAGCCCTGCGAAATCGTAATGTATTCACAGCATGTGTTAAAATTCTTAAAGTGAAAACTAATTCCTGGGGCTATACCGTTCAATGCAATTTGATGATAGTTTGTGTACGAACTACTATGGTGATACCCAATATGTGGTTAACATTAACGTTGTCATGTCGTCACCACTCTGTATAAACAACATATAAGTAGGTATACAGGTGAACACAGAACTCCTTTTTGGAAGCCGTTGAAAAAGGCTTCAATTGATTCCTACCCAAATAAAAAAGTTTCAATTTAAAAGCTTTATTTCAACACACGCGTGAGTACAAAATACACGATCATATTATACATATAAAATATATAAAACAGCATATATTATATTAAGGCACTTATAAACTAAATCATTGAAATTCATCATTTAATTTGTCAATCAAACAAACGTATGATGAAAGGTTTGTCCCATAAAGTGCTGTAGGTACCTACTTATGACAGTAATCAGTACATACCTACTCAATGTTTTAAATAGGGAGGTACTCAATCATTGTAGCAGTAGCATGCGGAACAAGAGACGCATTTGCCGTGCTTGAACCCTCTAGCCTGGCAGGTTCTGTTGCAGACAGAGTTGTCACACGCCTTCAGGGACATCTGAATATATTGGTCTTCGGTCGCTACCGGTGCGTTGTCACCTGGAACAAACGAAGTTGTAAATTACAAAAGGTATCTTTTAAAGTACCCTGTATAGTTTCTGCCCGCGACTTCGTCCGATTAGACTTAAGTAAAGTACTCTATGTGTTAATCCAGGTTTTAAACTATCTGTGTTACAAATTTCATCCAAAGCCGTTCAGTAGTTTATGCATGAAATAGTAACAAACATACACCCACACTCACAAACTTTCGCATTTATAATATAAGTAGGATGTAATCTAGGTTATAAACTAGCTGTGTGCTTAATTGCATCCAAATCCACTCAGCCTATTTAGCGTGATTGAGTAACAAACATCCAAACTGATGATAGGATAATGTAGGTACTCGGTGGTGTCACAGTCTTTCGTTTATTTTTTCTTGTGTCTGTCCCCCGGGTCTTTATATCCATGTCCGCAGGATACTTATTGCACACTTAACACTTATTTTAATCAAAAATAAGATACAGGTTTTTATGACAAACAAACCAAGACTACAATAAAACTAGTTTTGCAAGAACTGTGTTCTGCAAAATCAGCTTTGTATGAATTATAAGAGTTAAAATAAAATATATGTACGTACAGATTTTGAGTTTGTACAAATAAGGTACCTATGCTCACTTACTTATATCGTTTTTTTCTTCATAAGCTTTCAGCATTTCGGCCAGAGAGATCACTTTAGCGTTCGCAGCAACGATGAATGCGAAAAGCACGATGGTTATGAACTTCATGGTGGTTATAAAATGCGTCTGTTCTTCACAAGAGCTACTCGGAGAATAACTAACTACCATCGGGAATATGCTCTTACAGTTATAATGCACATGAACCATCCATTATCTCATGTGGTTTAACATATATGCAGAGCATAATATTTAATGAAACAATGGAATATGATGCATCTAAATAAAGTTCATTATTGCTTTGTACAGTTATTGTTGATTTATAAAAGTTACCAACCTAGAGTTAGGTACCTAAGCGCGTTTTGATAATTCGATTGTCAGAAGCAATACAAAAACAAATGTATTGTTTTCATCAATGCGTCATTGTTTATGTCTACATATTGGAATGTTAAACGATAAGTTTTAGTAGGTAAGAACCTACCTACTTACCAGACCCAGACAGATAGGTAGGCAGCGGTGTACCTACCCATGTTGCGTCGATATTGTCGTTTATTGCGGCTACTGTTAACACATGTGTAGTAGATAATTTATTTACCACATTGCAAGACCTGATAGGTGTGGTAAAGGATAGAAACAGATATATTGATGGGTATATACTTACATATTGATATTCCCGAAAAAGTCGCGTCGGCGACAAGGAGATTACTTTGACGAGTAAGACAATTAATATTACAAGACAAGGAGATTACAATGTAGGTACAATAATAATGCTAAACCAGGCATTCTCAGCCCTTGATGGCCCAAGCTATGTCTAGCAGTGTTGCGTTTCATTGTCATCCTCAAAACAAATACAGTTATTCATTATCTGATGACGTATTCTTGGGCCCAATTACCTTCATGACCTAGCTGTCATGTGTACCTACCTGGTTTTTGATCTAAACCACGAGCGAAATAAGAAACATTCACACCATCAACACCATCTAAATATGAGGAAAAAAACAATATAAGTTTGTAAAAGCATTGCTTTATTTCTGATATTTTGATGTAGTTTATTGAATGTTTTTTATTTCGCTCGTGGTTCGGTTCACTGTAGGTACAATATAGGGTAACTCTGTTGTAACGGGTTATGCAAGGATTCCACAAGGTTCCCAAGGGATATTCTAAGACAAAAACTCATGCGCATAAAGGCGGCCAGTAATTATCTCTCATTAAAACATTTATTTTAAATATTTATCTTCTAGCAGTGACGGGTTATCGTATATAAGGTCGACGTTCGTCGTTGACCGGGGAATCCCCCCGGCTAAGATTTATTATTTGTTAGTGTCCTAATAACGAGAACTATCAGGAATCTGATATCACTAATAAATAAGTAGAGTTTTATCTCTTTCGCAATATCTGAAAGTAGTGACTATACCGTAAAAAATAAATTACTTTTCAGTACTTACTACAACTGTAGTTTCAGAGCATTTGGGGATTTCGCCCTTAGTACTTAGTGGTAAATTTAACATTATGAGAAATGTGACAGTGAATCTTTATTCACTTCACCAAGAAAAATAACGACACTGGCCAAGTGCATGTCGGACTTGCACATGAGGGTTCCGAACATTGACGTACATAAAAAAGAGCTTTTCCGTAATAGGGCATTTATCAGCCATTATCCCTGTGACAAGGTCAATGGACCTCCGCTTCGCGGGACTCCTTTATCATATTTTAGGGTTACCAGTAACTTAACCAGTAAGTAATAAACGGGGCTTAGCTTGCTCGCTCACCAACCTTCATCATTCTCTCTCGCCGAACCTAGGATGATGTACATCCTAACCCAGCCAAGTCGAGTGCCCCGAATTCCCGAGTTCGCTTCGCTCGGTCATGCAGGCCTAGTCATTTCGTTTATTTGCCTAATGAACACTAAATTTTAGCTGTGTTCTCAATTTATTTGTATTCAACCGCAAGACATATGGATGTGGTACCCCGAACCACAGGGCGCCAGACATTGCATGGCGACGTAAGAGTTTTTATGTCTTAAAAACCAGACAAGTTCACATCAGGATATGCACAATGAAGGCTTCCAGACCCATTTTAATAGCGAAGATTTATCGTATCTATAACCAAAGTAGTGAAACACTAGAAACAAAGTTGTATGTGCGGTGAATTTTTTAATCTCAGTATTGAATTTATTCAGAAACGACGGTGCATTAACTTAACTTTAACTTGGTCGGCTCTAGCTTGTGATTTCGTAAACCCATTTCTCCTGTTATAATTTTAAATGCAATTTTAAGTGTACTGCTAGTATCCTATTTTTTTCTAGAATTTCTGCACAGTGTTTCAAGTTTTTACAGCAAGATCTACCTAAAACCACGTCTTCAGCTTAAACAAATTCGGGAACCCATTACAAACTGTTTTCCCTTATTTCACATACTTACGGGTGGAATTTAATAAAACGCTGAAATGTTTATTTTTGATGTGTAATGAGTAACCTTAATACTAATTTTATCCATACAAACTTTCACCACCTATTTTATACACTTAGGGGTGGAATTTAACAAAATCCTTCCTTAGTGGATAATTACGGTATAAGATGTACGTATTAATTTCATCTTGCTATCTCTATCAGCTTCTGAGAAAAATGGTCTAGACAGACGGACAGACAACAAAGTGCTCCTATAAGGCTTCCGTTTTTCCTTTTAAGGTCCAGAACCCTAACATTTGTTTTAAAAAAATGGAACAAATATTTTATTGCTAAAATATAACTTTTTTTTTAATTTATGAAAGAGGTACGTGAACAAAGTACCTAAGTCTCGTAATTTTACCATATTAGTGTAGATACATCATTGAATTATTAATTACTGGTTATAATTGATCGGGACATGAGAATTAGGTTAATCGAGTCAGAAAAAGGGCTTATTTTATTACTACCCTAATAAAAAATAATTATAATTTATAACATTTATTTCAACACACGCGCGGGTACAAAATACACGGTCATATTGTAGATTCAAAAATGTAATAAACAGCATATAAAGTATATGAATGCACTTATTAATTAAATTTAATGAGATTCCTCGTTTTGACAACCAAACAAACGCATGATAAAAGGTTTGTCCCATAAAATGCTGTAGATAAGTTCTTATATCAGTCAGTATTATATTCAATGTTTTTTTTGAGAGGTACTTAATTATTGTAGCAGTGGCATGAGTTGCAAGAGGTGCAAGTGCCGTGGTTGTAGCCTACAGACTGGCAGGCGCTGTTGCAGATAGAGTTGACACACTGCTTCAGAGACATCGGGATGTAGAGTTCCTGGGTCGCTACCGGCGCGTTGTCACCTAGAACCAACGAAGTTATAAATTATAAAATGTAAATACAATATGCTAGCTTCTGTCCGCGATTTCGCGTGGACTTTCCTATGTGTTGATCTTGGTTATAAACTAGCTGTGTGCTAATTTCATCCAAATCCGCAGAGCCGTTTTTGCGTGATTGAGTAACCAACATCCAAACTCATGATAAACGGTGTAGCCACAGTATTTCGTTTATTTTTTGTGATGTCTATTCCTCAGGTCTTTATATCCATGCCCGAAGGATACTTATTGCACAATTTACACTTATTTTAATCAAAAATAGGATACATGTAGTTTTATGTTATTGTATTTTTTAATTCAGATAGCATAGGTGATACATTAATATAATTGAATTAAATAGCCGACACCTGTATCAGTACCCTCTCACTTGCATCGCTACTGCCATGTTTGTCGCAGCAATGCGGAATGAAAGAGCAGTCGAGTCTGTCGTCTATCATTTTTAGAATGTTGTTATAGCTGCCCCACACTCTGCACACAAAGTTCGCGACTCGCTTGCGCATGGTTGCGTGGAAGCAGGCGGTGCGCGCCTCCGCAAACCATGCCTGAGGCGCTGAATAAACGGGGCAGTCCCACATATCACCCTGAACGCATTATTGCACAGGATGCGGATGTCGCTGTAACTTCGCTTAGTGTAATCCGCCTACAGGCTGCAGGTATAAAGTGATGTAAAGAAGGCTCTAAAAAGCGTAAACTTCATCTCCTACTAGCTGTGCCCCCCGACTTCGTCCGCGTAGTATTTAACGTAAAAAAAAATTCGGGATTATCGGGATAAAAAGTATCCTATATGCTAATCCCGGTTATAAACTATCTGTGTTGTAAATTTCATCCAAATCCGTTCAGTAGTTTTTGCGTGAAGGAGTAACAAACATACATACATCCACACTCACAGACTTTCACATTTATAATATTAGTAGGATGTGAACATCGCGCGAACCTGCGGGCTATCATATTAACTCTCATTGACGCGTTTAAGGTCGGTAGTGAGTTCGTGTCCCAGGGACTTGAATCGAGTTCATGTCTAGTACTTATAATAAATATCTACGTACAGATGTTGAGTTTGTAAAATAGTAATGCTCACTCACTCATTTCGTTTGTATCTTCATAAGCTTTCAGCATGTCGGCCAGAGAGATCACTTTAGCGTTCGCCGCAATGATGACAGCGAAAAGCACGATGATCATGAACTTCATGGTGGTAATAGAACGCGTCTGTTCTTCACAAGAGCTACTCGGAGAATAAGTAACTACCATCGGGAATATACTCTTATAGGAAGGATGCACGTTAGCCATTCATTATCTCATGTGGTCTGACACATACGAAAAACAAAAAAAATATGATATAATGTGATCTGATGCTTAGGAATAAAGTTTATTATTGCTTTGTAGAGTTATTGTTGATTTATAAAAGTTACCAACCTAAAGTTAGGTACCTATTCGCGGTTTTGATAATTCGATCTTCAGTAAAAATACAAATAGAAATGTATTGTTTCCATCAATGTGTCATTGTTTATATCTTTATGTTGGAATGTTAAACGACACGTTTTAGTAGGTAAGGACCTACCTACTTACCAGACCCAGACATATATTAGAAGCATTACACCTACGTTCCCTGGACGGGTAGGCAGCGATGTAACTACCTTGTAACTATCATGTTTCGTCGATATTGCCATTTATTTCGGCAACTGTTAACACATGCTTAGTAAAGAATTTATTTACAACATTGCAGGCAGTGGCGGGTTTACAAATTTACAAGGTATAGGCTGTAAAGCTTTTGCCGCCCTTTGCCGCCTCTACAATTGTCATGTTCTATTATTTTTACAATCAGTTTCAGTTTCAGTTGGAATTGGACGAAATTAGTCATCGTCAAAATTTGTTACAGAGATCTATCTGTAAAACATCAGAAAACCGTAATGAAGAAATCTTTTTGATTTCGATGAGGTAGCAAAAACAAAATAAAAAACGGCCCCCAAATATGCCGCCCCAAATATCTGCCGCCCTAGGCTCCAGCCTACTCAGCCTGCTGGTAAATACGCCACTGGATAACCCGTCATTGCTAGAAGATAATTATTTAAAATTAATGTTTTAATGAGAGATACCTAATTACTGGCCGCCTTCATACGCATGACCTTTTTGTTTTAGACAATACGTTTCGAACCTTGTGGAATAAGGATTCCACAAGGTATATCCCGTTACAACATGGTTATCCTATATTGTACAGTGATCCGAACCACGAGCGAAATAACAAACATGAAAATATCAGAAATATTTAAAAACTTACATTGTTTTTTCCTCATATTTAGATAGTGTTCAGTGAATGTTTCTTATTTAGCTCGTGGTTCGGATCAAAAAAGCAGGTACACATGACAGAATATAATTGCGTCATCAGATAATGAATAACTGTATTTGTTTTGAGGATGACAATGAATGGCAACACTGCTAGACATAGCTTGGGCCATCAAGGGCTGAGAATGCCTGGTTTAGCATTATTATTGTAGGTACATAGTAAACTCATTGTCTTGCTCGCGGACGCGACTTTTTCAGCATTATCAATACGAGAATACCTATCAACTCAGATTAAAGAATACGCAGATGGAGCAAACGCAACAAACGATGTGAAGCCGCATAGCATTAAATGTGTGCGTGACAACTAGGAGCGGCACTGTAGGGACACGTACATCTGTGTGCGTGTAAAGTTGCCAGATATTGGGGAACGAACTCCCATAATTTTTCCGATTGTTCTCAGTAGTACTAATGTTACAAATTGGAAATGGTCTTTCGCAATTTAAGTACTTAAGTAGTAGGTATTTGAACAGAATAATGCTAATAAAATAAAATAAACTTAGTTAGTATTTTTTTTGCAAATATATATTTGAAGATCTCTGCATTATCACTCAAGAACATTATAACATTAAAGATTTTTGGATGTCTTTATAAGCATAATTAGGTACATTAAATTGAAAAATATTATTAATTTAAAATATTTATTACCAATTAAAAGGTTACACACATAACATAATTATTAGTTCTATTATTTTTTCTAACTAGAAGAGGTAGTTACATATACGAGGCACTTATTATTTCTTGATAAGGTTTGCAGTTAAGGACGTGCGCAACTTGCCTGCGTATTCCCGAAAAATACGAAGGTATTTCATATCGGTTTCATGGGACAAATTTATTTTCATTTCCGTTTATAGGTATAACTTGTACTTCGGTTGATTCGGTGGCCTAAACTGTCTATGGAAATGTTAAAAATTTGGGACGTAGGATAACTAGAGTCTTAAATAAAGATATAATATTATATATATACATAAATGCTATAATAAAGTTGATTGCACTGAAATTATTAACAATTTATATTATATTATTCCCAGAACTGTACATCAACGTAAAGCAAGGGCGCGCAGGCTATTCGCTATTGGAACCTGTAGGACCAATCCGGGCGTGCGCGCTCCTCTGCGTAGACTCGTTGAAAATTATAATAACCGATTCGAGGAAATTGATATATTTGTTCTGTCTGCATATAAATTTAAAAAGAGAGTTATTGAGTTACTCAGTGGTGAGGAAGATGAAGCCAACTGAGCGGCTCACTCGCTCACTTATTCCTTTATTATTATATTATTAGTATTACTCTGTTTTCCTCTTTTGTATGTTTTCATTATGCACTATTTATTTTTATTACCTATTGTTTTGCTTTCCCAATTCTGACGTGCGCTTGACTATCTATTTGTTTAAAATATAACTTTAAACTACCTAACGCAACTGTCTACCCTATTTAACACAGTGTGTGCTACCTGAGGAAAATGTAGTTGATTGTGCATTTCTGTATCCTGTACTTAACTAAAACTGTGTTTCAACTGCCATAATGTACAATTGTTTGTTTTCCCAAATAAATAATATAAATTATTTCCATATATAAATGTATAAATTAATTATCTTTCTACACCCCATGCACATTTCCCTAATTCAAGGAAACTTATTTCGATGTAAATTGGCAACACCAACCAATTACTATCAAAATTTTGTGTTCCGAGTGAGCGATATCAAATTGTGGGTAAATAAATTACAAAACTATAAAATAAACAATAGTTACCTGTGGAAAGATATGCCATCTGTTTTTTTTTGTTTTCGTGAACAACTTTTACACTTTTTAATTACGCAAGACGGCATTTTCAAAATAAAACAACTAACCACCTTTGACGTGTAAGCGCTGTGACGCGAAGTTCAGTACTGACGCGAGATTGTATTCGCTTTGTAATTTGTATTTGCTTTGGTGGACACACTTTTGTGTTCTAGGCGCGTCATCTGCGTATTCTTTAATCTGAGACCTATCAATATATCAGTTTCTGCTCTATACCACTATCATTCGGTCTTGATAGATAGATAGATAGATAATTCTTTATTCATCCACCACTAGAAAACAAAACACTACAAATTATTACATATTTACACAGAAAGTGGAAAATGGGCGGCCTTATCACTAAAAGTGATCTCTACCAGGCAACCTTAGGATGGAGAGGATCTAAAGAAAATAATATGGGGGTGTACTTACATAAACTTACTTACTTTATAATTTTGATTTTAATGTTAACTAATTGTGAACAATTGTAAAATGCCATACGAATAAATAAATAAATACATAAATAAACTTAAACATATACATTACATTAAATAAACAAGGAAATAATATGGCATATACTTATACCTACTACATAATGGCTAAATAAAGATAATAGCACGCAACAGTTTAGACACAGACAAAATAAATAATAAACAAATAATTATGAAGCATTAATTATGGAGAAAGAAATAATTTCTTTACCTGGTCTTTGAAAATGTGTAAGGAAGGAGCGTTTCTGATAGAGACCGGTAAAGAATTCCAGCGGCGGACAGCTTCGACAGTGAAGGAACCATCATAGAAGGAACTGGTGTGGGAAGGCATAACAAGAGAGAGGTTATCGCTAGACCTTAAGGAATACAGATGTGAGGTGTGAAGGAATTGAAAGCTTGCAATCAGTGGCGGATTTAACAGCAGGCTGAGTAGGCTGGAGCCTGGAGCGGCTGGTTTTTAGGGCGACAAATTCGGGGGCCGTTTTTTATTTGTTTTTGATAAATTAAAAATATTTCTACATGACGGTTTTGTAATGTTTTACAGATAGAACACTGAAACAAATTTTGCCGATGACTATTTTAAGTGCAATTCCAACGAAATTGTTGGATTGTAAAAATAATCTAGGACATGAAAATTGTAGAGGCAAGGGCGGCAAAAACTTTACAGCCTAAACCTTGGAAATTTGTAAATCTGCCACTTATATTATCATATAAGGTCTTTGACCGTTTGACATTACGGTTAAAGACATTTATTTTCTCAAAAGATTACAAAAAATCACTTACAGAGAAAATACAACAGATGAGTAAATTAAGCTAACTTAATTTTAATTTAAATAAATCTAGTTTAAACTTTGTTAAAATATAGCGGGTAATTGTATATTAGTAAGAAAATATAGGTAGGGTAGTTTGATAAGTTGTGCGAGAGTGGTTAGATACAATATATACTTGTTTGTTAAGGCCTGTGACATAGTGATTCTTATTGTATACATTCAAAACTGCATTAATAGTCCTTTAAGATGTAGCTCTTTAATAGTTTTTTAAAAGTAATAAGACATCTTTTATAGTCTTAGGCAATTTATTGTATAGGTCAGCGCCTTCATGCAATTGACCGGGGAATCCCCGCTAAGATTTGTTATTTGTTAGTGTCCTAATAGCGAGAACTGCCAGGTCTCTAATTGCACTAATGAATAAATAGAGTTCTTATAACTTGTGCAATAACTGAAAAGTAATTTATTTTTTTACGGAATAGTAGTTTCAGCGCATTTCGGGATATCACCCTTATTACTCAGTGGTAAATTTAACTTTATGAGAAATGTGACAGTTCATCTTTATCCACTTCACCTAGAAAAATAACGACACTGGCCAAGTGCATGTCGGTCTTGCACATGAGGGTTCCAAACATTGACGTACACAAAAAGGGTCTTTCTGAAATAGGGCATTTAGGTCATGTGGCCTTATGATCCATAACTTAAAGTGACTTCTGACTTCGACCTCGTCAGCCATTTTCCCTGTGACTAGGTCAATGGAGCTCCGCTTCGAGGGACTCCTATTTCAGGTTTTAGGGCCACCAGCTACGTAACCAGAAGGTATTAAGGGCTTAGTTTGCTCGCTCACTAACCCCCGTCATTCCCTCCTATCCAACCCTAGGATGATTTACATCCTAGATCCACAGATCCATCCTGATTTACAGACACTGCATGGCGACGAAAGAGTTATTATGTCCTAAAAATTGTAAATATTTAATGAATAACTAAACTGTGTTTATTAAAAATGAATAAAAAACATTATTTTTTTAAATAAATTTATTTAACTTTTAATTTTATTGTAAAAACATATACATACTAGATTTATGTTATGATACACCATGTATGATCTAGCTGGGAGCGGTCCCAGTGACAACCAGCCCTTAGCAAATTACGAAAAGGCATTTCTGAAAAATCTAATCGGCGGGAATCGAACCTGCCTCCACCGGGTGCAGTGATCCGAGCGGCCTATGCTCAAACTACTGCGCCAAGCGGTCGTCTTATATAATACAATATGCACTTATTAACGAGATTCATCATTTAACTTGACAATAAAACAAACGCATGATGAAAGGTTTGTCTCATAAATAGTTGTAGGTATTGTTGAATATTTTATTTAACGGGAAGTACTAATTGTAGCAGTGGCATGTGGTGGGAGAGAGGCAGCTGCCGTGCTGGAAGCCGATGGCCCGGCAGATGCTGTCGCAGACTGAGTTGCTGCACGCCTTCAGTGACATCGGGATGTACAGGGCTTGGGTCGCTACCATTGCGTTGTCCCCTAGAATAAACAAAGTTGTAAGCAGGTATATTATCATAATTCATAAGCGTCAATAGCCTAGTGGTTAGAGGGGCCGTCCTCGTAGCTGAGAGGTTCCGAGTTCGATCCCTATCCTGGCCAGTAAACTATTGACGTGAGCCCACTCCTAGCACAAGCATTAGCTTAGTTGGAGGGGCTATAGGGAATACTAGTAAAACACATAGCTACAAATATTTTTTAGAAAAAGTTACAATAGAAAATGTAAGCAATAATATACTGGCCTCCGCCCGCAATTTCGTCCGCGTGGACTTTTAAAGTATCCTATTTGTCAATCCAATCAGCCGTTTGTGTGTTTGAGTAATAAAATAAATAGATGATACAAACTTTCACATTCGGAATATTAGAACAATAGCACATGATAAGTTTCTAACAATCTGACAAACATCTAGATTGTTATATGACTAGCATTTTCGCATGAAGAAAATCAAGAGTTTTTAAAGACAACCGCTATTGTAGAATCCTACTAATATTATAAATGCGAAAGTTTGTGAGTGTGGATGTATGTTTGTTACTCCTTCACGCAAAAACTACTGGACGGATTTGGATGAAATTTGGAACACAGATAGTTTATAACCGGGATTAACACATACTTTTTATCCCGATAATCCCGAAATTCGCGACGAAGTCGCGGGCATAAACTAGTATAACTCTAAATTGAAAATTTCAAACAACTGAACAGGTTTCCTTGAAAAATAGCTAAGAACACCTAATCAAAAAACTTTCAAACAAAACAAACAAAAGTAAAATCGGTTCATCCGCTTGGATGCTACGATGCTACAGACACACAGATACACATGTTAAACTTATAGCGCCCCTCTTTGTTCGTCGGGGGTTAAAACTAATTCTGCAAGACTAGCGATCTGGAAAATCAGGTCAAGGTTATAATACTTAATAGGGCACAGCACAAAACTTACCACATATAGCCTAAATAATAAAATATTTATACGCGCAGATGTTGAGTTTGTACATAACTCTATATTGAAAATTAATATAACCCCTGATGCGACGACTTTTTAAACTACAAAAGAGCTGATTATTTTCAAGCGGCTGAACCGATTTTCATGAAACATAACTATGAACACTCTCGAACAGAATAGATACCTTTCTGACAAAAAAAAAACAAAATTAATATCGTTTCATCTGCTTGGGCGCTACGGTGGCACAGACAGACACACAAAAACACAATATGTTAAACTTATAACGCCCCTCTTTTTCGTCGGGGTCTTTTCTCACCGATTTCGTTTGTTTGTTCGTAAGCTTTCAGCAAATCGACCAGCGTGATGGCTTTCGCGTTCGCCGCAAAGCTGACAGCGAGGAGCACGATGATCAAGAACTTCATGGTGGTAGTAGAACGCGTCTGTTCTTCACAACAGCCACTCGGAGAATAACTAACTCACAACGGGGATAAATGCTCCCATAGTAAGAATTCTAGTTAGCCATTCATTATCTCAAGTGGTCTGACACATACGTAAAGCAATACATTTTATGTTGAAATGTGCTCTGATGCTGCGGAATAAAGTTTATTATTGCTTTGTGGAGTTATGGTTGATTTGTAAAAGTTACCAACTTAAAGTTAGGTACCTATGCGCGGTTTTGATAATTCGATTGTCAGTACAAAGTTACAAACACGAATATAAATGTATTGTTTTCGTCAATGCGTCATTGTGTATGTCTTTATGTTGGAATATGGAACAATAAAGTTTTAGTACCTAGATAAGAACCTACCTATTTACTTACCATACCCAGGCAAGTATTACTATCATCACGTCTACGTTCCCAGGAGGGGTAGGCAGCGATGTGCCTACATACCCATGATTAGATAGATACACGCCATTGTTTGCGGCTACTGTAAACACACATAAATCTATTTACTACATTGCAAGACCTGACGATAGAAGTGAAGGTATTTTTAATTTTAAAGCAGATCTTTTGAATAGTGTTTTGAATATAACCGATATTCAAAACACTATTCAATAGATGTGCTTCAAAATGTTTGTCTTTGATGATCGGTTTAATCAATGATAAAATAGGGGGTAGTTAACTAATAACTCTGTGGTGAAACTGTTTTATGGGAGGGGTTATTAAAACACAGATATGGTTCCCAAGCCCATCAGTCCACCGCATATGCTGGCGCCTCTATGTATACATAACTAAATGCAACTACTATAAATAAATATGCATATGCTGTATATAGGTACCTACCCACTTGCAAAATAATTCGAAGATTAAATAATAAGTACCTACTGTTGGCGCCTCATGTTTATTAGAATATATACGCGTGCGTAGAGCCTAATGAATGCATACTGTCATCACCCTACCTACCCCTTCCACGCACGCAGCTGGATTAACCCCGTCATGCGAGCCGCACTCGCCATTAGATTGCCTTCAAGTTAAGACCACATTACGAAATTTACAATCCTACTAATATTATAAATGTGAAAGTTTGTGAGTGTTGATGTATGTATGTATGTATGTTTGTTACTCCTTCACGCAAAAACTACTGAACGGATTTGGATGAAATTTGGAACACAGATAGTTTATAACCGGGATTAACATATAGGATACTTTTTATCCCGATAATCCCGAATTTTTTGTTACGTTAAATACTACGCGGACGAAGTCGGTGGGCACAGCTAGTAAATAATAAATTGGTCGAAAAATCTATTGTGTTTGAGTAGCCTATTTTTCCTTATGTTCCCGTACCGAACACCTACTACATAATTACTACGGATACACCAACCTAATCAGCACTGACTAAGTACATTTTTATTTTTGCTAGTTCCATGTTAATTTTTAATAGAAAAAAAACAGCGCATAGGTAAAGTATGTTAAAGCATTTATTAACCAAATTTTATGAGATTCATCATTTTGTCAATCAAACAAACGCATGATGAAAGGTTAGTCCCATAAAATGCTGCAGGTAACTATCAGCATACGAGTATGCTGAATATTTTAAATCATAGGAAGTGCTAATTGGAGCAGCGACATGAGTTGCAAGAGGTGCAAGTGCCGTGGTGGTAGCCTAGAGACTGGCAGATGCTGTTGCAGATAGAGTTGATGCACTGCTTCAGAGACATCGGGATGAATAGTGCCTGGGTCGCTACCGGTGCGTTGTCTCCTAGAACAAACGAAGTTGTACATTAGAAAATGTTAATACAATATAAAAGCTCCAGCCCATGATTTCATTCGCGTGGACTTTTAACGTATCCTATGTGTAAATCTAGGTTATAAACTATCTGAGTGCCAAATCCTACTAATATTATAAATGCGAAAGTTTGTGAGTGTGGATGTGTGTTTGTTACTCTTTCAAGCAAAAACTACTGAACGGATTTGGATGAAGTTTGGAACACAGATGGTTTATCTTGTTTGTTAATAGGTGGTCTTGCGAAAAGATGAGACCAAGGCTAGTGTCCAGTACGCTTTGAAATGTAATTTTGAAATGGTATGACATAAGAATTACATTTCCAAGATCGATCTCAGATTTGAGATCGATTTATTAATTCAGCCCTAAGACCTATTTTGGACACACGTTCCCATGGTATAGTCTAAAACCGATAACTTACTTTACTAATATTGTAAAGGGTTAAGTGGTTTATTTGTTTGATTCTTGAAGAAATTATATTTATACATAGGAGGTAATCTTTGGATCTACTAATCTGATTTTGAAAATATTTCACTGATAGAAAGCTACAGTATCCCTGAGAGGCATGGGCTATGTTTTAAATTTCCACGCAGGTGTAGCCGCGTGGCGCACCTAGTCTCAAAAAGAAAACTCACGCGCGTAAAGGTTATTATTGGGTACAACACAAAATATACCACAGTAGGTAGGTACCTACTTATAAGATCTCTATCTTTCCGTACAGATGTAGAGTTTAAACAAAGTTTGCTCACTGATTTCGTTTGTTTCTTCGTAAGCGTTCAGCACGTCGACCAGCTTAACCACTTTAGCGTTCGCCACAAGGATGACAGCGAAAAGCACGATGATCATGAACTTCATGGTGGTGATAAAATGCGACTGTTCTTCACAACAACTACTTGGAGAATAAAAAACTATCAAAGGGAATATGCTCTTATAGTAAGAATGCACAATGCAGAATTTCATTATCTGAGGAGCTCTGACTGACTCATACGCAAAGCAATATTTTTTTTATAAATTGTGATCTGATTCTTCGGAATAAAGTTTGTTTTTGCATTGTAGAGTTATTGTTGATCTGTAAAAGTTACCAACCTAAAGTTAGGTACCTATAGGCGGTTTTGATAATTCTATCGTCGTACAAATACAAATAGAAATGTATTGTTTTCATGTGTCATTGTTTTTTTTTATGACCTAATGTTGTTGGCCAGAGTGGCCATAACAACTTCACCCGGACAGAGGGCGAGTGCAAGTGCGCTCCAGCCAGAGGGGCAGGGGGGCAGCTAGCTCAAGGGCGCCACGAGGGACACGACCTCGGCTTGGGCCGCTGCCAAGAGAGGTGGCGAGGGTAAATCTACCACCGGATCGAAATTCATTGTTTATGTCATGTGAGAACCTGCCTACTTGCTAGACCCAGACAGATATCAGTATCATCACACCTACATTCCCAGGAGGGGTAGGCAGCAATGTACCTACCCATGTTTCGCCGATGGATACACGTCTGTTGCCATTTATTGCGGCTGCTGTTAACACAAGTTTGGTGAAAATTATATTCACCACATTGCACATCACGGGTATCGAACCCAGGACCTGGATGATCGCGGTAAAGGTTAATAAACGATATTTAAAACACTGCTTAATCATGTTCTTCAAAATGTTTGTTGAAGCGAAGCTTCTATACGGACGTTCGGGGAGCTCGCCGCGCGGTCACTCTATCCGTGCTAAGCTTCAGCGTTACACGATGACGTCAGTAGCTTTACACGATAAGTATATAAAGGTATATTAAAAAAAAAACTTTTGAACTTTTAATTTTCGAAAGGTATACCTACAGAGAGGCAGCTGCGGCGCCCTTTATACTATAAAGCTTCTCTGGTTTTGGCGTCCCTAGACGGCACTGCTTTTTATATACTAACGATGATCGGGGTAATCATTGATAAAATAGAAGATTGTTAATGAAACTCTGAGTAACACGTCAGTGGTGGAACTGTTGCATAGGAGGGGTCATTAAACCACGAGTGCGAGTTATTTACAAAACCGTAGCGCCAAGTGCAAATGTTTCACAGGAGTGTTTTAATACCTAGATATATGCAGTTGTATACACTTTTTTATTAAAATTCATGTAATATTATTACCTAATCATTAATATTTGTACTTATTTTATTAACATAATACACCCTGATGGGTTCCGCCGCGTATGCGAGCGCCAGGGCCACTAAACAGGGTGTTTCAAATAGGTATCGATATATTCTGAAATAATACATGGGGTTTAGATAAATATGGAGCCTATATGGATCATCTAATAAGGGATCTTCGTAGGGACTATGGAACCCTAAACAGGCATTATTTTATTCCTACCCAAATAAAAAAAACATTAATTTTATAAGCTTTGTTTAGACATACGTATACAAATTACGGGCTCATATAAGTAATATTAAAATATACCTATAAAGCATCGATGCATTCTTTAACTAAGTTAACATTTATCATTAAATTTGATAGTGAAACAAACGCATGATGGAATGCTGTAAATATCAGTAGGTATACAGGTTGAAACATTTCAACTGTCCCACAAAGCCGATAGCTTTAGATTTACAAAGTAAAGTTGCAAAAAAAATAGTATACCCTCTCTGTCTCACCTAGTATAGTTACTGATTGGTTTAAACAATGGTAGGTATTAATTGTAGCATTTGCATGAGGCTGAAGAAATGCAAGTGCCGTGCTTGAAGCCGATGGCCTGGCAGATGCTGTTGCAGGCTGTGTTCTCGCACGCCTTCAGAGTCATCGGGATGTACAGCGCTTGTTGCGCTACCTTTGTGTTGCAATCTAGAACATAAAGTGGTTTGCTTGTTTGATTATAAGAAAGTATGTTTGTCGAAGGTCATCTCTGGAACTAGTAATCCGATTCTGAAAAACACTTTCACATTTACAAAGCTACAGTATAGTAGTATTGATTTAAATTTCCACGCCGGTGAAACCGTATGGCGTAGCTAGTCTCAAATATAAGGTCCACATAAAGGTTATTATTGGGTACGAAACAAAATCCTTACTAATAATATTATAAATGCGAAAGTAACTCTGTCTGTCTGTCTGTCTGTCTGTCGCTCTTTCACACCAAAACTACTGAACCGATTTCAATGAAATTTGATACACAGATAGTCTAGAGCCTGAGAAAGGACATAGGCTACTTTTTAATGCGAAAAAAGAGTTTTAAGGGGTTGAAAGGGGGGATGAAAAGTTGTATGGAAATATTGTCATTTTTAGAGCTAGAAGCTTGAAAGTTATTTTTTGGCTGTTGATTCAATATAAAAAAATATGACATTCAAAGTTTGTAAAAGTTTTACCCTCAAGGGTGTAAAATAACAATAGGGGATGAAAGTTTGTATGGAAATATGTAAGGTTTATGTGAATGTTTTATAAGTTTGCGACAAGAGAAAAAATATTGGAGCAATTCTGATGTAACATTTACGCAGTCATTACAAAAAGGGGGGAGGGAGGGCGCCTAAATAATTAAAAATGCTACCCAAAGACACTTTTCCACGCGGACGAAGTCGCGGGCACAGCTAGTTCACTATAAGTTGTAGGTACTACATATAATAAATCTGTAGGTACATATGTGATGTAGAGTTTGTATGTAATATGCTCACCGATTTCATTTGTTTCTTTGTAAGCTTTCAGCATGTCCGCCAGCGAGATTTGTTGAGCGTTCGCCGCAAGGATGACAGCGAAAAGCACGACGATCAGGCACTTCATGGTGGTAATAGAACGTGTACTCTACAACAGCTACTCGGGGTATAACTAACTAACATATCGCGAGCTATATTTTTAAAATAATATTGCACGTTATCCATTAATTATCTCAAGTGGTACGTAAACAATGTGGTCTGTCGCTTCGCAATAGTTCTTATTACTTCGTCGAAGTAAAAGTTAGGTACCTATGCGGTTTGATAATTCGAACGCGATGTTTGAGCTATACTTAGGTAGGTACTTGTGTATTATGATTTTTAGTAGTCAAATTAAGGAGCACTTATAGTTTCGTTTATAGAGAGCATAAGACTAGTATAGTATGGTTCAAATTTGGCACACAAAAATATTTGTTAACCCTACAAGATCATGTACCTACCTACTTATTACTTACTTACCCAATTTTGAGAGCAAAAATTGATATTTGAGTGTATAAAGTGACTACTACTAACTACTAACTCAAAGCGGTATTGATGTATAAGTATTTTTTTTAAATCATTATGAGGTTTATTTGTCAGTTTTTCGAAATGGGGCTTTGTATACAAAATGATGAGCTCTAAAGTGGCTTTTTGCGTGACTTGCCAATCTTTGTCAACTGGTACCTACTTAAATTGCTGAACCACTCTCCAAATTTGTTGAATACATCAGGAAACCAGCAGATGATATGAGTGACCTTAAAAAATATAATTACAGTTACGGCCCGGGGAGCTTCTCTTAGCAACGATAATCCAGATATCATGAGTATCGTGACATTCGTGTTGTCGAATCCTACTCGAAAGTCCATCTGTCTTACCGTCGTATACCTATCGTCTGATCGACCGATAATTTTGTATTGTTCGTTCAGTAATCGATGTACTGTAGGGGGTACAACCAATCAAACACGTCTTGTTTACTACATGTCTCTTTTATTACTGTCACATAAAACGTAACTAAGTACTACACCTCATGCCCTACAAAAAAAAAAAAAATATTGAAATAAAACTATTTTTACGGATTATATCGCGTTTATTTTTACTTTTTATGTTCCCGACGTTACGCGATATAATCCGTAAAAATAGTTTTATTTCAATGTGTAGTATTCGCGTAAATATAAGAAATCAATATAAATAAAAATATGTTAAGTACTTACATTTTTTTTTCTAATTATATAAGTAAGTGAGTTAAAATAACAAAGTATTTGACTTAAAACTATGCGTACATCTATATTATTAACTAAGTTTAATACGGAGAAGTATTAGCGTTTATACAATTTTGTTTTATACACCGTTTTTTCATGACCATTATCTAAAATTATAACATTGGGTGATACATCTTTTACCACAGTATACGGGCCGATATAAAGCGGATCCAATTTAGTACCATTCTCCTTCTTAATTAAAATTAAATCACCAATTTTATACGTTACAGGGTTAATGTATGTAACGATACGACGGCAAAAATATAGAATTCAGAGTAGGATTCGACAATACGAATGTCACGATATATCGATTATCTTTTCCATGAGTGGCACCCCTGTATAGATCACGAGCTTATGTATAGTGGATCTCCAGTAGTTTCCTAACACACTCAGTATAATACCTAATAATATAATAACAGCCAGAAATCAACCGCAAATACTATTAATATAACATTGATAATACAATTTATAAAATAATTATTGTATTTTTGTTAAACTCACGAGTTCAGTTGAACTTTATCATGTTTTGTTTTCTTGCTATGCTGTGTAGGTATTAAGTGTTTTAATATAACAACAAAATAAGCAAAGATAAGCGGCTGTGGCTGGAATACTATTTATAAGCATGATTAAGTTTCATTTTTATATACCTAACTAGTGACCCGCCCCGGTTTCGCACGGGTATTTTTTATCGGCAATTCTCTACTACATTATGCATGTATTATACATATAAACCTTCCTCTTGAAACACTCTATCTATTAAAAAAACAGCATCAAAATCCGTTGTGTAGTTTTAAAGATCTAAGCATACATAGGGACATACAGACAGCGGGAAGCGACTTTGTTTTATACTATGTAATGACTAGAGCAAAGTTGCTAAACCGACGACCGCTTGACGCAGTGGTTCGTAGCCGCTCGGCGCACTTGATGGTTGCGGGTTCGATTCCCGCCGGGGTAAGTTTCGGAAATAGCCTTTTCGTAATTTGCCTTGGTCTAGGTGTCACCGGGATCGCCCCCAGTCCTTGTACGGTACCCATAGTAAAAGCGTTGCTTAGTTTGGGACTCTACAATTGGTGTGTCAGTCTAGCAATACTTATACTTACTTATATTCAGTATAACAATGCGTTGAGGGTGTTGTTGGAGCTGCCTCGATTTTGCAGTGCTTCGGGCATGTTTGCGGAAGTGAGACTTGATGACTTTTATGGCATCATGCGCAAGCGGTGTGCATCAATGCTACGGCGTTTCAGAGGCAGCCCTAACAATATTCTAGCTACACTGGCGGACAAAATTGATGGTCCATTTGTCAAGCACTGGGCCAGTAGACATGTACGCTCTGACGTATATGTCACCAATTAGCTTTAAGTATGTACATTAAATTTACCCACTAACAATAGATTAAGGCGTTTCTACTAACATACATATGGATCTTGGTCTGAAATAAAGAAATTTGAATTTGAATTTGAATTATACATACGTAGGTAGGTAATGATTAATAAGTGCATATGCACTGAATAATATGATCTGTAGTCACAACAGCGTGTTATCAGCGGCGCGCTAGCCAGCGCAGCGTTTTCAATCGAACCACATTGGCGTGCCTCCCAGCGAGTTGCCAATAAATAGATACTGGTTCGTTATCTGTAATACTGTTATTACAATAACGCACCGATTCAATTCGTTGTTCCTGCGGCTGGATGTCGAATTCACTTAACTAGGGCCCAACTCTGTTAAACGTAACTGACGTATTCGATCGACGAGTCGATCGAATACGTCAGTTTTGACAGATTTTCTATGGAAAAACTGCCAAAACTGACGTATTCGGATATGCGATACGCAGCCCCGGATCTTCAATTTTTTTTAGGCGGGGCAAAAGCGAAATTATGCCGCCCCCGCCCACTTATATTTATTTTTACCTTTATCTATACAAATAAATAAAATTGGAGTGTCTGTTAGTAATATCAAAATAACACCTTTTCACCTATAGCACACCTATAGCAAAAACGCGATTTAATTATTTTTTTATGCCTGTCTGTCTGTCTGTGTGTTTGTTCCGGGTAATCTCCGAAACGGCTGGAGCGAATTTGACGGGACTTAGATAGCTGATGTAATAAGGAGTAACTTAGGCTGCTTTTAGAAAAACAAAAAATTGGGTCCTGTCGCGCGGGCTCAGAACGCGGGAGCGGGCTTTTTTGTTAAGTTAAATTCCACGCGGACGAAGTCGCGGGCTCAGCCAGTGTATAATAAAAATCTAAAATATTAGCAATACAAATATTAGGAAAAGCATCCTGCAAATCATACGCATAGATCTGTTGCAAGAGATAGAAACCGTAACCATTTAGATATCGCCAAATAAAAACAGAGCCCGTATTTTCGAGCCTGATCTGCTCCATACTTTTGCAGTTCATCAATTGACATTTTCATAATATTAGTACCATTAAGAAAAGCAAAATTCTAACTCAGCATGGTAGCACAATCAAACCTCTTTTTAACCCCTGACGAAAAAAGAGGGGTGTTATAAGTTTAACATGTGTATCTGTGTGTCTGTCTGTGGCAACGTAGCGCCCAAGCGGATGGACCGATTTTAATTTTGCTTCTTTTGTTAGGTATTCTGATCGAGAGTGTTCTTAGCTATGGTTCATGAAAATCGGTTCAGCCGTTTGAAGATTATCAGCTCTTTTGTAGGTTAAAAAGCCATATTCACGGCCAAAGCCAACTTCCACGGCTCGAATCTATTCGAAATTTGGGATCACTGGAATATCTTTCTATCTATTTTTAAATGATCGTAATGGTCTGAACTGGCTTTTTACGATATTATAAAATTGAAAAGTTTCCCGGTTTCTGGAAAAAATGGATATCAATTTTTATATGGGACTAGCTGAGCCCGCGACTTCGTCCGCGTGGAATTTAACTTAACCAAAAAGCCCGCTCCCGCGTTCTGAGCCCGCGCGACAGGACCCATTTTTTGTTTTTCTAAAATAAAAGGTGCTTAAGTTACTGCTTATAACATCAGCTATCTATCAGTGAAAGTCCCGTCAAAATCGGTCCAGCCGTTTCGGAGATTACCCGGAACAAACACACAGACAGACAGACAGACAAAAAAAATTTAAATCGCGTTTTTGTTATAGGTCGTATGTACTTTCATATATGCATTTAGTAAAAAGGTGTTTTTTTGATATTACAAACAGACACTCCAATTTTATTTATTTGTATAGATAGAAAACTAGTTCTATTTTCTCATTTCTATTGAACCATATTCCAACTTTTTCTACAGTAACTCAATTACAGCACGATGTAAAATTGAAATAAGTAACATAAAGTTAAGTATTAATTAATTATTTTTTTAAATGCCGTTATAATAATTTAGTTTCAACTAATTTGGGGTATGGCGCCCTCGCTACGCTCGGGCGCCAATAGGTCGAGGGTTACCTTCACCCCTAGGATAACAATGTACTTATTACCTTCGGTTGATCGACAAGTACTAAATTTTAATAAATATAAACATAAACAACAACACACATGTTTAAAACAAAACACTGTCGTGGAGAGAGATCGACGAGGGAGTTTTCGAATATAGCTCCATCCCTTTCGCGCGCACGGTAACCAGACGCGTGCTGCCGCGATCTGCGATTCCAGCGGGCGAGCGGGCGCGTATTTTGAACTATGCCTACGCGCCTCGCGAATAATATTCGTGCAGCGCGTCTCACTCCGCTTCTGTACTAGTCTTTATTTATTATGTGGTCAAAGTTAAGTCAATGATGAGTTGTCCATTCGTCTGTAAAGTGTGAACTTTGCCGCCCTCTGAACTTTCCGCCCGGGGCATAGGCCCCGGCTTGCCCCCCCCTAGATCCGGGGCTGGCGATACGTCACTTTTGACGTAACGCGAGTCGATCAAGTTGGCAGCGGTTAACACAGTTGAGCCCCTGGTATTCATAAATTCATTTTAATTAATTAATTTAAAATAATTCATTCAAATTCATTTAAAATGTGAAAGCGATCTTGAGTACTGTAGCGAGCTGTTGAGTAGTGTAGCTGTATGACATAAGGGTGATATTTCCAAGATCACTCTCATGGTTGCAATGGTTTTATTAATATCGTATAATTATCTTGGAAAATCTTATTAAGTAGGTTCTTATCTACTGTTGAAACGATTTAATATAATACTGTACAATATCAGTAGGTATCTAACTATTATCATCGAAGTAATTGAAACTATATCTTCGTGTAATTACCAAAAAAAGAAAATAAGATACAGCAAAACCCAACTTTGATTACTTAAAAATAATTCGTGAAAACGAAACAAGATTAAAATTTATGTGGAACATGTCAAATATGAGAGCCAAAGTCCATTATTCAAACAAAGTTTTCAGACTTGTCAAGCGGCTGTAATCGAAGGTGACACGCCGTTCTACCTAAGTTTATTCAGACTTGTTTCGTTTATGTGCATTTTTAGTAAAATAAATTTAAAATTAGGTTTTATTTTGACGACCATTTGGTTTATTTGGTAGTTCGACGCGATGGTAAAACCAAAATACTAAAAGGCCAATTCTGTTTACCGCATGGGCAAACCCGCAACCATCAGGTGCCGTGAGGGTTTACCACTCCAATAGATCAAACGTCGATTGATAGTAAAATGAGATGGATCTACGTCGAAGGACAGTAAGGTTAAGGTTCAAAAAAAGACAGAAATCATCACTTGCATGAGAACATGATTAATATAGTAAACACTTTTTCGTTCTCCTTTTTAACCCCCGACGAAAAAAGAGGGGTGTTATAAGTTTAACATGTGTCTGACCTCAACCAGAGTCTGTGTATCTGTGTGTCTGTCTGTGGCAACGTAGCGCCCAAGCTGATGAACCGATTTCAATTGTGTTTATTTTGTTAGATAGGTATTCTGATCGAGAGTGTTCTTAGCTATGTTTCATGAAAATCGGTTCAGCCGTTTGAAGATCATCAGCTCTTTTGTAGCTTAAAAAGCCACATTCACGTCCAAAACCAACTTCCATGGCTCGAATCCAATCGAAATTTGAGATTATTGGATTTAGATTTATTATATTTTTAAATGATCGTAATAGTCTGAACTGGCTTTTTACAATATTATAAATATGAAAAGTTTCCCTGATTCTCGAAAAAATGTATATTTTATCAATTTTTATATGAGATTTGTGTATGAACTAAAGACGTTCCATAAGTCACGTGTCAAATGATGGATACGCGCATGCGTTAAATTTTGTTTGTTTTGTTAATGGTCATGGAATATTACGTTATAATAATTGTAGAGGGCGCTGCTCCGCCATTGAGAAAAAATATAAAAAAGCAAATCTAATTTAAAAGAATTTTAGCGTTATTGAAAATTCTTCCCCTGGGCTGCTCCCGTCTACCTCAACCAGAGTTATTACATGAAATTGAATCATTTTTTTTATTTTTTTTTTTTAAATTGATTTGTTGTCTATTCTAATGTCAAATATTATAATGTCATAACATAATAACTTTATAATTAGATGTTGTGACGAAAAAGATCTCTATTTAAAAAAAAAAATTATTTAAACGATGAGTGAGATTTTTGACTGTTATAAGCCCTTGAAATTTTTATAAAATATAGGTAGACTGAAATCCGGAAATCAATTATCTGCAACCAGTTTTCATCAATTAACCACGTGTTCTGAAGAGAGTGAAGCTGCAGCACGTGTTCTGAAGCTTGCGCGTACTGCGCGTGCTATGACTACATGGTCCGAATCCCACTTGCATTGAGGGGGAATTTACCCGGTATAATTCGCAATATAAAATAAATAAATATCGCCACACTGAACACCAACTGTATTGCCCCAAACTAAGCAACGCTTGTACTATAGGTATCGTACAATGGATAGGGACCGATGTCAGTGGCACCCAGACCGAGACAAATTACCATAAGGCCATTTCCAAAATTTGCGCAGGCGGGAATCGAACCCACAACCATCATGTGCAGTGAGCCGGAGCGGCCTACGCTAGAATCACTGCGCCAAGCGGTCAACAAAAAGGTAGACAAAAACACCATTGTCGAAATGTGGGTATACTACAGTGTACCTCTGCCTTCTCCTTTGGGGGATACAGGTGTAATAGTGGTGTGGATAGCTGGGTGCTATACAATATGCCAATTAACACATTATCAGTTTATTAAGATGATGCAACCAAAACAGTCGCTTCAACACATTCCAATGAGGCGTTAAGGGGCTATGGCCAGAAAAATGAATATCAGTTTTGGGCTATCTGACACTCGCGTTCGCTAGCCACGTCATTACGTCGGCACTACGGAAATGTATGGAGCAGTCTAAATAGTTATTTTTTAACAGAATTAAAAATATGGATGAAGTTCTCAGTTCAGTTGTTTTTTATGTATGTTACCTCAGATCTCCGTCATTTATAAACCAATTTGAAAGAATATTTATTTATTTGATATTTTTTTATTGTTTATATTATTATTTATTGATACTTGTAGGACCCATATAAATTTCACCAAAATCGGTTCAGTAGTTTGGGAGATGGACTATTTACGGTTACCAGCAATTCAATACGTAGTTTACCATTAAAAACATGACCAAAACTTTATAAAAAAAATATCGATTCCAATAAAACTGGGTGCGCTAAATAAAACGCTAGAAATTTGGAGGTCCCTAATTTGGAGTCAGTGTCAATTCAAGTAAGTAGGAGTTGGTAGGTACCTAAGAAGCTGTCCTAACGTAAAGATTCCACCAGCGCAGCGACTCCATATGACATAAATTGTCTGTTGTTTTATTGAAGTCAGTTCTATTTTTTTTATCATTCCTTAGTCGCCCATTACACCAAAAATTTGGGCGTCAAGTATACTGATTCCATGTGCCCGCGACATAGTCGAAGTAAAGATGTTCCGTTTAAAAAAACCAGGTAATAAGTCTTAAAACACAAAGGCAATTGTAAATTGAATTATGGCGAAAAATTGTATTTTCTTAAATTCGGTAGTTAGCTAGATTATAAACCGATAGTAAGGTCGGTCGTCTGTCATCTTGGAATCCAAAATTTACGTCATAATCGTAATCGGCACGCCAAAAACCTAGAAAATTATACCCATATGCCAGATTTTCCAAAATATTATATAATAGTCCGCAACTTGGGATTAAAAAATTCTCATAATTATACTTCATAAAATATAGCTTGATCTCTGCGACAACTGTCAGTAAAATCACGCCTATGAAGTCTTGAATTTCATAATAGTACAAACAGTACCTGTCAATGTCATACTTTATGGGCATGCCGATCTAATTAGTGATGGGCGATGAATCATCGTGACCACAGACGATATTTGAAATAAAACTTAATGTATCTTTTAATTTTATTGTATATTTTAATATCATAACATTATTTACATTTGTGCATACTGGATCTAAAATAATAGTGAGTAAATAAAATCTAGTTTTGGGAGCGGGACGTCCGATTTGATAATATTTGCGAACAAAGAGTTTATAATTAATTTACAAGATTGTTTTAGCGATTCAGAAACTGATCCAGACATGGATTTGGGTTGTACTCCTTTAAGAGAATAAATGTCATTTTATATTAAAATATTAGTTTTTAGCATTGATGATAGCAAGAAACGTCCATAATTTCTATCGACATTTTTTTATATCCTCACAACCCTATAAATATCACTTTGACTTAAGTCGCAGATATCAATATTAGTCATGGCATCTCTTTATGACTCATTATTGCAGAGCTCAGTGGGATGGAAATGAAATCTATACAAATAAATAAAATTGGAGTGTCTGTTTGTAATATCAAAATAACACCTTTTCACTAAATGCATATGAAAGTACATACGACACCTATAACAAAAACGTGTTTTAAAAAAATTTTTGTCTGTCTGTCTGTCTTTCTGTCTGTCTGTGTGTTTGTTCCCGGTAATCTCCGAAACGGCTGGACCGATTTTGACGGGACTTTCACTGGCAGATAGCTGATGTTATAAGGAGTAACTTAGGCTACTTTCATTTTAGAAAAACAATTAGGGTTCAACGTATAAAAATAAAAACACATGAAATCACAAATAAAAAAAACATGAAATCAAAGAGTATCTCCGAAACGGCTGGACCAATTTTGACGGGACTTTCACTGGTAGATAGCTGATGTTATAAGCAGGTTAATTAATTTAAAAAAAAAAATGGGTCCTGTCACGCGGGCTCAGAACGCGGGAGCGGGCTTTTTGTTAAGTTAAATTCCACGCGGACGAAGTCGCGGGCTCAGCTAGTATATAATAAATTTAGTTAGTAAATTTATTTGACACATAAAGGAACGAAAAATTACAAGAGAGTGACAATTGATCTTCTTAAACAATTGACAGAGAATAAATCCAGAAAAAGAGATCAAATATGAAATTTAAATAAAACCTTATTTTATTTCTAACAATCAAGCTATGTTTTAAGTATAGTACTCCTAGTTTTCGCTTCTTCCTATATCTATGGTTCCCCAGATAATTTGGTCATGTCACTCTGTCCGAGCGCCCGACGTCACAGTCCTTTTATTCAGAGGCTAGAAGGCTGCAAACTGGCGCTAAAATGGATTTTGGTACCGCTACAAAACTGTGTTTAAATATTAAAAGCAATATAATTATAGGGTAGGTTACCAGTTTTAAAAAATAAATCCCATTTACTAAATATTGCCGATTGGTTAAGCCCGCGTCTTGCGGGCTATCAGGTCTCGGGTTCAAACCCCGGCTCGAACCTCTGGATTTTTCGAAATCTATGTGCGAATCATAATTTCTATATTATGATTATCACTTGCTTACGGTGAAGGAATACATCGTGATGAAACCTGCATGTCTTAGAGGATTTAACCAATTTTCGAAAAACATGTGAAATCCGCCAACCCGCACTGGGCCAGCGTGGTGGATTATGGCCTGAATCCCTCTCGTGTTGAGGGGAGGCAAGTGCCCGGAAGTGGGACGTCAAAAGGGCTAAAACTATTATTTATATTATATTACTAAATATTGAGCTCCGCAATGGCCTTTTTCACGTAATCACCTCTAACTGGTGGTATTTTAAATTATTCGAATTGATATCGGACACGGATAAGATCACTTACACGTCTGTGTTAGTGCCAAATTAAAATTTATTTTGAATATTTTTTCATGTCATTTTATTGTTGTATGTTATGACATATTCGATTACGTCATACGATTATTAACATACAAATAAATAAATATCGCCAGACGAACACACCAACTGTATGGTCCCAAACTAAGCAACGCTTGTACTATGGGTACCATACAATGGACTGGGGATGATCCCAGTGTCACCCAGACTAGGGAAAATTACAAAGAGGCCATTTTCGAAATTTACCCTGCCGGGAATCGAACCCGCAACCACACGATGCAGTGAACCCAGCGGCCTACGCTCGAACCACTGCGCCAAGCGGCGGCCAAATTATATTTTTTAGTACATTTTAAATAGTCAAAAATATAAGTTGACTTTTAAAATACCCCTTCCCCCTGAACGACGTTATAAATAAACAATGATTATAATATAAATATAATTAATAAATCATTAATAAAATAACCATTTCGTTAAGTAATATTCAAAAGCAATGTCTACTGAAATACATGTCTTTAAATAAACGTATGTTTTCTCATAATGTCTCCCTTCGCCGTTCAGCAAGTGAAAATTTACGTTGGAAATTATATGGAAATAGAATAATAAACTTAAAAAAAAAGACTGAAAATCTGTCAAATTACTACGATATACAAGTACATATAGTATCGGACTCGCACTTGAAATATTTTTTATTTGACCAAAGGAGTTTCCACTCTCTCCGTTTACGTATTGGTTACGATGAATTTATTTAAATTCGGATCTGAAAAAAATCGGCATAGGTCCAACCTCGATGACGTCCGCAGACGACTGAGCTAGTTAGAATATGACAGTGATGCAATGACTACATGTATAGAAAATATGAGATGACACTAGTGACCGCGCGCTCGGAAGTAAACCACATAAGCGCTAAACAATATTTCTTTGGTTATTAACAAAACTAGGGAATGGATTAATTTTTTTCTTATAAGCGATCCTAGATATTATCATTTACTATGTTTTAAAAAAATATCGTCATCTAATTCGTAATAATATCGTGGATGAAATGAAAATAAAAAGCAATAACAGCCAACTTTGGATTTTTTTTCTATCGAGGAAATTTCACTTAATCGTGTTTTCCTATATAGGTAATCCTAGTTAATGTTCTTGAATAACACATATCTGAAAATAAGCTTCTTAATCTATAAAATGATAGAAATATTTCGAATTAAAAACCCAAAAATTGCGACTGCCTCGACTTAACTCTTATCAGCCGGTAAAATATAACATATTAATAAACATTTTGCTGTTGGGAAAACCCAACAGCAAAATTCACTTGGCTTGGATCACATCAGTAGTGTGGGGGTTATCTATACGAGGCAATAATTATGTCTTGATTAGGTTTGCAGTTAATAAGGAAAAAAAATCCCTGATTTTTTTAATTTCGGTAGAGGTTCTTACTACATTTTTTGTGTAAATTCCCTCGTACAACAAAAAACTAATGGTTCTTCAGATTTATGGCAACTTTTATATTAATCGTGAATAGTAATGGTATTATCACAAAGTAGTTTTATAGTAATATCTACCCGATTTAATAACTGGTAAGTAAAAATGCATGTGTCCCAGAAAGTACCTTCATTTCGGTGACCTAAAGTTTTCAAGAATATTTTTGTAAAGAACAACTCTAGCTCCCCCCCATAAGCCCTTAGAAGTAACGTACTAATGCTGCCTAAGTGCTTATCGTCAGAGGACGTGGTGCGTAGCTTGTCTGCGTATTCCCGAAAAATACGATAGTATTTCATATCGGTGTCACGGGACAAATTTCTTATCATTTCCGTTTATAGGTATAACTTGTCATCCAATGAGCTAGTACAGTTAATTAAGTATTCATGATACAGCTTATTGTATCTACTACGTGTATTTGTGTATTCACTACATCCTAAAATAAACAGTTTCCTTGTAATACTATTTTTTGACCTCAGTTTTAAATTCAGTGTTCTCATTTCGGTTGATTTGGTGGCTTAAACTGTCAATGGAATTGATAAAAATCTCACCGTAAGAGTCAGTTCGTCATTGACTTCTCCTCAACAAAAATATATAGTATGTCTAAGTAAATAAACTACCTATATTATATATATTGACGGGTAAATGATTCATCGTCGTGATGATGAAAGATGGTATATGTATGATTAAATAAAACGGAGTAGGTACCTATGCCTACCTCATTAAAGTAGTTTTATAATAAATGATGTCCCTAATTCTGATTGAAACTTAATTAGCTAGGTAATTTTGAATTACTATTGCATTATTTTCTATTACTTTTAAGTGGCTATGGTGTTCTCTGCTCAGAATTTGTCACCGTTCGCGCGTTCCTGAGGATGTACGCCAACTTTATTCTATTGAAAAGGGTATAACCATTGAATCCTTGGCGGAATTCTCAAGTACTTTGTTGTAATTATTTTTTTCAGGGTGGAAACTATCTAATATATGTTTGTACTAGCTGAGCCCGCGACTTCGTCCACGTGGAATTTAACTTAACCGCTCCCGCTCCCAGGTTTTGAGCCCGCGCGACAAGACCCATTTGTTTTTATAAAATATAACTCTAAATTGAAAATTTAAAAACCCCCGATGCTATGACCTGTTCATCAAATGTATAATTTACCTAGTTCTTCCAAATAATGATGTTAGCGCGATTTGCGTAGCTCCCGTAGCTCAGTATCCATAGCTCATCTCGCAAATTCATCTGGTACAACTAGTTTCGATGCCAGATTATGAAAGCACCATTAAATCATTTGTTTTGGCTTCCTCATTTATAATCTAAGATGTACAATAATCAACAGAAAATCTGTGTAAAAGTATGAGACATTATTTTGTTATGACATTATAATAATTGACATTAGAATAGACAACGAATCTAAATATTGATGTCACGGAGGTTTAATTCCTAGTAAAATATTATCAATTATGATTCAATTTGATGTAATAACTCTGGTTGAGGTCGACGGGAGCAGCCTAGGGGAAGAATTTTCAATAAAGCTAAAATTATTTTGAATTAGATTTGTTTTTTTATATTTTTTCTCAATGGCGGAGCAGCGCCCTCTAGAATTATTATAGCGTAATATTCCATGACCATTAACAAAACAAACAAAATTGAACGCATGCGCGTATCCATCATTTGAAACTAGACTTATGGAACGTCTTTAGTTCATACACAAATCTCAATAAAATTGATAAAATATTCATTTTTTTCAGAATCAGGGATTCTTTTCAAATTTATAATATTGTAAAAAGCCAGTTCAGACTATTACGATCATTTAAAAATATAATCAATCTAAATCCAATCATCTCAAATTTCGAATGGATTCGAGCCGAGGGAATTGGTTTTGGCCGTGAATGTGGCTTTTTTAACCTACAAAAGAGCTGATGATCTTCAAACGGCTGAACCCATTTTCATGAAACATAGCTAAGAACACTCTCGATCAGAATACCTATCTAACAAAAGAAACAAACTTTAAATCGGTTCATCAGCTTGGGCGCTACGTTGCCACAGACAGACACACAGATACACAGATACACATGTTAAACTTATATCACCCCTCGTTTTTCGTCTGGGGTTAAAAATAATGTCTCATACTTTTACACAGATTTTCTGTTGATTATTGTATACATTTGATGAAAAGGTCGTCGCATCGGGGGTTTTTAAATTTTCAATTTAGAGTTATAAACTACTTACTTGACACATTCAATAGGTAGGTTTATAAGTATTTTTTCTGGGCTACTTTTAATTTCAATGCATTACTTAAATGAGCTTAAATTTTTCATAGTTGATAGTATTTTGTTATAAAGCTGTCAAACGTGCCCATGGGGAAAAAAATCGGAAATGGCCTTTAATTTTTAGAATAACTGTTTCTGTGACAGTCCCTGGGCCATTACACAGTACACTAATACTACATGTTGCTTAGTTTAGGACAATTACATACAAAAGCTTTGGCATGTGTTTTGCGCTATTTATTTATTGATGCGTTTCATTTATTCATTACTAGCTGTCCCGGCAAACTTTGTTTCGCTATTGAGGCTATAAATGTGCTGATTTAAAAAAATATTAATTACATATTTATTTTAAAATACAAATAAAATGATTATTTCTTGGCCATGTATTCAAATAAAACTATTATACAGATTTTATCACGTTTATTTCCTTTTTTATTTTCTCGAAGTTTCGGTTGCTTTACAGCAGTCATGGTCACGGGGGACTGAGGTGTTAGACTTCCTGATGTCAAAGTTATTAACTGGGTACCCTCATATTTTGCTCACATTGTCTGACAACTATTTGCTTGATGTATCTCGTTAGGCAAATGTTGCTCATCTCAGATCCCTTCTGCTCTCTGAAACAAAGATTTACCCACGGTAGCTAACTGTGTTGGATGGTGGTGAGATTTACCGTTTAAGTACCTATCGGTATGTGTCTTTCTCCTATACACAGTGTGGCCTATTTTTTTATAAGAATTTCGGATTACTAAAACATCTAAGAATGATAGAGTGTTGTTGGCCTCTAGCTCCATTGTAAATTTTAATTTAGATTGATGGTAATTTTGTGAAAGTATCGTCTACGTACCGCTTCTAGAATCTTGCGGGCACATGTGAAGTGCGAAGGGCTGTCTCCTGGAAGTCTTCCATGAATATATCGGCGACAACAGAAGAAACAGGGGAGCCCATCGCTACATCATCTACTTGCTTGTAGAACTGTTCATTCCACAACAGATACCCGGATGTGAGGCAATGTCTTAAGAGTTCAGCATATTCCTCTGGCATGTTGTTCTCCTCTAGCTTCTTTGATACTATTGTGATGCAGTCTGCTACAGGTAGAAAGGAAAACAAAGACTGAACTTCAAAACTGACCATGGTTTCATTGTTAGCATGATGTATATGTTTAATCTCACTTACAAAATGTTATGAATCCTTTGTATGTGCTCTTGTGTGTCCTCTTAGTAGTGAGAGCACCTTCGCTACGTGCTGGGCCAGACTGTATGTTGGTATGTCAATCTGGCTTACAATGGGACGCAGCGGGTCCTCGGGCTTGTGTATTTTAGGTAACAATATCTTTGCCATGTATTTTGGTGCTTCGTTATCACTCTTCATTGAAGCACCTTGTGATAGACGACATTTTTCGTTTTATTATCAGGCGTAAAAACAAAAAACGCTGATGGTCTTCCAACCCGTGAACATGCCACAATCAGTACTTGATAAATTTCTTCTTGTGCGTCGCAAATTATCTAGTTCTTGATCTCTGAGGTTTGCTCGACGATTCCTCATTGCCAACCGAGCCGTTTCACGGGCTGCCTCTCTTTGCTCTTGTGATTGAGAAGCACGAATTCGAGCCATATTACCGCGGCGCTCTTCACTTCCAATTTCTTGTTCTTCTTCAATCCATTCATTCGCAATGTTTCGAATCCTAGTTGCATTACGGCTTTGTCGCGAAAGATCAGATTGCCTTGGACGCGGCATCGTATTGCTAATGATAATATCCGCACAATAAGCTAATAGAAATTCGAAACTGACAGATCAACTGTCAACTTCAAATTTCAAATGATCAAATATTCAATCTTTTATCACAGTATTCAACCATATTTAATTATAGACGACATTTTAGCTGTCAGTTCCCTTTTTTTATACCATTTTTAAATAATCAACGGCTAGACTTATTTTTGATTCATAAATTATTTTTTTTGCTGTCATTGGCGTTTATTAATATCACGTTGTCACGTTTTATGTCCTTCTCCTGGTTCTAAGCTTCCTCCCTACCAATTTTCAGCCAAATCGGTTCAGCCGTTCTCGAGTTATAAATAGTGTAACTAACACGACTTTCTTTTATATATATAGATTTATTAACGACCGCCGACGACCGTTCATTTCACCGGGGCAAATTTTGGAAATGGCATTTTCGTACCCAGCTCTGGGCGCACTGGGATCGCTCCCGGTCAATTGTACGGTATCCATAGTGCAAGCGTTGCTTAGTTTGGGACCATACATTTGGTGTGTCAGTCTAGCGATATTATATTATGTATATTGCACTGGACCGATAATCGTCAGAGAGTGAACCTATCCCTTCAGGTAGGTAAAGCCATGGTGGTATTTATTAATTAAATAATTGCTAAGTATATTTATTAATCCCACAAAATCTGGAGATAATCCATGCCGAGAATCGGTGAGCCGCGGAAGGGCCCAGGTTATCAATTACCTAAATCGGTACAAACACGGGGCTGTTCCCAAATGTTCCTAACCCTCCCCAGAGGATATTTGTTCTCCATTAGGAACATTAATTAGTGTACAGGCGGGCAACGGCTGATGAAGTGGAATTCATTTAAAACGAGTCGATTTGAGTCGTCTGGCGTAGGGATGGGCATGTAATAATTATGGTTTTAAGTCCTGCATTAAAGTGTTATGAGAACAAAAAGTTACAGATTTACCTTTAAACTTGTATAATAGAAACTTATTTTGGCGTGTGTGAGGTCAAGCATGTCATTATGTACCTACTATATTTGAAAGCCTTTCATGGAGTTTTGGAAAAAATATTGACGAGGGAAATCATGTTCGTCTGTCACGAAATTTATAGGATACCGGCTATGAATGAATCAACAGTTCTTGATAAAATATACAGTAGTATTGGTAGTATACAGGATGTAAAGGGCATCGTAGCAAAAACTGATACCGTGGGTTTAAATCATTATTCCGACTATTATTACATAAATTATTCCAAAAACCTTTTGGCGTTTTAAAATTGATGTTATATGAAATGCGCACTCGAGCTTATGGAGTCTTAATTTACATAGCAGTTTATGTCTATACTTATTGATTTATTTATATAAAATCTCTTAAGTTAGATTTTGTATAATGATTTCATGATAAAATCTATTTTAAAATGCTGAATTTTTTTTGCATAGTTCATGTAAAAATCGACGGAAAATTCCTACTCTGGGGGTTACAGAATCTTGAGTTCAATCCAGGGTATCAGTTTTTGTTATGATGCCCCTTACACCCTGTACATCTCTACTTCTACTCTTATGCGTCAAGTAATCTTCAACAATTTGTTACCTTCAGTTACTTCAGTGCAAAGCGCCCATCCTTATCTGTTTGTTTTGGAAGATAAACACCGCCAAAACTCACTCAGATATCAACAGTCAATATTTTATCTATTTCCACTCAGATGTTTTTAATTAAAACTCAATGGGCTGCGAATTTTAGTCCCAATTAATTTGAAATATTTATTTATTTACTAACTTCTGTTAAAACAGATGCAAAGAAATATAAAAGTTTGCATTAGATTTAAAAGATAAATAATTATTCATGTGGATTTTTATCTACGTAGATTTATCTGAGCACTTTTATAAAATCTTCAGTGGAGACTGTATAATATGTATATACTAGCTGAGCCCGCGACTTCGTCCGCGTGGAACCCGCTCCCGCGTTCTGAGCCCGCGCGACAGCACCCATTTGTTTTTTTATTTTCTGAAATGAAAGTAGCCTAAGAAAGACAACATTTTTTTAAATCGCGTTTTTGCTATATACGACACATGTACTTTCATATGCATTTAGTGAAAAGGTGTTATTTTGATATTACAAACAGACACTCCAATTTTAATTATTTGTATATATGTATATATAGGTAGTATGTCTGTTTTTCTTATTATTAAAGCCAAACTACAGCTATAGCCAATGACTACAACTCAGATTTACGGACTGGCTTGACGGTGGTAGCGCCACCCTCACACAGAAGAACGGCGTAAAGTAGCTATTACAGCTGCGATTCGTATTATGTTAAGGAGAAGCCGCCTGTCTAGTCCGCGAAATCCAAAATGTTCGAGTATTTTTATAGTTTATCCAAAATCTGAAAACATTTAAGACAACATTTTGTGATTTGCGACAAACACAGTATGCAGTGCGTTTATTAATATATATATTTATTAATATATATATATATATATGTATATTTATTTTACTCTAAATATTATCACGGTGGATATGATACTAGTTAATCACTAAATATACAAAAATTACCAGATTATCTGGATAGCTGTCGCTCTTGAAATGTTTTAGAGCAAGTTGAATATATTAATAAATGCACTGCACACGGTCTTTGTCGCGAATTACAAAATGTGCCTTTTATTATTGTCAGATTCTGAAAAATTTCTAAAAAACCAATAAAAATTTGAACTTCGCGGGCTAGATGGGCGCTTTAGCCTTAAGCGGTTACTGTAGCCTATTGATACTTTAAATGCCACTGGCATTGCTCCCGCGTTGTCGACTTGAAGGTGAAGGAGATGGAGAGTAGGGAAGTGAGAGTGGGTTGTGCTTCCGGCTCTTTCACTCATCGTACGTAGTACATCATATGAGGTGTAGTCGGTTAGCTACAGCTTCGCTCAACTACCGAAAAAAAACATAAAAATCATATCAAAAAAGTAAGTAGGTATTTACCTGTTCGACCGCTTGGCGCAGTGGTTCGAGCGTAGGCCCCTCGGCTCACTGCACCGGGTGGTTGCGGGTTCGATTCACGATGGGGCAAATTTCGTAATTTGCCCAGGTCTGGGTGTCACTGGGATCGCCCCCAGTCCGTTGTACGTTACCCATAGTACAAGCTTTGCTTAATTTGGGACCATACAGTTGGTGTGTCAGTCTGGCGATGTTTATAATTGTTCCATTTTCAATAAATAATAGGTACCTAATTGAGGTATGTCCTCGCTGGCACTAGTGTGACCCGGCAGCAATTAACGGGGATATTAATATAGAACTATTGAGCGGATGCCGCGGCGTAGGTATTCCGATATTGCGCCGCCCGCCGCCGCCCGCCCGCCCTGTGATCGCTCAATATTTCACGTGGCTCAGACATCGTTACCTATCTCATCAGTTTATTCAACCATCTGTAGCCTATAAAACCGAGAAAAATTTAAAAATAGGTAGGTACTTATGTATAATTATACCCACTACCAACTGCTGTGACAAAATCCCACAGATATAGATTTACATAGATAACGCAAATGCATGTGCTTCGCGTGTACGAAACCCCGACCAAGCGTCAGGGTTGGTCGCCGCTAACTTACAGTGAGTATGAGCGAGATAATCACTCGAGAAGATCGCAGCGGGCGGAGGGGCATCGGCGGCATCGGTGTCTTTGAATCGGATTGGATATCCCGTCACTAATGACGTCACAGTAGGTGTTAAAAATTCGGCACGCTTGGTTTCAATACAAATCGTGATACTTGTGTTGTCTATGTAAAGCTATTTCTGTGCATAATCCTCTCCACTCAAAGGTTGTCTGGAAGAGATAAGACCTGCGATAAGACCGCCCAATGTACACTACTGATGACCGTGTTCTTAACCGTCTTTAAAATAAGCAGGAGATTCTATGTTCGGCGGTAGGTATGTTTTTTTTATGTAGGTTCACGGATTTCTCCGTGAATTGTGAAAAAATATTAAAATTATCACTACCTACCTTACACTACGTTAGGACAACTTTTTAGGTACCTACCTCTACATTCTTGAATTGGCATCGACTCCAAATGACAATATAAGACATTATAAGATACAGAAATTATATAGTTATTTTTTTATTTTTAAGAACACTGGAATTTTCAAAAGTCGGTAATTTAATTTAAAAAAAATTGTCCCGGTGATTAAACATAACTATGTACCTATGTGTTCCTACTAAAAGTGTTTGCCTTCTCAAGACCGTAATGTGAGTGCAGGACAGAAATATTGTGATTTGTGTAATTTTTAGTTTATTCGTGATTCGACGACAATATAATCGGTATAAATAGGTATAAACATCATTTGGATCAGCACTATCACCCAGAAGTATTGCAGTTTTTTTTGTATGTCTGTTTGTTCCGACTAATCTCCGAAACGGCTGGACCGATTTTGACGGGTCTTTCACTAGCATATAGCTGATATGTTAGAAGGAGTAACTTAGACTTCTTTTATTTCATCCAAATAGCCGACCGATCCGCCGGCAATAGCTAGTAATGCATAAAAATATCAATCATGTGAATTTGACACAAACTATCGAGATCAAGATAACACCCTCTTAAATAAAATTTGAGATATATCGTTGGTTCCGATCCTTTCTCGCGAATGCATCGCCTTCGTCACAGGAAATAAGTATTTACATACGAGATGGTGTCCCTTTTGTGTCTCGTAACCCGATACCTTATGTTTACGACTTTCACGCGAATATCACTTTGAAGGGGAATACGTTATCCGTACGATGGGGAGACAATTTTGAATAGGACGTTTTCTTTTCAAGACTACTTTTTCGTCAGAGGTCAGGGAGTTCAAGGCAGTCACTAGTTTTATTATGACTAAACAAATTTTCATGTAACTACATTTTATGATGTAAATTATCATTCCTAAAAATATCAATGGTTTGGCAGTTGTACCCACAGGTCATTGTACTGCAACAAAATTATCCTAAATTACATTAGAAGATAGTGGTCAAATATATAATATTGGACTGGATAAGTAGGTATAATATCATAATAAGTAATAACTTAACCCATTTAACGTCCCACTCCTAGGCATGGGTCTCTTTTCGACACGAGGGGTATTCACGCCATAATCCAGCTAGCCCAGTGCGGGTTGGAGGATTTCACATGTCTTTCGAAAATTGCTTAGGTTTTCTAAGACATGCAGGTTTCCTCACGATGTTTCCCTTCACTGTAAGAATTTAAGAAAGTTTTAATCATATTGTAAATTAATTAAAGATAATATTTCGAGCAAGGAATACAATTAGTATTTTATCATAAATAATGAAACGAAGTTGTCACACTAACGGTTTACAATCTCTCTCGCACACTTTACCTAACGAAATTAAACTCGGTTGCCCACATCCAGTCAAACGTTCGACACTTGTCAAGCGTTCACAGTAATTTTGTCGAGTTGTCGAATGGAATCCCGGGGCCCGGATTTGTCTACAAGCGATTCTACAAATTGCTTCGCTCAAATGTATGGAAATGACATTAGCTGTCAATAAGAAGATCACATGAAGTCTGTTGTTCCAACACAATTAAGGTTAGCGATTTGTATCATCGCTTGTATACAAATCCACTTGTCTAGGGCCCCTGCACAGGCTGTCAGTTTTGTGAGACTATTCAATCTAGACGCGCGGTAGCGTGTCAAGCCAAGTTCAAGTAGTTATCACTGACTTGTCGAAATTCTGACGTCTGCGGTCGTTTCTAAGTATATTTAAGTTATAAGTAATAAGTTAAATTTGTCGATGGTAGAGTCAAGCTATATATGGGCTGGCTGCATCGAGGTAGTACCACCCTCTCACAGAAGATCGGCGTTAAGCAGTTATTACAGCTACGTTTTGTACGATGAGTGCTTTCCTTCCTTTATCAAAGGATGTGTGATAGAGCTGGGAAGTTAACCCCCGTTCTTCTCCCTTTGTCCAACTCCCCTTCAGGTCGGCATTGTGCAAGCCAGGGCTTTGGTATTGCAGGCCATGTTAACTGCTTAACAACAGAGAGGTCGAACACTTGGCTATAAAAAATTAAGAGAAACTCAGTATTTTCATGATTTTGTTAGTTGAAGTTTTGGGAGTTGATTGAGTCAAAAAATGGACCTAGGTATAATAAATCCTACTCAGCTCCGAATACGAATACCTACTCGAATTGAGCTTAAATTTAAGAGCTGGTTAGTTTAGTTGAGTACACAAAATTACAGATAATGACGTATCAAAGAGCAAAATGAGACATCTAAGGAACGTTTAAATACTCTACGGTATACATATACATTTAGGGTATTTTTAAATTTAAAAAATTATGCAAGTTTTATCCCTCTCTGAAATTATCACAATGGAAGATAATTATTTGAACGTAATTATCAACTACGGGACGACTACAGAATTAAGAATGGTCCATGATATTCCAGCCACGTCCGCTTTGTCCGTCGTGGTCTCCATGTTTTGTCGCAAGTAAATTATATAATTGACTGCAAAACAAACTCGATTTGTATCAAATAAGAATTGAAAACGAATCGAAACGTGGTACTTTTAATATGAATAATGTAATTGATGCCTATTTAAATATTTTTTAACCCCCGACGAAAAACGAGGGGTGTTATAAGTTTAACATGTGTATCTGTGTATCTGTGTATCTGTGGATCTGTGTGTCTGTCTGTGGCAACGTAGCGCCCAAGCTGATGAACCGATTTCAATTTTGTTTCTTTTGTTAGATAGGTATTCTGATCGAGAGTGTTCTTAGCTATGTTTCATGAAAATCGGTTCAGCCGTTTGAAGATCATCAGCTCTTTTGTAGGTTAAAAAAGCCACATTCACGGCCAAAACCAATTCCCTCGGCTCGAATCCAGTCGAAATTTGAGATGATTGGATTTAGATTTATTATATTTTTAAATGATCGTAATAGTCTGAACTGGCTTTTTACAATATTATAAATTTGAAAAGTTTCCCTGATTCTGAAAAAAATGAATATTTTATCAATTTTATTGAGATTTGTGTATGAACTAAAGACGTTCCATAAGTCACGTTTCAAATGATGGATACGCGCATGCGTTAAATTTTGTTTGGTTTGTTAATGGTCATGGAATATTACGCTATAATAATTCTAGAGGGCGTTGCTCCGCCATTGACAAAGAATATAAAAAAACTAATCTAATTTAAAATAATTTTAGCGTTATTGAAAATTCTTCCCCTAGGCTGCTCCCGTCTACCTCAACCAGAGTTATTACATCAAATTGAATCATAATTGATAATATTTTACTAGGAATAAAACCTCCGTGACATCAATATTTAGATTCGTTGTCTATTCTAATGTCAATTATTATAATGTCATAACAAAATAATGTCTCATACTTTTACACAGATTTTCTGTTGATTATTGTACATCTTAGATTATAAATGAGGAAGCCAAAACAAATGATTTAATGGTGCTTTCATAATCTGGCATCGAAACTAGTTGTACCAGATGAATTTGCGAGATGAGCTATGGATACTGAGCTACGGGAGCTACGCAAATCGCGCTAACATCATTATTTGGAAGAACTAGGTAAATTATACATTTCATGAACAGGTCATCGCATCGGGGGTTTTTAAATTTTCAATTTAGAGTTATTGTTTAAATAGAAACTCCTTTCGTCCAAACTATCTGCAATTATTTTTTTATAACTAAAACAATTAGGTTTCTCGTCCACTAGAGCCGTGCGGGGTGGCTAGTATTCGACTAATAGAATCGTTTTATTTAAATGAGCTGTGGATAACAAAGCGTGTCTATTGGTCTAGAGCGCTCAGCCAGCCAACCTGTCTCAAACGGACGATTTTATTTGCAATTTACACAATTTAATTATTATTTGATATCAGTATGTTTAAAAGCAATGCATTTAGGTAAATTCAAATTTAAGTCTCGTTAAAATAGGCATGTTTTGATTCATAATATCTCTCGAATTACATTCCAAATTAAATAATATTTTCTCTTATAATTGAATTGCATACAATATCGTTCCATTAGCATGTTAATTTTTGAATTATTCCAGCTTTTGTAAACTACTTCATTTGATGTATACATATTCATTAAGATTGAATACCTAAGTAGGTACAGCTGAAACGATACCAACGTAAACATTGGGTTAAATTAAAATGTGCTCAAAACACTTGCGCAACACTCACAGTTCACAAGCGTACAATTAAAAGCAATTTTTAGTAGGACACATTCATATTAAAAAATATAAATTCTAAGTAGAATAATGTATAAATATAATATAATATAATATAATATAATATAATATAATATAATATAATATAATATAATATAATATAATATAATATAATATAATATAATATAATATAATATAATATAATATAATATAATATAATATAATATAATATAATATAATATAATATAATATAATATAATATAATATAATATAATATAATAATCCTACTAATATTATAAATGCGAAAGTTTGTGAGTGTGGATGTTTGTTACTCTTTCAGGCAAAAACTACTGAACGGATTTGCATGAAATTTGGAACACAGATAGTTTATCACCGGGATTAACACATAGGATACTTTTAATACCGAAAATCCCGATTTTTTTGGTAAGTTAAATACTACGAGGACGCAGTCGCGGGCTAGTAAAACATATCAATTCTAAGTAGAATAATAGTACGGTCGTAGAGCGAAGCACCGGTGGTAGAGCCATGCAGTAGTCAATTGGCTACAGTTCATGTATTGACTGGCTCGTCGGGGTAGTACTGCCCTCTCACAGAAGATCGGCGGAAAGTAGCTATTATAGCAGTGTTTCGTACGATGAATGAGAGAGTCGGAAGCTTAAACCGCCTCCCACTCCCTCTTTCATAATTCCAACTCTCCTTTAAGTCGGCAACGTCAGACGTCAATAGCTTAGTGGTTAGAGGCCCGCCTTCGTAGGTGTGAGGTTCCGGACTCGATCCCCATCCGGGCCATTAAATTATTGACGTGGGCCCACTCGTAACACAAGCATTAGCTTAGCTGGAGCGGCTTATGGGAATACTAGTAATGTGATAAACTCACATTCCTAGTAGGTAATCTTTACAAAAAAAAAGTGCGGCAATGCCATGGTATTGCAACTATTGTAAGCATCTGTAGGCTCTATCAGGTAGGTCGTGCGGTTGTTTGCTGACTTTGTTACATATATATATATTTAAAAAAAATGTTACACGAACTCTAACACCTAGAGTACACCAGTAACGTAGCATTCATCCAGTTCCAAACCGCCAATAACTTCTTTTAACAACTCTATAACGTTATCGGTAAATGGTAACGGTTATTGGCGATACGAACGCGTAATTTTATCTACAATTCCTCGGCTTACGATCTCGAGGTGAGCATCTAGACCGGAAAAAGACGGTTGGACGAAAATCGTTTTTTTTTCCTTAGTGTTGGTGGATCCTTTTAAAGTGGAATAGTGTGACCAAGAATAAGGGGTGTTTTTTTAACAATATTTTAATAATAATAATAATGCTCCATCTGTATTTTTAAAATCGCTTATGGCCATTGCCCATTAGCTTTGCAATTATGGAAACCAAGTGCAGGCTAATTAGTCAGAGATTTCTGATTTATTTATTTTTTATTTTTAATATTACAAAGTCGGCAAATAAGCGTACGATCTGCCAGATGTTAAGCTGCCACCATGGTTTATAGATGCTTGCTTGCAAAGGCATTGCTTGCGTGTTACCGACGTAAAGGGGAGTATGACAGAGACCTCTCTCTGAGTCGGAGGCCCCTCCCTTACCCTCGTAAGAGAGGGGAGTCAGGTCTCTAACTATCTCACGCATCGTATGAAAAGCAGCTATAATAAATTCCACCCTACTAATACCCAACAACATGCGATATTTTGGTACCTGTCGCCCTACATTATAGGTATAAGGTATTATACCTAGGCATTCCGGCAGTGCTCCAACTCCAGCGGGGTCGGGTCGGGACTCATTTCACGGCGTCGCGGCACCGCAAATTAATTATTTCCCCGCGTTAATTGCGGCTGGGAGACAAAATCTGACACTACGTACAAAATAACGTAGATATAGTATATACGGGGACGATGGTTATAAGTCGACGACCTCGGTAACATCTAATGGCGGTGACAAACAAGAGCCGAACTACGAGCGACGAATGTTCGAATATGTTTCCTGATATTCATTGTTCACGAAATACACAGACTAATAAGACAAGACACCGCTTACGTCTATTGTATGAGAATGCAATTGTTCAAGGTAGAGCCAGGAAATGTATCATATATGTCCAGCTATGCGGATTCTTTTACTTATTGGTCTGTCACAAAATCTAATGGCTTGGCTCATCAGTAGAGATGTGATGGGAAATGTTTGAGTTTTCTTCCTTTATGACGTGATCCTACATCATTAGAAATGTTAGGTGTGATTGGCTACTACCAGAGTGGTAATTACTAAATTGTTCCATCCAACAACATTAAGATAATAGAGTACTTATAATAATATAATATGGCAAAGTCTGTCTTTGTTAGGTACCAGAAGCTCTATGCTCTACATGAATTTGTACGTTCGCTAGTCGAATCGCTATTGTATTCGATATTACATACAAGATTTTTGTAAGAAATAGTGGGTTCCTTGGTAGGAGCACACTCTGCTATACATTTTACGCATACACTAGCGACTTCCGAGCGTAACATTAATGGTAGAGCTACTGTTTGTTCTCTCACCAAATAGTTTTGATCCCTGTCAGAACTACTTTATTATATATTGATCATTTTGTGATAAAACATAATCTGTAAATCCAATATTTCTCGCCACCTGAATTAAAAATTAAACTCAACTCATGTTTGCGTAGATAACCAATCACTCAAGATTATTACAAGTGTTGGTGAGGCGTTTTGAAGTTACAATTACACGTAAAACTCGAGTTTTTTGAGTGTTTGTAAGAAATGAGACGATGATTGGACATGAGTGGTGCTCGAGGGGGACGGCCCTGCTTAGAGTTGAGCAAAGATTAGATAAAGAAAGAAAACACAGAAAAAACTAAATACATAAAAGTATTTGTAGTCCATATCGAAAGTTCATGCTTTACATATGGATCGAAATTTGCAGTAACAGTAATATCATGATTACTGTTAATCTATATTCTATACTTATATAGTATAAAGAGGTAAAAATATTTATAAGTATTTCGGAAAATATACTTAGTGCCCATTTGGGAAAGTGGTTATAATCATCGGTAAATAAATATATTTGGTCATTAATACTAATATCTTTTCGCAGAAAACATAAGTATCAGTTGGAACAGCTTGTAACAAAACAATTCCGAGAAAAGTTGCGAGGCGAGAGCTGAGGCAACGCATTCCAATCTACTTATCTATCGAAAATAATCATGGACTCTGATTAGTCGATCGTAAATCTTATACACCTTATGTAAGTGTATGTGTTTCGGAAACTTTTGACCTAGAGCGCGACGTCCATAGCGTGGTGGGTACCTACCTACCTTCTCCTTCTATTAGTGCTCAACATTTTCATTTATTATTATTTCTGCAGTTCAATATAAAATTAATTTAGTTATGAAATTGTTCGATCATTAGGAGAGCTGTGTTAACAAACACAAGTGTCAAATTGGCCGGCCACGTGGGGGCGAATTTCGAATAACTCGTCACAATTAATTAAAATCTAAGTGTCCGTTACCTAATTAATTTGATATTAGTGATGCTACTTTTACGCTTTTAGTAACTAACAATATTATTCAAATTATTGTGAAATACATATGGATCAATACTTTGATTTATAAACAATCACTGGACACAAACAATAGTAGAAAGAGAAAATCTCTTTAGAATCTGATTCTAGGCTTCCACCGGAATTTCCACGGATTTTGTAGAATTAAATCCTACTAATATTATAAATGTGAAAGTTTGTGAGTGTGGATGTATGTATGTATGTATGTTTGTTACTCCTTCACGCAAAAACTACTGAACGGATTTGGATGAAATTTGGAACACAGATAGTTTATAACTTTTAAAAGGATACTTTTATCCCGATAATCCCGAATTTTTTGTTACGTTAAATACTACGCGGACGAAGTCCGTGGGCACAGCTAGTTAAACATAAAATTCTTTAAAACACCAAGGTGAATCATCAAAGAATATTAGAGTATTGATTAAAAGAGATAAAAGAAAATAACCCTGACTGCACGGTCGGTGTTCGAAAGAAATTGAAATATTTCCTCGTAGATTGCTATTTGCCGTGGAGGATAGAGACAGATCGCGAGGATCTAAGATTTTGTAGCTACAGTTCCTCAGACGAACTACTGCGCAATGTGTACGGTTCAGATTGCACTATCATTTGCACCACCTTTGGGGTCATAATGGTGACCTTCCCAGCATGGCCACTTTCCCAAAATGCCCACCTTCCCAAACTTGCTTATTTTTTAATTAAAATTCGAAGGTATTCTTTAAAAACATTTTGGAAAAATATTGTGCCTATTTTGTTAAAGTATTTATTTTAAAAGCTTCATACGGCCTTTTGTACATAATTTGATTACTTATTTATACTTTTAGCAACAAAAGCCTCCGTGTAAATACTCGTACATGTCTCCTAAAAATAATTGATACTCTATTGTTTTTTTGCGACATTCAATGTTCCAATTTCAACTCACATCCAGCCAATGGGCTTGCATTATATTTTATAACTAGCTGAGCCCGCGACTTCGTCCGCGTGGAATATAACTTAACAAAAAAGTCCGCTCCCGCGTTCTGAGCCCGCGCGAAAGGGCCCATTTTTTTAAATTTTATTTTTCTAAAATAAAAGAAGCCTAAGTTACTCCTTATAACATCAGCCAACTGCCAGTGAAAGTCCCGTCAAAATCGGTCCAGCCGTTTCGGAGATTACCCGGAACAAACACACAGACAGACAGACAGACAGACAGAAAAAAAAAATGTTAATCGCGTTTTTGCTATAGGCGTCGTATGTACTTTCATATGCATTTAGTGAAAAGGTCTTATTATGATATTACAAACAGACACTCCAATTTTATTTATTTGTATAGATAGATGTATGTACTTACTTGTGAGTCGGTCTTCATTCAAACAGAACCTTTAGATGCATCGTTGAATATGAGTCTGTGAATAGTTGGGGCCCATGTTCTCAGACACACGCCGACATACGGAGCGCACAGTTTGCTTTGTACAAACATGGCAGGTGAACTAGTCATCATTCTCGGTATGGCTAACGGGCTGCCTTAATAACTTTGTATGGTCACAGGTAGTAAGCTTTGAGTTTCGTCGGATTCACAACTTTGGGGAACACTGCACTGATTTACGTTGCCCTGGTACCTAAACTACATTTATATTAAATTGAAATAAAGTTACAACTCTTTCTGCTTTCATCTACCTATTTCATTATACATTTAGGAATACTAGATAGCGGCATATAAATACATTAACGGTTGATGTTTGTACGTCGTTTGCGGCTAAACAAGTAACCTAGGTAGTTGTTTTCTTGATGCGTTTCAGAAGATTTTGACCGTCTTCTATAGAGCCAAGACTGAGATGTAATAAAAAAACTATGGCGGGCAGTATCAAGAGAAGCCTCATTATCTGCATGAATGGTGGATAGCCATTGGCTGATATAATAATGATTATGCAGCAGATATATGTCAGCGAAGTAGCATTATGGGATAAATGTCATAGAAATATAGAAAGGAAATAATATCTCTTTTACAACAGGATTAGGGATGTTCCCATAAGCGACTGTGTGTAATGAACAAACCGCAACAGCGGGGCGGTAATTACATTTAGCGAGGTGAAATTATTCATGACGCAATGTAGGGTGGTTACACCGCAACAAGAGGACGTATGAACTTATGTATATGATCAGGAAATCACGTTGGTCAACGAGCTGCTGCAATTCAGAGGTCTGTTTTCTTTTAAAATATATTTTTAAAACTGTGTCGGTATGGTTGATGTTTTCTTCATTGTTTTTTAGACACCACACCTAGCAGTATACGTTTTAGTTATTTTTTGTAACTTTTAGATATAGATTTTTAGGTCTGTACTAGGTGAAACAAAAAGGGAATACTATTTTTTTCGAAACTTAACTTTGTAATTCTAAAACTATCAGCTTTGGAGGAAACTTGAAAAACAAAAGGTGTTATAGGAATACAGCTGTTGACGTATTTTACAAGTCTACAAAACCTTTAGTACTTCAACTGTCCCACAAAGCCCATAATTTTAGATTTACAAAGTAAAGATGCAAAAAAATTAGTATACCCTTTTTGTTTCACCTAGTATAAACGATTTTGATTGAATAAATTCATCTAACTGGAGATCAATTTGAAGAGTTATTTATTAACACTTAAATGTATCAGTGAATTTGCACTGGCGAAGCAAGTAAACATATTGTGGTCTCTATTTTTAAGCCGTTCAAGATAAAGAAAACACCCCAAAATGGTGTAAATCTTTCGTGGGTGTACACGAGGGGTGTTAAAAACTTAAGTCTAATAGAGAACTGGGTTACATTTCCAATATAATGGTCATAGTATTCAGTAAAATATTCTTCAAACCTTCTTTAACGAAGCACCACCCCCTGCAGTAGTATTGCAAGTTACAACAATAAAATGTGCAAAACATGTGCAACCCAGCGGTCCACAGATAGAAATAGAACAGAACATTTTAAAACATAGCACACATTTTAACATAACAATGGTATCTTGTGCTGTGTTTATCACCGCTGCAGACACAACGAAGCTTTCAACTGAAAGTAGGTTTTTACAAAGCATCAATATTCATGAGACGGGCCTCTGCTACGGCGACGATTCTATTTCAAGGGGCAACGGGGGCCCACGATTCGTGTTTCACATATTTTTACGAGTTTCCCCCTTTATATAGGTGAGTATTGAAATAGTTGTATGAGAATTCGTTTCTTTTTAGGCAACTACGTATCAAATAGGTTTGCTACCCCTACTATATTTTTTTTTGTTTTTTTTAATCCGGGCCTCTATGGCCCGGCCGAGTTCACCTCTGATATGGGGGTCAGAGTCCTTACTTAACACGTAATAATGAATGTACCTACATACAATCTTTTATTGAAATAAGAATATCACAGTATTTATTAAAATCGTTTTCTCAAAAGCGAGTAAAACGTACCAATAAAAGGAAACTTATCATTTATATACAAAAAATGAGACAGCGGAATAAATCCTTGCACTTGAAGCGGTTCAAGTACTCTGAGAACCCACCGTGCCCGGTCAGAACCTGTGTGAGCGTGGCAGTGGGATGAATCTTTCTAATTGTCTTATAGGACACCACCAGGTCAGGGAAAAACATTTTCGTCGTAGATGCAGTCTTGTACTTGCGGTTCCATTCGTCCAGCGACTCCAAACGGATTTGTCGCTTGACGAATGATACCGGACATTTGTCGTACGTTGGCTTGGTCTTACTGTGCAGCGCTGCTTGCTTTGCCAAACCCCTACTATATTAAACATATAGACTACCTACTCAATACTGTACTTTTGAAAATGAACTTTATTTGTAGCTGCATATACTATATTTTCAAAGGGCATAGCTGAGCTCACAATTTACTCTTTAGAAAATTGTGTATAGATAGCTCAAGTTTGTCAGGGACGTCCACTGCTGGACATAAGTGGTCATCACTCATCACGACCCACCACCAAATTTTACAATGGGACTATTTGTACATTAGTGATGGAAATGTCGATTAAGATTCTTACCTTAAACACAGCGGGTTGAAAGTTGGCCAGCAAATAATTAATTCGACAGCTGCATTTCTCGTAGTGGGAAGTTCTCAAAATTTGACATCATCACTCTCGCGTTATGTTAAAAGATTTCATGGAGAAACTTAATTAACTCGATCGCAAGTGCCGTCAGAATTTGAGCCATTCGTTAAAACTTAAATTAATGTGCATCGCGAATGCATGTTCTGACTTCAGAGGTTGTTCAGAAACTTTTGTTATTTGTTTTATAAATATTTTGCGTATATTCACTTACCTCTTCTTCCGTAAAGTGTTTTACCGACAAATGGTTGTCACAAAATTTCTCCAGATTGCTTCAGCAGTTCCGTAATCAAACACACTTGATGATGCTATTCTATTATCTAAACAATGACAAAGCTTATCAAAGACACTTCAACAATTCAAGTTGAACCAATAGTTCAGCCAGTTTATAACATTCTGGGTAATCAATAGAGTTTAAATTATTTGCATTATAAGTGTTTAGGATACTTGTGATAATGAGTGGCTAAGTTCTGCAGTAGTATATAAGATTTCAACAGTTCCCCGCTGTATTAATCGATCGCTCCCCGAGTAGCTGTTGCGAAGGAACGCGCTCTATATCCAAGATGAAGTTAGTGATTATCGCGCTATTCGCTATCGTCCTTATAGCGAATGCGAAAATGATTTATCTGAACGAGTTGGCGAGCTCTGACGAGCCAGCGCACAGTAGTGAAGAACGTAAGTTTTTATTTTATTTAAACAATACCTACGTAGGTACTTACTGGGTTTTCAAAAGGTAAGTCAAGTAGAAGCGATGCTGGTCCAGCTGGGTCTGGGACAAGTCAAAAATTCGACTGGTAAAAACTTACTTAACTTAGTGAAATAGATAGTCACACAAAGCTGATGGAAGTAATTATTCCTGGAGGTAACGCTTTGATTGCTGTTTTCTTGTATAGACTGTGTACTTCGCATTTGCATATATTTAGCGTACCTACATTTATGGTAATTATTCGAACTTTTTAAATACTATTATTTAATAATAAAGCCGCGGCCGCGAATGCGACGCGATAGCAATTTCTTTACGATCGTTCGATGCGATTTGTTAAAACAAACTCCAAACATATAACGTATTACCAGTGCGTCCCCTGCCTAAGGCCTAAATTAACCTCGTAATGAGTGAGAGCCTGTGGCCAAGGAAAACGCAAATTTCCTTAAATTGGCGGAATATGGCTGCACCTTTTCTTCTAAGGTTCCTGTCGACTTGAGCCAAGCCGGGTGAAGCTAAGGAAATGAAGCGATTTTATTGGTTGAAGCGAGCGAGCCCGCTTCATAGTGAAGCCAAGTAGATGGTTAAGGGGAATACAGCATAGGTGTTTTTTTTTGGGACTAGTCCTGCCACACACTCCCACCACTGTAACTCCTGTAAGCCAGGATCGACAATGGTGACCAATAATGACGTCGAGGTTTGACCCTCGGCGAGTCCCGGGGAAAAGTTAAATTGTCTTGTAACCCGCACGAATTTAATCAAAAGAAATAATAGGAGGAGTTTGAATACAGGATGGTGTATTACTAAGGTATGTTATTTTCCCAGGCGTGGGTGCACAGGTCCCGGCGGATGTCCAGAACATCCCCCTGAGCCAGCGCGCGTGCACCAACGCACACTGTGACTACATCTGCTGGGTGCTGGGCTTCAACTACGGCACCTGCGTCTCCTCCACCACATGCCAGTGCTACAATTAACACCGTACATTATCTGAACGTTCTTTGTACTACTATGCTCCTTAGACAACATCTGGGTGGTTTGGCACAATAATTTCCATTTACAATGTAATCAGGAATTTATACTGGAATATGTACTTACTTCTTTTGAATATGTGTGTTTGATTAAATACTAGAAAATGTAATTTTGTTTTTCTTTCATAGATTTGTTCCTCTTTCCACAGAGCTTTACAAAAATTCTTAAATCGGGCCTGAAATTATGAGATGTAATAATTGTTGATCGATATCGCCGAAGGTGTATTTGTAACATTCAAATTATGTTACATGTGCTATAGTGACATGGCGATGCCACTAAGAAGGCGTCGCGACGCCAGTATGTAAGCGTCGCGACGCCAATATGACAGCGTCGCGAGGCCACTACGGAAGCGTCGCGACGCCACTATGACAGAATGGCGACGCCATTGTGTAAGCGTCGCGACGCCACTATGGAAGCGTTTGAACGCCACTATGGTAACATGGCGACGCCACTATGGAAGCGTCGCGATGACACTAAGGAAACATGGCGACGCCACTATGCCAGCATCGCCACGCCACTATGGTAACATGGTGACGCCACTTTGGAAAGGCCGCGACGCCTATTTACTAACAATGTTTAATTTAGTTTTTGACGGCTACGTTTATTGAGATAGTAAAAACGGTTTCCAGCACATTGCACCACAAGTCTAGCACATTCCGGCCATGCTGTAGCAAAAATGGGTTTTCTGATAGCCGCTTTGTTTTTTGAGAGTTTTAGACAGTCCTGATTTGCGGCACAACGCAGCACAAGCCTAGCAAAAGTCAGCACAAACCTTAGTTTCATTCAAAATCAAAATGGCCATGCTAACTTCACGGACATAGAAACATTAAGGAATTCCTTCAAGTTACCTCACTTAAGTTTATATATCTCAAGTCTCTTGTAGGTTCTCAAATTCATGTCACAACGATCTCAATTTTGAAAATAGAACGCTAGATAAGATAGCGATCTCCACTTTAATTATTTATTTTTCCAACTTAAACTAAACTAAACTATGGGTGAACTAGAAAATTATTTGTTGTGATAAAATGTGCGATAACGAACACAAAAAATTCAAATTGGACGATGTTATGAATATAGATCTGTAACTATTAAACTGCTTGATCAAATTATAGTCAATGAAACATTAAATAAATTAAATTAAGTAGAAACCAACTCGCAGTAGTATCTGAATCAAAGAAATTCGTGTTGAGAACGTCAAAGAATAAAATGAACGGTAGGGAGGCGTCGAGTGCCTACTTATTCAGGGCTCGGCCTTTGTATAAGTTCTTACAATTAACTTGAAGGACAGCGTCTTGAGACTTCGGCTGATTGTTATCTCCGAACTCCGTGGAAGCGGTTCGGATAGATCAAAGATTAGCCAACAAATATGCCTACAGTGAGTTTGTACCTAATGGAATTAGATTAGATTTATAAGTCGCAAAACTAACCTTTTTGAGTTAAGAATAAAAATTTAAATTATTACAAATATAGAACAACATGTTTTAATTGAAATGTTACCGTAGTACATAATACGGCTAGTACGAACAAACACATCTCTTATAATTAGTTTATTTTTATGGGAATATTACCTTTATGACCTACTTTAACTTGGCTGATTAATCTCATAAAATATTTCACACTATGGGATTGGATTTTTAGATCGCGAATATCTTTTACACTGGTATCGCCATCCGAATGTATTGTCCCGAACTAAGCAACAATTCTACTATAAACAATAGGTGCTTAACTATATATATCCTACTAATATTATAAATGTGAAAGTTTGTGAGTGTGGATGTATGTATGTATGTTTGTTACTCCTTCACGCAAAAACTACTGAACGGTTTTGAATGAAATTTGGAACACAGATAGTTTATAACCGGGATTAACATATAGGATACTTTTTATCCCGATAATCCCGAAATTTTTGTTACGTTAAATACTACGCGGAAGAAGTCCGTGGGCACAGCTAGTAACTATATATGTATATAACTATATATTTAGGGGATTAAGGGGATTTACTTGCCTAATAAAAAACATTATTATAATATGGGTAACTTTTACATTTATTTAAGCAGAAACAGTAGTTTATATAATCGGCTACGTCACGCTAAACAAACAAAATGTTCCAAAATTATAAATTCTGAATCTTTATATATAAATGTTAAAATATTTGTCTGAATAGGAATATAATTAGTATTGTTTGATATCCACCGGGGTGTAGGGATGTATGATGCAGGTGTCAATGCAGTAGGTATGCAGTTAGTAACACAGGCACTTGCCGCCCCTGCACAAGCCACCGGCGTACCCGATGCTGTGACAGATGCTGCTGCACTGCCCATTGTCGCAGTCGCGCGGCGCTGTCAAATCGCCTATAGTAAAATATCAACAGGTGACAGACAAATATATTTCGACACCTTCATTTCAAATCTTGGAAGACTTCTGTACTAGGCTTGTCCTCATCCGAATCATCCCAACTGTGTTTTATACCCAGAAACTCCCCCCCATATTCTCCGAAGGGGTAGGTAGAGGTGCTCTGCAGTGCACCTATTTCCCGCTTATGATATTTTGTTCTTAATTGAATGAGAGCCATTGCGATACAGTTGAAATGGAAATAGTCTGAATCTGAATGTATCGAAAGATCCCTTAATTTAACAACATGTTAGTAACTGTTTGCTGAGGAATATAAGACCTTAAATAATGTTACCTTCTTTTTCCTTCTCGAGTAATGGGACGATTTCTTTATCTGCTTCTTTAGCTGTTTCCACGCTTGGTGCAGGGCTGACTGAAGATAAATCTGAAATTTTAATCATGATTACTGCTTCGTAGATTTTGTGGCAAGTCGCAATTCCGTTGACGCTTGGATAGTCATATCAATTTGGGGTTTTGAAAGTACTGGGAAATTATGATTAGCAGCAAGTGGCGGTCATTTTTTCTACCGGTCATTGTTTCTTTTAGTTCCAAGCTTACGGGTAAATGATAGTACCTTCACCATGTTTCACAGTGGTTTCTGCGGCATCACATTTGCACTGGCCGTTGCTACAGGCACCACCACTGTACCCAAGTCTGCGACAGTGGTGACCGCAAACTGTGTTGTAACATCTAGGCTCAAACTCCGGAACTACAGCTGCAGATTCTTCTGTAACTGTAATAATTACATGCATAGGTTCAACTCACCTTAGATTTATCAAACACCATAGGAATGCTGGAAGCTAAACTAGAAATTACGATCGTTTTAATAAGTCCATTGCTGAACATATCCACGGCCGGTATTTCTGTAGAATTAGCGCATTTTAAAAGCTTAGAAAATGGTCACACAATATTACCTTCTGCTGTGAATTCTGCGCGCAAAACGTTCTCGCATTTGCAGTGACTGTGGACGCAAGAACCGCCTGTAAATCCAAGTCTGCGACAGCGCCGTTCACACACTAGAAAGAAGCAACTGATGCGTGATGACTCTGAGGCCAATGTTTTCGGTTCATCTAAAAAAAAGGTAAATCACTATCAATCTTAGAACAGTATATTTATGTTCTAAGCTATCAATCATGCTATCTATAATAATCTCATTTACCTACCTTAAGTTGCCTTAATGACTTATTAAACTTGCTAAGAGATGTCCCTACTGTTAGAGAATTTTTTAAGACTGTCAAAATTACGTTTTAGAATCTTTTATTTAAACCTTACCAAGAAATAATATTGTGTTACCTTCCGAACTAAATTCATCGCTCAGAATGTTGTCGCATTGGCAGCGACCGTTGATGCAAGCACCGGTTGAATATCCAAGTCTTTGGCAGTGTTGCTCACAATGTAGCAAGTGACAATTGCGCTGTGACTGCGGCTCAAGAGTATTTAGTTCACCTTTGAACAAAATATATATTCAAATGAAACATATTAATAAGATTACGTAACTTACGTTGCCTCCAATACTCAATAAACTTGTTAAGAGATCTACTAATCTAATGATGTTACAAAATCTTTTATTTCAGCATGACCAAGAAATATATAATATTATTCTAGTGTCACCTTCTGAATTATATTCCCCGCTCAGAATGTTTTCGCATTTGCAGCGACCGTTGACGCAAGCACCGCTTGCATATCCATTTCTACGACAACGCTGATCACATTCTTGCAATTCACAACAGCGCACTAACTGCGGCTCCAAGGTATTTAGTTCTCCTTTAAACAAAACATAAATTATTTTCGACCTTAATAATCAGGTTTGCCTACCTTGATGACTTAATAAAATGGTTGCGAGATGTGCTAGTTGAGTATTTTTGGACCATCAAAATTACGTTACGGAATCTTTTATTTAAGCCGGGCCAAGAAATAAATAAAATTATTATATTGTCACCTTCTGAACTGTATTCCTCGCTCGGAATGTTGTCGCATTGGCAGTGATTGTTGATGCAAGCGCCGGTTGAATATCCAAGTCTGTGACAGTGTCGCTCACAATGTAGCAAGTGACAATTGCGCTCTGACTGCGGCTCAAGATTTTTTAGTTCTCCTTTAAACAAAACATAAATTACCACCAAACATATCAATGAGATTTAACCACCTCACGTTGCGCCAATGAAACTTTTTACTAGATGTACTGGTAGAGACTATTTTTGGCCTATCAAGATGGCGTTACGAAATTCTTTATTTAAGATGAATCAAGAAATAAATAAAATTATTATAATGTCACCTTCTGAACTGTATTCCTCGCTCGGAATGTTCTCGCATTGGCAGCGATTGTTGATGCAGGCACCGGTTGAATACCCAAGTCTTTGACAGTGTCGCTCACAATGAAGCAAGTGACAATTGCGTTCTGACTGCGGCTCAAAATTATTTAGTTTTCCTTTAAACATAACATAAATTACTATCAACTATAATTATCAGTTTAACCTAACTTATGGTGCCTTAATGACCTAATAAACTATTTGAGAGATACACCTACAATTAGAACATTTTTTTGAGCTATCAAAATTACGTGCCGGAAGATTTTATTTAAGCTGGACTAAGAAATAAATAATATCATTATAGTGTTACCTTCCGAACTGTATTCCCCGCTTGGAATGTTGTCGCATTGGCAGCGATTGTTGACGCAAGCACCGGTTGAATATCCAAGTCTTTGACAGTGTCGCTCACAATGTAGCAAGTGACAATTGCGCTCTGACTGTGGCTCAAAAGTATTTAGTTCTCCTTTAAACAAAAGATAAATTACTACCTAATAAATTGGTTAAGAGATGGTAACATATTTTTTGAACTCCCTAAATGACGTTAACGAATCTTTCATTTCAGTTTGATCAGAAAATATATAATATTATTATATTGTCACCTTCTGAACTATATTCCCCGCTCTGAATGTTGTTGCATTGGCAGTGATTGTTGACGCAAGCACCGCCTGAATATCCAAGTCTCTGACAGTGCCACTCACAATTCTTGGAGTGACAATTGCGTTCTGACTGCGGCTCAAGAGTATTTAGTTCTCCTTTAAACAAAAGATAAATTACTACCTCATAAACTGGTTCAGAGATGAAACAATATTTTTTGAATTCCCTAAATGTCGTTAACAAATCTTTCATTTCAGTTTGATCAAAAAATATTATTATAGTACCTTCTGCACTATATTCCCCGCTCCGAATGTTGTTGCATTGGCAGTGAGCGTTGACGCAAGCACCGCCTGAATATCCAATTCTCTGACAGTGCCACTCACAAATTTTGGAGTGGCAATTGCGCTCTGACTGCGGCTCTAGAGTATTTAGTTCTCCTTTAAACAAAACATAAATTACTATCAAACATATTAATGAGATTTAACCACCTCACGTTGCCCCAACGACTTAATAAACTTTTTAATAGATGTACTGGTGGTGTCTTCTTTTGGCCTGTCAAGATGACGATACGAAATTCTTTATTTAAGATGGATCAAGAAATAAATAAAATTATTATAGTGTCACCTTCTGAACTGTATTCCTCGCTCTGAATGTTCTCGCATTGGCAGCGATTGTTGATGCAAGCGCCGGTTGAATATCCAAGTCTTTGACAGTGTCGCTCACAATGTAGCAAATGACAATTGCGCTCTGACTGCGGCTCAAAATTATTTAGTTCTCCTTTAAACAAAACATAAATTACTATCAAACATATCAATGAGTTTTAACCACCTCACGTTGCCGCAACGATTTAATAATCTTTTTAATAGATGTACTGGTGGTGTCTTCTTTTGGCCTGTCAAGATGACGATACGAAATTCTTTATTTAAGATGGATCAAGAAATAAATAAAATTATTATAGTGTCACCTTCTGAACTGTATTCCTCGCTCTGAATGTTCTCGCATTGGCAGCGATTGTTGATGCAAGCGCCGGTTGAATATCCAAGTCTTTGACAGTGTCGCTCACAATGTAGCAAGTGACAATTGCGCTCTGACTGCGGCTCAAAATTATTTAGTTCTCCTTTAAACAAAAGATAAATTACTACCTCAAAAACTGGTTAAGAGATGGTAATACATTGTTACACGAGTGGCGAAAGTGACTTATTTAGTCCTGAGACGGGGTTTGGCGCCCGAGCGTAGCGAGGGCGCTAATAGTTCGAGGGACAAAATAAGTCTTTCACCCGAGGTAAACACTGTGCTTTTCATTACGAATACAAGGAAAGTAAAAATAAAAACAGGAATTGCCTAAAGGAATAATACAAGGAAGTATGAACAATACTCTACAACTTGAAAAAAAATAAAGATCGGATTGCCGCCTATTTTGTTTTTTTTCGTTGGCCGGCCAACTTCATTATTTAGCCATTATTTTTCATTTTCATTTTTAAATATTTTGCCCAAATCTATGTTATTTTAAAGAAATTGTTGAAATTAAGATATAATTAAGTCATTTAAAAATATATATTCTTTAATTTATACTTAACTTTACGTTATTTCAATTTTACATTGTGCTGTAATTGAGTGACTGTAGAAAAAGTTTGAACATGGTTCCATAGAAATGTGAAAATGGAACTAGTTTTTTTTTCAATTTGACAGTTGTCAGTTGAAAGCGATTCTCCCAGGTCGGAAAAGTATTACTTTCAACCCGCTCCTCAGGCAACTTCAGACCTACTTTCAGCGTATGAGTAATGAAAAATATTTTTTGAACTCCCTAAATGACGTTAACGAATCTTTCATTTCAGTTTGATCAAAAATATATAATATTATTATATTGTCACCTTCTGAACTATATTCCCCGCTGTGAATGTTGTTGCATTGGCAGTGATTGTTGACGCAAGCACCGCCTGAATATCCAAGTCTCTGACAGTGCCACTCACAATTCTTGGAGTGACAATTGCGTTCTGACTGCGGCTCAAGAGTATTTAGTTCTCCTGTAAACAAAAGATAAATTACTACCTAATAAACTGGTTAAGAGATGAAACTATATTTTTTGGACTCCCTAAATGACGTTAACAAATCTTTCATTTCAGTTTGATCCAAAATATTATTATAGTGTCACCTTCTGCACTATATTCCCCGCTCCGAATGTTGTTGCATTGGCAGTGAGCATTGACGCAAGCACCGCCTGAATATCCAATTCTCTGACAGTGCCACTCACAAATTTTGGAATGACAATTGCGTTCTGACTGCGGCTCAAGAGTATTTAGTTCTCCTTTAAACAAAACGAACATTACTATCAAACATCATTGAGATTTACCTACCTTACGTTGCCTCCATGACGTAATAAACTGGTTAAGAGATGTAGGTGCTGGTAGAATATTTTTTTCGGACTATCAAAATAACGTTACGGAATCAATCATTTCAGCTTGACCAAGAAATAAATAATATTTTATAGTGTCACCTTCTGAACTATATTCCTCGCTCGGAATGTTGTCGCATTGGCAGCGATTGTTGACGCAAGCACCGGTTGAATATCCAAGTCTGTGACAGTGGCGCTCACAATTTTGGTAGTGACAACTGTGCACTAACTTTGGCTCTACGCTGGCTTCCGATTTTTCTGTAAAAACATTTTTTGTAGATAACTTCGAAATCCTAAGCTAGCATGTAACGTAGCTCTGGGTTAAGAGGACAAATTATTCCGTCCATCTGCCCAAAGTTGAATAATTTCTGTCTTCCCGTTAGGTCTAGATCTCTTTGCATGTCGCATTTGCACTGACTATGCGTTGGTACAACGGTGCAACGGCGTTGCAATCACGCAACGAGTCGGCTAATTGGGTTTCAGTTTCATGTGTGGTTTGCATTCTACATGCATTATAAAATACGACACTAACGTGATGTAGTTTCTATAGAAGGTAACTGAAGTGTGATTAAAATTAAGATATTTTTATGGCAAGAAGTGGTTATTACCTTTCTAATTCTATATTTTAAAACTGAATCTGCAAAATCATGAAAATTATCTACCTACTTTAAAAAATCATTACTTACCACTACTCTATAATTGTTTACTGAATCATCGCCACCGACCGTTCCTCGTGTTAATGATCACACGAAGAAACCGAAACCGTTATATTTTTACACTTTTAAATAATAAATAAACAAATTAATATCGCCAGACTGACACACCAACTGTATGGTTCCAAACTAAGCACCGCTTGTACTATGGGTATCCTACAATGGGCTGGGGACGATCCCAGTGACACACAGACCTGAAAAGGCCATTTCTGAAATTTGTCCTCCTGGGAATCCAACCCGCAATTACCCGCTGTATTGATCCGAGCGGCCTACGCTCAAACCACTCCGCCAAGCGGTCGTCAAACGACGGTTTGATAGATAATTTTCCAAGCGTGTGGTTGACAAAGTTAGTTACCTTCTGAACTATGAGAATTGGAGCATTTGCATCGTTCGTTGGTGCAGGTACCATGTTCGTATCCGATCCCGCGGCAATATCGCTCGCACTCCTTGTATTCACAACAGCGCGTCGACTGCGGCTCGGCTATCCCTTCTTCTCCTTTATCTAGATTCGTTAAATTGGGTGTTTCAGTGATATAGAATTTAAAATTGAAATAGTTATTACGTCGTTCCTCAGGAGGTGTTGTTACTAGTACTGTTTTCGAAACTTTAATGTCTCCAGTTCTGACAATTTTGTAGTTAAGTATTTGAAAATTATGTCTGTGTTAGTAATCCTAAGATATGATTTAAATAACTATACAATAAAAAAATATTTGTTATTATTGGATTCATCAGTAGAAAACATGTTTAATTAAATAAAAAAAATATTAGACTCATATCCCAACTGTATGTTCCCAAACTAAGCAACGTTTGTATAAGGGTGCCCTTCTAATCGAGCTGGTTGGGCTTGCTGGGTTAGCTAGCCCGCAGGCTTCGGCCAATAGGATAACTTCATTTTAATGAGCGGAGTAAAATGAAGCGCTCCTATACGGCGGGCTAGCTAAGCCAGCCCGCCAGCTCAGGTGGACGAGCATCCTTATCAGATGAACGAAAATTAGCTATAATACAAACACGGTGAGTCAATTAAATTCTGATAGATTTTAAGGTAGTAGGGAAACTAAAAAATACTAATATAAATTTGAGTCCAGTAGCAGGACATAAAAATATCTACTTATATAATACATTATTTTGTAATAAATAGTTACCCAAAATACCGATAAGTACAACTCAACTAACTAAAATATCATTTTATATAATTATTAATTCAAAAGAACATTAAAAGAAAATACACTACTCACCGTCCAAGGAGTTGAAGTTAATCACAGAAGCCTTCACAAGACACAGTGCAGCGAGGAACACAACTATCTTTGGAGACATGTTGCTGCTCCAGTACTGACGACACTGATGCCAGCCAGTGCCAGCCGCTGGTTTTTAAAGGGAAACCCAAGGATTCGCCCTTTGTTCGGGAGGTATGGAACCGAGTGATGCACAGGGTGTGTCATAATGAAAATATAAAATTTACACCTCTGAATGAGTATCGCGCTGGCAAAGAAATAGTAAGATAAAACAAAAAACAAAAAGTGATTATATTTTTCTAAAATTATGTTTGGGTAGTCCTGCGCGAATTACATCCCTACCAAATTTTTACTTAATAGGTATTAGTGGTGCCACATGGTTTTGAGAGTGACCATTTTGGGACAGTGACCGATTTGGAAAAGTTACCATTTTGAAAAAATGTAGCAACAATTTTGGAAATGCTGCCGTTTTAGGAAAGAAGCCAACTTAGGAAATTAGATGTATTGGATCTAAGCGTTTCATAGGCATTTGGATGCAGTGACAACTTATTATTCGGAGATATTTGCCGCGATTTAAAAGATGCGAGAAATATTAAAATATGACTTGTTTCTCAAAAACCAAGATAATTACATATTCTTTTTTCAACGAGCTAGCTAAGTTACCTTATTTGTATCTACCTAGCATTTTATATGAACTTATTTGATACACCCTGTAGTGTTAGGACGAAGATAACCAAAGTTGTTGATCTAAGGAGACTTGTAGTAATATTTATTAAATGATAATCAGCATTGCGTTAATTTTGTCAATAAAGTATTGGCACATAAACACTTGAAGACAGATACCAATATTGACTTTAGCAACTTGTATTAAGTGATATTCGCAACAGAGCGCACCAGACACATGAACTAAATTTGTTTTTGAAGTTTACTAGATGGATATGTCGATGAGACGGGTCCCCATTAGGAGCACGGCACATGAGAAGTGCGTTATGTTTGGAGATCCCGGAGCGAAGAACCCGAGGAGGTTATATATAGTGCATTAGAATCCTTGCTATATACCTAGTCCAGGCCTCTCCCACAAGAGGGCTTATTTCGAGGATTTCCTCCCGGTTAACTAAAAAGAGGTGCGTACGTATTTCGGACGCTTGAGGTGTGACCCGCTTGGGATGTGGAATCGAGGATTCTGGTCTACAGGATCAGATTGCACCCTTGACAGTGTAGGTAGTATTGGCTGTGTGTGTGTCTGTAAAGCAGCGTGGAGGGTTTTCTTCCGTCTGTGAGTCATGTCCCAGAAGGAGTCCATCGATCGGGATTGGGAGACACCCTGCTCCCTGACGAGGGCGTTGGACTTCCAGGGTGTGGGCTCCGGATGCCCACTGTCGATGACGACCCTAGGGAAGACTGTGCTTGGCGTGGCTCCCCAGTTTTTGGGGTACATATATTTGAAGTTCGATCATGTAAAAGTAATGAGGCGGGGTAAAAGTACATGCACAATAATCTACATTCGGTAAACGTAGTTAAAGAATCTCTTTCGCGCTTGCAAACAGTTAAAAATTAATAAATTCTATTAAGTTTGCCGCCACGTCTGTATTACTTTGTCCCCAAATTTGCCGCCCCTCAAATCTGCCGCCCTAGGCTACTCAGCCTGCTGGTAAATTTGCCACTGCTTCAAACTCCTATTTGCTACTTTAGAGTTTCGTAAAATGTATTTGTTTATGTAATCTTCTCGAATCCAACCAAGCTAAATGATTTAATAGGAGTGGGCTCCAATCAATATATAATGGCCATACATAATATTCAATGGCCAGGGTTGGAATCAAACCAGGAACCTTTCGGTTACGAGAGCGGCCGTCTGATCACTAGCTGGACTATTGGGCTTGGCTTTTGAGATGTATACAACAACTCTATATACATTATTTAATGCAAGGTTACATAATAATAATGCATCTGGTAGAAACAAATATAGTTATATAACTTATATTATTTACGGTGAAGGAAAACATCGTGATGAAACCTGCGAGTCTTAGAAGATTTAACCAATTTTCGAAAGACATGTGAAATCCGCCAAACCGCACTGGGCCAGGCCCAGCCACGTGGACTATGGCCTGAATCCCTCTCGTGTTGAGGGGAGGCTCGTGCCCAGAAGTGGGACGTCAAAAGGGTTAAAATTAATAACTTATATTAATATGACTTTTACATGAGAATGTGATCTTGGTAACCTATGGATTAACCTCGTAATCCTACTAATATTATAAATGCGAAAGTTTGTGAGTGTGGATGTATGTTTGTTACTCTTTCACGCAAAAACTACTGAACGGATTTGGATGAAATTTGGAACACAGATAGTGCATAACCGGGATAAACACATAGAATACTTTTTATCCTGATAATCCCGAAATTTTTGTTGAGTTAAATACTACGCGGACGAAGTCGGTGGGCACAGCTAGTTAGATTATTATTTAAATTGCACACTATTGTATTGTCAGACCCTTTAATTGTTTTACTGTCCGCCAGACAAACATGCAATGTTTTGTCCCAAACTCTGCAATGCTTGTACATTAAAATGGATTGAGTAGAGGAATCACATAATAACATATATAACTTTATTTATTATAATACTAGCTGTGCCCGCGACTTCGTCCGCGTGTAATTTAACTTAACAAAAATTTCGGGATAACTCGTCCCCTGTTTTATCCCCTTTGGGGTAGAATTAATCAAAATCCTTTCTTAGTGGATGTCTACGTCATAGTAGCTTTATGCATGCAAAGTCTCAGCCCGCTCGGTTTAAAATTGACAAAGTTTCATACAAACTTTCATCCCCTATTTTATCCCCTTGGGGGTAGAATTAATAAAAATCCTTTCTTGGCGGATGCCTACGTCATAACATCTACCTGCATGCCAAATTTCAGCCCGATCCGTCCAGTGGTTTGGGCTGTACGGTGATAGATCACTATGTCAGTCAGTCACCTTTGAGTTATATATAATTATATAGATAATATAGGTGTAATATGTGGGCTATGATATATGAATATTGAAAATATAACCCAACGGGCGACTACAAGCATATTGTTTGTTATACACCTGGGTGTAGGTATATACGATGCAGGTGTTAATGCTGTAGGTATGCAGTTAGTAACATTGGCACTTGCCGCACCTGCACAAGCCACCGGCGGACCCGATGCTGTGACAGATACTGCTGCACTGCCCATCTTCGCAGTCGCGCGGCGCTGTCAACACGCCTATAACAAAATATCAACAGAGGTGTTATGTTAATAGTAGGTGTGTGTAGAAAGTTGCCTTAATTATACAAAATTTATGAGACTGTTGAAGAATATAAGGCCTTCACAATGTTACCTTCTTTTTCCTTCTCGGGTGATGGGTCAATTTTGTTATCTGCTGATTCCACACTTGGTGTAACGGTAACGGAAAACGAATCTGAAATTTTGATAACGATTAAGGCTTCGTAGATTTTGTGGCAACACTTGGACAGTCACATCAATCTGGGGTCATTGGTTTTTAGGTTCTGGGAAATAATGATTAGCTGCAAGTAGCAGACATTTCTACTTCCTGCGTTTCGACGAGTTCCAAGCTTACGGGTAAACGACGGTACCTTTAATAAGTTTCACAGTGGTTTGTACTCATGTCGTATTTGCACCGACTGTTGCTACAGGCGCCCCCAGCAAAACCAGTAAACCCGAGACTGTTACAGCCATGATCGCAAGCTTTACATGTTGGTGGATTCACGTGGGAGGAGACGCGCGGTTCGGATGCAGCGGGATCATCATCGGCGAAAAACAACAGTGCATCACGAGCGTCGTCGATGCAGCCCGAGCATCGGCGAAGCGTCCCGAGGCGACAGGGAGGGAGCCAAAAGCTTCGATCCGAACCCTCACTTGCTTTCCGACACCGCTATCATCGGTCGATTATTTTTATAATGTTTTGTCCGCGCTATTACACGTGTAATTACTTGTACGGCAATACAACCCTATATATTTACAGTCAACGCTTTATATACGTCCCCAGTAGGACCCTTTACATTGTTCCTTCGATTCTTTTGTAATATTATTTCAATGCATAAGCCAACCCCATTTTACACTTCTCAAATACAATTGTATTAGAATTCTGGGAGCTAAACTATTAATTGCGATAGTGCAAATATAATTCTGAAAATGTCCATTTAGTCCGGTAAGTATTTCAATATTTTCCATGAAATCCTTCATTAGATGTCATATAATATTTGGGATCATAACAAAAAAACGAATAAAAGTGAAAGAGTTACCCAGTTATTTACCTTCTGAATGCCCTGTACTTTCGTAATTGTTGCATTAGCAGCGGTCGTTGATGCAAGTACCGCCTGAATATCCAAGCCTCTGACAGTGCCGCTGACATTCTCGGTAGTAACCATCACTCACTGATTGCGGGTCGACACTAGTTTCAGATTCTTCTGTAAAAACAATGATTTGCAGTTAACACCTAAATCCTACGCTAGCATGTAACACAGCTAAGTTTCGAACGAATTTCGACCAAAGTTTAAATAATTATCTGTCTTCACGTTATTTTCAATCTAAGTCTAGATCTCAATGCATGTTGTCGCATTTGCACTGACCGTTGATACAAGAACGAAGAAAGAAGTGGGTACAATCACGCAACGAGGGGTTTCAGCGTGGTGGATTACGGCTTTTATCCCCCTCATAGTGAGGGGAGGCCCTTGCCCAGGAGTGGGACATCGAAAAGGGTAAATGATTATTATATTATTATAAACAGCCTACATTAATCCGACTTTAAAATTTAATTAGAAACGCCTGATGAAAATTTTATAGCTTTGTGTGTAAGCAAAACAAACTAGCGTTAGATCGCATTAGCAGATTGTACAAAGTTAAATTATTGTTTGATTTTCCAGTTTTACACTAATCATAAAAGAAGTTGATGTGGATAACAGACGCTTTAACAACACACAACGTAGCAAGTAGCACACACATTTTAGAAGTCATGATGCCGCTCTAGTACTGCCGACAATACAACCAGCGTGGTCCTGGCGCTGGTTCTTATAGGGAAGCCTCGGGACTCCACTTCTCGTCAGGGTGGTCCGGTAACTAAGATATTCACTACTATTTACTTTTCCTGTCAACAGCTGTCAAAAAGCTCCAAAATGGTACAGCGGCTTACGTTTAGACGACGTTTGTCGTACAATACTAAATCAAACCAGGGGAGAATAGTAAGAACTCCTGGCGGGCGTCTAGTCTACCAATACGTCAAGAAGCCCAAGAAGATCCCGAGATGTGGCCAGTGCAAGAGCAAACTGCGTGGTATTGAGCCCGCGAGGCCCGCTGAACGTTCTCGCCTCTGCTACCGCAAGAAGACCGTCAAGCGTGTGTACGGAGGTGTACTTTGCCACAAGTGCGTGAAGCAGCGCATCGTCAGAGCCTTCCTCATTGAGGAACAGAAGATCGTCAAGGTCCTCAAAGCGCAACAGGCGGGCGTAAAGACCGGCAAGAAAGTGGCAAAGTAATTAAATGTTAGGGTATAAATAAAAAAGTAAATAAAAAAAAAGTAAAGTATTTCGTACTGCCATACAATGGATATAGTGTTAAGATGAAGATAACAACCTTGTAAAACCAGTACCTGTCTTTGATACTTAGTGATAGTGATTAAAATGAAAGCTAATCATTGTTTCCAACAACGTTATCCCTCTTTATCCTTTCAAAATGTATAAGTGCGTGCTAGTCGACATCGACATATCATTATAATGTAAATAAATATCGCCACACCAACAAACCAACTGTATGGTGCCCAACTAAGCAATGCTTGTACAATGGGTACCGTACAATAGTCACCGGCATTCCCAGTGACACCCAGACTACGAAAAATCACGGTAAGGCAAATTCCTTTCGGGCCTCCCCTCAACACGAGGGGGATTCAGGCCATAATCCACCACGCTGGCCCAGTGCGGGTTGGCGGATTTCACATGTCTTTCTAAAATCGGTTCGATCTTCTTAGACATGCAGATTTCCTCACGATGTTTTCCTTCACCGCAAGCTAGTGATATTTATATAGATATTACTAGCTGTGCCCACGGACTTCATCCGCGTAGTATTTAACGTAACAAAAATTTCGGGATTATCGGGATAAAAAGTATCCTATATGTTAATCCCGGTTATAAACTATCTGTGTTCCAAATTTCATTCAAATCCGTTCAGTAGTTTTTGCGTGAAGGAGTAACAAACATACATACATACATCCACACTCACAAACTTTCACATTTATAATATGAGTAGGATTATGATTCAACATAGATTTTGAAAAATCTAGAGGTAAGAGCCGTGGTTTGAACCCAAGACGTGGTACCCGTAAGACGCGTGCTTAACCAATCGGCTATCACTGGCTATATAAATAAAGTTGTAATTCATGGAATTAATTGACAAGCAATCAATACTTGTTTATTTAGTACACATACTGTCCGCCAGGTGGCGCTCTCAACAATGTGAAGTTGTCGCCACACAACACGAGCGCATCTCACTCATAAAATGTTCGCTCAATTACAACTATACAGCTGCATAAACAAAGTGTGTAAATAAATAAATATAAAAGCACGGTTTTGCAGCATTAGGTGTGTGGAGTATTGTGCGAAAATACAAGTTTACCTGCAAAGGAGTGTTAAAATGAATACAACTGGACTATTCATTTTATTCATTGTGATATTTAGCATAAGTGCGCAAGGTTAGTGGAAATGATATAATTTTGTTGTTTAAATAAATTTGGTTAAACGATATAAACTAAAGAGTTAATCATAAGAGTTTTATCAGCTGTTATCATCTCGCTGTTACTTTTTAATTTAATCAGTATAAACTTTTTGCAATGTTTATTTTCATAACATTTCTCTGAAATAATCGACCCTGATAAACGTGTCATAGGTGAATTAAAATGTTATAGTTAATGAAATAGTTGTTTGTATTTGGTAAACTTTGTTGTAGAACAACTAAGTATATATAACAACTAAGTAATACTTTGCTAAAGAACTTGTAGGACAAAAAAGTATCACGAATATGATGTAGATAAGTAGAGACGATCAACTAGTCAATGTTTAGTGAACCTCTGTGCATACAATATTATAAAATAATAATCATTTTGAAACGGGGTCATTTATACTATATGTATTTAAACACATTTTAATGACGCCATTCTATGTCACATAGAGCTCTATCTTAATATCTTAGCTAGTTTTCTCCAACAAACAATACATAGTCATAATCTACCACCGGTTCGAAATGCTACTTTCGCTGAGAAAATCCGCCAACAAACTCAATGGTTATATACCCTTTTCAATAGAGTAAAAGTTGGTGTACCATCTCAGGAATGGCAACCAAAAATTGTGAGCAGGGAGCCATTGTCACCAAAATGACTAGAAAATACATATTATATAAACAATTCGATATTACCAAGCTAATTAAGATTGACTCAGATTTAGGGATTCCCAATTTGAAAACTAATTTAATGAGGTGTGTATACCTACTCAGTTTTATTTAAACATACATATCACATATTTCATCATCACGATGCGACGATGAATCATGTACCCGTCAGTACACATATTGCACTTTATTTACTTAGACATACTACATAGTTTTGTTGAGGAATAGCCTGGAAAAGTCAATGTCGAACTGACTCACATTAGTGAGTCAGTTCACATTTTCTTGCATCTGAAACCTTGTCATATTAGTTAATACTAAGATGAGTTAGATAAGTTAGATGCAAGAAAATGTCGTAAGTTCTGTAAACTTTTGTTTTTATGATATATCTAACACAGAACTATGAACAGGAGGTACCAAGTACATTAAACGAAAATGAGACTTATCAAGGTGTAGTTAAAGTACTTTTAAGTATATAGTACCTATATATTAATCCTGGTACTAATGAAATAACCTCCTTTTAATTTGTTATTTTGTACCTGCTGATAAGAGTTAACGCCTCATTGGAATTCGTTGAAGCGAATGTTTTGGTTGCGGCGTCTTAATGAACTGATAATGTATTAATGGGCATATTGTATAGCACCCAGCTATCCACACCACTATTACGCCCGTATCCCCCAGGAGTAGGCAGAGGTACACTGTAGTGCACCCACATTTCACCAATTGTGTTTTTTGTCCTAATAGGAGCGAGCCTACGCTTTTATCGACCGCTTGGCGCAGTGGTTCAAGCGTAGACCGTTGGACTCACTGCACCATGTAGTTGGGGGGTGCGGGTTCAATTTCCGTCAGGGTAAATTTCGGAAATACCGTTAATAATTTGTCCCTAGTCCATTGTACGGTACCTATAGTACAAGCGTTGCTTAATTTGGGACCATTCAGTTGGTGTGTCAGTCTGGCGATATTTATTTATTTTATATTTCCCATTATACCGGGAAAATTCCCCCTCCACCAAGCACGCGCAGTACGCGCAAGCTTCCAATTTTTCATATTAAAAATTCACGTATGATTAGTTACCTTTACTAATATTCTCGCCCAAAGTGTACTAGTATCCAGACAAATCTATTTTTTTTTGTATAAACGAAAGTGTGCTTTGTCTTTCATTCAATAAATGATAAAATAAAACAAAACCATTTAACTTAGACGCTATGACAAGCGATTACTATACAGTTTGTATAAACGAATGGTAGAGCAACATTATGTCCATAAACAGAGCGAGGTTATTCATCCGCGAGATAACTAGAAAACGGTCGGTACATCCCCGGAAAACTAATCATTTGGTACGGTTTAAATGGGAATATAAATAAACATAAATTTAAAACGATACCTAGATAACAGCGATATTATTTTAACGATATTGTGTAACGGGTACATACATATAGCCGAGACCAATCTTACTTTGAAATTGCATTTAAATTGAATTAAATATTGGACAAGGTATATTTTCATTCAATATATATATTATTGGTATCAATATCATAGGTCAATAATTTTAATTTTAGTTACAGTCCATGCAATTGTTTCAAGATCTGGAATAAACTTTGTGTTTTATATAACTTTAGTTAAAATTGCAATTTAGTTACGGTTCACAGCTATGCAAGAGACCTTGTTTAACCGGTTAAATAAAACTGGTAATCGGTTTGTATGGTGATAAGCAGTTGACGTTATTATCCACACTATACGGCCTAGGCTCTACAGCTGTTTTTAAAATTGCGAGGTAACAAAATTTGCTTTTTGTAAAACTGGGAGAGTCATCACCGATAAGAGAACGAATTTCAAATTAAATAACTTAAGGTGGTAGAGGCAATCTGAGCAATGGCATTCGTATTACAAGCATCTATATGCTACGGTAACTGCTTAACATCAGCCGGGTTGAACGATTGTTTCCGACTTTGTTATTTAAAAGAAAACTAAGTTGAACGGTGGATTTTTAGAATTGCCAGGTTATCTAAATACTAGTTGTCCTTAGTGTCCTTACATAAATCATAGACAAGGAGAAAGCTCACGTCAATAGTTTAACAACTAGGATGGGGGATAGAACCCGGCACCTCTAATTATGATTCAAGACGGTACGCAAAGCAATCCCCACGTTTCACCATTACCGTGTACTATCATAGACAAATTTGACATTTTTGTTTCAGGAACCATCGCAGCGATAATAAACAAAAGAAATATGTGTCGAATGGACTGCAATGAGATGTGTAACTTGCAGGGGAAGAGTCTCGGCACCTGCATGAAGTCAGCCAGGATGTGTAAATGTTCTACGGCAGTGGGGCCTTAGTTTTTCAGAGAATAGTACGATTTCACCCATACATAACATAGTTAGACCCACAGATATAGATTTACATAGATAACGCAAATGTATGTACTTAGCGTGTACGAAAACCAAGCGTCAAGGTTGGTCGCCGATAACTTACAGTCCTCGCGACTACAGATATAAAAATATGAGTATAAGCGAGATAATCACTCGAGAGAATCGTAGCGGGCGGAGGGCCATCGACAGCATCGGTTTGGATTTCCCGCCATCTGTGACGTCACAGTAGGTGTTAAAAATTTGGCACGCTTGGTTTCAATACAAATCGCGATACTTGCAAATGGATCCAACCACTGGGTATAAATTAACCAACCATTATAAATAGTTACTTACTGGCTTTGTTAATACAGATCTTAATAAATGTTTCAATCACTTAAAGCTTGTCTGTTTTTACAAACCCGATATTATGATTTTATTGATTTTAACATAAAATATGAGAAAAATAAACTCAATAGTGAGCGCCACGGGTCATTGATTGCGGGGTTAAGGTGGACCGTCCACTTGGCTGTCCATGAAGCAGGCCCACGCGCTTCGACCAATAGGATCGCATCATTTCCTCAACTACTCCCAGTTCAGCTCAAGTTGACAGGAAATGACGCGATGATATTGTTCGAAGCAGACGGGCCTGCTTCATAGCACAGTCAAGAGGATAATCACTCTAATCTATAGGTACATACAAAATTAAGACTGATGGATGAACTAAACTTTACTCGACAGTTTGAGGTTGCAATTTTGTATCAGAATATTTGAATGGGATCAGAACAGTTGATTTTGCCATGAACAACAAATGAAGAATACCAAACGCTTTAAAAAAAATCAGTGCCGTCTAGGGACGCCCGAAAGAAGCGAAGCTTTGCAGTAGATATTAGATATATTATATTAACGCGTAACGCGTTACGAGTCACGCGTCACGCGTTACGCGTTACGCGTTACGCTTTTCACCGTTTTAGTGCCCGGGTAGCGAGCGCCCCGAACGTCCGTAAAGAAGCTTCGCTTCAATAGAGATCGTTTTCATAATAAGGTAATATATCTTCATCTACAGAAGGTTGTAATTTTGAGTATAAACTATATGACTGTATTATCTACACAAAAAACTATCTGTGTGTGTCTGCTGATGTTATAAGGAGCGACTTAGGCTACCTAATTTTAGAAAAACCAAAACAAAGATCACAAATGCTGCCTGTCGCGCGGGCTCAAAACGTGCGAGCAGGCTTTTGCGATAGTAGTAGGTATATAAAACACGAAACATCGTCTCGTAAATGGTAAATTAAATTTTTGTTAAGTTAAATTCCACGCGGACGAAGTCGCGGGCTCAGCTAGTATTTACATATTTAACAAAAAAATGGTTTTACAACAAGAAAAATTACCCTGGTATACCTATAGTTAAGTGGCTTATACTGCGTATGTTTGTTACCAGGCTATTTAATTATACGTGGTAAATACTTTTTTTAGTGTTCAGGGATGTAATTCCATGCTAACTTCTTTATTAACTTTTATACATGACGATACATAAATGACGAAAAGGATTGCCGATATTTAAGAACTTTCTTCCAGGAACGTATTTTTATAAGTATATAAAGAGTTATGTAACATAGTTTTCATTACTGATACTCGGAAAGTAGGTCGGAAGTTGCCTGAGGAGCGGGTTGAAAGTAATACTTTTCCGCCCTTGGGAGAATCGCGTTCAACTGACAGCTGTCAAATTATATAAAAAAACTAGTTCTATTTGAACATTTCTATTGAACCATGTTCCAACTTTCTCTACAGTTACTCAATTACAGCGCGATGTAAAATTGCAATAACATAAATTTAAGTAATATTTTTTAAATGACTTTATTATAATTTTGTTTCATCGATTTCTTTAAAATAAAATAGATTTGGGCAAAATATTAACATTTTTTTCAATGATCACAATGAAAAATAATGGCTGAATAACGAAGCTGGCCGGCCATCGGAAAAAAAACAAAATAGGTGGCAATCCGATCTTCATTTGTTTTTTCGAGTTGTAGAGCATTGTTTATACTTCCTTGTTCACTCATTTTTTCTTTAGGTAATTCCTATTTTTATTATTACTTTTCTTGTATTCGTAACGAAAAGCACAGTGTTTACCTAGGGTTAAAGACTTATTTTGTCCCCGATACCCCGCCTCGGGACTAGATAAGTTACCTTCACCCCTAGGGTAATGATGTGCTATTGTTTTTTCCTAATTGCCAAAAGTACGTGATTTGGAGTTACGACAATTATAGCGGAATGCGTCAATATTATACTATCTGAGATAAGATAAATGAATATTTTTGAAAAAAATAATCTAACGAGCGACTACAAGCATATTGTTTGTTATACACCTGGGTGTAGATACAACGCAGGTGTTATTGCTGTGCCACTTGCCGCCCCTGCACCAGCCACCGGCGTACCCAATGCTGTGACGGATACTGCTGCACTGCCCAGCGTCTCAGGCGCGCGGCGCCGCGCGCCGTCGACACGCCCTTAACAAAATATCAACAGAGGTGTAATGTTCACATTACATTGCGATACAGTTTAAATAGAAATAGTAGGGGGTGTGCAGAAAATCATAAACAGAGCGTGTAAATAAATAAATATAAAAACACGGTTTTGCAGCATTAGGTGTTGAGCACTGTGCGAAATTACAAGTTTTACCGACAAAGGAGTATTAAAATGAATAAAACTGGACTATTCATTTTATTAATTGTGATATTTAGCCTATGTGCGCAAGGTTAGTGGAAATGTTATAATTTAATAATTGTTCTAAAAATGTGGTTAAACGATATAAACTAATGAGTTAACAAGAGTTTTATCAGCTACTATCGTCTCGGTGTTACTTTTTAATTTACTACGTGTAAACTTTTCATTGTTTATTTTCATTATATTTCTCTGAAATAGTCGACCCTGATAAACATGTCATAGGTGACTTGAATAGTTATTTTTAATGAAATAGTTTTATGTATTATACTTTCTTATAGAAAAACTAAGTAATATTTTGCTAAAGAACCCAAAAATCAAAAACGTATTCACGTGTAAATATAGACAGAAGTAGAGATGAACAATTATTTAGTGAACCTCTGTGGATAAAATATTTTTATACAATAATGGTCATTTTGAAATGAGGTCTTTTATACTGAATTTATTTAAACGCATTTTAATGGCGGCATTCTATTTCGCATAGAGCCCCCCACATAAAATCTTGCTAGTTTTAAAATTAAATTAAATTTTAAAATTAAAATTGAAATAACATAAAGTTAAGTATTAATTAAAGAATATATATTTTTAAATGACTTAATTATAATTTAATTTCAACAATTTCTTTAAATTAACATAGATTTGGGCAAAATATTTAAAGATGAAAATGAAAAATAATGGCTAAATAATGAAGTTGGCCGGCCAACGAAAAAAAAACAAATAGGCGGCAATCCGATCTTTTTTTTTTCGAGTTGTAGAGTATTGTTCATACTTCCCTATATTATTTATTTAGCCAATTCCTGTTTTTTTATTTTTACTTATCTTGTATTCGTAATGAAAAGCACAGTGTTTACCTCGGGTGAAATAATTATTTTGTCCCTCGAACTATTAGCGCCCTCGCTACGCTCGGGCGCCAAACCCCGTCTCGGGACCAAACAAGTCACTTTCACCACTTGTGTAACAATGTACTATTATAGTGTGCATGATTTTTTAGATTATAAATAAGTAAGTAAGATTTGTCAATTGCCCGTAAATTTTAAAATATATCTTTGTTATTATTTTTGTATGGAAAATGTCTTCCATTATTGAAATTATTATTATTGACATTTGTGATTAAGTATTATTAATTTTATTTTTTTTCATTATTTGTCACTTAATTCAACAATACAATTTAATGGGATAATCGGTTTAATGCCAGCATGATTATGATCAAAATAAAATAAAATTGAATATTTAATTGAATAGTTTTTTAATTTGCACGCCGAAATTAAAAGCAGAATAAGAGAACAATTTTGTACATGTTACCAACCTTCTGTACCTTATTTATGCAAATAAACGATTATTTTATTATTATTATTATATATGAGCTAGCTGGACCAGGGTAGTTCCACCCACTCAGAAAATTCTGCGTAGTAGTAATTATAGTCGTGTTTCGTACAATGACTGAGAGAGCCCAACTCCTCTCTTCCCCTCCCTCTATCCCATTCCCCTTCAAGTCGGCTCCGGGCGATCAATGCCATTGGCTTTGCAAGTATATATATGCTACGGTAACTACTTAACATCAGGCTGGTTGAACACTTGTTTTCTGACTCTGTTACATAAAAAAACGACTTCCTAATTGAAATGGAGGATTTTTAGTATTGCAAGTTGTCTTTAGAAGCCCTTCCATAAATGTTAGACTAGGAGAAGGCTCACGTAATTAGTTTAAAAGCCAGGATGGAGGATTGAACCCGGAACCTCTAGTGATGATGCAAGACGATGCGCAAAGCAATACTCACGTGACATCATTACCGTGTACTGTGATAGACAAATTCAGTTGTTGTTTCAGTAACCATCGCAGCGAAGATGAACACGATAGCTATTTGTGAAAAGTACTGCAGAGAGTCGTGCAACTTTCGGGGGAAGGATGCCGGCACCTGCGCGTTGTATGGAAAAATATGTAGTCCTTACTGCACGAAATTTTAGTAAAAACTCCCTAATTTCTAGCTCTTCCAAAAAAGGTGCTATGACCTATCGATAAGGTCAATAATTTCAATGTATGAGTTTTTTGTTCCATAAAACCCTCTAACTAACATTCGTTGTTTTAATGACTTTAATGTAACGACCTGAATCTTCTATGATATTATCAACTATAACAGCTATGAAAAAAAAAATACGCCATAATAAAGTTAATCGAAAAGAATTAGCAAGCTGAAGTGGCAGTGGGCTGGCCATATCTCGCGAAGAACCGACAACCGCTGGGGTAAACGTGTTCTTGAGTGGAGACCTCGACTCAGCAAACGTAGTGTAGAACGCCCTCCGACCAGGTGGGATGACGATCTGCGAAAGACTGCAAGCAGATGCTGGACGCGGCAAGCTGAAGACAGGGCGCTATGGCGCTCATTAGGGGAGGCCTATGTCCAGCAGTGGACAAGCATAGGCTGATGATGATGATGATGAAGTTAATCGTATTAATCAATGAAATCAAATGAAAGCAATGCAAACACATGATAAACTATAATTTTTAAGCTTATAAACGAAGTTAATGACTTCCTAAATGAACGTAGTACCTAGGTTAGCTCAGACTAGTTTCTGAATGACGTCTTTATTCCCCTTCCAACAACCTGAACTACCATCTTGTGAAAAATCTTTATTATTAGTGCCATTTTAAATTAACAGAGTTTAAAATTAGAGCAATTTTAAAGAGTTTTTCGTAAACCTTATTTTTTTGTTCATAGTATAGGATACCGGTATAGAACGACCTTCACCGAGCTGGTTATTGGATCAAAAGTATTTAATATCAAATTCAATATGTCAATAAATATAATAAAAAAATATTGCAAATACTTGACTAAAAAAATCAGTCCAGTATATGCTTAATTACCGAACATTTTTTATTTTTTGTTAACACGAAGAATTTCGTACAATGACCTGTTATTACCTGTCTCTGTCACTCCCGCGTAAATCTAATACGTCTCGCTCACACAGTTGCCGTGAACTGCGTGTGATACATATATAAAACTAATTTAGCAAATTTTCTTGCAGTTTAACACTGAAACTTAGTTCACATAACAATACCTAAATGATTCACTAGGTATAAATTAACCAACCATTATAAGTAGGTACTGGCTTTGTTAATTCAGATCTTCATATTTTTTTCAATCACTTGAAGCTAAGTCTTTTTTTTCCAAACCTGATGTTATGATTGTATGATTTTAACATAAAATATTAGGAAGATAAACTCAATAATGAGCGCCACGGGTCATTGATTGCGAGGTTAAGGGTGCCCGTCCACTTGGCTGTCTATGAAGCGGGCCCACCCGCTTCGACCAATAGGATCGCATAATTTTCTCAACTTCCCCCATCTCAGCTCAAGTCGACAGGAAATGAAGAAGCACACGGGCCTGCTTCATAGCATAACCAAGAGGATAATCACTTTATGTTATGATAGGTAAATAAAAAATTAAGGCTGAAATTAAGGCTCCTAATCAGGAGCCATATTCGAGAGTTTCAGGTTGCAATTTTGTTAAGTCCTATCAGGATATTAGAATGGGATCAGAATAGTTGATTTTGTCATGAACAACAATTGAGGAATACCAAATGCATCAACTTCGATTCCATTTAAACATTATTTCGAGATTTGGTTCATAAATCTATTTGATCAGATTATAAATAAGGCGTAGATTGGTAGCAAGATAAAATAGGCCGTTTGTTTTATGGAGAAGATGACGTCATTCACAGCTAAATATTTTGGTGAACTTGAAGAACACACTAAACGGTCGATAAAAATACCAAGATATTGCGGTTTGACGACCGCTTGGCGTAGTGGTTCGAGCGTAGGCCGCTCGGCTCACTGCACATGGTGGTCGCGGGTTCGATTCCCGCCGGGGCAAATTTCGTAAATGGCCTTTTCGTAATTTACCCTGGTCTGGGTATTACTGGGATCGCCCCCAGTCCATTGTACGGTACCCATAGTACAAGCTTTGCTTAATTTGGGACCGTACAGTTGGTGTGTCTGTCTGGCGATATTTATTTATTTCTGTATCAACTAAATAACTTGTGATACCGAATACTCCCAATGTCCCTCTTACTACTTATAAATAATAATTTGAGTAAATGTGTTACCGGCTTCTAGTTATCTTGTAATATTCATACGATCCCACTCCTAGTTATGCACTTACCAATTCTAATCACAGACCCAAGACCGTTGAAATGAGACGTGATTGGCCGTTCGAACGCAACATCGCATTGCGATTGGCTCATGTCGCACAGGTGCATAACACCGTACGTGCAATATCCATTACCTTCCATTTAGTTTCTGTGAATAATTTGCATAAGACAACGGCACTGCCTCAGCAGTGAACACATGGTGTTTGACGTGCTCTGTGCACCTGTGCACGTGTGTAATGTAGTGATTAATACAATTATTATTAATGTCTCTACCTGAGTTTCCTTACGTTGTGGATTTTATGTGCCCACATAAAATTGTTTAGTGGCAATTATTTTGCTAGAAGCGTGTTTATTGTTCATTTTGAGTGCTAGATTTTATGTTCCAATGGGTATGTGAAATGGGGGGGGGGGGGTTATTTAATGAAAACTGGTTGCAGACAATCAACGGATTTCCTACTATATATACTACTAGCTGAGCCCGCGACTTCGTCCGCGTGGAATTTAACTTAACAAAAAAGCCCGCTCCCTCGTTCTGAGCCCGCGCGAAAGGACCCTTTTTTTTAAATTTATTTTTCTAAAATAAAAGTAGCATAAGTTACTGCTTACTACATGAAATACTAACTACAAAGACAGAAAACAAAAACTCTAGAGGGAAACCAAATCAAGATACTCTAACAAATATTACGAAAACCCTACTGGAAAAACGAAATACATTGTTACATTCAAAACAAAAAACAAAAGAAGTGAGGAATCAGATTGCCAGCCTAAGCAAAAAAATAAAATCACAAATAAGAAAAGACCGACAACATCGTAGACTAAAAACATTTAAGCAATACATTGCCAAAACAGGAGGCATCAAAAAAGCTATCAAATATCTAATCGAAAAAACCGACTGGATACCTAATTTAAAAGATAATACAGCGAAAAATAAAACCAAAAGACTAGATATAATATCAATCGCCACAAATTTCTTTAAAGACCTATACTCAAAAAAGAATCATATATAAAAAACAACCCTAGACAACAACGACTGCATACCTCCATTGTTGGAAGAAGAAGTGAGCAGGGCAATAGAAACGCAGAAAAAAGACAAAGCTCCCGGACCAGATGGAATCAGCAACCAACTTCTGATAGAATGCAAGGAAATTATAACACCAATACTCACATACATATTCAATGATATACTTCACACTGAAACAATTCCAGCACAATGGACGAAATCAACAATCACGCTGTTACATAAGAAGGGAGACAAACATGAAATAAATAACTATAGACCGATCAGCCTCATGTCCAATGTCTACAAAGTCTTTGCGAAGGTTATTCTCAAAAGAATAACTATAACTCTTGACGAAAACCAGCCGAGGGAGCAAGCGGGTTTTAGAAGTGGATACTCAACCCTAGATCATGTACACGTAGTCAGGCAAGTTTTTGAGAAGAATCAAGAGTACAACACACATTTCTTCTGCTGCTTTGTGGATTATTGCAAAGCGTTTGATTCAATAGAACACGAAAAAATTTGGCAAAGCTTAAAAAATCAAGGAGTACAAGATAAATATACAAGAATCTTAAGAAACATATATAGAAACAGCACGGCAAAAGTAAAACTAGAAAAGGAAGGAGAAGAAATAAGAATACAAAGAGGATTACGCCAGGGTGACCCTTTGTCACCAAAACTATTCACAGCAGTTCTGGAAGATATTTTCCGTAAAATGGATTGGGATGAATACGGTCTAAATATATACGGTGAAAAACTGACCCATCTTAGATTCGCAGATGACCTTATACTATTTGCGTCAACTAAGGAGAATCTCCAAAACATGCTCATAGATCTGGTCAGAGAAAGTAATGAAGTGGGCCTAACTATAAATGTATCAAAAACTAAAGCGATGACGAATGCAACTGAAGAACCAATCACTATAAATGACCAAAAAATTGAATACACGAAAGAATACACCTATCTTGGCCAATTGATATCACCAAACAATACTATGGCAAAAGAAATAGAAATAAGGATCGGTAAAGCGTGGAAAAGCTATTGGAGCCTCAAAGAAATTATGAAGAACAAAGAAGTGAGCATGTTTATAAAAAGAAAACTGTATAATACATGTGTGCTCCCGGTTCTTACTTACGGATGCCAGACCTGGGCCCTCACGAAAAGACTTTCCAATAAGTTAAAAAGCTGCCAGACTGCAATGGAAAGGAGCATGCTTAATATAAGAAAAATACATCGGGTGCGCAACGAGACTGTTAGGAAAACCACAAAATTGATCGATGTCATAACTAAAATAAAGAACCTCAAGTGGAATTGGACAGGACACACCATAAGAGGCATCGAAAAATGGAATAGAACCATTATATACTGGTACCCAAGAAATAAAACAAGGAAACGCGGCAGACCATCTAGGCGATGGGAAGACGACATAATGGCCATAGCTGGGAAAACATGGACGAGAACAGCAAGGGACAGAGTGGAGTGGAAGAAATTGGAGGAGGCCTTTGCCAAAGCTGGGCAAACAGACCAAGTTGTCGATGTCGACTCACAACTAGTAATTTAAGATAAATATTTTGTGTCTGAAATAAAGGCTTATATTATTATTATTATTAAGTTACTGCTTATAACAACAGCTATCTACCAGTGAAAGTCCCGTCAAAATCGGTCCAGTCGTTTCCGAGATACTCTTTGATTTCATGTGTTTTTATTTTTTTACGCGGAACCCTAATTGTTTTTCTAAAATTAAAGTAGCCTAAGTTACTCCTTATAAGATCAGCTATGTGCCAGTGAAAGTCCCGTCGAAATCGGTCCAGCCGTTTTGGAGATTACCCGGAACAAACACACAGACAGACAGACAGACAAAAATTTTTTAAATCGCGTTTTTGTTATAGGTGTCGTATGTACTTTTATATGCATTTAGTGAAAAGGTGTTACTTTGATATTACAAACAGACACTCCAATTTTATTTATTTGTATAGATGTATAGACATATATTATATTTTATAAGAATTTCAAGGGCTAATATTAGTCAGAAATCTCTCGCACCGTAAGAAGAATATTTTTTTGGAGAGTAATTAACCTACATCTACGAAAGGTTGTAGTTTTGAGTATAAACTATATGACTGCGTTCTTAAATTATATTCTCAAAAAAAGCCACCGGTATGAAGTTTTTGTGATTGAATAACCTCACTGAATCTTTTTCTCTACAGCATACATTAATTAAAGGTGAGGGAGTAATAATATTCAGTTGTCTTTAGTGCCCAATAGCGGCGGTGCCTATAGGGCTATAGGTATTAGAATAAGTAAGATCACGATAAGATACATTTAATCGCATCAAGCAAGCCACTTCGACCTTCGAACTATAAGGAAGTAATCAACAACACCACCTATGAGTATCCTGTCCAAGTCTCCCGAAGAATATTAAGGAGAGGCTCACTAAGCGGCCGAATGCTTAACTAGGCAAGGCCCGATCTGCCTAGGGGCTGGCACAACTTACCGAGGCTAGGGGTACCATGCAACAACTGAAAAATCCTGTTTAACGCGGGAACTGTATAAAAAACATGGTTCCGTCATTATGTCGCATTATTTTATCACATTTATTTGGACCCGACGCAACTTGTCCGATGATTTTTATTTTGAGCGTAGCGAGGCGTAGCGTAGCGAGGTCGCCAATAGATCGAGGGACAAAATAAGTCTTTCAACCGAGGTAAACACTGTGCTTTTCATTACGAATACAAGGAAAGTAAAAATAAAAACAGGAATTGGCTAAATAAATTATACAAGGAAGTATGAACAATAGTTTACAACAAAAAAAAATTAAGCTCGGATTGCCGCCTATTTTTTTTTTCGTTGGCCGGCCAACTTAATTATTTAGCCATTATTTTTCATTTTCATCGTTAAATATTTTGCCCAAATCTATGTTATTTTAAAGAAATTGTTGAAACTAAATTAGAATTAAGTAATTTAATGTATATGTCGCCGCCAACTAGCTTAATTCGCCGTTCAATTAACAGCCTAGGCACTTAACTAAACGGCGCCGTTCAACTAGTGGCCTGAATGATATTCAGCCATTTGATCAAACAGCTAGGCAAATGACTTGGATCGATGACGTTTAACTACTTGCCTAGCCGTTTAATTACCTGCCTAGCCTGTTCATTACAATTTAGTTCAACTTTCTGCCACCTAGCGCCAAAACTCACCAAACTGTCAATATCTCTATATTCTATATTCTCTTTGGTCAATATGGCGTCGGAAAAAAACAACTTTGATGGAATAATTTTATTAGGTACTTAGTTTTTTTACGTTTTTTTTTTAGATCCACCGAATCTATTAGCCGGGTGGGGTTTCTGTGGGGTCATAAAAAAAATAACCCTAACCTAAACCCATCCAGGTCGTTCTGCTTGGGTAGTATTTTGAAAAAGTTTTGTAGTACTTAAATGTCAACCAGTTGCCTAATTAGCCAGCCAGTTTATTAAATGTTGTAATAGACGATACGGCTGAATATCATTCAGGCCGTTAGTTGAACGGCGCTGTTTAGTTAAGTGCCTAGGCTGTTAATTGAACGGCGAATTAAGCTATTTAGCGGCGACATATGTAGTATATTTAAAATATAAATACTTAACTGTATGTTATTTAAATTTTACATCGCGCTGTAATTGAGTGACTGTAGAAAAAGTTGGAACATGGTTCCATAGAAATGTGAAAATGGAACTAGTTTTTTTTAATAATTTGACAGCTGTCAGTTGAAAGCGGTTCTCCCTAGGGCGGAAAAGTATTACTTTCAACCCGCTCCTCAGGCAACTTCAGACCTACTTTCCGAGTATGAGTAATGAAAAATAGTTTTATTTTAAAACATATATTTCAACAGCTTAATATGTACCTACTTATGAACTATATTGACGAGCTTCGTCATTTAATTGGTCATCAAACAAACGCATGATAGAAATGCTAAATATTATGTCAGTACCTATATACTGCATGTTTTAAACAATGGGAGGCACTAGTTTGTGCAGATGCATCTGCCGTTTTCGCAGTTTCCGTACGCGAAGCCCACGTCCTGGCAGTCGGAGACGCAGGTTGTAGGGTCGCACGACTTCGCAGACATCGGCAGGACCAGGCTTTGTTTCACCGCCGGTGCGCTGCCTCCTAAAACAAACGAAGTTGTACATTACAAAAATACTAGCTCCTGCCCACGATTTCGTCCGCTAGGACTTAATTAAAGTATCCTATGTATTAACCCAGGTTATAAACATGCCTAATTTTACCCAGCCGTTTGTGTGGTTGAGCAACAAACGTCTTAACATACAAACATTCGCATTTATCATGATTAGTTACTACTACGCGTTACTACGCGCGTGGTTCATTCTGCCGTTTCGGGCAAATTCGAACGTGATGCGGAATAAAAAAAATGTTCATAATCGAATTTAAATCGTCACCTGAGTCATAAAACCGCAGTGGGTGGCACTTTTGTAATTTATTTAGTTACTGAGATATTTATACTTGAAATTTTACGCGTGGATGGTGATGAAAAGTGTAAGAGAGTAGTCTCAAATATAAGGCCCACGCGCATAGAGGTTATTATTGGAACAAAATTTACTAAAGTACCTTCTTATAATAAATCTGTACATACAGATGTAAAGTTTGTTCAAAATATGCTCACCGATCCCGTTTGTATTTTGGGAAGCTGTAGCGTTCACCGCAAGGATGACAGCGAAGAGAACGACGATCATGAACTTCATGGTGGTAATAGAACGCGACTGTTCTTCACAACAGCTACTCCAAGAATGTTTAATATAACGATCGAGAACTATGCTTTTATAGTGATAATGCACGTTAGTCATTCGTTAACACAAGTGGTCTGATCGGGATCTGACACATACGCGACGATATTTTGATACTTAATTTCATATCAAAATATTATCTGTTGCTACGGAATAAAGTTTATTATTGCTTGGTAGAGTTATTTGTGTGCAATCGCAGTTCCGAGAATTCGAAATGTTAAACAAAAGTCATTGGACCGACTTAAAAATACCTGTCTAGGTATACAAAACACCTAGAAATATCTAGGGCATTTATAATTTGTTTTTCGAGTTGATGCCTCTATCTTGACGCTACGTGAGGTCAACTTACCCCTACTTAATTCAATTGGCACGGACAGACAACAAGATAGAAGATTTAAGCCGGAAGATAGGCGGTTTATTACAGTGAACAGATCTCAAGTAAGCTAATAAAGAGGAAAATAGCAGCAACCTAAGCGATTATATTGGAATACTGTGCAACCGCTACATAATTCGAAAAAAAACTTATCAACAAAAAAGTTAAGTACCCAAATATTTGAAATAATAAAAATGATTATTTATTTATTTTATTTCTGATACCCAACTTGAGAATGTGAGAAATCATTTTTTACTCCTATTTCCCATGTAGGTACGGGAGGTAACCCAGAATAATTTTGCTTCGTATAGGGTTTTGTAACGGTGCCTACTAAAAGTTTATTTTTGTGCCAATTTGCAGCCTTTTAGCCCTAATAGTCTTGAATTACTGTGTCGTCAGATAGACGGACAAACGGACTACTAAGGGTTCTTAGTTTGACTACGGAATCTTGATTGCACAACAATAACCCTACCAAGCAATAAGAAACTTTATTCCGTAACAACAGATGATATTGTTACTAGGATGAGGTACAAAACGCCGTTGAGATGCAAAAGGGGTTTATTTTAGCTCTCCACAAACTTGACAAACTAGTACACTAGTTCACTAATACTAGTTACACGCAACAAGCAGAGGTTTTTTTAAGTAAAATTGTAGTGACCCTAGGTGCTAAACTAATCCGGAGCTTGCTCTTTAAATAAATTACGGACGCAACGCATCTTAGCCGGTCCCTTTATAACGTGTACGGATTTGTGTAACGATATTTTTTGTGTACCTATGTTGAAATTATTGAATTAAAATTCTTTTACAATAATTTTACTGCACAGCCGAAAGTCCTGATATTTCCGAGTGACAGCTGGAATCCTGTACACAGTACTCATCCAGATATTAATATATGCTGATTTTCCAGGAAAATTACTGAGGTCTGGTTACCCTACAATTAGCTCCTCTCTCTTCCTACATTTATTTAGGTAAAGTTTCGGGACCGTTGCGAATGTAACTGATTTATGTGTTTTCTCTTACTTTTAAAATATAATTACGTGTTACAGTATCGTGTGTGACTCTACTTTACTCCTCGGCAACACGTGGCTCCCGACACCCACACGACCTAGCTGGACAACACGTCATAATATCCATTTTTCCCCGAATCCGGGAAACTTTTCTAATCTATAATATCGTAACAACCCAGTTCAGACTATTACGATCATTTAAAAGCAATACAAAGCCCAATTGGTTCAGCCGTTCTCGAGTGATGCAATTAGCAACAAACAGCATTTAATGTTTATTATATAGATGTCGCAGCTATCTAGCTTAATTCGCCGTTCAATTAACAGCCTAGCCACTTTACTAAACAGCACCGTTCAACTAGTGGCCTGTATGATATTCAGCCATTTGATCAAACAGCTTGGAAAATGACTTGGATCGATGACGTTAATTACTTGCCTAACCTGTTGTTTTTTACATAACATACATAGGTAATGAAAAAATCACTCGCATAGTTTAACATTTTTTTTAAATAGAGATCTTTTTCATCATAAGGTAATTAACCTACATCTAAAGAAAGTCGTTATTTTGAGTTTCAAATATATGACTGCATTCTTAAATATTATTCTCAAAAGTCCGAGAGATATTGCCTTCTTGGAATTCGCTCAGTGCGCACACATAAGATCAGACAGTTATCGTTATCGCTGCCCGCTGCAATTCGTGTAATCGCTGTTTATCAGCAGGAAAACAGTTTAGGGCTCCGTGGTCAAACTAGGAACCTTTAGTAGTCCGTTTGTCCGTCTATCTGACGACACAGTAATATTATTCAAAGACTTTTAGGGCTAGAAGGCTTAACTTGGCACAAAAATAAAGTTTTAGTAGGTACCGCTACAAACCTGTGTACGAAGCAAAATTATTCTAGGGTACCTCCCGTACCTACATGGGAAGTAGGAGTAAAAAAATGTTAACACACATTCTCAAGTGGGGTATCTATACAAATAAACAAAATTGGAGTAGAAACAGGCGTTTGTAATATCAAAATAACACCTTTTCACGAAATGCATATGAAAGTACATTCGATAATTATAACAAAAACGCGTTTTTTTTGTTTGTCTGTCTGTTCGTTTGTTCCGGCTTATCTCCGAAACGGCTGGATCAGTATTGACGGGTATTTCACTGGCAGATAGCTGATATTAAAAGGAGTACATGAACGAACATTTTGTAATTTTTTTTTTTTTAGTTAATTTCCACGCGGACGAAGTCGGCGGGCAGAGCTAGTCGGTAAATAAAATAAATAAATATTTTTTTTTATAATTTCGAAACATCTAAATGATAAATTATACACCAATAACTCTAACAAGCAATAAGAAACTTTATCTCGTAGCAACAGATGATATTTTGATACGAAATAAAGTATAATCTGACACATGTCAAAGACCACTTGAGTTAACGAATGACTAACGTGCATTATCACTATAAAACCATAGTTCTCGATGTTATATTAATTATTATCCGAGTAGCTGTTGTGAAGAACAGTCGCGTTCTATTACCACCATGAAGTTCATGATCGTCGTGCTCTTCGCAGTTATCCTTGCGGTGAACGCTACAGCTTCCCAAAATACAAACGGGATCGGTGAGCATATTTCGTACAAACTTTACATCTGTATGTACAGATTTATTATAAGTGGGTACTTTAGTAAATTCTGTTCCAATAATAACCTCTATGCGCGTGGACCTTATATTTGAATAGTTTAGTTAAGTGTTATAGTGTTGGTTTTATTTATAAATATGTATGATAGTATATAAGGTATAAATCCTAGGGGTCCTATCCCCCTCGTGTTGAGGGGAGGCCCGTGCCCAGGAGTGGGACGACAAAAAGGGCTAAAATTATTATTATTATTATTATCATCTATGGGCCTGTGATGCCTGATTATAAACGAATAAATAAATAAATAAATTTGAGACTGGCTATGCACGGTTTCACCCAAGTAGAATGTTTTAACATAGCTCATGTCACCCAGGATTCGTTTTATAACTTTGTATCAGTGAATGTATTTCTAGGATCGGAGCAGTAGGTCTAGAGATTACCTCCATCAATTGGAGTCATTGCCAATTCAAGTAGGGGTAGATTACTACTTAAGAAGTAGACCTAACATAGTATAAAGATAGTAGCGACTACTCGAAATGAAATAAATTACAAAAATTAGTTATTTCTAGCTTTTTAGTGCACCCAGGTTTTTAAAGTCAGTTTATTTATTTGTTTTAATTTTTTTTCATGATTTTGGGGTAAACTACGTATTGAATCCCTGGTGACAGTAAATCGTCCAAATCACTCAAACTACTAGACCAATTTTGTTACAATTTATATGGGCCCACTTACATATACACCTATACACGTTTTAAAAGTTTTTTAAATCGGTCCACAAATGACGGAGTAATCGGTGAAAATACATAAAAACGTCGGTTAAAAACTTGTCACGTGCATCTTGTCATCTTGTCACGCGGTCCCTCAGGCATGGATATACATGTCGATCCTATCTATCTTATTTATATTTTCTAATGTACAACTTCCTTTGTCCCAGGAGGCGACGCACCGGTAGCGGAACAAGACTCGCCGATACCTGCTGGGCTTTCGTGCGATGAAGCTTACTGCAGGGCATCCTGCCAACAAGGAGGCTACAACTCTGGCTATTGCGTCGATGGCTCTGGCGCTGGCTTTTGCCAGTGCACAATGTAATGTGGTTAATAAGTGCAAATTATGTTTAATATAAAAATAATAATAAAAAGTGTTTATTTCTCCTCGCATATATATATGTATAGGTTCTCAAGTTAATAAGGTAACAAATGTAAGACCGTATAATTAACAAATAATGGGAGTTAGGCCTGTATTAGATACCCAGGATAGTGTACTGTGACAAGACCCGTGGATACTGTTGTCGTTGGTTTAAACTAGGTTTTAAACAAACAATACAATAGCTTAGTAGGTACCAAAGTCAGCCGCTATGTAAATCATGTGCTTTCACGATACTATTTATTCTGTATCTTTACATCTAAGTAACACTATTTTTAGGAGTCGTACCCCCTTACGGTACTATGTACCCTGTTCTGTACCTCCTCTTATTCCTCAGCACCCCAGCGGAACCCTCCGGTCCCTATGATGAGCCTTGACACACAGCCCTACGAACTCTTGGTGCCCTGGACTATTGGTACTTAGTGCTCCTCTCATGACCTCGTTATGAGAGCACGCCTTCACTTCTCTATAGTGACTCTAGTAAAACTTCACTTGAATCGCATGATCGCCATGTTGGTCGTTCAGTGTTCACTCTCTTCAGAACACGTGGTTAATTGTTGAAAACTGGTTGCAGACAATAGACGGATTGCCGACCATCTATATATTTTATAACTCTAAATTGAAAATTTAAAAAACCCCCGATGAGACAGATATATTTTAGTTTATGAAAATTTAATAATTATGTTAATAAAGAATGAAGTCAATAAATAAATACCTATGCTCAGTTTTATCTCTTTTTTTGCGTGTCGATGTTAAGTGTTTATACTAGGTGAAACAAAAAGGGTATATTTTTTTTTGGCTACTTAACTTTGTAAATCTAAAACTATCGGCTTTGTGGGACAGTTGAAGTACTAAAGGTTTTGTAGACTTATGAAATCTGTCAACAGCTGTAACACAGCTGTAACATCGCTATAACACCTTTTGTTTTTTAAGTTTGCTCTAAAACTAATAGTTTTAGATTTATAAAGTTAAGTTTTGAAAAAAAAAGTATACCCTTTATGTTTCAACCTGTATACCTACTTATCGCAAAAGCCCGCTGGCGCGTTCTGAGCCCGCGCGACAGACAGCATTTGTAATCTATGCTTTTTGTTTTTTCTTGTCATACTGCTCATAATATCAGCTATCTGCTAGTCAAAATCCCGTCAAAATCGGTCCAGCCGTTTCGGAGATAATCTTGGATTTCATGTGTTTATTTTTGTACGCGGAACCCTAATTGTTTTTCCAAAATTAAAGAAGCCTAATTACTCCTTTTAATATCAGCTATCTGCCAGAGAAAGTCCCGTTAAAATCGATCTAGCTGTTTCGGAGATTACCCGAAACAAACACACAGACAGACAGACAGACAAAAACAATTTAAATCGCGTTTTTGTTATAAGTATCGTATGTACTTTCATATGCATTTAGTGAAAAGGTGTTATTCTGATATTACAAACAGACACTCCAATTTTATTTATTTGTATAGTAACTCAACTTGAGAATGTGAGTAAACATTTTTTTACTCCTACTTCCTATGTAGGTACCTCAGAATAATTTTGCTTCGTGCACAGGTTTGTAGCGGTACCTACTAAAACTTTATTTTTGTGCCAAGTTTCAGCCTTCTAGCCCTAAGAGTCTTTGGATAATATTACTGTGTCGACAGATAGACGGACAAACGGACTACTCAGCGTTCCTAGTTTGACCACGGAGCCCTAAAACTGTTTTTCCTGCCGATAAACAGTGATTCCATGAATTGCAGCGGGCAGCGATAACGATAACTGTCTGATCACTGAGCGAATTCCAAGAAGGCAATATCTCTCCGACTTTTTAGAATGCAGTTATATATTTGAAACTCAAATTAACGATTTTTTTTAGATGTAGGTTAATTACCTCATGATAAATAACTCTAAATTGAAAATTTAGAAACCCCCGATGCGATGACCTTTTCTTCAAATGTATACTTTACCTAGTTCTTCCAAATAATTAAGTATTTAGCGTGATTTGCGTAGCTCCAATGACGTATTCCAATGATGAGCCCAATTTTCGAATAGATTCGAGCCGTGGAAATTGGCGTTGGCCGTGAATATGGCTCTTTTAACCTACAAAAGAGCTGATAATCTTCAAACGGCTGAACCTCTTTTCATGAAACATAGCTAAGAGCACTCTCAGATATACCTATACCACCACCACTCTCAGATATACTACAGAATACCTATCTAAAAAACCCCCGACGAAAAAAGAGGAGTGTTAAAAGTTTAACGTGTGTATTTGTGTATCTGTGTCTGTCTGTGGCATCGTAGCGCCCAAGCGGATGAACCGATTTTAATCTTGTTGCTTTTGTTAGATAGGTATCCTGATCGAGAGTGCTCTTAGCTATGTTTCATGAAAAGAGGTTCAGCCGTTTGAAGATTATCAGCAGTGGCGGATTTACAAATTTCCAAGGTATAGATTGTAAAGTTTTTGCCGCCCTTGCTTGTCATGTCCTAGATTATTTTTACAATCCAAAAATTTCGCTGAAATTGCACGTAAATTATTTATGGGTTTATTTTTGAGCTAATCAAATAATGCTACACCGAATGTACAGTGACAAGTGAGAGCGGAAAGTCATCGGCAAAATTTGTTGCAGAGTTATATCTGTATAACTTCAGAAAACCGCCATGCAGACATCATTTTGATTTCCAAGAGGTAGCAAAAAAATAAATCGGTCCCCAAATTTGCCGCCCCAAAAATCTGCCGCCAGCTCCAGCTCCGCTCTAGCCTACTCAGCCTACTGGTAAATCCAGCCCTGATTATCAGCTCTTTTGTAGGTTAGAAAAGCCATATAAACGGCTAAAGCCAACTTCCACGGCTCAAATCAATTCGAAATTATTGCTCATTGGAATGTCTATGTCGCAGCCACTAGCTTAATTCGCCGTTCAATTAACAGCCTAGGCACTTTACTAAACAGCGCCGTTCAACTAACTGCCTAAATGATATTCAGCCGTATCGTCTGTTACAACATTTAATAAACTGGCTGGCTAATGCTTAGGCAACTGGTTGACACACAGTACTACAAAACTTTTTCAAAATACTACCCAAGCAGAGCGACCCAGATGGGTTTAGGTTAGGGTTATTATTTTTATGACCCCACAGAAATCCCACCCGGCAAGTAGATTCGGTGTATACTTATATAATAAAAATGAAATGCTATTTGTTGCTAATTGCATCACTCAAGAACGGCTGAACCAATTGGGCTTTTTATTGTTTTTAAATGATTGTAATAATCTGAACCGGTTGTTACGATATTATAGAATTGAAAAGTTTCCCGGATTCGGGATAAAATGGATATTATGACGTGTTGTCCAGCTAGGTCGTGTGGGTGTCGGAAGCCACGTGTTGCCGAAGAGAAACGTAAAGTCACACACGATACTGTACCACATAATAATTTTTACTCAAAAATTCTAGTATATAATGTTGACATTATTTTGCAAACTTTCTTCGAGTGAAGTCGACGTTGCGGCCCTACAAAAAAAGTATCCCGAAATTTCTGTTGTAGCGGCCCGCAATTACCATTAATCTCATGTTATTAAATCATCATCACTACATATTATAAAACAAAGTCGCTTCCCGCTGTCTGTATGTCCCTATGTATGCTTAGATCTTTAAACCTACGCAACGGATTTTGATTCGGTTTTTTTTAATAGATAGAGTGATTCAAGAGGAAGGTTTACATGCATAATATAGTAGAGAAACACTGATATTTTTAGAGATTCCTCAGGTGATGTCGTAAATAAACTATTTTTTTTGCGCTTACATTGCAAACGCTGGCTGAACCCTACGAGTTAGATCAGAATAATGTACTACAGTTTTGTACACCTTAAAAAGGTCTACAAAAAAGTCCGGGATGATATATGTCTATCTTTTAGGGATAACCCACAATAACCATTTTTTATCCTTTACTTTTTACGAGAAATAATGGCTTATTTAAAAAGCTGTTTTAAGCAATACAGTATTAATCCTTATCCAATCAAGTACCTTAAATACATTTTGCATTTAATATAAATCAATATGGCCCTTTACAGCATGTAATTTAAACGAATATTTTAGAAGATATCACAGATTTAAAATGCAGGGACATAGCGGCCGGGGGGCCGGCGGCGAAACTACTGTAGGTACCGATTTGATAAATTATTTCACTGTTGGGAAGTTACACTATCCCTGGATGGCATAGGCTAGGTATATTATATTTTTTTTTAAATAGGGATCCTTACTTAAACTAAAAACAATGTAACCGTAATTTACCCGTGCGAAGCCGGGCGGGCCGCTAGCCGCTAGTAAAGAATAAAATGCTGATTGGCTGGTTCAAAACGAGTTGGCCATGCCTTCGGTGCTGCTGATTAGTTGTTTGTTTAAATCGAGTTGGTCGTGGTCTAAAAAACAAATGAAGAAGAGAAGTAAGGTGTCGTGAATCTTTTTCAATATTACATAAATTTCCGTCAAAATAACAATAGTATTGTAAAAATGAGCTCTTCAAGTGACGAATCCATAAATTCAATGTGTTTGACATCGCCGGACATACAAAATGAAGCAAAATTAGTTATTTAGAATTTATTGTCACTAATTATTCAAAGGAAAGATACCAACTTGCCTACGAATAGTTTGCGCAATGGAAAATCGATAGAAAGTCGAAGAGTCTATCGGAAAACGTATTTCTTGCTTATTTTAGTGACCTTTCAAAGAAAATGAAGCCCTCATTTCTCTGGAATACTTACTCCATGCTGAAATGCATGGTTTTGATAAAACATAATTAAAACATTAAAGATTATCACAACCTGGTTAAAAGACCGGATTGATATAAGTGTAAAAAGTCAAAAGTCATAATGTGGAAAAGTTTATAAATGAAGCCCCCGACTCTGATTACCTGGCGGTGAAAAGAATACTGCACTCGATTTATCGCAGAACCTATGCAATTTGAACCCAGTCTTCAACTAAAGTATACATTTGATGAAAGGGTCGTCTCATCGGGGGTTTTTTAAATTTTCAATTTAGAGTTATAAAATATATAGATGGTCGGCAATCCGTCTATTGTCTGCAACCAGTTTTCAACAATTAACCACGTGTTCTGAAGAGAGTGAACACTGAACGACCAACATGGCGATCATGCGATTCAAGTGAAGTTTTACTAGAGTCACTATAGAGAAGTGAAGGCGTGCTCTCATAACGAGGTCATGAGAGGAGCACTAAGTACCAATAGTCCAGGGCACCAAGAGTTCGTAGGGCTGTGTGTCAAGGCTCATCATAGGGACCGGAGGGTTCCGCTGGGGTGCTGAGGAATAAGAGGAGGTACAGAACAGGGTACATAGTACCGTAAGGGGGTACGACTCCTAAAAATAGTGTTACTTAGATGTAAAGATACAGAATAAATAGTATCGTGAAAGCACATGATTTACATAGCGGCTGACTTTGGTACCTACTAAGCTATTGTATTGTTTGTTTAAAACCTAGTTTAAACCAACGACAACAGTATCCACGGGTCTTGTCACAGTACACTATCCTGGGTATCTAATACAGGCCTAACTCCCATTATTTGTTAATTATACGGTCTTACATTTGTTACCTTATTAACTTGAGAACCTATACATATATATATGCGAGGAGAAATAAACACTTTTTATTATTATTTTTATATTAAACATAATTTGCACTTATTAACCACATTACATTGTGCACTGGCAAAAGCCAGCGCCAGAGCCATCGACGCAATAGCCAGAGTTGTAGCCTCCTTGTTGGCAGGATGCCCTGCAGTAAGCTTCATCGCACGAAAGCCCAGCAGGTATCGGCGAGTCTTGTTCCGCTACCGGTGCGTCGCCTCCTGGGACAAAGGAAGTTGTACATTAGAAAATATAAATAAGATAGATAGGATCGACATGTATATCCATGCCTGAGGGACCGCGTGACAAGATGACAAGATGCACGTGACAAGTTTTTAACCGACGTTTTTATGTATTTTCACCGATTACTCCGTCATTTGTGGACCGATTTAAAAAACTTTTAAAACGTGTATAGGTGTATATGTAAGTGGGCCCATATAAATTGTAACAAAATTGGTCTAGTAGTTTGAGTGATTTGGACGATTTACTGTCACCAGGGATTCAATACGTAGTTTACCCCAAAATCATGAAAAAAAATTAAAACAAATAAATAAACTGACTTTAAAAACCTGGGTGCACTAAAAAGCTAGAAATAACTAATTTTTGTAATTTATTTCATTTCGAGTAGTCGCTACTATCTTTATACTATGTTAGGTCTACTTCTTAAGTAGTAATCTACCCCTACTTGAATTGGCAATGACTCCAATTGATGGAGGTAATCTCTAGACCTACTGCTCCGATCCTAGAAATACATTCACTGATACAAAGTTATAAAACGAATCCTGGGTGACATGAGCTATGTTAAAACATTCTACTTGGGTGAAACCGTGCATAGCCAGTCTCAAATTTATTTATTTATTTATTCGTTTATAATCAGGCATCACAGGCCCATAGATGATAATAATAATAATAATAATTTTAGCCCTTTTTGTCGTCCCACTCCTGGGCACGGGCCTCCCCTCAACACGAGGGGGATAGGACCCCTAGGATTTATACCTTATATACTATCATACATATTTATAAATAAAACCAACACTATAACACTTAACTAAACTATTCAAATATAAGGTCCACGCGCATAGAGGTTATTATTGGAACAGAATTTACTAAAGTACCCACTTATAATAAATCTGTACATACAGATGTAAAGTTTGTACGAAATATGCTCACCGATCCCGTTTGTATTTTGGGAAGCTGTAGCGTTCACCGCAAGGATAACTGCGAAGAGCACGACGATCATGAACTTCATGGTGGTAATAGAACGCGACTGTTCTTCACAACAGCTACTCGGATAATAATTAATATAACATCGAGAACTATGGTTTTATAGTGATAATGCACGTTAGTCATTCGTTAACTCAAGTGGTCTTTGACATGTGTCAGATTATACTTTATTTCGTATCAAAATATCATCTGTTGCTACGAGATAAAGTTTCTTATTGCTTGTTAGAGTTATTGGTGTATAATTTATCATTTAGATGTTTCGAAATTATAAAAAAAAATATTTATTTATTTTATTTACCGACTAGCTCTGCCCGCCGACTTCGTCCGCGTGGAAATTAACTAAAAAAAAAAAAATTACAAAATGTTCGTTCATGTACTCCTTTTAATATCAGCTATCTGCCAGTGAAATACCCGTCAATACTGATCCAGCCGTTTCGGAGATAAGCCGGAACAAACGAACAGACAGACAAACAAAAAAAACGCGTTTTTGTTATAATTATCGAATGTACTTTCATATGCATTTCGTGAAAAGGTGTTATTTTGATATTACAAACGCCTGTTTCTACTCCAATTTTGTTTATTTGTATAGATACCCCACTTGAGAATGTGTGTTAACATTTTTTTACTCCTACTTCCCATGTAGGTACGGGAGGTACCCTAGAATAATTTTGCTTCGTACACAGGTTTGTAGCGGTACCTACTAAAACTTTATTTTTGTGCCAAGTTAAGCCTTCTAGCCCTAAAAGTCTTTGAATAATATTACTGTGTCGTCAGATAGACGGACAAACGGACTACTAAAGGTTCCTAGTTTGACCACGGAGCCCTAAACTGTTTTCCTGCTGATAAACAGCGATTACACGAATTGCAGCGGGCAGCGATAACGATAACTGTCTGATCTTATGTGTGCGCACTGAGCGAATTCCAAGAAGGCAATATCTCTCGGACTTTTGAGAATAATATTTAAGAATGCAGTCATATATTTGAAACTCAAAATAACGACTTTCTTTAGATGTAGGTTAATTACCTTATGATGAAAAAGATCTCTATTTAAAAAAAATGTTAAACTATGCGAGTGATTTTTTCATTACCTATGTATGTTATGTAAAAAACAACAGGTTAGGCAAGTAATTAACGTCATCGATCCAAGTCATTTTCCAAGCTGTTTGATCAAATGGCTGAATATCATACAGGCCACTAGTTGAACGGTGCTGTTTAGTAAAGTGGCTAGGCTGTTAATTGAACGGCGAATTAAGCTAGATAGCTGCGACATCTATATAATAAACATTAAATGCTGTTTGTTGCTAATTGCATCACTCGAGAACGGCTGAACCAATTGGGCTTTGTATTGCTTTTAAATGATCGTAATAGTCTGAACTGGGTTGTTACGATATTATAGATTAGAAAAGTTTCCCGGATTCGGGGAAAAATGGATATTATGACGTGTTGTCCAGCTAGGTCGTGTGGGTGTCGGGAGCCACGTGTTGCCGAGGAGTAAAGTAGAGTCACACACGATACTGTAACACGTAATTATATTTTAAAAGTAAGAGAAAACACATAAATCAGTTACATTCGCAACGGTCCCGAAACTTTACCTAAATAAATGTAGGAAGAGAGAGGAGCTAATTGTAGGGTAACCAGACCTCAGTAATTTTCCTGGAAAATCAGCATATATTAATATCTGGATGAGTACTGTGTACAGGATTCCAGCTGTCACTCGGAAATATCAGGACTTTCGGCTGTGCAGTAAAATTATTGTAAAAGAATTTTAATTCAATAATTTCAACATAGGTACACAAAAAATATCGTTACACAAATCCGTACACGTTATAAAGGGACCGGCTAAGATGCGTTGCGTCCGTAATTTATTTAAAGAGCAAGCTCCGGATTAGTTTAGCACCTAGGGTCACTACAATTTTACTTAAAAAAACCTCTGCTTGTTGCGTGTAACTAGTATTAGTGAACTAGTGTACTAGTTTGTCAAGTTTGTGGAGAGCTAAAATAAACCCCTTTTGCATCTCAACGGCGTTTTGTACCTCATCCTAGTAACAATATCATCTGTTGTTACGGAATAAAGTTTCTTATTGCTTGGTAGGGTTATTGTTGTGCAATCAAGATTCCGTAGTCAAACTAAGAACCCTTAGTAGTCCGTTTGTCCGTCTATCTGACGACACAGTAATTCAAGACTATTAGGGCTAAAAGGCTGCAAATTGGCACAAAAATAAACTTTTAGTAGGCACCGTTACAAAACCCTATACGAAGCAAAATTATTCTGGGTTACCTCCCGTACCTACATGGGAAATAGGAGTAAAAAATGATTTCTCACATTCTCAAGTTGGGTATCAGAAATAAAATAAATAAATAATCATTTTTATTATTTCAAATATTTGGGTACTTAACTTTTTTGTTGATAAGTTTTTTTTCGAATTATGTAGCGGTTGCACAGTATTCCAATATAATCGCTTAGGTTGCTGCTATTTTCCTCTTTATTAGCTTACTTGAGATCTGTTCACTGTAATAAACCGCCTATCTTCCGGCTTAAATCTTCTATCTTGTTGTCTGTCCGTGCCAATTGAATTAAGTAGGGGTAAGTTGACCTCACGTAGCGTCAAGATAGAGGCATCAACTCGAAAAACAAATTATAAATGCCCTAGATATTTCTAGGTGTTTTGTATACCTAGACAGGTATTTTTAAGTCGGTCCAATGACTTTTGTTTAACATTTCGAATTCTCGGAACTGCGATTGCACACAAATAACTCTACCAAGCAATAATAAACTTTATTCCGTAGCAACAGATAATATTTTGATATGAAATTAAGTATCAAAATATCGTCGCGTATGTGTCAGATCCCGATCAGACCACTTGTGTTAACGAATGACTAACGTGCATTATCACTATAAAAGCATAGTTCTCGATCGTTATATTAAACATTCTTGGAGTAGCTGTTGTGAAGAACAGTCGCGTTCTATTACCACCATGAAGTTCATGATCGTCGTTCTCTTCGCTGTCATCCTTGCGGTGAACGCTACAGCTTCCCAAAATACAAACGGGATCGGTGAGCATATTTTGAACAAACTTTACATCTGTATGTACAGATTTATTATAAGAAGGTACTTTAGTAAATTTTGTTCCAATAATAACCTCTATGCGCGTGGGCCTTATATTTGAGACTACTCTCTTACACTTTTCATCACCATCCACGCGTAAAATTTCAAGTATAAATATCTCAGTAACTAAATAAATTACAAAAGTGCCACCCACTGCGGTTTTATGACTCAGGTGACGATTTAAATTCGATTATGAACATTTTTTTTATTCCGCATCACGTTCGAATTTGCCCGAAACGGCAGAATGAACCACGCGCGTAGTAACGCGTAGTAGTAACTAATCATGATAAATGCGAATGTTTGTATGTTAAGACGTTTGTTGCTCAACCACACAAACGGCTGGGTAAAATTAGGCATGTTTATAACCTGGGTTAATACATAGGATACTTTAATTAAGTCCTAGCGGACGAAATCGTGGGCAGGAGCTAGTATTTTTGTAATGTACAACTTCGTTTGTTTTAGGAGGCAGCGCACCGGCGGTGAAACAAAGCCTGGTCCTGCCGATGTCTGCGAAGTCGTGCGACCCTACAACCTGCGTCTCCGACTGCCAGGACGTGGGCTTCGCGTACGGAAACTGCGAAAACGGCAGATGCATCTGCACAAACTAGTGCCTCCCATTGTTTAAAACATGCAGTATATAGGTACTGACATAATATTTAGCATTTCTATCATGCGTTTGTTTGATGACCAATTAAATGACGAAGCTCGTCAATATAGTTCATAAGTAGGTACATATTAAGCTGTTGAAATATATGTTTTAAAATAAAACTATTTTTCATTACTCATACTCGGAAAGTAGGTCTGAAGTTGCCTGAGGAGCGGGTTGAAAGTAATACTTTTCCGCCCTAGGGAGAACCGCTTTCAACTGACAGCTGTCAAATTATTAAAAAAAACTAGTTCCATTTTCACATTTCTATGGAACCATGTTCCAACTTTTTCTACAGTCACTCAATTACAGCGCGATGTAAAATTTAAATAACATACAGTTAAGTATTTATATTTTAAATATACTACATATGTCGCCGCTAAATAGCTTAATTCGCCGTTCAATTAACAGCCTAGGCACTTAACTAAACAGCGCCGTTCAACTAACGGCCTGAATGATATTCAGCCGTATCGTCTATTACAACATTTAATAAACTGGCTGGCTAATTAGGCAACTGGTTGACATTTAAGTACTACAAAACTTTTTCAAAATACTACCCAAGCAGAACGACCTGGATGGGTTTAGGTTAGGGTTATTTTTTTTATGACCCCACAGAAACCCCACCCGGCTAATAGATTCGGTGGATCTAAAAAAAAAACGTAAAAAAACTAAGTACCTAATAAAATTATTCCATCAAAGTTGTTTTTTTCCGACGCCATATTGACCAAAGAGAATATAGAATATAGAGATATTGACAGTTTGGTGAGTTTTGGCGCTAGGTGGCAGAAAGTTGAACTAAATTGTAATGAACAGGCTAGGCAGGTAATTAAACGGCTAGGCAAGTAGTTAAACGTCATCGATCCAAGTCATTTGCCTAGCTGTTTGATCAAATGGCTGAATATCATTCAGGCCACTAGTTGAACGGCGCCGTTTAGTTAAGTGCCTAGGCTGTTAATTGAACGGCGAATTAAGCTAGTTGGCGGCGACATATACATTAAATTACTTAATTCTAATTTAGTTTCAACAATTTCTTTAAAATAACATAGATTTGGGCAAAATATTTAACGATGAAAATGAAAAATAATGGCTAAATAATTAAGTTGGCCGGCCAACGAAAAAAAAAATAGGCGGCAATCCGAGCTTAATTTTTTTTTGTTGTAAACTATTGTTCATACTTCCTTGTATAATTTATTTAGCCAATTCCTGTTTTTATTTTTACTTTCCTTGTATTCGTAATGAAAAGCACAGTGTTTACCTCGGTTGAAAGACTTATTTTGTCCCTCGATCTATTGGCGACCTCGCTACGCTACGCCTCGCTACGCTCAAAATAAAAATCATCGGACAAGTTGCGTCGGGTCCAAATAAATGTGATAAAATAATGCGACATAATGACGGAACCATGTTTTTTATACAGTTCCCGCGTTAAACAGGATTTTTCAGTTGTTGCATGGTACCCCTAGCCTCGGTAAGTTGTGCCAGCCCCTAGGCAGATCGGGCCTTGCCTAGTTAAGCATTCGGCCGCTTAGTGAGCCTCTCCTTAATATTCTTCGGGAGACTTGGACAGGATACTCATAGGTGGTGTTGTTGATTACTTCCTTATAGTTCGAAGGTCGAAGTGGCTTGCTTGATGCGATTAAATGTATCTTATCGTGATCTTACTTATTCTAATACCTATAGCCCTATAGGCACCGCCGCTATTGGGCACTAAAGACAACTGAATATTATTACTCCCTCACCTTTAATTAATGTATGCTGTAGAGAAAAAGATTCAGTGAGGTTATTCAATCACAAAAACTTCATACCGGTGGCTTTTTTTGAGAATATAATTTAAGAACGCAGTCATATAGTTTATACTCAAAACTACAACCTTTCGTAGATGTAGGTTAATTACTCTCCAAAAAAATATTCTTCTTACGGTGCGAGAGATTTCTGACTAATATTAGCCCTTGAAATTCTTATAAAATATAATATATGTCTATACATCTATACAAATAAATAAAATTGGAGTGTCTGTTTGTAATATCAAAGTAACACCTTTTCACTAAATGCATATAAAAGTACATACGACACCTATAACAAAAACGCGATTTAAAAAATTTTTGTCTGTCTGTCTGTCTGTGTGTTTGTTCCGGGTAATCTCCAAAACGGCTGGACCGATTTCGACGGGACTTTCACTGGCACATAGCTGATCTTATAAGGAGTAACTTAGGCTACTTTAATTTTAGAAAAACAATTAGGGTTCCGCGTAAAAAAATAAAAACACATGAAATCAAAGAGTATCTCGGAAACGACTGGACCGATTTTGACGGGACTTTCACTGGTAGATAGCTGTTGTTATAAGCAGTAACTTAATAATAATAATAATATAAGCCTTTATTTCAGACACAAAATATTTATCTTAAATTACTAGTTGTGAGTCGACATCGACAACTTGGTCTGTTTGCCCAGCTTTGGCAAAGGCCTCCTCCAATTTCTTCCACTCCACTCTGTCCCTTGCTGTTCTCGTCCATGTTTTCCCAGCTATGGCCATTATGTCGTCTTCCCATCGCCTAGATGGTCTGCCGCGTTTCCTTGTTTTATTTCTTGGGTACCAGTATATAATGGTTCTATTCCATTTTTCGATGCCTCTTATGGTGTGTCCTGTCCAATTCCACTTGAGGTTCTTTATTTTAGTTATGACATCGATCAATTTTGTGGTTTTCCTAACAGTCTCGTTGCGCACCCGATGTATTTTTCTTATATTAAGCATGCTCCTTTCCATTGCAGTCTGGCAGCTTTTTAACTTATTGGAAAGTCTTTTCGTGAGGGCCCAGGTCTGGCATCCGTAAGTAAGAACCGGGAGCACACATGTATTATACAGTTTTCTTTTTATAAACATGCTCACTTCTTTGTTCTTCATAATTTCTTTGAGGCTCCAATAGCTTTTCCACGCTTTACCGATCCTTATTTCTATTTCTTTTGCCATAGTATTGTTTGGTGATATCAATTGGCCAAGATAGGTGTATTCTTTCGTGTATTCAATTTTTTGGTCATTTATAGTGATTGGTTCTTCAGTTGCATTCGTCATCGCTTTAGTTTTTGATACATTTATAGTTAGGCCCACTTCATTACTTTCTCTGACCAGATCTATGAGCATGTTTTGGAGATTCTCCTTAGTTGACGCAAATAGTATAAGGTCATCTGCGAATCTAAGATGGGTCAGTTTTTCACCGTATATATTTAGACCGTATTCATCCCAATCCATTTTACGGAAAATATCTTCCAGAACTGCTGTGAATAGTTTTGGTGACAAAGGGTCACCCTGGCGTAATCCTCTTTGTATTCTTATTTCTTCTCCTTCCTTTTCTAGTTTTACTTTTGCCGTGCTGTTTCTATATATGTTTCTTAAGATTCTTGTATATTTATCTTGTACTCCTTGATTTTTTAAGCTTTGCCAAATTTTTTCGTGTTCTATTGAATCAAACGCTTTGCAATAATCCACAAAGCAGCAGAAGAAATGTGTGTTGTACTCTTGATTCTTCTCAAAAACTTGCCTCACTACGTGTACATGATCTAGGGTTGAGTATCCACTTCTAAAACCCGCTTGCTCCCTCGGCTGGTTTTCGTCAAGAGTTATAGTTATTCTTTTGAGAATAACCTTCGCAAAGACTTTGTAGACATTGGACATGAGGCTGATCGGTCTATAGTTATTTATTTCATGTTTGTCTCCCTTCTTATGTAACAGCGTGATTGTTGATTTCGTCCATTGTGCTGGAATTGTTTCAGTGTGAAGTATATCATTGAATATGTATGTGAGTATTGGTGTTATAATTTCCTTGCATTCTATCAGAAGTTGGTTGCTGATTCCATCTGGTCCGGGAGCTTTGTCTTTTTTCTGCGTTTCTATTGCCCTGCTCACTTCTTCTTCCAACAATGGAGGTATGCAGTCGTTGTTGTCTAGGGTTGTTTTTTATATATGATTCTTTTTTGAGTATAGGTCTTTAAAGAAATTTGTGGCGATTGATATTATATCTAGTCTTTTGGTTTTATTTTTCGCTGTATTATCTTTTAAATTAGGTATCCAGTCGGTTTTTTCGATTAGATATTTGATAGCTTTTTTGATGCCTCCTGTTTTGGCAATGTATTGCTTAAATGTTTTTAGTCTACGATGTTGTCGGTCTTTTCTTATTTGTGATTTTATTTTTTTGCTTAGGCTGGCAATCTGATTCCTCACTTCTTTTGTTTTTTGTTTTGAATGTAACAATGTATTTCGTTTTTCCAGTAGGGTTTTCGTAATATTTGTTAGAGTATCTTGATTTGGTTTCCCTCTAGAGTTTTTGTTTTCTGTCTTTGTAGTTAGTATTTCATGTAGTAAGCAGTAACTTATGCTACTTTTATTTTAGAAAAATAAATTTAAAAAAAAGGGTCCTTTCGCGCGGGCTCAGAACGAGGGAGCGGGCTTTTTTGTTAAGTTAAATTCCACGCGGACGAAGTCGCGGGCTCAGCTAGTAGTATATATAGTAGGAAATCCGTTGATTGTCTGCAACCAGTTTTCATTAAATAACCCCCCCCCCCCATTTCACATACCCATTGGAACATAAAATCTAGCACTCAAAATGAACAATAAACACGCTTCTAGCAAAATAATTGCCACTAAACAATTTTATGTGGGCACATAAAATCCACAACGTAAGGAAACTCAGGTAGAGACATTAATAATAATTGTATTAATCACTACATTACACACGTGCACAGGTGCACAGAGCACGTCAAACACCATGTGTTCACTGCTGAGGCAGTGCCGTTGTCTTATGCAAATTATTCACAGAAACTAAATGGAAGGTAATGGATATTGCACGTACGGTGTTATGCACCTGTGCGACATGAGCCAATCGCAATGCGATGTTGCGTTCGAACGGCCAATCACGTCTCATTTCAACGGTCTTGGGTCTGTGATTAGAATTGGTAAGTGCATAACTAGGAGTGGGATCGTATGAATATTACAAGATAACTAGAAGCCGGTAACACATTTACTCAAATTATTATTTATAAGTAGTAAGAGGGACATTGGGAGTATTCGGTATCACAAGTTATTTAGTTGATACAGAAATAAATAAATATCGCCAGACAGACACACCAACTGTACGGTCCCAAATTAAGCAAAGCTTGTACTATGGGTACCGTACAATGGACTGGGGGCGATCCCAGTAATACCCAGACCAGGGTAAATTACGAAAAGGCCATTTACGAAATTTGCCCCGGCGGGAATCGAACCCGCGACCACCATGTGCAGTGAGCCGAGCGGCCTACGCTCGAACCACTACGCCAAGCGGTCGTCAAACCGCAATATCTTGGTATTTTTATCGACCGTTTAGTGTGTTCTTCAAGTTCACCAAAATATTTAGCTGTGAATGACGTCATCTTCTCCATAAAACAAACGGCCTATTTTATCTTGCTACCAATCTACGCCTTATTTATAATCTGATCAAATAGATTTATGAACCAAATCTCGAAATAATGTTTAAATGGAATCGAAGTTGATGCATTTGGTATTCCTCAATTGTTGTTCATGACAAAATCAACTATTCTGATCCCATTCTAATATCCTGATAGGACTTAACAAAATTGCAACCTGAAACTCTCGAATATGGCTCCTGATTAGGAGCCTTAATTTCAGCCTTAATTTTTTATTTACCTATCATAACATAAAGTGATTATCCTCTTGGTTATGCTATGAAGCAGGCCCGTGTGCTTCTTCATTTCCTGTCGACTTGAGCTGAGATGGGGGAAGTTGAGAAAATTATGCGATCCTATTGGTCGAAGCGGGTGGGCCCGCTTCATAGACAGCCAAGTGGACGGGCACCCTTAACCTCGCAATCAATGACCCGTGGCGCTCATTATTGAGTTTATCTTCCTAATATTTTATGTTAAAATCATACAATCATAACATCAGGTTTGGAAAAAAAAGACTTAGCTTCAAGTGATTGAAAAAAATATGAAGATCTGAATTAACAAAGCCAGTACCTACTTATAATGGTTGGTTAATTTATACCTAGTGAATCATTTAGGTATTGTTATGTGAACTAAGTTTCAGTGTTAAACTGCAAGAAAATTTGCTAAATTAGTTTTATATATGTATCACACGCAGTTCACGGCAACTGTGTGAGCGAGACGTATTAGATTTACGCGGGAGTGACAGAGACAGGTAATAACAGGTCATTGTACGAAATTCTTCGTGTTAACAAAAAATAAAAAATGTTCGGTAATTAAGCATATACTGGACTGATTTTTTTAGTCAAGTATTTGCAATATTTTTTTATTATATTTATTGACATATTGAATTTGATATTAAATACTTTTGATCCAATAACCAGCTCGGTGAAGGTCGTTCTATACCGGTATCCTATACTATGAACAAAAAAATAAGGTTTACGAAAAACTCTTTAAAATTGCTCTAATTTTAAACTCTGTTAATTTAAAATGGCACTAATAATAAAGATTTTTCACAAGATGGTAGTTCAGGTTGTTGGAAGGGGAATAAAGACGTCATTCAGAAACTAGTCTGAGCTAACCTAGGTACTACGTTCATTTAGGAAGTCATTAACTTCGTTTATAAGCTTAAAAATTATAGTTTATCATGTGTTTGCATTGCTTTCATTTGATTTCATTGATTAATACGATTAACTTCATCATCATCATCATCAGCCTATGCTTGTCCACTGCTGGACATAGGCCTCCCCTAATGAGCGCCATAGCGCCCTGTCTTCAGCTTGCCGCGTCCAGCATCTGCTTGCAGTCTTTCGCAGATCGTCATCCCACCTGGTCGGAGGGCGTTCTACACTACGTTTGCTGAGTCGAGGTCTCCACTCAAGAACACGTTTACCCCAGCGGTTGTCGGTTCTTCGCGAGATATGGCCAGCCCACTGCCACTTCAGCTTGCTAATTCTTTTCGATTAACTTTATTATGGCGTATTTTTTTTTTCATAGCTGTTATAGTTGATAATATCATAGAAGATTCAGGTCGTTACATTAAAGTCATTAAAACAACGAATGTTAGTTAGAGGGTTTTATGGAACAAAAAACTCATACATTGAAATTATTGACCTTATCGATAGGTCATAGCACCTTTTTTGGAAGAGCTAGAAATTAGGGAGTTTTTACTAAAATTTCGTGCAGTAAGGACTACATATTTTTCCATACAACGCGCAGGTGCCGGCATCCTTCCCCCGAAAGTTGCACGACTCTCTGCAGTACTTTTCACAAATAGCTATCGTGTTCATCTTCGCTGCGATGGTTACTGAAACAACAACTGAATTTGTCTATCACAGTACACGGTAATGATGTCACGTGAGTATTGCTTTGCGCATCGTCTTGCATCATCACTAGAGGTTCCGGGTTCAATCCTCCATCCTGGCTTTTAAACTAATTACGTGAGCCTTCTCCTAGTCTAACATTTATGGAAGGGCTTCTAAAGACAACTTGCAATACTAAAAATCCTCCATTTCAATTAGGAAGTCGTTTTTTTATGTAACAGAGTCAGAAAACAAGTGTTCAACCAGCCTGATGTTAAGTAGTTACCGTAGCATATATATACTTGCAAAGCCAATGGCATTGATCGCCCGGAGCCGACTTGAAGGGGAATGGGATAGAGGGAGGGGAAGAGAGGAGTTGGGCTCTCTCAGTCATTGTACGAAACACGACTATAATTACTACTACGCAGAATTTTCTGAGTGGGTGGAACTACCCTGGTCCAGCTAGCTCATATATAATAATAATAATAAAATAATCGTTTATTTGCATAAATAAGGTACAGAAGGTTGGTAACATGTACAAAATTGTTCTCTTATTCAGCTTTTAATTTCGGCGTGCAAATTAAAAAACTATTCAATTAAATATTCAATTTTATTTTATTTTGATCATAATCATGCTGGCATTAAACCGATTATCCCATTAAATTGTATTGTTGAATTAAGTGACAAATAATGAAAAAAAATAAAATTAATAATACTTAATCACAAATGTCAATAATAATAATTTCAATAATGGAAGACATTTTCCATACAAAAATAATAACAAAGATATATTTTAAAATTTACGGGCAATTGACAAATCTTACTTACTTATTTATAATCTAAAAAATCATGCACACTATAATAGTACATTGTTACACAAGTGGTGAAAGTGACTTGTTTGGTCCCGAGACGGGGTTTGGCGCCCGAGCGTAGCGAGGGCGCTAATAGTTCGAGGGACAAAATAATTATTTCACCCGAGGTAAACACTGTGCTTTTCATTACGAATACAAGATAAGTAAAAATAAAAAAACAGGAATTGGCTAAATAAATAATATAGGGAAGTATGAACAATACTCTACAACTCGAAAAAAAAAAGATCGGATTGCCGCCTATTTGTTTTTTTTTCGTTGGCCGGCCAACTTCATTATTTAGCCATTATTTTTCATTTTCATCTTTAAATATTTTGCCCAAATCTATGTTAATTTAAAGAAATTGTTGAAATTAAATTATAATTAAGTCATTTAAAAATATATATTCTTTAATTAATACTTAACTTTATGTTATTTCAATTTTAATTTTAAAATTTAATTTAATTTTAAAACTAGCAAGATTTTATGTGGGGGGCTCTATGCGAAATAGAATGCCGCCATTAAAATGCGTTTAAATAAATTCAGTATAAAAGACCTCATTTCAAAATGACCATTATTGTATAAAAATATTTTATCCACAGAGGTTCACTAAATAATTGTTCATCTCTACTTCTGTCTATATTTACACGTGAATACGTTTTTGATTTTTGGGTTCTTTAGCAAAATATTACTTAGTTTTTCTATAAGAAAGTATAATACATAAAACTATTTCATTAAAAATAACTATTCAAGTCACCTATGACATGTTTATCAGGGTCGACTATTTCAGAGAAATATAATGAAAATAAACAATGAAAAGTTTACACGTAGTAAATTAAAAAGTAACACCGAGACGATAGTAGCTGATAAAACTCTTGTTAACTCATTAGTTTATATCGTTTAACCACATTTTTAGAACAATTATTAAATTATAACATTTCCACTAACCTTGCGCACATAGGCTAAATATCACAATTAATAAAATGAATAGTCCAGTTTTATTCATTTTAATACTCCTTTGTCGGTAAAACTTGTAATTTCGCACAGTGCTCAACACCTAATGCTGCAAAACCGTGTTTTTATATTTATTTATTTACACGCTCTGTTTATGATTTTCTGCACACCCCCTACTATTTCTATTTAAACTGTATCGCAATGTAATGTGAACATTACACCTCTGTTGATATTTTGTTAAGGGCGTGTCGACGGCGCGCGGCGCCGCGCGCCTGAGACGCTGGGCAGTGCAGCAGTATCCGTCACAGCATTGGGTACGCCGGTGGCTGGTGCAGGGGCGGCAAGTGGCACAGCAATAACACCTGCGTTGTATCTACACCCAGGTGTATAACAAACAATATGCTTGTAGTCGCTCGTTAGATTATTTTTTTCAAAAATATTCATTTATCTTATCTCAGATAGTATAATATTGACGCATTCCGCTATAATTGTCGTAACTCCAAATCACGTACTTTTGGCAATTAGGAAAAAACAATAGCACATCATTACCCTAGGGGTGAAGGTAACTTATCTAGTCCCGAGGCGGGGTATCGGGGACAAAATAAGTCTTTAACCCTAGGTAAACACTGTGCTTTTCGTTACGAATACAAGAAAAGTAATAATAAAAATAGGAATTACCTAAAGAAAAAATGAGTGAACAAGGAAGTATAAACAATGCTCTACAACTCGAAAAAACAAATGAAGATCGGATTGCCACCTATTTTGTTTTTTTTCCGATGGCCGGCCAGCTTCGTTATTCAGCCATTATTTTTCATTGTGATCATTGAAAAAAATGTTAATATTTTGCCCAAATCTATTTTATTTTAAAGAAATCGATGAAACAAAATTATAATAAAGTCATTTAAAAAATATTACTTAAATTTATGTTATTGCAATTTTACATCGCGCTGTAATTGAGTAACTGTAGAGAAAGTTGGAACATGGTTCAATAGAAATGTTCAAATAGAACTAGTTTTTTTATATAATTTGACAGCTGTCAGTTGAACGCGATTCTCCCAAGGGCGGAAAAGTATTACTTTCAACCCGCTCCTCAGGCAACTTCCGACCTACTTTCCGAGTATCAGTAATGAAAACTATGTTACATAACTCTTTATATACTTATAAAAATACGTTCCTGGAAGAAAGTTCTTAAATATCGGCAATCCTTTTCGTCATTTATGTATCGTCATGTATAAAAGTTAATAAAGAAGTTAGCATGGAATTACATCCCTGAACACTAAAAAAAGTATTTACCACGTATAATTAAATAGCCTGGTAACAAACATACGCAGTATAAGCCACTTAACTATAGGTATACCAGGGTAATTTTTCTTGTTGTAAAACCATTTTTTTGTTAAATATGTAAATACTAGCTGAGCCCGCGACTTCGTCCGCGTGGAATTTAACTTAACAAAAATTTAATTTACCATTTACGAGACGATGTTTCGTGTTTTATATACCTACTACTATCGCAAAAGCCTGCTCGCACGTTTTGAGCCCGCGCGACAGGCAGCATTTGTGATCTTTGTTTTGGTTTTTCTAAAATTAGGTAGCCTAAGTCGCTCCTTATAACATCAGCAGACACACACAGATAGTTTTTTGTGTAGATAATACAGTCATATAGTTTATACTCAAAATTACAACCTTCTGTAGATGAAGATATATTACCTTATTATGAAAACGATCTCTATTGAAGCGAAGCTTCTTTACGGACGTTCGGGGCGCTCGCTACCCGGGCACTAAAACGGTGAAAAGCGTAACGCGTAACGCGTAACGCGTGACGCGTGACTCGTAACGCGTTACGCGTTAATATAATATATCTAATATCTACTGCAAAGCTTCGCTTCTTTCGGGCGTCCCTAGACGGCACTGATTTTTTTTAAAGCGTTTGGTATTCTTCATTTGTTGTTCATGGCAAAATCAACTGTTCTGATCCCATTCAAATATTCTGATACAAAATTGCAACCTCAAACTGTCGAGTAAAGTTTAGTTCATCCATCAGTCTTAATTTTGTATGTACCTATAGATTAGAGTGATTATCCTCTTGACTGTGCTATGAAGCAGGCCCGTCTGCTTCGAACAATATCATCGCGTCATTTCCTGTCAACTTGAGCTGAACTGGGAGTAGTTGAGGAAATGATGCGATCCTATTGGTCGAAGCGCGTGGGCCTGCTTCATGGACAGCCAAGTGGACGGTCCACCTTAACCCCGCAATCAATGACCCGTGGCGCTCACTATTGAGTTTATTTTTCTCATATTTTATGTTAAAATCAATAAAATCATAATATCGGGTTTGTAAAAACAGACAAGCTTTAAGTGATTGAAACATTTATTAAGATCTGTATTAACAAAGCCAGTAAGTAACTATTTATAATGGTTGGTTAATTTATACCCAGTGGTTGGATCCATTTGCAAGTATCGCGATTTGTATTGAAACCAAGCGTGCCAAATTTTTAACACCTACTGTGACGTCACAGATGGCGGGAAATCCAAACCGATGCTGTCGATGGCCCTCCGCCCGCTACGATTCTCTCGAGTGATTATCTCGCTTATACTCATATTTTTATATCTGTAGTCGCGAGGACTGTAAGTTATCGGCGACCAACCTTGACGCTTGGTTTTCGTACACGCTAAGTACATACATTTGCGTTATCTATGTAAATCTATATCTGTGGGTCTAACTATGTTATGTATGGGTGAAATCGTACTATTCTCTGAAAAACTAAGGCCCCACTGCCGTAGAACATTTACACATCCTGGCTGACTTCATGCAGGTGCCGAGACTCTTCCCCTGCAAGTTACACATCTCATTGCAGTCCATTCGACACATATTTCTTTTGTTTATTATCGCTGCGATGGTTCCTGAAACAAAAATGTCAAATTTGTCTATGATAGTACACGGTAATGGTGAAACGTGGGGATTGCTTTGCGTACCGTCTTGAATCATAATTAGAGGTGCCGGGTTCTATCCCCCATCCTAGTTGTTAAACTATTGACGTGAGCTTTCTCCTTGTCTATGATTTATGTAAGGACACTAAGGACAACTAGTATTTAGATAACCTGGCAATTCTAAAAATCCACCGTTCAACTTAGTTTTCTTTTAAATAACAAAGTCGGAAACAATCGTTCAACCCGGCTGATGTTAAGCAGTTACCGTAGCATATAGATGCTTGTAATACGAATGCCATTGCTCAGATTGCCTCTACCACCTTAAGTTATTTAATTTGAAATTCGTTCTCTTATCGGTGATGACTCTCCCAGTTTTACAAAAAGCAAATTTTGTTACCTCGCAATTTTAAAAACAGCTGTAGAGCCTAGGCCGTATAGTGTGGATAATAACGTCAACTGCTTATCACCATACAAACCGATTACCAGTTTTATTTAACCGGTTAAACAAGGTCTCTTGCATAGCTGTGAACCGTAACTAAATTGCAATTTTAACTAAAGTTATATAAAACACAAAGTTTATTCCAGATCTTGAAACAATTGCATGGACTGTAACTAAAATTAAAATTATTGACCTATGATATTGATACCAATAATATATATATTGAATGAAAATATACCTTGTCCAATATTTAATTCAATTTAAATGCAATTTCAAAGTAAGATTGGTCTCGGCTATATGTATGTACCCGTTACACAATATCGTTAAAATAATATCGCTGTTATCTAGGTATCGTTTTAAATTTATGTTTATTTATATTCCCATTTAAACCGTACCAAATGATTAGTTTTCCGGGGATGTACCGACCGTTTTCTAGTTATCTCGCGGATGAATAACCTAAAAGACTTAGAATTACTCTGTAAACTAATGAAACCATAAAAACGAACTAAGTAATATCATCAATGTGAAAGTTTGTATGTTCGGATGTCTGTTACTTAACACGCAAAAACAGCTGGACGGATTTGAATAAAATACAGCACACATATAGTTCATGACCTGGATTAACACATAGGATACTTTATTTAAGTCCACGCGAATGAAATTGTGGACAGAAGCAGGTATATCGTTTTTAAATGTTCTAATGTATTACTTCGTTTGTTCCAGGAGACAAAGCACCGGTAGCGAAACAAACCCTGAACTTCAAGATAGCTCAGTCGAAGTGCGAAGACTACTGCGAAGAAGTCTGCCTACAAGGAGGCTTCAGCTCGGGCGTGTGCGTCGATGACGATAATACCACGTTTTGCCACTGCACATAAATTGGTTAATAAGTGCAAATTATGTTTTATATAATAATAACAATCAAGTGTTTATTTGTCTACACATAATATATTTTGTACCTTATAACATGTAAGACCGTAAATTAAACAAATAATGCAAGGAGCATGTGTCTGAGTTAGGCTTAGCCAGTATAAGATCACCAGGACCCCACCCCATGGATACTGCATAGATATTATTATCTTACAAGTTACAAATATATAATTATTTTAATACTATCTATGCATATGTGTTTAAATATAGCTTTTAAAATAAACCTTTTTTCATTTGTGTAGGATTAAAATGAAGACCTTTTCTCTAACTCAATAGACCTAATTCCCATGTCCCGTTCAAATTTTTACTTACATACAACTAACAGGGCCAATAAATGTATATTTTTCATAAATATAATACGGCTACATGTGAGTATATGAGATCGTCACCATCGAATCGTTTCGGGAGAGAATCCATGTGATGGTTGGATGTGATAAGGTTAGCCTTTATGTTACAAGTAAGCTATATTCCTAGTTTTATTAAGACACAACTAGTCTGTAACTATGTAGATTAATTAGACATGAATACAAATAAATCGATTCAATATTTCTTGTTGACATTTTGATTTCTGTGTTGTGATTTTTATGTAATGTGGTAATAATAATAATTTTATTTTGCTCAAAACAATGGTATAAAAAGGTCTTACGTAGTTAATGAAGTTCAACATGTTTTTGTCGTACTAGAGGACATGCAAAATGTGTTATAATTACATCATAAGTTACATTATCATATCGATTATATTCGGTAAATTTGATTCCAAACATAGCGCGAATGCAACGTTTTTGTATTCTGAAAGCGATTTCTTTATGAGTTGAATTGCCCCAAAAAATAATTCCATATCTCAGTACAGACTCTATAAGTCCATAATATGCTGTGAGTACCGCATCAGTGTTAACTGTCGGGGACAGCTTATATAAGGCATATGTCAGGCTACTAATTTTTTTACACAAAGTAGCAATGTGGTCTTTCCAATTTAGTTTTTTATCTATAATTAAGCCGAGAAATCGAATACTGTCAACTTTATTTATAATATTATCTTTATAATGTATGTTGATATTTGAGGAATTGTGTAGCCTTTGACTAAAATGCATAATGTTTGTCTTTTTTAAATTGATTTTTAGGTTATTATTATTTAGCCAAGATATGATCGATGTCAATGAATTATTTATATCAGATTGATAGTTATTGATGTCCTTACATGCTATTGTAACAGTGCTTTGATATGGTGTACAAATAATTGAGTTTATTAGTCGAAAATAGTACTAAAGACATAAAAGGAGATGAAATAGTTTACGTAACCCCCAAGGAACTACGATGTAATTAGTTTTTGTCTCTATGGAAACAAGTTTCTTATTTGTGTGTACCTAATAAAATAACTTAATAGTTATTGTAGTAATATATTCACGTGACAACACAACAAAGTACAATAAGAACCTTCATATAAGGCACCATTCAGGAGATAAATATGTACAAAATGGAATAAATATAAAATGAATACAACAATTGGTTTATCATAACATATTGGAATGTGTAAAGATTCAATCATAAATACTACTCTTAGCAACGATAATAATCGATATATCGTTTGTTCAGACGATATACATAGATATATTATTCCGCCGTGTATCGTCTGAACGAACGATATTTTTGTATTGTTTGTTCAGTAATTGATACGACGGCAAAAAATATGGAATTAAGGGTAGGATTCGACACTACAAATGTCACGATAATATCGATTATCGTGGATTAATGGAATATTTTAAGAGTAGCACCCCTGATTTTATGTTAACTTCGCTTACAACAACGCTTACAATTCATAGAATTTTTTTTGAGAATATTTCGAGATTGCCATTTGTTATTTCTTTACTTAAATTAAGTACATTTCATTTACAGTATCGTTTCTATATTTATATAATCTATGACCAAAATATAACACCTGTGGTAAGGACGCGTTTTAAGGACGGAATGCCATAAGTAAATGGCAATATGATTTGTAATAGTACATTGTTACCCTAGGTATGAAAGTAACCTAGCTCACCCGTGGTAAACACTGTGCTTTTCATTACGAATACATGGAAAGTAAAAATAAAGACAGGAATTAACTAAAGAAAAAATGAGTGAACGAGGCAGTATGACCTATCTTTTCAGCGTCTCCGTAACCTTGAAAACACCAGGTTTTCCGTCATATGGGTCATTACCCGTGGGCACCAGTGGTGAGCAGATTATCTACGCCGATCGCACAGAGAAGACCAGGAGACAAGTAGGCTCATGGACTACTTAAGTGAGACGGCAGGCGTGGCCCAAGAGCGGTACCCTTCCGCGCAACTTGTGTTTCTGAGGGACTTCAATGCTCACCACCAAGAGTGGCTGTTCCCATACCAGAACACTGACCACGCTGGTAGCCAACTTTATGAGTTGTCCTTGACATTTAATCTCAGCCAGCTGGTCCATGACGCGACACAGCCAATTGCCTAGACCTTCTGCTGACTACTGATCCAGACCGATATTCAGTGTCGGTATCATCACCGTTGGGTAACTCCGACCTCAGTCTGGTGAAGTCAGTATCAACATATTCTCCACCCGACCTAAGCCCGAGAGGCAACCTTCGTATATGGTAATACTGTTCAGCAGATTGGGATGAGATTCCTGGCATCCTATCCTTGGCAGCAAAAATGTTTCTCTTCTGGCGACCCCTCAGTCACTGCGGATGCCGTTACAGAAGTTGTGCCTCAATTTATGGAATATTTTATCCCATAAGGCGTCAATAGCCTAGTGGTTGGAGGGGCCGCTCTCGTAGCTGAGAGGTTCGGGATTCGATCCCCATCCTGGCCATTAAACTATTGATGTGAGCCCACTCCTAACACAAGCATTAGCTTAGCTGGAGGGGCTAACTGGATTACTAGTAATGTGATTAACTCACATTGCTAGTAAAAAAAAAAATACTGACGCACAGATGTCCGGCAAAGCTCGCCCATGGTTTGGAGCTGAATGCAGACGTGCGGAAGCGCTGAAGCATGATGCATTCCTATCTTGATTTATAAAAACCCAGAGGTGCGAGCCGGGATTTGAACCCAGGCCCTGGAGCCCGCAAGACGCGTGCTTAACCAATCGGCTATCACTACTTTTGCTGATGTAAAGTGAATGGGTTCATTTTACTTTAACAAAGCTTAACTATTAGTTGCGAAACATTTGCATCGATTTATATAATTACTAGCTGTGCCCGCGACTTCGTCCGCGTGTAATTTAACTTAATAAAAATTTCGGGATCATTCATCCCCTATTTTATGCCCTTGGGGGTAGAATTAATCAAAATCATTTCTTAGCGGATGCCTACGTCATAACATCTACCTGCATGCCAAATTTCAACCCGATCCATCTAGTGGTTTGTGCTGTGCGTTTCTAGATCACTATGTCAGTCACCTTTGAGTTATATAATATTTGATTGAGTTTTATATATTTAGATATTTTATTAGATCTGTATCTTTGGACAACACAAAATAGATACAAATTATAAGTCATTGTACATTTTAACTCTAAGGTTTAAAATGTTCATGAGGATGGCCATTTTATTTTAATGATTGACAAGCTAACGTATTTTGAACCCCGACGGAAAACGAGGGGTGTTACAAGTTTAACATGTGTTACTGTGTGTCTGGCGAATGGCGAAGCTTTGATACAAATATTAGTACCTACTTATATTAAACTTAAAGAGCCAATACATTATTTATATATTATACATTTCTTTCCACTTCTAGAATGTATTTTTCTTGTTAAAGAGTTTATCCATCTTTGTCTACCGTTTCGAGAATACAATATTTTATTTAAATTCTGACTTCTCACTGTGTACCAGGAAAAACAGGACTGCCTTAATTAGCTTATTCTACTTAATAAGCATCCTGTTTATTGAAACTTAGCCTAATGTTATTAATTTTAATAATATTAATTATTATTAATTAATACCTTCCTCATAATAAGACCGTCTTGTTTTTTCCTGGATTACCTTGATTAATAACCAAGTACCTAATTCGATCATGCATTGAAATTGAACATTATATTAGAAAATTAAGAGTGTCAACTAGAAGTGAGAGGGACACAACCCTACCCAACCATCTCCCTCGGCTGATTTTTCTGTCTAAAGAAGTTATAAAGTATAATACCTATACCTCTTGGTATCTAAATCACTATTTTGTGGCTATTTTATTTCCATTTCGACTTAAAATTCATAAGTCATTGACTACTACCTAGCCATCATAAATTTGCTGATAAAAGAAATACATTTTTCACTTCACTTCACTTTTAAAAAAAATGGCTTTCATCGTTAGGTAGTCGATGATTTTGCCAACAACGGGGTTTTATGGGACTGATGGTCGGTAGGTGAGGCTGTTTTTGTGAAAATGATAATATAGAAATTGGGTTGTACGGTTGAAAATTGCCCAAATCATGTCCCATGAACAGCATTGTGCTGTCGTCAGCAAACAGTGTCATTTCATAGTCAGTAATCTTCGGTAGGTTATTGGTTTAAATTAATAAAAAAACAAAATTATAATCGGTTCATCCGCTTGGGATCTACGATGCCACCGACAGTCACACAAATACACATGTTAAATTTCTAACACCCCTCTTTTATCATTGGGGGTTAAAAATAGAGGACCTAGTACGCTACTTTGCGGTACACCACACTGAGCAACACAAGGGTGAGTCGCATAAGTGTCTTCTGAGAAAATAATTGGATTCATTCTAGTTACTTCCGTTATTTAGGGTCTATCTGTGAGATAAGATTTTATTAGCTCATACACACTGCTTGACACTCCGTATGTGTAAATGTTATGATCAACACGGTCATCAGGTCCTGCATTCGATTCCCGTGTTTGCAATGTCGTGGGAACCAAAGTTATCGACATAGCTCAAAGAATTAGCAAGCTGAAGTGGCAGTGGGCTGGCCATATCTCGCGAAGAACCGACAACCGCTGGGGTAAACATGTTCTTGAGTGGAGACCTCGACTCAGCTAACGTAGTGTAGGACGCCCTCCGACCAGGTGGCATGAGGATCTGCGAAAGACTGCAGGCAGATGCTGGATGCGGCAAGCTGAAGACAGGGCGCTATGGCGCTCATTAGGGGAGGCCTATGTGCAGCAGTGGGCTGATACAGGCTGATGATGTTGATGATGAGACATTTATCTATCGGCAAGACATCGCAGCTACCCCTCCAGGGAACGCAGGTGTGATGATACTAATATCCGACTGGGTCTCGTAAGTAGGTAGGTTCTTACCACTAACTGAAACTTGATCGTTTAACAGACCTAAACAACGACGAATTGATGAAAATTATATTATATTTAGAATATGTATATGTAGAGTATATGTAGCTTAAACACAACGATCGAATTATTGAAACCGCGGACAGATAGATATTGAAGATCGAAAAAAGGGGGAGGTTGGTATGCATTTATTTTAACATTTTTTTTACTAGGCTATTGACGCTTATTGAACTATATATATATTATGTTCACCTATTACTCCCTCAATTGTAGACCGATTTTGTGAATTCTTCTTTTGTTTGAAAGAGTATACTCCCCAGATGGTCCTCCAAAGTGTTATCAATACCAATTCAGTAGCTTAAGAGATATATGGATGACTTACGGTCATCACGAGTTCAAAACGTACGTTGTTTACCAAAAATACCCATATAAAAAAAAACAACTCTAGAACTCGCTTTTTATTATTATAACTTTAGTGCACCCAGGTTTTTATAAAGTCACTTTAATTTGATTATTAAAATATTTTAATTGGCAACTTTTATAAATAAACAATATCTCTACCAAACCATAACTAACTTTATTCCGGGGAAACAGGTCTCACTGTATCATAAATGTTATTGCTATGCGTATGTTACAGACCACTGGAGATAATTAATGACTAACGTGCATTGTTGCTATAAAAGCACAGTTTCTGATGTTACATTAATTATTCTGCAAATAGCTGTTGTGAAGAACAGTCGCGCTCTACTACCACCATGAAGTTCATGATCGTCGTGCTCCTCGCTGTCGTCCTTGCGGCGAACGCTAAAGTCATCACGCTGGTTGACATACTGAAAGCTTACGAACAAACAAACGCAATCGGTGAGCAAATTTTCTACAAACTCTACATCTGTATGTACAGATTATTTATTGATGATTATAAGTATATTTTAGTACATTTTGTTTGGCACCCCATAATAATCTTAAGCGCATGGACCAAAGAAATTATTACAATTTCTTCGGCGGACCTACTATTTGAGACTAGCTACCCCACGCGGTTTTCCCACGTAGAAATTTTAAACATAGCCCATATATCATCCAGGGACAATGTACCATCAACAAAGTTGACGCTTGATCAATTTTTAACGCTTTTCCCTTGCAGGCAGTAATCATAGAATGCCTCACCCATTATGTTGTTGTCCAATGAGACGAAAAGCGTCCGATGAGACAAAAGCCCTTTTTTTAGAAAGCCATTTATTTCGATGGTTTTTATGACCATGCTAGTCGCATGTGCTGCTGGTCACTGCATACAAAATGCAACCTTAAGGTGATCAAGCGTCGAGTTTGTTGTTGTACCTTTCTATCAATGAAAGTATTTTCAATATCGGAGCAGTAGTTCCAGAGGCAAACATACTTCCCTTACAATCACAAATAAATCACTTAACGTTTATAATAATAAAGTAAAGAAAGTTATCGATTTTAGTTTATCCCGTGGGAACGCGGCACCTTCTAGTGTGGCCCAAAATTGGTTTGGTTCTTGCCAAAATGCAAGGTCAAGACTGATTTGTAGCAACACTTAACCTTTCATAGTCCTTTGACTCAAAGCGTTTATTTTGTTAAGACCTAAGGGGGCACTTGCAAATTGTCATTTTTACATATTTTTCTTATATACAATGTGATCAGAACGCGACCTCGACTGTGAAGATCCAGCAAGATAATAAGCGGGTTTGTCTTAAATATAATAGCTCCAGTGTGTTGTCTTTGAGATGACCAAAGTTGCACAGCTAAAAATATATTTAAATAAAAAACATGAAGTGACTTCAAAAAAACCTGGGTGCACAAAAAAGACCGAAATAATAAATAATAATAAATAAAGTTTAGATGTTTCTTACTTACTCAAACACGCAAAAAAGGCTGAATGGATTTGGATTAAATGTGGAACACATAATATAGTTCATGATTAACAAACAGGATACTTCATTTAGGGCCTCTGCGCGTTTGTAGTGATACAGACGCGATACCTACGCACGCGAGTCAGACGCAGCCTGTAGACCTTTGTAGGATAAAAGCGCACCGTCGACGCACGTTACTAAAACGCGCGTTTAAGAAACGTGGTGTGCCCAGGCCATTAATTCCACGCGGACGAAATCGTGGACAGAAGCTAGTATAATGTTATTTATATTTTCTAATGTGCAACCTCATTTGTCCCAGGAGGCAACGCACCGGTAGTGAAACAAGGCTCGCCGACGCCTCTAATGTCGTGCAATGAAGCTGACTGCAAGGCATCCTGCCAAAAGTTAGGCTGCAAGACCGGATATTGTGTCAAAGGCCCTCGCGATAGCTTTTGTCGGTGCGCAATGTAATTTGGTTAATAAGTGCAAATTATGTTCAATATAATAATAATAATAACCACAGTGTTTATTTCTCCTAACAAGTTGATAAGGTAACATTATTGTAAGAACCTTAAATTAACAAATAATGTGAAGTGGAGTGATGAGCAGTGATTGTCGATTGGTTAAGCCCGCGTCTTGCGGGCACCAGGTCCTGGGTTGAAACCCCGGCTCGCACCTCTGAGTTTTTCGAAATCGATGTGCTGATCGTAATTTATATATGATTATCACTCGCTTACGGTAAAGGAAATCATCGTGAGGAAACCTGCATGTATGAGATAATCGAACCAATTTTCGAAAGACATCTAAAGAAAGTAATTGTTTTGAGTTTCAAATATATGACTTCATTCGTAAATTATATTTTCAAGAGTCGGAGAGATATTGCCTTCTTGGAATTCGCTCAGTGCGCACAGATGAGATCACACAGTTATCGTTATCGCTGCCCGCTGCAATTCATGGAATCGCTGTTTATCGGCAGGAAAAACTGTTTTAGGGCTCCGTGGTCAAACTAGGAACCCTTAGTAGTCCGTTTGTCCGTCTATCTGTCGACACAGTAATATTATTCAAAGACTTTTAGGGCAAGAAGGCTGAAACTTGGCACAAAATACAGTTTTAGTAGGTACCTACCGCTACAAACCTGTTTGTAATTTGCCTTGGTCTGGGTGTTACTGGGATCGCCCCCAGTCCATTGTACGATACCCATACTTACTTATATGCTTAGTTTGGGACTATACAGTTGGTGTGTGAGTCTGCTGATATGTATATTTATTATATTATTCTCAAGTGGGGTATTGTTAAATAGAATAAATGAATCATTGTTTATATTATTTCGAATTCTCGAAATGATAAATTGCACACCAATAGCTCTACCAAGCAATAAGAAACTTTATCCCGTAGCAACAGATGATATTTTGATACGAAATAAAGTATAATCTGACACATGTCAAATCCCGATTAGACCACTTGAGTTAACGAATGACCAACATGCATTATCTCTATAAAAGCATAGTTCCCGCTGTTATATTAATTATTCTCCGAGTAGGTGTTGTGAAGAACAGACGCGTTCTATTACCACCATGAAGTTCATGATCGTCGTTCTCTTCGCTGTCATCCTTGCGGTGAACGCTACAGCTTCCCAAAAATCAAACGGGATCGGTGAGCATATTTTGTATAAACTCTACATCTGTATGTACAGATTTATTATAAGAAGGTACTTTAGGAAATTTTGTCCAATAATAACCTCTATGCGCGTGGACCTTATATTTGAGACTAGCTACGCCATACGGTTTCACCTAAGTAGAATGTTAAACATAGCACCTGGGAATCCTGCTGTAACTTTCTATCAATGAATGATCGGAGAAGTAGTTGTGGGAGACATACTTGAATTGGCACCGACTCCAAAGTCGGTGCCAATTCAAGTAGGGGTAGGTTGGGAACTACTTAAGAAGTAGTCCTAACGGTATTAAGTTAGTGGCACCGACTCCAAATGAGAGAAATTACAAGGACCCTACTTATTTGTAGCTTTTTAGTGCACTCAGGTTTTTTAAATCACTTTTTTTTTTTGGAAATAATTCTTTTGTTGATTTTTTGGGGTTAAATAAGTATGCATGAAATTCCTGGTGACCCTCACACAAACTACTAGACCGATTTTGTTAAAATTTATATGGATATACCTAGTGTCTATATACCCTTCAAACAAAATAAGAGTTTTTAAAATTGGTCCACAATTGACAGAATCGGTGAAGATACATAAAAAGTCAGTTAAAAAATTTCCCCGTGCATCTTGTCATGCGGTCCCTCAGGCATGGATATACAATATGACATCCAGAGGTCAGCTGTCACAAAAAATAAATAAAAGTCTGTCAATACACAGTACTTTATCAAACCAATATGATAAATGTGAATGTTTGTTCCTCAATCACGCAAAAACGGCTGAACGGATTTAGATGAAATTCAGCACGCATATACCTCATAACCTGGATTAACATATAAAATACTTTATTGAAGCCCACGCAGACGAAATCGTGGACAGCAGCTAGTATATCTTATTTATATTTTCTAATGTACAACTTCCTTTGTCCCAGGAGGCAGCGCACCGGTAGTGAAACAAGCCTCGCCGATGCCTCTGAGTTCGTGCGATGATGCTGCGTGCATCGCAAACTGCCTAGAAGGAGGCTACAACACTGGCCATTGTGTCAATGGCTCTGGCGCTGGCTTTTGCCAGTGCTCAATGTAATCAAAGTAATTTATATGTTCAATATAATAATAATAATAATACAAAGTGTTTATTTCTCCTCGCATATATATATATGTATAGGTTCTCAAGTTAATGAGGTAACACATGTAAGACCGAATAATTAACAAATAATTAGAGTTTGGCTAAGACTGTATTTGACCACCAGGATTCCGCTACTGAGATTAGAAACTATTAGTATAATAAAAAAAATGAAAACAATTAACCTGACTAAAATAATTCTAACAGTGATTTTTACCTGTCCAATTTAACTGACAGCTGGTCGTGTCCAAAAGCCAAGCGCAGAGTGACTCGCTGATCGTTTTATACTTTTATTCGGTCCAGTTAGGTGGGTAGTAGAGTTTTCTAACAGTACTGTAAGTACAAGGCCCGTGGACAGTTGTCGCGCCTGTTTGGTTAACAAGGGCTAAAACAAACAATACAATAGTTAAGTAGGTACCAAAGTCAGCCGCCATGTAAATCATGCGCTTTAACTTTACTATTAATTCTTTATCTTTATATCTAATGTACCACTTAGTTTAGGAGCCGTACTCTCTTACGGTATAATGTAAACTGTTTTGTTCCTCCTCTTATTCCTGAGCACCCCAACGGAGCCCTATGATGAGCCTCCAAACACGCCACTACAGCTTTGCCCTTCCACCAGAACTCTTGGTGCCCAAGAGTCTTGGTACTTAGTACTTACTCTCTCGTAACCTCGGCCTTCAATTCTCTATTGTCGTGAATATGGCTGTTTTAAACTACAAAAGAGCGGATAATCTTAAAACGGCTGAACCGATTTCCATGAAACATAGCTAAGAACACTCACGATCTAAATACCTTTCTAACAAAAAAAAAAACAAAACTAAAATCGGTTCATCCGCTTGGGCGCTACGATGCCACAGACAGATACACAAGATACACAGATTCACAGATACAAATGTTAAACTTATAACACCCCTCTTTTTTCGTCGGGGGTTAAAAAGAAGAGCAGCGAAAAAAGTAAAGTCGCTTTCAATTTAACTTTTAGACTTTTAAACCAGATTGGCGAATCCAATGATAGCGAGTCCCGAACGGCGTTCAGCTGTGAAAATTGTCGAAGCGAGTTTATAAGAATTTTATCAAAGTTACACAGTTTGTGAAGTATTTGTAGACATTTTTAAATACTTACCTGAATTAGTTTTACACTTAAGAATTTCGAAAACTTCAACGCAGATAAGTACCTACTTCTGCTGTAGGTATACCTAAGTAATTTCGATTTGTTTGCGGATGAATGGAAAAAGATTCTGTTGGTATGTTTGAATGCCTGATCACTTTTTAATTTTAATAAAATTATTTTAGTGTTGTTTCTATTACTATAGCGTGATGCCGCTTTTCAAGTCATGCTCGTGCGCGGGCGCTGCTTGCGGGGATTGGGCCACTCACTTTCCTCTTAACAACATTGTCGTTAAATACTATTCATTTACTTAGCATGGAGGCATCACACCAAAGCAATTATCTTATTATCCACCTCTGTTTTATTAATAGTTATTTTGGTTCGTAAACATTTAATTTGATGTAAGTATGAGTAGGTATGCCCACCACACTAAACTAGCTTTCTCATTTTATTTACATACCTAAATCTGAGTGAGATTTGATTATTATTTACTATTAGTTATTTAGTGATAATGGTGTTGCCTGCTCATATTATTATTTTATGCTGTTCCTGAGAATGTATACCATCTGTAATTCATTGAAAAGAGTAACCATTGAGTTTCTTGCCGGATCTTCTCAGTGGAAGCAGCATTCCGAACCGGTGGTAGATTCTGACTATTCATAAATGCTTGTTGGCTTACGTGAATAAAAAACAATTTTGAGTTTGAGTTTTGAGTTTATAATTGGTTGTGGACCGTTCTTATATAATGTAAATAAATAAATAAATAACGACCGCTTGGCGCTTCGAGCGTAGGCCGTTCGTCTTACTGCACCAGGTGGTTGCGGGTTCGATTCCCTTAAGGGTAAATTTAGGAAATAGCCTTTTCGTAATTTACCCTCGTCTGGGTGTCACTGGGATCGCCCCCAGTCCATTGTACGGTACCCATTGTACATGCGTTGCTTAGTTTGGGACCATACACTTGTTGTGTTCTTCTGGCAATATTTATTTATTTATTTATAAACACCTAGAGAATAATGTTTTTTTAAAGGCACTATACGAGTATATACTATATATGCTTGGAATCATCAATGCATGGCTGGAACTATCAAAGATTCGTCAGATAACGAAGGCAAGCAATAACATTTTTTTTTCTAACGGTAATACCTATAGTTGACTGTCCACTTGGCTGTACTATGCAGCTGGCCTACCCGCTTCAAACAACAGGATCGCTTCATTTTCTGTCAACCTTTTGTTTTTTTTTCGTCAGGAAAACCCATCATGGGTCCCAGTCTGCCACGGGGAGGCAGACGGGGTATGTGGTACTCCTACACACTAAAAAACTGACGGTGTTCCATCGCTCCGCTAATTGATGGACCACGGGGAGGTAGACATTCCTGTCAACCTGAGCTAAGTCGAGTGAAGCTGAGGTCCGCTTCATTGCCAGCCAAGTGGGCGGTCCTTATGCGGAAGTGGATAATTTTCTTCCAACTCCTTTTATTCTGTGTTTTGATTAAATTCGTGCGGAATCCAAGACAATTTAACTTTTACCCGGGACTCGTCGAAGGTCAAACCATGGCATCATCATTCTCGATCCTGGCTTATAGGAGTAGGTAACAGTGGTGGCAGTGTGTGGCGGGCCGGGTCCTTTAAAAAAATAGTTAAGTACGTATAGAAAAAGATAAAATATAAATAGGATAATGATATATGTGTTCTCGTAAAGTGTGGCTTAAACTATAGGTGTGTCACATTACAAGCCGGCGACCATCTGCATACCTGTCCACCACAATGATATACCGCCACTGGCACGCTAATCTATTCTCTTTTTGTGCCAAAAACGAGACAGAACGTTCAATAAAATAACGTTCAAATTATTTATTGTTTACATGCCAAAACGTATTGAGCCATACAACAGATGCTTACAACATCGCCGTCGACATGGGAATAATCAATCCCGCAAAATACAACCTCGAATCTTTTGAAAACGACCAAAGAAATATCTTCAGTGATCTGTATCAAGACTACCTTTCATTGAACGCCAACCATCCGGTCAATTACAAGTGGCTCATTATGAACAACTTTGGTATATTGCCGGACACTCAGGAGTCTTTGTTCCAAAGGAAAATTATTAATTGGAGTACGGCGGACACTAGGAAGACTTTTATTAATACGCTTCAGAAAGGTGATATTTTGTTGTCGGCGATAATGACGTCAGATAACTGGGTTCTAGAAATCCCTGGTGGTGTGAGTAGAGTAGGCAAACAACAACAAACAAGTGCCGAAAGACAAGTGGTACCATATGCAAGCGTCTGATTGGACGACGGCGTACCGATGCCCGGATAATCCCGCCGCAACATTTATAGTCATATAATAAAGTCAAAGCGTAACGTGTCTTGCCATATACTAAATTCGAATTACTTTATTTAATTCTTGGTGTTATCATAAGGGAACACACTGGAACTATTATATTTAGAATAATAACTTCTACTTGTACTTATTAATTATAAGCAATTCAAGATTAAATAAATAATAAAAAATGTAAAAAGACAAGTCCGCTGAGTTTCTTGCCTGATCTTTTCAGTCAAGGTCGCGTTCCGATCTCTTTGTAAAATTTAGCAAAGTATTGAAAAATATAGTTAGCAAGTGCCCTCGAAGTCTTAAACAAAATAAACGATTTGACTTTGACTTTGCAAATTCAGCAATGGGGTGGGTCTATCGCATATACTACAATCCATCCGGCGGCTGTACCAAACTAAAGCAAACTACGGACATTTTGTCAACTAATCCGAGCTACTGTTCCAAGCTCGTGGTCCAGGCTTATTACTTTGGAACAGGCTCAAAGAAGGTCATTAGAGATCTGTCTTTAATTACCCGTGTGATTGTAGCCTTTACGATACCATCTCATTTCCTGAGTCCGTACAAATTAGTGAACATAGGAAAGTATTTGGTTGCTGTACCGCTACTCAAATGCTTTGGTCCACAAATGTTTGACACGTCGCTTTTTGTCACTTTTAGTATGACGAGCTCTCAGATTTGAGTTGGATTTATGTTTTAATTTAGTTATTGTTTCATTTATCTACAATTTAGTATTTTACCCTAGTCTTGTTGCAATATTTACAAATTAAATAAACAACTGACTGACTGACTGACTGACTGACCGATCATCGAAACCTCTACCTCTTTTCTCAATTTAGAGCTACCAAATAAAACTGTTTAATTTTTGTACTAGCTAAACCCGGCCACGATTCGCTGTGACTCAAAATTAATAAGTTCCCCTTCCCGTGGGAACTTTGGGATAAAAGTACCTATATAATAACACACTTATAAGTTATACCTTCATATCAAGTGTACATAAATCAAGCAAAACCATTGACTACTTTATGAAAAGTTATGCGGACACAAATATACGGTACCTGATTTTTCAAAAATACAGAAGACAAACATTTTAAATTAACCCCGTATAAATATCGAGTTGGGAGTTCCCCCAATTCGTGTTAAGTACATTTGGAGTAAAACAATCAACTAACCACTCGTCTCTACCGCGGCCGACAACACTGTCGCCATGGCAACGAAGAACACGGCCAGAGTGAAGTACAGCTTCATGTTGAAAGGTATCTGAGACTCTGTAATGCGTTCCACAACCTCATGTTATTTATACAATCCAGGCCCGCATGCAACCTGCACCACTGAACTCCTCAAATACAGTATCAATAACATATGTCCTCGCTTCCATTGCTGGATTACTACTAATAGCATCGAATTATATGCGTGTTTAGAGCGCAATGTACACTAAAATGCTGCATTACTCAACATGTAAATATTGGATGCGGAGGGAATACCCTGAGTCAATTCCTCCGGCATACCATTGCAAGCGATATATTAAACGTAAGTATTCGTATATATTCGATTTTAGACTGTATTAGTTGGTGTTAAGGTTAGTTTTTCTGTGTTGACGGTATCGCTAAAATGTTTAGTTGATATTGTTAGAAATTATTTTTCGGATTTTATCGCGTTTATTTAATTTATGTTCCCGACGTTTCGGCTGCTTTACAGCAGCCATGGTCACGGGGGGACTGAGGTGTTAGACGTCCTGATGTCATAGTTAGTAACTGGGTACCCTCATATTAAGTTGTTGTTTGCGGTCCGATCCACGCAGAAAGTGCTCACAGTGTCTCGAGGTCTTGCAATGGTACACTTGGTTTTGGATTTAATTATATTAATTACTGGATCCCAAGTTGGTGGTAGCACCCAGCCATCTTCCCTATTGAAATTAGGATGTTTTTTAATTTCAATGGCCTCACGTATCATCCTTGGTCGGAATCGGTGTTCTTTTGCGAGGATCTGTGGTTTATCAAATCTGATATAATGGCGGGTGCGGTCCTGTACATGTTCACAGATTGCAGACTTCGTGGAGCGCCGGTGTTTCACGTCAGCTATATGTTCTTTTACGCGGGTTTTAACTGATCTTTTAGTTTGCCCTATGTAGGAGAGTCCACATTCACAGTCGAGTTTGTATACCCCTGCATCTTGTAGAGGAATGTGACACTTGACAGGTGGTAAGAACTGACTAATCTTCTTTGGTGGCTTGAAATAAGTTTTGATTGAAGCACGTTTCAAGATGTAGCCAATCTTGTCTGTGACACCTCTTATATATGGTAGTACAGCAGGTAGACGCTCGACTGTGGCTGGTTTCACTCGGTCGCTGTGATGGAGGCGCGGGATCCGAAGCTTGTTGTCATGCAATACTTGCTTGACGTGACGGATCTCGGCAGCCAGGTGTTGCTCATCACAGATCCCTTGTGCTCTCTGAAACAAAGATTTACCCACGGTAGCTAACTGTGTTGGATGGTGGTGAGATTCACCGTTTAAGTACCTATCAGTATGGGTCTTTTTCCTATACACGGTGTGGCCTAAGGTGTTATCAGGATTACGGATTACTAAAACATCTAAGAATGCTAGAGTGTTGTTGGCCTCTAACTCCATTGTAAATTTGATTTTAGAGTGTATGGAGTTAAGATGGTCAAGAAATGCTGTTATTTTGTCAGATGGTAATATTGTGAAAGTATCGTCTACGTACCGCTTGTAGAATCTTGGGGTCACAGGTGAAGTGCGAAGGGCTGTCTCCTCAAAGTCTTCCATGAATATATCGGCGACAACAGGAGAAACAGGGGAGCCCATCGCTACACCATCTACTTGCTTGTAGAACTGTTCATTCCACAACAGATACCCGGATGTGAGGCAATGTCTTAAGAGTTCAGCATATTCCTCTGGCATGTTGTTCTCTGCTAGCTTCTTTGATACTATAGTGATGCAGTCTGCTACAGGTAGACAAGTAAACAAAGACTGAACATCAAAACTGACCATAGTTTCATTGTCAGCAAGATGTAGATGTTTAATCTCACTGACAAAATGGTATGAATCCTTTGTATGTGCTCTTGTGTGTCCTCTTAGTAGTGAGAGCACCTTCGCTACGTGCTGGGCCAGACTGTATGTTGGTGTGTCAATCTGGCTAACAATGGGACGCAGCGGGGCCTGGGGCTTGTGTATTTTAGGTAACCCATACAGCTTAGGTGGTTTTGCGCACGAAGGTATCAATGATTTGACGTCTAGATTCAATGCGTCGGAGTGTTTCTTTAATAGATCGGTAGTTGTTTTTAACACGTTTGTAGTTGGGTCTGTTTTGACCTTTTTATATGTTGTTTCATCCGATAAAAGTTCTACAATTTTTGCATTGTAATCTGACGTATCCATTATTACCGTCGCATTTCCCTTATCTGCGCGGAGAATAGTAATATCCGTCCTAGTGCGTAAGTTCTTCAACGCTAAATACTGATTCTTAGGAAGATTTTGTTTGGGCACTGAAACACGGCGTAACAACGATGATACGTCCTGTCTAATAGCCTCGGAGTCTTCCTTTTTAAAATTATTTTTGGCTAGGACATCCTCGACGCTACAGATAATGTCTTCATAAGGGATCCTGCGAGGCGGCACAGCGAAATTTAATCCTTTCTTCAAAACTTGCACGATGTTTTCATCCAAACTTTGTTTTGACAGATTGACAACTGCGCGCGAGTCATTTTTGTCTGTGGTGCACGGGTGCGTTCCGTTACCATATTTTGAAAGATTTTTGACATTTGATTTGGTGATTAATTTCTCATATTTTATAATGTGTTTATTTTTGCATTCATTGTATTTAGATGTTTCGCGCTTATTTAAGGTATCTATGCATTTATTAAAATCAAATGTCGTCAATACTGTCTTAATTTCGTTGGATGAAATCTCAATTTGCCGGCTGATGTTATATAGATCGGAACGCGTTTGATGAATCATCACCCGTAGTAACTTTTTACTCGCCTGGTTTAGGATCTTAACGCTTCCTCGTATGTCCTTCTTTGCAGATATCTTGGCACACGTAGGAATGAGATTATGGTCTCGGCATCTCTTCAAGAAATTTAAAGATGTTGTAAATCTTGCGCGTTTAGTCTTGAGATCTTCCAACCGACGTACTTTGTTTGCGATTTCCAGTCCGTACTGGTTCACATATTGTTTTCTTATATTTACGCGAATACTACACATTGAAATAAAACTATTTTTCGGATTTTATCGCGTTTATTTAATTTATGTTCCCGACGTTTCGGCTGCTTTACAGCAGCCATGGTCACGGGGGGACTGAGGTGTTAGACGTCCTGATGTCATAGTTAGTAACTGGGTACCCTCATATTAAGTTGTTGTTTGCGGTCCGATCCACGCAGAAAGTGCTCACAGTGTCTCGAGGTCTTGCAATGGTACACTTGGTTTTGGATTTAATTATATTAATTACTGGATCCCAAGTTGGTGGTAGCACCCAGCCATCTTCCCTATTGAAATTAGGATGTTTTTTAATTTCAATGGCCTCACGTATCATCCTTGGTCGGAATCGGTGTTCTTTTGCGAGGATCTGTGGTTTATCAAATCTGATATAATGGCGGGTGCGGTCCTGTACATGTTCACAGATTGCAGACTTCGTGGAGCGCCGGTGTTTCACGTCAGCTATATGTTCTTTTACGCGGGTTTTAACTGATCTTTTAGTTTGCCCTATGTAGGAGAGTCCACATTCACAGTCGAGTTTGTATACCCCTGCATCTTGTAGAGGAATGTGACACTTGACAGGTGGTAAGAACTGACTAATCTTCTTTGGTGGCTTGAAATAAGTTTTGATTGAAGCACGTTTCAAGATGTAGCCAATCTTGTCTGTGACACCTCTTATATATGGTAGTACAGCAGGTAGACGCTCGACTGTGGCTGGTTTCACTCGGTCGCTGTGATGGAGGCGCGGGATCCGAAGCTTGTTGTCATGCAATACTTGCTTGACGTGACGGATCTCGGCAGCCAGGTGTTGCTCATCACAGATCCCTTGTGCTCTCTGAAACAAAGATTTACCCACGGTAGCTAACTGTGTTGGATGGTGGTGAGATTCACCGTTTAAGTACCTATCAGTATGGGTCTTTTTCCTATACACGGTGTGGCCTAAGGTGTTATCAGGATTACGGATTACTAAAACATCTAAGAATGCTAGAGTGTTGTTGGCCTCTAACTCCATTGTAAATTTGATTTTAGAGTGTATGGAGTTAAGATGGTCAAGAAATGCTGTTATTTTGTCAGATGGTAATATTGTGAAAGTATCGTCTACGTACCGCTTGTAGAATCTTGGGGTCACAGGTGAAGTGCGAAGGGCTGTCTCCTCAAAGTCTTCCATGAATATATCGGCGACAACAGGAGAAACAGGGGAGCCCATCGCTACACCATCTACTTGCTTGTAGAACTGTTCATTCCACAACAGATACCCGGATGTGAGGCAATGTCTTAAGAGTTCAGCATATTCCTCTGGCATGTTGTTCTCTGCTAGCTTCTTTGATACTATAGTGATGCAGTCTGCTACAGGTAGACAAGTAAACAAAGACTGAACATCAAAACTGACCATAGTTTCATTGTCAGCAAGATGTAGATGTTTAATCTCACTGACAAAATGGTATGAATCCTTTGTATGTGCTCTTGTGTGTCCTCTTAGTAGTGAGAGCACCTTCGCTACGTGCTGGGCCAGACTGTATGTTGGTGTGTCAATCTGGCTAACAATGGGACGCAGCGGGGCCTGGGGCTTGTGTATTTTAGGTAACCCATACAGCTTAGGTGGTTTTGCGCACGAAGGTATCAATGATTTGACGTCTAGATTCAATGCGTCGGAGTGTTTCTTTAATAGATCGGTAGTTGTTTTTAACACGTTTGTAGTTGGGTCTGTTTTGACCTTTTTATATGTTGTTTCATCCGATAAAAGTTCTACAATTTTTGCATTGTAATCTGACGTATCCATTATTACCGTCGCATTTCCCTTATCTGCGCGGAGAATAGTAATATCCGTCCTAGTGCGTAAGTTCTTCAACGCTAAATACTGATTCTTAGGAAGATTTTGTTTGGGCACTGAAACACGGCGTAACAACGATGATACGTCCTGTCTAATAGCCTCGGAGTCTTCCTTTTTAAAATTATTTTTGGCTAGGACATCCTCGACGCTACAGATAATGTCTTCATAAGGGATCCTGCGAGGCGGCACAGCGAAATTTAATCCTTTCTTCAAAACTTGCACGATGTTTTCATCCAAACTTTGTTTTGACAGATTGACAACTGCGCGCGAGTCATTTTTGTCTGTGGTGCACGGGTGCGTTCCGTTACCATATTTTGAAAGATTTTTGACATTTGATTTGGTGATTAATTTCTCATATTTTATAATGTGTTTATTTTTGCATTCATTGTATTTAGATGTTTCGCGCTTATTTAAGGTATCTATGCATTTATTAAAATCAAATGTCGTCAATACTGTCTTAATTTCGTTGGATGAAATCTCAATTTGCCGGCTGATGTTATATAGATCGGAACGCGTTTGATGAATCATCACCCGTAGTAACTTTTTACTCGCCTGGTTTAGGATCTTAACGCTTCCTCGTATGTCCTTCTTTGCAGATATCTTGGCACACGTAGGAATGAGATTATGGTCTCGGCATCTCTTCAAGAAATTTAAAGATGTTGTAAATCTTGCGCGTTTAGTCTTGAGATCTTCCAACCGACGTACTTTGTTTGCGATTTCCAGTCCGTACTGGTTCACATATTGTTTTCTTATATTTACGCGAATACTACACATTGAAATAAAACTATTTTTCGGATTTTATCGCGTTTATTTAATTTATGTTCCCGACGTTTCGGCTGCTTTACAGCAGCCATGGTCACGGGGGGACTGAGGTGTTAGACGTCCTGATGTCATAGTTAGTAACTGGGTACCCTCATATTAAGTTGTTGTTTGCGGTCCGATCCACGCAGAAAGTGCTCACAGTGTCTCGAGGTCTTGCAATGGTACACTTGGTTTTGGATTTAATTATATTAATTACTGGATCCCAAGTTGGTGGTAGCACCCAGCCATCTTCCCTATTGAAATTAGGATGTTTTTTAATTTCAATGGCCTCACGTATCATCCTTGGTCGGAATCGGTGTTCTTTTGCGAGGATCTGTGGTTTATCAAATCTGATATAATGGCGGGTGCGGTCCTGTACATGTTCACAGATTGCAGACTTCGTGGAGCGCCGGTGTTTCACGTCAGCTATATGTTCTTTTACGCGGGTTTTAACTGATCTTTTAGTTTGCCCTATGTAGGAGAGTCCACATTCACAGTCGAGTTTGTATACCCCTGCATCTTGTAGAGGAATGTGACACTTGACAGGTGGTAAGAACTGACTAATCTTCTTTGGTGGCTTGAAATAAGTTTTGATTGAAGCACGTTTCAAGATGTAGCCAATCTTGTCTGTGACACCTCTTATATATGGTAGTACAGCAGGTAGACGCTCGACTGTGGCTGGTTTCACTCGGTCGCTGTGATGGAGGCGCGGGATCCGAAGCTTGTTGTCATGCAATACTTGCTTGACGTGACGGATCTCGGCAGCCAGGTGTTGCTCATCACAGATCCCTTGTGCTCTCTGAAACAAAGATTTACCCACGGTAGCTAACTGTGTTGGATGGTGGTGAGATTCACCGTTTAAGTACCTATCAGTATGGGTCTTTTTCCTATACACGGTGTGGCCTAAGGTGTTATCAGGATTACGGATTACTAAAACATCTAAGAATGCTAGAGTGTTGTTGGCCTCTAACTCCGAAAAATAGTTTTATTTCAATGTGTAGTATTCGCGTAAATATAAGAAAACAATATGATATTGTTAGGTTATCATTTTATGCGTATTTGCCTGTCTAGTTTTGCGGAATAGTTTGAGTGGTAGAGTCATTTCTTCTTGTGATTATGTCCGTTTTCCTGTTTACTTATCCTTATGGAAAGTATGGTTTGTATGTATTTCCTTATTATAATTCCTTTCTGTTGTAACAAATCACGACTAAACTAAATTTTTGATTAATCTAAAAACACGATATTTTTACAATTTAAATTTATTTAAAATTTCTTAATAAGGTAATGTATATGTCTTTGCCAACTAGCTTAATTCGCCGTTCAATTAACAGCCTAGGCACTTTACTAAACAGCGCCGTTCAACTCACGGCCTAAATGATATTCAGCCGTATCGTCTGTTACAACATTTAATAAACTGGCGAATGCTTAGGCAACTGGTTGACATTTAAGTACTACTAAACTTTTTCAAAATACTAGTCAAGCAGAGCGACCCGGATGGGTTTAGGTTAGGGTTATTTTTTATGACCCCACAGAAATCCCATCCGGCAAGTAGGTCTGTTGAATCTAAACAATTTCGTAAAATACCTAAGTACCTAATAAAATTATTACATCAAAGTTGTTTTTTGCCGACGCCATATTGACAGTTTGGTGAGTTTCGGCGCTAGGTGGCAGAAAGTGGAGCTAAATTAAAATGAACAGGCTAGGCAAGTAATTAAACGTCATCGATCCAAGTAATTTTCCTAGCTGTTTGATCAAATGGCTGTATATCATTCAGGTCACTAGTTGAACGGCGCTGTTTAGTAAAGTGCCTAGGCTGTTAATTGAACGGCGAATCAAACTAGTTGGCTGCGACATATACACTAGCGGGCCCGGCAAACATTGTACTGCCCTAAACACGATTGCAACGCCATCTAGCGGCTCTAATTCTGTATCTAAACCATTAAGACCCCATTCAAATACACATACGTACATACAATGGAAAAGTTTATTTCGGTATAATTTATACGGCACATGTGCCTGAACTATAAAAACTTGGGTTACAGACGAAAAAAGCTGACGTGTCAATTTTTTTATAAAAATTATTATAATATTTAGTGTTTCCCAATTGCTCACACCTAGGACCATGAGCAGGATCGTATTAGAAGTTTAGTCAATTTTAGTTCCTATACCAAAAGCAATAGGCCATTGAATGACTTGTTTCAGACTAATTAAGGTCTCAATTTTTATTTATTTGAGGTTAGCTTAAACATTACAACGAGAGATTATACTCGAGCCTCGTCCTCAAGATTAGTAGTATTAGTATTATATAACACAATTGTAGTAACGCCTAGTGACTACCATATCCAGCACTTAGTTTAGATATTAAGTTTTTTTTTTTTTTTTTTTTGTTCTACCCACATCTTGTGGTTCTACCTTGCTCTCTGTACTTCAATACGTGCACTGTCGCTCGCGCTTCATTCGCAATTTAGTGCTCCGCCAGTCCAGTACTACCTACCTCGCTTCATGTTGAAACGCGATAAGAATAATAGTTTCGAGTTTATAGAAATAAATAAAATTTTAAGTTTTTACACTATATTCATTGTGATCGCGCCGATCATCAAGTTCGTGTTCACGTCCATCAAGATCCCCTCATCAACACCAGCTGAAAATTCGTGTAAGTACATACCTATAACAATAATAAAGTGGAAAAGCATGCTTGCCTAAATATTTCTTTCTCTGATGTAATTATACACATCAAGTACGTAATAATGAACCAGAAAAGACTTTGGAACTACTCCACCGCCCTGTACAAAGAAATCAGACTAGTCTTCGGGACTGGCTCGCTGCATTGTTTAAAGGCAATCGGGCTAGTCGTTGGGACTACTCCACCGCCTTGTACGAACACATCAGAATAGTCTTCGGGACCGGTTCGCTGCATTGTCTAAAGGCAACCGGGCTAGTCGTTGGGACTACTCCACCGCCTTGTACGAACACATCAGAATAGTCTTCGGGACCGGTTCGCTGCATTGTCTAAAGGCAACCGGGCTAGTCGTTGGGACTACTCCACCGCCTTGTACATAGACATCAGAATAGTCGTCGGGACCGGTCGCAGCATTGTCTAAAGGCAACCGGGCTAGTCGTTGAGGACTACTCCACCGCCTTGTACAAAAATGTACAAAGACATCAGAATAGTCTTCGGGACCGATTCGTAGCATTGTCTAAAGGCAACCGGGCTAGTCGTTGAGGACTACTCCACCGCCTTGTACAAAATGTACAAAGACATCAGAATAGTCTTCGGGACAGACTCGCTGTATTGTCTAAAGGCAACCGGGCTAGTCGTTGGGACTACTCCACCGCCTTGTACATAGACATCAGAACAGCCTTCAGGACTGGTTCAACGCATCGTCTGAAGGCAACCGGGATAGTCTGTGGGACTACTCCACCGCCTCGAACAAAGAAATCAGAATAGTCTTCGGGACAGGTTCGCTGCAGTGTCTACAGGCAACCAGGATAGTCGTTGGGACTACTCCACCGCCTTGTACATAGACATCAGAACAGCCTTCAGGACTGGTTCAACGCATTTTGGAATGCCCCAATACACCAGTATTTTGGACTACGTACTCCGCCGCCTTGTACGAAGATATCAGAATAGTCTTCGGGAATGACTACCGCATTGTCGGAAGGCACCAGGACAGTATTTTGCACTACTCCGCCGCCTTATATTAAGCCAACAAAATTGTCTTCGAAAATTTTTTTCTGCGTAACACAAAAGTAACTACAAGTCTTGACCGACTTTTATGGACCTTCCACATCAGGAAAGTCGCACAGAACCACCTGTACAGGCAATCGAAATAGATCCACAGCAAAGTGTATAGTACCCGCAAATTACAAGCAAATTATTAATCCTGTACTAAACGCCGAAATCAGGGCCGCCTTCACTGAGCAAGTGGTAAAAAGACAAGGCTATCGAAATTCTACAGAAACAGATTGCAGCCGCCATTTCATGTCTGGGCAGTATTCTTACTTACCTGCTCGTGAAAAATACAACGAACGTCTTAAGCGTCATGGACGCTAGTCGAATCATTTGTGACATTTGTGACAAAATTCGAAGTCTGTGACTAGACTATACTCAGTCAGGGTGATTTTAATGAAAATTTGTCTACAACTTTTACAACTTAAATACACAAGTTTTTCTCCAGGGAGGGCTTAGCGGAAACGCTTAAATCAGCCTAACTGCTACCAAAGGGCGCAGACTAAAAGTGAACAATCACATAAAGAACTCGGTGAATCCACTCGCCACCGCCGTTCCCAGTAGGTACTTACGTTAAGTACGTCCAAGAATTTAAACTAGAAGGCAGGCCCGCCCCGCCACCAGCAACCTGCTGCGCGGACCGCGTCACTGCGAGGCACATCGTTGCGCAATTAAAGGCAACATTCAGACCGCACTATCGCCGATAGACTCGGTACCTACGCTATGCGGGTAGACTAGCTTATTTTTTTAAGCAATGATCTTTAATTAAAATATCTCACGACCATTATTTAGAACTTTGATAATTAGTTATCAAATAAAATTCGGTCTTCGATTTATCAATCATGTTTGCCAACACCGAACATGTTTACAGACTAAAAAAGTTCAAGTTGAACATACTATCCATCGCAGCAATTTCTGCTTGCGAACCTTGTCATGATAATTTTTGTGTCACACGTATTTTTTGTACCAAAGCCAAACGGCATTTACCTAAAATAGATAAACAAATGCACGAATTTAAAGTACAAATTGCCAATAGGTATTTGCACACGTCATTATAATTTCACAAAATTTTTAACCTGTCATTTAATTACTCCGTATTTCGTCACGTATCTTCTATACATTATTTTATGGTAATATCAGAGATTGAATATTAAAAAACTTAAACGCCATAAAATGAGAATGTTTTCTCAGTTCATTGGCTTATTAGTGTCTACCTGTTGGGTCAGGATTAATGCTTGCAAGATCATTGTCATTACGTAAACTAACCTTTCTATCACTGTTGTTTCACCTGTGTTTTTTCAGTCAATGTGTTTATTCACAGTGCATTTTCACTGTGACATTAGAGTGTCAAATCCTATGAAGAATCATCCTAGGATCTATCCTATGAGGTCACTTATCGATGATTTGTCATGAGGATCTGGACAGTGCTGAATCCGATTTAGTGGCAATTGTTATTTAACAGTCTGCCTATGTCCGTGGAAGGTGCTACGTATGAAAACTTCTGTTTTACACGCTGCTATCTGAAAAATGTTTCATCACTACTGTCGGACCATAGAAAATGGTTAGCTGCACACTAAAGAACTAGAACGATGCACGTTCCTTACCTTATGGTGTAATGGTAACTATGAAAATACTTATAAAACCTTTACATTCTTCAACAACTCCTGATTTGGACTGTTGGTCAAATGTAATTATGCGTTCCGTACGCAGAATGAGGGACGGTAATTATGCGTTAAAATATTTTCTGACGCCTCAACAACGGTATGGAGCGCAGGTATGAAGAGATTCTACTGTACAAAAGTTACCTAGAGCTCACAGCAGTTTTTTTCTCCACTGCCTCAAGCTATGTAAATCGCGCGGGAGGAATAATCATCCCCATATCACACTCCAAGATGCAAAATATATATGGCAATGGTGTGAGATGCTATAGTTTATTATAGTGGCCTATATATAATCGTCAGATTTAATAATTGCATTCAAGGAATCCAGACGGCCACTACCAGATACCGAGTGGGAACATACAAAAAACTGTTACCTAACGTTAAAAAGTCTTATTGTTCCTGATGTCGAATGTTTGCCACTCGTACCATTACAAAATGTCGGAGATATGCCTCACGGCACAGAGATTCCGAGGCCGACGCATACGCCGTCGATGCCTCTCCCTTAGAATGGTTCAAGCAATTAGTCTTATGTTTTTTTCGCCTGTAACAATGATACCTAAAGCCTTAAGGAAAATAATATTAGATAATGTAAAAGGCATTATTGTAGTGCCCGACTGGCCTACACAGCCACCGTCAGCCACGGTACCCCAATTATTGGTATTTACAAATTTATCTGTTATTTGACTTAGTAAAAACCGACCATAACAATGTTGTAATAGTTTTTTTCAGCAATCCCAACATCCAAGCTCTCATTACCCTGGTCGACAAAGTATAGTCCTGACGGCCGTGGCGCTCCTGAAACGCTGAGTTTCACCTTCCACCGCGGACATCATGCTGTCATCACTATTGGACAACACCATTCAGCGAAACGTGTGTCTCAAACAGTGGTATGTTATTTGGAACCAAAACAATTACAGGTTCGGTCTATTCATCCCAACCATTTTATAATTTCTCACATAGATTTACAACAATAACGGCCTATTGGCACAATTAATAGCCACATAGCTGCTCTGGCCCTCATTTCTGGACGGATATCAGATGAGGATCGTATAGCAGGGTTCTGTAGCGGTGGTTATAAACTAAAGCCACCACCTATACGATACGGTATAAAGTTGCCTGGAATGCAACCAGTCTAAAAATTAAATAGCAACTCCTTTCCCAAACGGAAAACTATGTAACGGCACATAGAAGACAAACAATACCTGTCTAAAATTAATGTACAACACATATTTTATTATTAAAATAACAGAGCTTATTAAAACGTCTAAGTTAAGCTGCTAACAACCGACTCTTTATTTAGGTACCATTATTTAATGAGAAACCTGACAAATACAGGACACATATTACATTTTTTGATAAAACTAAAGACTTAAGGAAACAGGGCCATGGTTTTTGCTAGCAATCGCAAACCTTATAAGTTATAATTGTGTGCCCTTACGAATATTTAGTAAACGGTTTAAAATGGTTATGAAAGTTAGTGTAATTGACTCATGTCTTTTCCTTCCACTGTACTCGTCATGCCGCAACTTCCATGGCACACAATCTGAGGGTTAGCCTCGATGAATACAACCAGCTTCAAAAATAAATAATATACCAGCTTTATCAATTTCAAATATAACATGGAGTTGGCGAGAACTTTATGTTCTCTTGATAATGTATGATTAAATACTCCTATATCTAGTGATATCTTTGCTTTATCATTCCAATGCCATTGTAAAATGGAACGAGACATGCAAATAAATCGTGTCATAATACTTAATAACCCATTTTATCTTGGATATTACCTGCACTGACTCTCAACATCTACAATTGTGTTATATAATACTAATACTACTAATCTTGAGGACGAGGCTCGAGTATAATTAATGATCAAACGAACTTACCTTACGTGAAGTTCGATCATAATTATACGAAGAGCCTCGTCCGAAAAGATTAGTAGATAAAACCCACCCACCCTGGACAACCCAGGTAGTTCCGGTAATATCCAATACCTATAGGAATTATATTCCCACGGAAATTTATTATAAATAGAGACTTAAATCATAAGGATACTCTAAACCAAATGAAGCGCGAGCGACAGTGCACGTATTGAAGTACAGAGAGCAAGGTAGAACCACAAGATGTGGGTAGAACAAAAAAAAAAAAAAAAAAAAAACTTAATATCTAAACTAAGTGCTGGATATGGTAGTCACTAGGCGTTACTACAATTGTGTTATATAATACTAATACTACTAATCTTTTCGGACGAGGCTCTTCGTATAATTATGATCGAACTTCACGTAAGGTAAGTTCGTTTGATCATTAATTACTTATTAATCTTTGCCTGTAGTTAGAGATACTTTTATCAGCGCATGTATTTAATAAATCCTTGGATAAATGCAGCAAGCCTCAGCTCAGATCCTTTGCAGTTAATTGTAAAATATGACATCTGGTACAAAGCGAGATTTATCTGTTACTCGCTACCGTTGTATTGTTGTTCTGCTTATTACATTTTGTCATGGCTTTATTATCTACGTCTTTATACACGACATTTTCTGTGCAGTATTTAGAATATCCATAAAGTGTATTGTTGTAGAAGTATCTCTAAACAACTATGATTATGGTACATTCAATCAATAATGTAGACTTCGCGTCAATTACGGGCCTCAAAAAGACTGGCCTAAACATAATACAAAAAAGATTACATAATATAATATTATATTTGATTTATTATGATAATAATATTAAGTAGTATTTATTGGTTTTATATTTTGTACATCTTTCTTCCTTATTTTGCAAAGCTGTCTGCATATTGTTGCACCTCCTATTGTACAAAATGTTATAGCTTAAATATTTTTAGTAACTACCTACATCCTCTCTAAAAGCGGACATAATCATACCCAATAATCACGTACGGTAAGTACGCGCCTCCTGAAATGGCCGCATTCCAGTGAGTGCGTCTAGCAATTCAGACCTGAACCGCACTCCCCACTCGGAAGGATATTACATGAAATGCCTAGATGCTATAAGGATGATTTTCGCGTACAGGAAAATGTGATTTTAGGGAATAAATGGCCCCTAGTGTCATTTCAAGCCTGTAAAGTATGTAAGTACGCATTCATCGAAAATACTTCGTATAAAAATGATGAAGCTATTTTCGACCAATAAATACGGTTACCGCTCGACTTGTTACCGTAGCCATATAAAGAAGCGCAATCCAGGTAATTTTCCTCATCGCATATTGCGTCAACACTACAGTTACTACTAAACCAGTTGAGGAAGCAGAAGGTAATTTCCTATCAAAGGAGGTTCAGTAAAAAGAAAATAGGCACTCTAGCGATATCAAATCTTGGGAGTGATTGTAATTTTTCTAAGTGGCTCGCGGCTGGGAACAATATCCGGGATGCGGCTTGCGAAACGTCGCAACTTGGGAAAGAGTCCAGGGATGGGCTGAGGTTGAAAATGATACTTTAAGTGTGTAAATAAAATAAAAAACTTGTATCAAATTCAGCATACAATCCATCGAATTTTGAGGGGTCAATGTTTAATTGTATTTGTGTTATTTAACGGGAGAGGAGCCGTTACCTATCCAAGTTCTGGCCAAAAACACAGGCCAGGAATTTTAGAACGAATAATAATAATGCAGCAGTCTATTAAAAAAATACAAACCTGTTTAATTTGAATACAGCAAGGGTTGTCATTTTCGTCTGTCGACATTTCTTAGTGTTACCAGATGACTGAATGAACGATACAAAATTATCGTTTATTCAGACAGTGATATACAGATATACAGTGAATAGTTTCAAAAATAGACTTGACAGACATTTAAAATTATAATTATAATAAAATACAAGTGTCGTGATATACACGCATCAGCTCAAAGCTGCTAGTGTATCAATAAATAATAATAATAATAATACGACGGCAAAAAATATGAAATTTAAAATAGGATGTGACACGACAAATGTCGCGATGTATCGATTATCGTTGCTAAGAGTAGCGCCCCAGTCCGGCCCTGCCGTCCAACTGTGTACAACTTAATTTATCAACAGCTTGGACTTACTGGTGTCCGCTGAGACGGTTTAGTGGAGAGATGTCGCCTCGCAGTTACGCTCGCTGTGTTATGTAATGAAATTGTTGGTTTCAGTTCCGATCGAGCGGGAAATTGCATGGAAGGCTTTTGCGACTGCTTGTAATAGTTGGATACGCGATTTTCTTGACCTATAGGCTCGTTCCTTTTATTTATTTTGCAAAATGTGGATATATAACTATGCACCTCTATATATATTCGCAGGAAATATATAATATTAATATTTACTAGGAAGCAAATATTTATTTTGTATTAGTGCAGCAGTGTTAGCCGATTGGTTAAGCACGCGTCTTGCTGGCACCAGGTCCTGGGTTCAAACCCGGGCTGGCACCTTTGGGTTTTTCGAAATCTATGTGCAATCACAATTTCTATATGATTATCATGTGCTTAAGGTGAAGGCAAACTTCGTGAGGAAACCTGCATGTCCTAGAAAATCTTACCATATTTCGAAAGACATGTGAAATACGCCAACCCGCACTGGGACAGCGTGATGGATTACGGCCTGAAGCCCCCTTGTAGTACGGGGAGGCTAAGTTATTATTTATTATTATATTATTTAGTGCTATCCCCAGTCTAGGTGCCTTTTTGTTTAGGTACTGGAGATATTTCACCGATGGCAATGAAAATGTATCTCCATATAATACGGTAAAAGTAACGTCGTTAATGCTTATACTGTTAGCTATACAATCTAAATTCGTTTATAAAAAACATTCTGCTATTAAGCGTTTAACAAAAAAAAGCTCGCACATTTGCGACGCCGTTGAAATGTGAGGAAAGTTAATTTGCAACACGCAGAACGGGTAACTCCCCGAGCATAAAACCCGGAGATAAGTCGCAAAGAATCCGAATGCGAGGTGGGAGGTATCTAAATAATTTCATTTTACGTTTCACCTAACGTATTCAAGAGGCGGACTGAGGTTGACATTCTTTATTTTTGGAAAACCCGCCCTAAAGGCTGCCGAGGGCAAGTATCTGATGTTTAATGTGCTGTGACTTTCCTAAATAATAACATGACGCAGAAGATTATAGGGGTCAGTTAACATTGGTGACAAAGAATTGCTCAGAGCTCAAGAAGGGGGTGGCTCAAATAATTTTCTGTAGATTATTAGGATTATTTCCCTGTAAAAAATCTGAGTAGAAGATTAGGTATTTATAGTCTGTCTTCAATGGACGTTTACAATCAACAAGGTACAGTATAACTTTATTATTATTTCGGACTTTTGAAGTACCCAATTTATACCTACTACTTAGTTTATTTGGAAAAGAAAGGTGCTGGTTCCGTGGGACCAAAGAAATGGTATTAATTATAATTTATTTATTTATTTTATATCTTTGATTGATACAATGATGTATGATGTATGAGAAATACATCTTTTTTTTAGATTTGTTAAAATTAGTTCAACAGAATCGAAACTAAAATATAACTGATATATTGCCTATAATATAATTTTTCTTAAAACTTAACAAAAAAAATCTTTGTAAAATGAGGCTCAGTATTTTGTTGTCGCCCCAAGGGTAAACCAGTATCAACACTTCTCGAATCCCAACCCACACTTCTTAGAAACCAATTAAAAACGCGGCCACGGACAAACGTGAATAATTCACCGCAAACAACATTTATTTTGCACAAATATTTTGGGAATATCTATTTCGGGGTCTCATCTCGAAGGCAAACAGCCAGTCGGTACGGAAACACAATTTAAGTTCGTCAACAGCGGGTTTCTGTGGCAGTGGTTTCAAGGCACAACTTATTTATATAGGAGCGAATCGGTCCAATGACTCCAACTACCAAGTTTGTTGAATTAGGTGGTAAGCAAATCAATTTGAAATTAACTATGAACAATCTGCTTTGACTGAAACAATTGGGTCTTTGAAACATAATCACTGTAGTAATAAGGTACATCTTGGGTTTCCTACAAAGCCTGAGGCGTTCCTGAGTAGCTTGATTAAAGCAAAGCAAAATTAAACTAGCCGGTTATTATGACCTACCTGTTTAAACTGATTGACTTGATAGTTGTACCAGATTAAGTTGGTCGCGATTCAAATGGGACATGGCTCACGATGGAATACTCTCATCATTTCTTAGTTTTGTGAATTAGGATACATTTTAAGAGCAAGGGCGGAATTTGTATTATGCAAAGTGTTTATTTCATTTTCTGACTACTTAAACTAAAAAAAAAGACTGCCCACACTATCTAGAAAATGTTACATACAAGGACCCTATATCGTCCAAATATACTATAAATGCTGCCTACTCCACGCAAGAATGAAATTTTAAAAAGTATCTATCACAATGTAAATAGAGTTATTATTGCAACATTCAAAAATCCAATTACTTTAATCTGGATAACGAAAATTTTGGATGAGGGCTGCCCCTACAGGTTGCCCAAAAATACGAGCGAAGTTTAAAAGAAAGATTGGAATGCGTAATTAAAGAGAACACCAGTGATTTTCTAAACGATGTCTATTAAAGAGGGGGATGTAGGGGAGGTATGGAGGGGTGGGCTCGAACAAGTTGTGACGACCTCATCACAGTTTCCTTCTTCAGCAAATGAGTGAAGGGAAGGTCTGCGCGTAATGTGGCCGGCTTTTAAGGGAAGCGGCTAATAGAGATCCGCTGGGTTTTTTTTTTTCTTACGGGTAGGGTCTTGATCGCTCAATGTTAGGAATTGCTGAATCGTTTTGAACGTTAGGAAGTTAGTGTAACAATAATGGAGAACATAATGGAAGGTGGGTCGTTTTCATGAAGATTACTATAGGTTCCATTTACATTGAAGATATTAACAAAAAGATAGAGCCAAAATTCGTTGAATAGACGACAGACGTCTCTCATTTGCCAAGCTGATTCAGATGTCCTGTCTGTTTTATCAATTTGTCATCTTAAAGAGTACGGATTTAGGTTTAAAATCAAATCAGTAACCATCATGACGTCACATAATCGCCTGGTTAATGAGTTAATTAAATTAGTATTGCATGCGTCGGCTGATTTGTTCGAATACAGCATTCGAATGATACATTATTACCGATTAAATTTCAACCGCGATGCAGTTTATTTATTCGACCGTGTTATTTATGACGCACGTGACATTTATATTTTAATGTTGGAGTTATTGATAGTTCTACCATAGGTATTTTGTACAAGTGAATTAGTGATTTTCAATTGTACCTAGTGAGCGTATGTATAGACAACATAATCATACACAATAACAGCGACTAAAAGCCACAAAAAATATAGAAATAGCGGGAGAGTAAAGCAGAGATGTAAGGTTAGGTACCACATTTTTTTGGTAGAGATGGCGGTAATTTACACCGTTAACTCGATACCGATTTATATACATGTATTATTTCCAACTGGGATCAGTTCAAATTAAATGCCCTAGCAACGATTTGTTGAAACACCTAAGGTAACACCCACGAAAAGCTTAAGGGCGTTGTGACAAGAAGAAATGTATCCAGCAATGTCGACGAGGAGGCAATCTATCACGCATTTCCACCTGGACAATCCTAAGCGTGATACGCTTCGACTACTGACGTGTTTCTCCAAGCAATCCAATTTCCACTCTATTCTGGTTTATCTATGGTTGGTATTCAATTGCGCGGTTACCACGTAGGCATGAAAGCAACATTTTTCGCGATTCGTTTCATCTGCTCTCCTGTTTCCCGTGCCAGGTAATGGTTCCTGCGATATTGGTGTAATATTTCTCGGCGATAGCGTTTGCTATCAGCGTGTAATGTCTTTGGTACGAGTTAATGCTATGCATAATCAGGGGGATGTGTGGATGAACGGATTCACAGGATTGTGTACCTCATGAGTTTTCGTTAACGAACGGCTTACTTTGTCAGTATTTCAATTGCACGCATCGATAGAATACGGTAACTGCTTAACACAGGTACGCTTGTTTTCCGACTTTGGTAGATATAAAAATTAAAACTGGTGCGAACCTGTCGCAAATTAAGTTTTTTCATTACTCATACTCTGAACGTAGGTCTGAATTTGTCTGATAAGCGGGTTGAAAGTAATACTTTTCAGGCCCGGGAGTTTCGCTTTCAACTGACAGCTGTCAAATTATAAAAAAAAAACTAGTTCCATTTTCACATTTCTATGGAACCATGTTCAAACTTTTTCTACAGTCACTCAATTACAGCACGATGTAAAATTGAAATAAACATAAAGTTAAGTATTAATTCAAGAATATATTTTTTTAAATGACTTAATTATAATTTAGTTTCAACAATTTCTTTAAAATAACATAGATTTGGGCAAAATATTTAAAGATGAAAATGAAAAATAATGGCTAAATAATGAAGTTGGCCGGCCAACGAAAAAAAAAACAAAATAGGCGGCAATCCGATTTTTTTTTTCGAGTTGTAGAGTATTGTTTATACTTCCTCGTATTATTTATTTAGCCAATTCCTGTTTTAATTTTCCTTGTATTCGTAATGAAAAGCACAGTGTTTACCTCGGGTGAAAGATTTATTTTGTCCCTCGAACTATTAGCGCCCTCGCTACGCTCGGGCGCCAAACCCCGTCTCGGGACAAAATAAGTAACTTTCACCACTCATGTAACAATGTACTATTAAAAATAAAGCAGGTTTGCAAACTAACTAATTATGAAAATAGCACCAAATTTTCGCAAAACTTCACTGCCAAAATCCCGCGTTGTCACGAAAATATACCTAAACTAATTTTATCAAATACACGATTCTCCATAAAACATTTTATGAATTTCATCTCAAATAGCACTTAAGTGTTCAATCTTAAAATCTATGCATTTTTTATGCCCACATAAAATATTAAAGGTCAATATATTCAAATGTTGATGAACCGTTTCAGCATAAACCAAGTTCAAAATATAAATACCTTTTGATATGCTCAATAAGGGCTTAAGGGTGGACGTCGACTTGACAGCTCAGCCGGTCTTTAACTTATACAGCATGGCGCTACCAAGGCGACTTTAAATTAACACACGTATTAGGCTTCGCATTTTCTGATTTTCGAGATATTTAAATTTTATTAAACATTATAATTTTTAAAATATTCAACATTTTCTAAAATACCATTTTGGAGCAGCCTGTACGTAAATAGCTCTAGCGCAGAGTAGGTCAGAGCATAAGAGTAGCTGAATGAATCGGATTTCAAGGGTGATGCCAATTTGATTACTGTATTTATTATCTATTTTGTTCGAAAATTTATTTTTTTCTTTTTACGGACTTTTCTTTTTTTTAGTACTATTATGATTATTGACCACTAGCCCTACCTGTGTGTTAAATTAAAGTCTATGGTAGCGCCAGGCTGTATAATACCTATTATATTTGTTATAACAACTAAATTATTCAGAATAGAATACAGCAGCAATTCTTAGGTACCTAACGTACACTCAATAATCAGCTTTATAACAACGAAAAGATAAAGAAATACATTGGCGTGGATGTTCGAGCTTAGGCCGCTTGGCTCATTGCACCGAGTGGTTGCGGGTTCGATTCCCGCAGGGGAAATTTCGGAAATGTTATTTTGGTAATTTGTCCCAATCTGGGTGTCCATCGACCGGATCGTTCCGCAGTATATTGTATGGTGCTTACTGTACAAGCGTCGCATAGTTAAGTGTTAGTAGCGTAGATGTTATTTTATGTATGTCGACACACCGTCATCTACCGGGTCCATCTATAGCACTATTCAGATGACCCCATAAGCAGTTTTTTTTATCAAAAACGGTCCGGCCGTTTAGGAGCAGAAGAATGACGTACACACGCACACCGGAATGTTACATAATTATACATAGAAGAAGAAACGGCAATCGACTTTACGGATTGATACGATTTTAAATAATAGAAAATCACGTTGTAAATTGTCGAGGAGCCGTCATAGATTAAAAAAAAAGTTAAATGTGTTGTCTAAATACGTCGATGGTACCATATAGCATAGACTTTAAAATAAATTATTCATTGGCAATTAAAAACAAGACGTTTCTTAAACTTCGTCATTTTGGAACAATGTAAAACAACAATTATAATTTAATGGAATCGAGAGAGTTATAAATTGGATTTAGTTATGCAAAAAAGATCCAACGCACCCGTTCTCTTGCAATGTGAAACCAACCTACTGCTACTTGTACTAGGATCGAATTTGGTCTGCAGAAGTTTGCGTGGGTTGTATTTATTCTACATAACCATATCCAATTGTTCTCAATTGATTCAGGCCGAATTTTCTATCGCTCGGCACATTAATCAAGCTTCCATTCACTGGCTCAGGACACCCACGCGACAAATATTCACAATAGTCTAAGACTGCAATGAAATACCATGATTTGATTGCTGAATTTTAATTTTTTTGAGTTTTAGTTTGAATAACGATATTCATTATTCAAATCAGTAGTTAAACAAAATTTTTGTAACGACAAGAAGTGCTAGTTTACTAGGTTTCACAGTAGAGGCGGTGGGACTCTACATTATAAATTTTACATTAATTGTCTACTTTGAAATTTTCACAATTGTCTACAGTTTGGCTAAGTTGTAACCAATCAAAATAAAGCAAATATAACAAAATATAACTATACAGCTTTTAATGTATCACAGACAACATTATTATCTACTGCATCAATTAAACCGATCCAGAAACAGTCTAACTCTGATTCTAAGCTATACTAACTTAACGAAAGAATGGAAATAATTGATTACTTTCGATTTCTTCACTACCTGCCTTCCTTCAGCTGTCATTCGATCACTAACTAAAAAGCCGTTGAGTAAACCCAATTTGTGAGGTACACATTTTTTTTTTGTTACACCAATATAATAATAATAATTAAGCCTTTTTATTTCCTATAAACCTTAAAATATAGTTACAATATAGTTTTTTTTTCTTTAATTTTTTTGTTATGTTAGTAATTCTAAATGTTATTGATTGTAAGGTTTTTTTTTTTTTTTTTGTTTTTTTTTTTTTTTTTGTTTATACTATAGGAACCCGTCTGAAAGGGTATAGGCCTCCTCCAATTTCTTCCACTTTTCTCTGTCCTTTGCTATTCTTGTCCAGTTTTTCCCCACCACCGATATTATGTCGTCCGCCCATCGTTTTTGTGGTCTCATTGTTCTTATTTCTTGACTTCTTGTTTTTTGGATTTTTCTTAGGCATAGCATGCTTCTCTCCATTGCCCGCTGACAAGTTCTTATTTTGTTACTTATCTTGTTTGTAAACGTCCACGTCTGAGAGCCATTGGTCAAGCAGGGTAGAATACAAGTGTCCATGATAGTCTATTTTATATTTAGGTCGTAATTACCTTTTAGTATTTCCTTGTGCGCCCAATATTTGTTCCAGCTGCACGTGATTCTTCTGTTGACCTCTTCTTCGTTACACCAATTAGTAACCATAAATACTAGAAAAATATGACCCAGGCTGGCCTGTTGAGATAAAAATTGCGCTTTCATGTGAGTACAAAATATGACTAAAATTTGTCAAAATGTCACTTAACGCTCTTTTAGCAATCGGACGACAGAGTGTTCAAGTTAACAGTAGATTAGCTATCAGTGGATACGGGGCGAGTCAGTCGTTACGAGGCATCAGTGGCGCGTCAATTAGCCCGGGATGGGATCACTCTGATTAATGGAACAAGGCACCTACTCTCGCCGCACTCACGCGAAACTGAACATGAGATTGTTGCGGTTTCGAAACTAATTTATTTTATTATTTACGTGTTAGTTGAAAAAAAAAAAGATCCTCCTTGTAAAAAAGACAAGTGAATTTCAGCCCATACATAATCAAGGGTTCGGTAGATAGCTACCAGATGAATTAGTTCACTAGCGAACATTTATAGCATCTATAAGCAAAGTAGGTAGTGAAAAAAATTAGTAGTGTAATGATAAATTATCAGATAAGATTGAAATAAAACATTTTTACGGATTATATCGCGTTTATTTACTTTTTTATGTTCCCGACGTTTCGGTTGCTTTACAGCAACCGTGGTCACGGGGGGACTGAGGTGTTAGATGCCCTGGTGTCATAGTTAAAAACTGGGTACCCTCGAAATTTATTTGGGTTTTGCTTATATATGCTTTGGTGTTTTGTTATATAATCCGTAAAAATAGTTTTATTTCAATGTGTAGTATTCGCGTAAATATAAGAAAACAATATTATCAGATAAGATCAATTTAAGTTCATCACTACCATTATAAGTGCTTACTCCTATGTAGCTACTGGATACTCCAGTTTTTTATCAACATTATTCAAAGCAACATTGAGAATTATTTATCAAGTTCATAATCCGTTTATCCAGATGACACGCTCTGTCGAGTCCTCCTTTGTACGTTTCAAAGCGCGCTTCTGAAATGGAATCATAAATGAAATTCGTCTTCCCTCATTCAACAGCCGAATAGTAATAATTCCATTGAAACTGTTACAGAATCAATTATTGAATGTCTTGAAGGCTCTCCGCACTCTGAACTAGATCGAGCCTCGACACGGAATTGCACTTCATTCAATTTTATATTCGACTTTCTTTTGCCCATTAAATTGTTCGTAGACACCCGATGCGAGAGTGTGCCTTGTCTTGTTTCCTTTTCTGATGAATGGCATCAGGAGCTCTACCATGAGTCTATTACCATCGCTAAAACTCACTTTTCACTAGCATCTACGTAAAACATTTGTGTGGCAAATTGGTTACTTTCCCGGGTGCAATTTTCTGTATAAATATTTTATGCACAGTCTACCGACTATAGAGCGTATGACACTCGTAAACTTTAAGAGGAGTAAATGCGTTCCTTTTTGAAGCGAAGCTTCTTTACGGACGTTCGGGGCGCCCGTTGCCCGGGCACTAAAACCGTGAAAAGCGTTACGCGTTACACGTAACGCGTAACGCGTATTTTTATGTTACGCTCTGCCTACCCTGTTTCAAAACCCTATGCACGCCACTTATAATATATCTAATATCTACTGCAAAGCTTCCCTTCTTTCGGGCGTCCTTAGACGGCACTCATTTTTTATCAAAGCTCTGGTCTAAGAGAAACCTTACCAGTCATTTAACGCGAATTGTTTTGTACACAATATCTCTTCTGGAAAAACATAAAAATATTTTTGGAATTATCTTAATTTATTTTTGTTGCTTCTGAATTAGATCAAGTCGGTTATTTTAAAAAGGATATCCAAATGTACTCAAACGTTTAGAAGACATTGTTATATATAGGTCCTTTTTATACCAGGTGTGGGTGAAAAAATACAATTTGTTCGGCCGGTCCCAGCCATTTGTTCATCGCAAGGTCCTGTTTTGTATTAGATTGGACAGTACAAAGTGTACACAAATCTGCGGGAGCGAAACCGTAACCCTTTTGGTGTGGGCATTTTACATGCTCATTTCGTGGTGTTTGATGAACGAGGTGAACTTAAGTGAGACACAATCGATAACTAGAAAAAAGAAGTTAAATACATACCAAAGTCGTCTTACCTATTTACTGCAATAATGAATCAATATTAAGAGAAAACTGAAATAAATGGTGAAGACAAACGAATTAGAATAATATGCTGTTTCAAAAGACCAGTATCATAATATTATAGATGTTTAAAGAAGCTTCACCATCAACGTGACTGAATGTGGTATTAAATATGCTAACATTAGTCTGTCATTATGGTAGGAGTGGTCCTATAAAGAAAGTATAATTATAAATTAAGGTAAAATATAAAGGAAAAGACGACAGTGAGCTTGATGGTTCTATTTTTCTTTTTGCTTAAGATTGTCCTACGATTTCTAACAGTATACATAGATGTTTAAAATTTCGAATACAGTACTAGCTTAAGGAAGTATGGCGTTCTAACTGACGAGTTTTAGTTTAATAGCTAATATCATTGTATTTAGTTAATGTTAAAAAAAAAAATATGTCAAATAATTGGCACCTATTCTTATGAATTAATATAAAAAATAATTAAATTCTATATTCTTATCATGGCCATTACCTAAGTATGAAACACAAAAGGCAAGCGTGTGGCAAGTTTAGTAACATAACAAGTTCTCGCGGGCGGGCGGCTCCCAACTTCTATTTCCTGAGGGCACTGAGGCCAAACATTTGTACTATAAGTTCTGAAAGAGTAACTGTTGTGTTGCTATTGTTTTAGTACTCGCTGCAGGGTATTCCACTTGATTGTGTAAGTAGTTGCTTTGTTTCTGCACTTTGGTAAGTGACAGTCTGTTATTTATTTCTCATCAACAACACCTGTTCATGAAAGTTATTTAAGATGTTGGATAAAAAGGAAATATACACATAATATATTGACAAACAACATGACAGCAAAAACATTAAATACTTTTCAAGCAATCCTTCATAGATGCTAAATGTTGCATAATGCTGTTGTAATGATGTTGTATATAGTATAAAATAATAATAAATATTGCCAGACTATGACACCAACTGTATGGTCCCAAATTAAGCAACGCTTGTACTATGGGTACCGTACAATGGACTGGTGAAAAGATTTCCAAAATTTGCCCCGGCGGGAATCGAGCCCGCAACCACCATGTGCAGTGAGCCGAGCGGCCTATGCTCGAACCACTACGCCAGACGGTCGTCAACAGCGGACTTTTAAACAGTGTTGTAGAGACATTCGAGTATTCGGCAATTAAGCTCTTATCTTCCGGGAATAACAATGAAATCAGCCTAGTAAAATATTTCTTGTGATCAGAACAGTTCGGTCTAATTTCGGGTGTTATACCAGACGGTTTTTTCCTGACGTTAATTCAATCCATACCAGAGACGACTCGGGGTAATTGACGGGCGTCCTAACGGGGATCTACTCACATGGACCGTTTACACTGACCCCTATAAAATGCAGCGTAACGCAGATTTTATAGGTATCACGAGCTAGTTTATGTGGCGTGGTGGAAACAAGGTCTTATCCTGACCTTCTCTGTGTAATCAATATATGTGTGTGTGTTTGTTGTCTTCAGTAAATTAGCTACTGTAGTCAGGGTTTTATTTATCGCGATAAAAGCTGCTAATAAACTGTAAGGTGTAACGCTATTCTAAGCAAATAGTTTTTTATCACTGGGTTTGTAGAAATGTATTATTTTTAAGCGTAATATCCCCTATATTTATAATACAAACAGAAGATTACAAAAGAACAGAACAACTAAGAGTAGGTAACATTTTTGATTGAAATAAAACTATTTTTCGGACTTTATCGCGTTTATTAAAAAAAAATATAAAAATAGTTTTATTTCAATGTGTAGTATTCGCGTAAATATAAGAAAACAACATTTTTGATATTTAAAAAAATAAATGAATCCTAAAGCGATCGCGTGTTGCAAAGTAGTTAAAACTTCTTTGTTACCCTATTTCTTTTATCATTTCATTCTATTTTCAAAATGAAAAGCAAAGTAGATAGGTAATATATTTTTCATTACTCATACTCTGAAAGTAGGTCTGAAGTTGCCTGAGAAGCGGGTTGAAAGTAATACTTTTCAGGCCCGGGAGTTTCGCTTTCAACTGACAGCTGTCAAATTATAAAAAAAAACTAGTTCCATTTTCATACTTCTATGGAACCATGTTCAAACTTTTTCTACAGTCACTCAATTACAGCACGATGTAAAATTGAAATAACATAAAGTTAAGTATTAATTCAATAATATATTTTTTTAAATGACTTAATTATAATTTCGTTTCAACAATTTCTTTAAAATAACATAGATTTGGGAAAAATATTTAAAGATGAAAATGAAAAATAATGGCTAAATAATGAAGTTGGCCGGCCAACGATAAAAAAAACAAAATAGGCGGCAATCCGATTTTTTTTTTCGAGTTGTATTTATTGTTTATACTTCCTTGTATTATTTCTTTAGCCAATTCCTGTTTTATTTTTATTTTCCTTGTATTCGTAATGAAAAGCACAGTGTTTACCTCGGGTGAAAGATTTATTTTGTCCCTCGAACTATTAGCGCCCTCGCTACGCTCGGGCGCCAAACCCCGTCTTGGGACAAAATAAGTAACTTTCACCACTCATGTAACAAAGTACTAGTGTACAACGGAAAAAATGTATCAATACACCTGCGCCGCACTCGTTAGATTTATAAATCGTTGCGTGTTCCACGTCGTTTGTGTTCGGCACATTACATTATCGGAGCGGACGCAGGGATGGGTGGTTACGTGATCAATTGCCACCGACACGACGCCCTTTTGTCAAGGAAACAATAAGCGTGAATGTCTTCAAATAGATCCGGAGATAACTCACCGCGACTTGTGCGGGAGACAAATTGAATATAGCCTGTTTTTTGATAGGTCGTTCATTAGTGAATCTATAATATAAAAATCTCGTGCCACGGTGTTCGAGGTCGCAATCCTCCGAAACGTATATTTTGTCGATGTGACAATAGGTCGTTAAGTAAGTATATTTGACACCTAGAAATAATTTATATGGCAGAACAACGTTTGCCAGGTCAGCGTTTTATCATAAAAATAGCTTCACAAAGCTTAAAGCTACTCACGAGCGGTTGGCGCATACACTGCGCAAATAAGTACAAGGAAAATGAAAAGAGAAACCAATCAACCAACCAATCGTTACTTTTGAGTAATTTAGCTCCTTCGTATCGGTTTCTTGCGGTTGCTTCGTAACATGAGTTAGTATTGAAAATATTTTGATGAGGGGCAACCTTCAGACATGTTAAATTGACTTGATTCCTTCGGAGCCGGGTTAGCCGACGCTGCCTCGAACCTATTTGGGTAATGTGACCTATAACTGATCGAAACGTGGGTCGAGTTACCTGCGATAATGGATCTCAAGAATTCGATAATGGTTGCGTGAGAAAAGCTCAAGATCTGGGGGCCAACTCTGTTAACCGCTCGACTTGCATCCGACTCGCAATACGACAGGTTTGTCAGTTATCCGTAGTCTGCTAACCACTCTCTCTTCCGTGTCCACCGATTCTAGACTCATTCGACTTGGTAAGCTGTCGTTAGCAGCCTACGTAATATTTGGCTCGATTGTAAATGTCAAAACCGACGGGTTGCGAGTCTACTGCAAGTCGAGCGTTACTGGAAGTCAATTAACATAATTGGCCCCCTGGATATATGAGAAATGGGCAAGTAGGTAATGATATAGCTTATATGTAGGTTATTAAGGTCGAATATCTGCCAAACCCATTGTCAAACCTGTGCCGAGAGCATACCTATAAAAATACTGAGGTTACTTCATTTATATCATAGTTAGCTGTAAAAGACTAAGGGTGAGGCCAAACGAGCGTAATTCAAGTCGTTGTAATTCTTATTTCTATGAAACCGATTGCAGCGAAAGTTTCGCAACTCACATCTCCAAAAAATACGCTCGTTTGGCTGTAGCCTTAAACAACGTTTGATAACCCCCAACGTAACGCTGAGATCCAGCTTTCGGCTCTCATTCTCGTCATACGGAATGGGAAAACAATGTAGGCTTTCATGACAAATCAAGCCTTTTTATGAATGTGGATTGAGTCATAAGAGAGTACATGTAATATGACGGATTCAATAGCTATGTATAAACCTAACGAATATGGGAAAGAACCTAACTGGCTGTCACCTGGCCATCTGCTGTGTCATTGACTCTAATGTACATAATTTTCCTTATACAAGGCAGATGATTCACACTTAACACATGAACCGGGTGTCTACCTTTTATCATGAACTTACATACTTAGATTTATAGATAACTAGCTGTGCCCACCAACTTCGTCCGCGTAGTATATAACTTAAAAAAATCTAGATTATCGGGTGTAAAAGTATCCTATGTGTTAATCCCGGTTATAAACTATCTGTGTTCCAAATGTCATCCGAATCCGTTCAGTAGTTTTTGCGTGAAAGAGTAATAAACATACATCCACACTCACAAACTTTCGCATTTATAATATTAGTAGGATTGAGAAGATTTTTTCTACACGCTAGGGGTTCGTCACAGGTTTTTTTTAGGGTTCCGTATTTACGGATTTGTAATGTTGTCTCAAATTTGTATAGCCGAAAGATAGAGATAAATATACTACACCGCCTGTATTCACAGGTACTAGTAGAGTACCTCTTACTAGGATTACTATCTAGTAATCCCGAGAAGTGTAATATTTACTTCCCACTCCGAATATGTAATAAAAAAATATTATAAAAGCTAGGAAACGTATAATAAAGTTATTATTACGAATCTTAATAATAAACTTAAAAGGAATTCAATCTTCTGAATATTAAGTTAAATTCGCCGTTTACGAACAACGAAATTTATTACAACTGTAATGAAAATTAAAAAGAAATATTCGAAGGGAATGAACACGGCGGCTGAATGTAGTCTCCGGTGGGACCGTTAGGCAGGTTACATACCTACCTACATTTGCTTTATGTTACGATTTGCGACTTTAAGATTTATGCATACTTAATTTTATTGAAGCCTCATTTAATGAAGTTGCAGAAACGGGTTACTGAAAAGTTGACAGAATCAGCAAAAGTTACTAATAATTTCACTGAATAACCTCTGAAAATTAGCAAAATGTTGAAATTAATTATTTTCTGTTCTCGTCATGTTTCTTGACAAGTCCGTCACGGACTTGTCAAGAAACATGACGAGATCATGTCATAATGCGACAAAGTCGCGGGTTTCATTAAACCGTGACATTGTTAAAGTGAGCTCACCCACTACCTACTAAGTAAGATTATAAAGTTCAAGGGTTTTAGTAGCTGGGCGTGACGATACTACGTAGAACTAATGTGATAAGTAACCATGCTCGAAATAGTTTATTAAAATTTGTAACACTATTTGTCATGCAATGCGTAAGCGATCGATTCATCAGGCTTATCCGCGTCAAAATGTTTTCACAGTCGCATATTGATTGCGGAAAGTCGCGTCATGTGCGGATGGCTTTATTTCGGTACCTTTATAATTAGGCAGCAGTTCTTTTGGGAAATTAATCACTGGTTGAGGGTTCCGTGGAAGTATTTGCCTCTGGAGACCGGAACATTTTCATTTTATGTTCGCTTAATGTTAACATGATTTGTATGGAATTGATATAAAATGTATTTATATCTAAGTTAATGCCCCATATTATGTTCGTCGAAATAATGATGGAATTAAAAAAAATGCGGGAAAACTCCACCCTATATTTTTTTCATTTTTTTAATCTCTACACAGTCGTATACTCGTACTTTGCGTCGGTTGGATTTTCTTATTTCATTTCTTTTCCAGGTTTGTAATGGAGGCGGCTTCCATATGCCACGTGACCCATGATTTGGCCGATTATACAAAGCGACTTCTGCATGCCTTCCGTACGCCTGATATATGTATATGCATGTAAATAATATTGTTATTTTTCTTCTGACTTCTGCCCGCAACATATTTCAACTGCCAATTTTACGAAAAAGATGTCCGTAGGTCATCAGCCCTTACCGGGCCAGCGTGATGGACTTCACTCTGGCCCCAATTTTCCTTGCTTTGAGAGGGAACGGGACCGGTGTAATGGCAACAGGCTTGCCCCCTATATTACATCGTGATCATAATGCACTGCAACGCTCTGCATAAGTACTCCTTCACTCCCCGTGTGAGACTGATAGTATATTTCACGATATTTATGAACTTCAATATCAATAAATAATATGGGATAAAAATATGTCCCAATTAATATACACTGCGTATAGGATATTTCACATCGGCGCGGACGGTTAATCCAAAGCTATTTCCACAGTATTGTGCCTCTCTACCGCCACGAAACTTCGCATACGGTCGCGTTTAGCGCAGGGGTGCTATTCTTAGCAACGATAATCAATATATCGTGACATTCGTATTGTCAAATCTTACTCTTAATTAAATATTTTTGCCGTCGTATCGATTACTGAACACTACAAATTTATCGTTCGTTCAGACGATATATGACGGCAAAAAAGATGGTATTTAGACTAGGATACGACAATACTCGTATACGAATGTAACGATATATCGACTATCGTTGCTAATAGTAGCACTGCAAATGTGGGAGGTTGCTATCGTCAGGGTTATGAACTGTCGGGCTGTGAGACGCAGCACGACGGCTTAGTCTGATGTAAGTCTGATCTTAGTCTGATGTCGGAGCGCTTTGCTGCGCCTGTATCGCGCTTGTTTTAGGTCCGAATTAATAAATCGATCTCAAGTCTGATACTGATCTTGGACATGCCATTCTTATGACACACCGGTACAATATGACTCGTCACAAGCGTACTTAAGATCGCTCTCAGACTTGAGATAGATTTAATAATACGGACTGTTGAGTAGGTATTCATTAATAATGCGTTGACACCAGCTCCATATCAATAAATTTATTTATTTTATATTTATTACAACGATTATTAAAATAAATGGACAATTTGCGTGTGTTTTCTTATATGAAAGTCGTAATGACATTAACAACACAGAACACGGGCCTTAGCGCGCTAAGTAGTAGAAGCCTTGTGATACTAATATGGGAGTAGCTTTAGATTATATATCCGCCGATTAATATCGTGTCGGTGTCGTTATTGGCCAATGTGAAACGCCCTTATATTGCTGTGCAAACGACTTTATTTAACCCGTCAATGCCGGATGGCCATCCCGGATGTGTGCATAAACCTGTCATTGATTAATTACTTTCGAGATACGCAGTGACACATTCGGAGTGTCTACTTGTGTTTCATCGACGCGCTTGAAATATGAATTTATGTTATTATTATTTTTATTTTTATTGCCTAGGAAGGCACACTGTCAGACGGTCCATCTGATGGTAAGTGGGAACCGTTACCCCACACATCTGCAACTTGAAGGGATCTGTTGGGAGGTATTTCTTAATTGATACACCCACCGTTTTATCTAAGAATGCATTTTTTGCATTTAGTTCCTACTTCCTATGTATATTTAAGGCAACAAAACCTGTCCACGAAGAAAACAAAAAAAATACTCTGTGTAATCTCAGCAGACTACTAAAAAAAATTGAAACAAAAAATGAAACAATTTTTTAGACGACATGTATTATCTGCCATCCCGCCCTGGGCCAGTCTGGTGGGTTGTGGCCTGAATCTCTCACGCATAGAGGGTAGGCCCGTGCCCAGGAGTGGGACATCAAAATGGCTAATTATTATAATTTTATTGAAATAAACTTATTTCTACAAGGATCCGAAGGAAAACATCGTGAGGAAACCAGCATGTCTTAGAAAATCTAACCAAATTTCGAAAGACATGTGAAATACGCCAACCTACACTGCATGGGCCAGCGTGGTGGATTACGGCCTGAATCCCCCTCGTAGTGAGGGGAGGCACGGGCCCAGGAGTGGGACGTCAATATAATAATTTATTATTACGGACGGGACGTCAAAAGGGCTAAATAATATATTTTTTTTGTTTTAAGTGATTGTGCTCTATATGAGCACAATCAGCCACTTCTCCTCCATCAAGGTGGTCGGAGCCCTTGCTTATGTTTTTTGTTGTTTAATTTGAGTTTTATTTATTCAGTTTATCAGAATGTCGTTTAAAAAAATATATTTATTATTATTTACCTTATTTAGGTATTGTTAGGCGCGTAAAGATTAAGCAACTATGAACTTTTTATTGTATTCAAGTTCTCGGCAGACATGACACACAGATATGGCGGACATCTACAAAATACATAACGCGAGGTCTTCTCAACCTCAGAGCTGGTTCTAATTGTGAGGTCGCCGAGGGCCCTCTAGCCGCTGGTAGTCGGGAGCGTGATCAATCGCTTTGTCGCGCCGCCGCCCCCCACTTCGGCTCTCATTAGGGAGTGTTCGTATTGATTTCATTACATTGCTTCCCGTTTATGAATTTGCTTATGTAAGTACCTACGGTGTATGGTATATTATACCAGTGTGCAGGTATCTTTGTAGCGTATACCTATTGAGATTTGGAGACATTTAAAGTTTTGGTCCAACCACATTTACACAAATACTTTGCGACTTCTTTCAATTATCTATTGCTCCTATCTATACAAAGAAATAAAATTGGAGTGTCTGTTTGTAATATCAAAATTACACCTTTTCACTTATGAAAGTACATACGACACCTATAGCAAAAACGCGATTTAAAATATGTTTGTCTGTCTGTCTGTATGTTTGTTTCGGGTAATCTCCGAAACGGCTGGATCGATTTTGACGGGACTTTCACTGGCAGATAGCTGATGTTATAAGCAGCAACTTAGGCTACTTTTATTTTAGAAAAAATAATAAACAAATGGGACCTGTGGCGCGGGTTCAAAACGCGGGAGCGGGAGCGGTTAAGTTAAATTCCACGCGGACGAAGTCGCTTTTTTTTTTTTTTTTTTTGAATTGACTATATGTTGTTGGCCAGAGTGGCCATAACAACTTCACCCGGACAGAGGGCGAGCGCAAGTGCGCTCCAGCCATAGGGGCAGGGGGGCAGCTAGCTCAAGGGCGTCACTAGGGACACGACCTCGGCTTGGGCCGCTGCCAGGAGAGGTGGCGAGGGTAAATCTACCACCGGATCGGAACGCGACCTCGACTGAGAAGATCCGGCAAGAAACTCAGCGGGCTTGTCGGGTGCCAAGGTGCGTCTAGGTAAGTAGACGCACCTTCTAGCGGAAGCGGGGGTTCGTCGACCTCGCCGGCGAGGTCGGTGTCTGGCGGGGAGAAAGGACGAAGTCGCGGGCTCAGCTAGTTTCTAATAAAAATAACATGATTTTAGAAGATAATTATTTTTCTAGTTTTCAAAACTCACGGATGGCATTCTCACTGTGTGCTGTTAAGGTGCCATTCGACTTTCTAGCTAGCTGGCTCGCTTCGACCAATAGGATCGCTTCATTTTTCTAAGCTCATTAAAATGAAGTCGGTACTCATTGGTCGAAGCGAGCGAGCTAGCAGCGAGCGAGCTAGCTAGCCCACCAACCCGCCCGACTCAAGTGGATGTAGGTCATAGCTTAAAATAATGCAGATGATTTCAAAGTCTCCCTGTACAGCTGTTCTGTCATATTTTCTTGTTTTAATCAATTTTGTCTGCTTCAGCACATCTGTGTTTCTGATGGCTGACCTTGCTGAGTCACTGGCAGCGCCTGAGAACACTACAACCAGCGGTGAGTGAGGAGAGCGCGTGATCAATTGCTCTTTAGCTGCTCAAGAAGCCCTCAAATTGTCACGGTCGATGTATTTCGAGGCTATTTGGAAGAGACAAAAGTAAACGTAGGAATGTTTTTTGTGAGTTTTCTAATCGTTTGATCTAAAAAGCTATTTGCATAACTAGTCAAAGTCAGATCATTTATTTTGTCTAGGCCTACGGTGGCACTTACAAATTGAAATTTTAATATATTTTTTTAAATTACCATTTTTACATATTTTCTTAAATATACAATCTAATAGGAGCGCGACCTCGACTGAGAAGATCCGGCTAGAAACTCAGCGGGCTTGTCTTTTTATACTTCGTAATATTTTTTTTTTTTTTTTTTTATTGCCAGTTGTTTATAATTAATAAATACAAAGAGTAGATATTAATGTAAATATAATTGCTGTTACCTTTTAAGATTACTAAGAGTAATTCTATAAAGTAATTCAGACTACTATGGCTACGTGGCTGTACCTATTTATAACATTTAAAATGTACCTTTCTATGCTACCTACTAATAGATAATTATTCCTCGTGTATCTGAGCGTGACGTCATTCCACAGTAAAACCAAGCAAATTGTTCTGTGGAATTTTGAACAAACACATTTAAATACAAATACAACACTTCTATGCGTCAAACATTTAACCACACTTTATTAGATGAACGCTCGGCTAATCTCTTTTAAACATTCTTGGAGTACTACACATTCTCATTCTCTAAACTACGCTCTTTCTGAAATTACCAAACAATTATGGAGATCACAGACAGAATTGGGCCATTAGTATTCCACGACGCCTGGGAATCTAAATCTAAAAGCGCTTATCTTAAAAAAGTCTTTACCAAAAAAATCGTCAGCGTATTCGAATTACGAACAGAATCTAAGCAATTCGCAAATGTGTGAACCAATAAGAATTTCAAATGAAGTGTGGGCGCGTTCCGTCCGTCGCGAACAGCCAACTTTTAGTTGAGACCAGTAATGGATTTCGTCGGGCGAAGTTATTCAAGAGTCACGGCAAAACTGAATTAAACCTGATAAAGTGAAAAAGCATATAATGCCGACGTTTCCATTGGCCCAAATCGACTTGTGACACGGTCGATGAATTTTAAAATTGAATAAGTCCGGAACTGTTGTGGCAAGCTAGATTATTATTTTTATTTCGGAAAGCTAAACTAGTTGTTTGTTATAAAAACAACACCATGCACCTCTACCTACTCCTTTAGGGATAACAGGTGACGGTGTACAAACGATAGACTAAAGTGACGTCATCAGGTTTCTGCTCCCTCCTTATGCAAAGTTAATTTACCACTGACTATGACTATGAGGTATGACAGTGCGTGTAAACCTTTGATCAAAGGTACGAACGCCTATATCATTGAGGAATGTCTAAGATTATTTGGAGCTGTCCCTTACTTAGCCTTGTTACGTATAAATCGAGATCGATTTATAGTCCGAGAACGATCTTAAGTATACTTTTGAAATGTGTTTTGTACTGGTGTGACTCGCAGACTTGAAATCAATTTATTAATATGGCCCTTAGACACGTATTGTCTATGAATAGGACCATTAAAGTCAACCTAAGTTTTTAAACAAATGTCTTGTTCGTCCACTCGATCTATAGATCAGTACACGCTAAACCTTTTACGAACTTTGAACGGGGTTCGGTAGTTCCTTTGAACTTTAAATAGCGTTCCATAATTAGTCTCTCCTTTGATATTTGAAGAAGGTCAAGAATACTTAGGGTAGTGCTCAAAGTAGGGCCGAAAAGTACCTAATTGTTGGCTGAGGTAAATGGTTAGATAGTTCTAAATCAGTGTAGGAGTTTAGTCGTTTCTTGTAAAGCTCCTCACGCTAAGAAATAACTGAGCATTGGACTCAATGACACACAATTGAAGGATTTATTAACATCCAATAAAATATTTGAAAAGCGACACGTGCCTGTCAGAAGCTTTCACTAACATTTTGTTGAAAAATGTAGCAGCTTCGGCTATTGCCAAACATTTCATATAGCTACTACATAGGCATTATTTGTACACCGTATATTTGTCACATCGAAACTCGATGTTACAGAAAATTGAATACAAACGCGCGAGGCAAACTCTCGGGGCTGAATAAAAAATAAATGCCGCTCCCTGACGGTGGATGAAACTTGACAGTGCGTCTATGTACCAACAATTTGCGAGAGTGGGTATATAGTCGCAGGTATGTATGTATATATAGAACCCGTTTGAGTACCTACTTAGAATATAAGTAGCAGCTTGGCAATGTTTAGCCTCTGGCCGCCACCTGACGCTACACTCTGCCAGTTCCCGAGAAGCCTGATCTGCTGACCGAACACCTCCACCACCACCGATCACACTAACTCCAGAGAGGAGAAGAGAGACTACAATACGGCTTAATTCGCGGTCAACCAATGACTCGCCCACAGATGTGGGCGGCGTGAAGACACCATTTGAAAAGGGCAAAGCCCTGAAACAATATCTCCGCTTCCCCCCAACACTTGGAGGGGACGCGTGAAGACCCACGGATGATTTAGTCTCTGTTTCGCTTAGCGGTTGGTCTTAATTAGCAATTGCTCTCGTTTAGAATGTGGTACTGCTTAGCACAAGCGTGAACTGTTATTAGGACCCAAGTTGTTGTCTCTTTGAATATATAAGAAACGAGAACCCAGCATTTTATAGTTAACCCAGTTTGATAGGTATTTCACCAGGGTCAAGTATCTAACAAATATCAAAAACAAACATATCTAATAACAATACAAAGATGTGACCTTAAAAACCTTTTTTATGTTGAAATAAAACTATTTTTACGGATTATATCGCGTTTATTTTTACTTTTTATGTTCCCGACGTTTCGGTTGCTTTACAGCAACCGTGGTCACGGGGGGACTGAGGTGTTAGACGTCCTGATGTCATAGTTAAAAACTGGGTACCCTCAAAATTTAGTTGGTAATTGCGGTCCGATCCACGCAGAAAGTGCTCACTGTGTCTCGAGGTCTTGCAATGGTACGCTTGGTTTTGGATTTAATTATATTAATTACTGGATCCCAAGTTGGTGGTAGCACCCAGCCATCTTCCCTATTGAAATTAGGATGTTTTTTTAATTTCAATGGCCTCACGTATCATCCTTGGTCGGAATCGGTGTTCTTTTGCGAGGATCTGTGGTTTATCAAATCTGATATAATGGGAACATAAAAAGTAAAAATAAACGCGATATAATACGTAAAAATAGTTTTATTTCAATGTGTAGTATTCGCGTAAATATAAGAAATCAATATGTGAACCTTTTTTATATAGAGGCCTTTTTTATATAAGGCTCTGTCCTTTTGGACAATTTTGCCAATGTCAAGTGAGCTATATACACGGTTTGCACTGGAGAGTTTGGCCAATGTGAAGCGAAATAAACATCAAAATGAAGAATAGGGGCCTTAATAATCGTCATTATTTCGTCCGCTATCAAAACAAATTTACGTCAAAATACGGACATAGTTATAGAACTATGTCCGTATTTCGACGGACTCAATATCATGCGTACTTCAATTTACTGTCTTTGTTGGTAAACATACGTCAGTCCGGTCACGCGCGCAGCCATTTATCGCGAGTTGCTCTCGGCAAATAAAATAAATTGCCAACAAGACGCCAGGCAGCCTCCCCTGAGTGGACCTAATCGATACTGGACGGTACGATCGGGACTCCTGGAGAGTAAAATATCTTCAACATCATATGGAATGAAATTTTTAAATTGACATCGACCTTATCCTATTATGTGAGCTTATGTGGAATACTTTAGTTCACCCGTTACTCTAAAACCACTACTTTTTTAGGAGAAGTGTATAATTTGAGAAAGTGAGCATTTTTGGATAGACGTTATTTAAAACCTAAAGTTCTTTTAAAAAAAAACAAAATAAACCTAAAGATCCTGGACAATTTAACATTACCGAGTCACGAGTTCACGACTCGAAACAAACTCTTAATAGCTTTAGACATCAAATAAAAATATAGTAATAATTTAGGTCAGACTAATGTCAGTTTAATTAACAGAATTACATCACGAAAAAAAAATTGAAAAACCTAATTTAAAGAACTTAATGAATATTGAAACAATGACCATTAAAAATTAATAGTCTCACTTAAAATTTTCAATTTGCGATCCCTTTGGCGCTTAATACTTAGTGTTAATTACAATTTTACCTATTTTTCTCTTAATTAAGAAAGACAGTGTCCTTTCTAGTTTTTTTTCTTTATATATTAAAGTTTATAAAAATAATAATGAAATAGTGAGTTAGTTCGTAGTAAAATGAGTTCGGTATCGCCCAAAGGGCACGACTTGATATCTCCATGACTTTCTATGGTATATTTGATATTGGTATTCGATATTTGATATGGTGGTATGGTATTCAGAGGCGGATTGAAAGCATTTTCAATTTATTTATTTTTAAGTATTTATTCACAGCGCGATAAATTACTTATTTATTCAATTGATTAAAATGTGAAAATTTATATAAAAAAAGATTTTACAAAAGAAAACCTGCAAATATAAAACAGCGCATGAATGCAAATATTTGGTGTACTTAAATTGAATAATTTAAAATTACTGTACACGGTAATGCGATTACTCCCGTTGCGAATCAGTTTATTGTCGGTTATATATCGTTTGATATGTATCGGTAACGCTTTAAATCGATAACTATTGCGTTCCGATAAATTTTATTAAAACATTGCAAATATATTTTTTTTTACTTAATTCAGTTCTATCGGAGCTGCCGTAGCGTAGTACCTAGAAACTAATCAAAATAATTTCATATGTACTTAAATTAATAAAAAAAATATAGATTTGTCGATTATAACTTAAATTGGTTTGGTTTTTCTGAATTTTGCTCGTTCTTGCGTAGCCTTATCTAAATTCCTTACGCATTCAGCTAGCTCTTGCAAAAAGTAAATCGTTTCTAATCCGCCCCTGGGGCTTGTTGAATTCCATTGGGTATAGTTGAGGTATAACTCCAACCGCGCTATTACAGGAAACGGAAAAAGTTGTTCTTTATGAGTAACTGCTTATTTCTTCTTACCCGCGTGGGTTAGCTCATCCCATTTACATACGACACGGTTGCCGTATCAAAGCATCAAATATGCAAATTAAAATATGTGAAACGTCAACTTTGTAATACCTTTATATCGCGGCGAAGTATGTTCGCGTCGCCCGTGTTGTTCATTTGGGTTTAATAATTTTTAATTGAGTTCTTCGTGTGGTGTAACATTGTTCAGGGTGAAGTAACTATGAGAATTTTCGTTTTGATAATTCAGTCTATCTAACGTGGAATGAACATGACACGAATGCTAGGATCATAAGTCGTTTATAATGTCTCTTTGTTCAGTTCTTCCATGATTACGGCATAGCAAAGCCACATTTAAAATGCAAGCAAATCTCGATCGCGATTTCATAGTGAACGAAACTCTATAAAGCGCACACTTGAATGTACTCAATAAATTAAACTCTTTCAGGGCACACGAGCTCGTGTGACGTCACGGAGCCCCCATAGCCCGCCTCCCCGTTCTCACTCAGTGCCTTCATTACAAATTCAAAGGCTGTTTAGTCATTATTACGTAACACCTGTTGTCGGCCGCTCTTACGTCGGTGAACATTTTTAGAACGTTCCAGTGTACGACACTTGTGGACAGCGCTTTTTAAAGGGTTAAAAGTGATGGAGGTACGCCGTTATATGTTCGGTGTAAATGTTACAAACCGGTAACGAGCGAACAGGGTTGCTTATATGTAATAACCTGCTAACGAGTATTAAACACTGCAATTGAGGTGCCAAACACATGTATACATACAAATAATTTATAATGGATTTGGGGGGACCTAGAAACACAGATCAAAAAACAAGATACGACCATTTTTGAAATTTGTCTATCCTGCTAATATTATAAATGTGAAAGTTTGTGAGTGTGGATGTATGTATGTTTGTTACTCCTTCACGCAAAAACTACTGAACGGATTTGGATGAAATTTGGAACACAGATAGTTTATAACCGGGATAACATATAGGATACTTTTTATCCCGATAATCCCGAAATTTTTGTTACGTTAAATACTACGCGGACGAAGTCCGTGGGCACAGCTAGTATATAATATAATCGTCTCCATCGCCTGGAGAGCCACCCTCGGAAATGCTAAGGCCTCACCAAACCTTCCACCATATACCTCGTCAGCGCAACCACGACCACTCTGACAAGAGTGCCCGACTAAGAAGAAGAATATAAAAATAATTTTAGCCCTTTTGACGTCCCAGTCCTGGGCACGGGCCTCCCCTCAACACGAGGGGGATTCAGGCCATAATCCACCACGCTGGCCCAGTGCGGGTTGGCGGATTTCACATGTCTTTCCAAAATTGGTTAAATCTTCTAAGATATGCAGGTTTCCTCACGATATTTTCCTTCACCGTAAGCTATACTTTGTCTAATTTGTCTATAAACATTTCGCAAACACACTTCTTAAGTTCCTTGGATAGTACGAGTAACACAACAAATGGCTACACAGTATTTTTGAATTGAGAAATTCTGTTGAAACCAAATGAATGCAAAACGCATCTCATGACATTCCCATATATAATCCCCTTATGAGGAAAAATTGTGCACCGGGAAATAAGCCTCTATCGAAGCACTGGTTGCAACGAGACATAGGCAATTAAAGTGGCCAATTATGATTTATGAACCTTCATGACGGGACTGAAGTTATTAAATATTGTAATACCTATGAGATTATTAATATTTTAATGATATTTTTAACGATGTTTTACTAAAATATTTTAATAACGTTTTATTTTTTTATAATACTTGTATTATGATGTGCGCACAGTCTGTCATTTTTGTATGGAGCACGTGAGTAAGTAGCTACGTCACCGCGGCAGTGAGCGGCCTCACTAAGCAAAGATCAACTTGAATTTTTCATACATCTCCCTGCTACCCCTAGCTAAGCTGGATTTTAACGCAAATCTGTTTGTTCCCTTGAAAATATACGTGTATGTATTCTGGAGGGTTTATATAGAGTTAAACCTTTTAATACAGATACAGCTTTATCGGTCTTTTAGTATTAAGATCTCATTAGCTACTCTGCCAAGAGTCAGGCCAGGGCCGCACAGGTAAGGTGATTGCTGCAATGGCGATTTACACACAATTTCTCGCTTATGTGATGCGGCCGTCGCCGTATTAGGGTGACCGTCCACTTGCCTGTGCAATGAGGCGGGCCCACCCTCTTCAACAAATATATGCTTCATTTTCACAGCTTCACCAGCTTAGCTTAAGTCGACAGGAAATGAAGCGATATCTTTTAAGTCGAAGGGCCGCTTCATAGCACAGCCAATTGGACAGTCATCCTTATAGAGTTTATTTTTAACCAAATCGCTAATAAATTGCAAATCGCCTGTCTAGTGTAAACCCCTTTCATTTACAAAGCGGCACTAAGTTAAAACGATTATTATATACGTGTTTCCTTGATTACTTATAGGTTACTAGTTACTAGCAACCCGCCCCGGCTTCGCACGGGTGCAATGCTGATACTAAAGTGTTTTTCTACGATATTATTTATGTATTATACATACCTGAATCACTATATCTATTAAAAACCGCATCAAAATCCGTTGCGTCGTTTCAAAGACCTAAGCATACATAGGGACAGGAAGCGGGAAGCGACTTCGTTTTATAATATGTAGAGATGAGCATTTAAACCATAAGTTTAGACTCTGGACACCTACCTACAAATCGCAATAAACAGAAGTCCTTCAGAGGTTAAAAACTTATTATTAAGTTAAACCAATATATTAGAACCGCGCTCTTACCGCGATTATACGAGAGTTCTAGAGGAAAATGTACGGATTATAAGTAAATTATGTGGAGCCGTTACTTTCCGACGGCAGTTTATATGGATCGCGATATCGTCGCTAATGTTGGTTCAGTGTAATCTTCTCTATCGCGCTGGGGTAGAGACAGTATTTGTGTAGGTGTAATAGAGTCTTATCTGTGACTTATTGAACTCCTTCAGTTCCTCACTGAAGGGTCGTTTTTATTTAACACTAGCTGAGCCCGCGACTTCGTCCGCGTGGAATTTTGATCCTTTCTTAGGGGATGTCTACGTCATAGTAGCTTTATGCATGCAAAGTCTCAGCCCGATCGGTGTAAAATTGACAAAGTTTCATACAAACTTTCATCCCCTATTTTATCCCCTTGGGGGTAGAATTAATCAAAATCCTTTCTTAGCGGATGCCTACGTCATAACATCTACCTGCATGCCAAATTTCAGCCCGATCCGTCCAGTGGTTTGGGCTGTGCGTTGATAGATCACTATGTCAGTCAGTCACCTTTGAGTTTTATATATATAGATAGATAGATAGACATCAAACAAACGTCAGCTTGATGTTAAGTACCGTAGTCCATAGATGCTTTCAATACCAATGACATTGCACGCACGTTTCCATCCTGAAGGGGAGTGGGATAGAGAGAAAGGACGGGACCGGGAGTTGGGCTCCCCGTTCTCTTATTCATCATATCATATTCAGCTATAATTCTGTGTGAGGGTCGTACTACCTCAGTCAAGCTAGCTCACATATGAGCTGTAACTTGGTTCTATTACCGTCGAATCGTAGATTCACAAAAGAAACTAAAAAAATTGTTTTTATTCACGTACGCCAACAAAGCATTTATGAATAGTCAGAATCTACCACCGGTTCGGAATGCTGTTATCAATATTATTCATCAGAATACAATCTTTATTGCATAAATTATTTACAGCTTCTCCTATGTAATAAAGTAACATATAGGTACTCACTTAGATACTTATATAATCGAGTGCTTCTTGTTAGTATTACATTATTTTTTTCCTTGTGATTCCTTCCATGTTAGTACGACGTTCGCAAGTGGCAATTTCAAATGGGAATGGCTGATTTTTTCATATAAAAGCCCTGTACGGCCGCAATAATGCCACTCCTGGCGGGGTAAACTCCACACAAATGGGGAAATTAAACGTATATACATAGGGGTAATACGCCGCGCCGGGGAACCTACTTTTATTTGATTTTGAACTTTATGCCTTTGAGACGATAAAAAATAATTTTATTGGCGCTTAAGCTCACAATATGTGTTGAAGCGTTATTCTGTAAAACGTAAATTTCAATTTTCATGACAGATAAATGTTGGCTTTCCTGAGACATCTTTTTAAAAATAAAGAAATAACGGAACAAGTAAGAAGAGTTACAAGATTACGTCGAGGATCGTTGGACTTTATCACCCCTAAAAGATGGGTATACCAATGTTTCAATTTATTTAATTTATATTCAGCATTCCAGTGAATATGTCTACTAATAGTACTGTTATGCAAAGCTACAGACCAATAGTACACCTCCGCTCGCCTAACAAATGCATTGCCACTCAGTGCCGGATTAACCATAGTAGCAAGAGTAGCAATTGCTACGGGCCCCGCGCGAAAGGGGGCCCCGCATATTTAAACCCACTCATCTCTGCCTGAGCGTAATTTTTTGAGTGAAACTTATTAAGATGTGGTATATTGAATTTACATGATGTCTCAAAAACGTGAAACGTTACAACTTTTCCTACTAAGACAATCCATGTCAGGCACTCGGTAACCGACTACGGGCCCCGCGCTTTGCTACGGGCCCCGCGCTTGCTTAATCCGGCACTGTTGCCACTGCATTTGTGCGACCGCACCTGACATTTGTATAGGTCCATTCACGACTCGACCTCGAACAGACCAATCAAAAACCGCCGTTTTCCCCGATACCCCGTAAACTTTTGACAGTTGCGTTATCATACAATTGTGAATGTAAGCTGTGTCTCTTAAAACTAAGCTCTGTGCAAAGGGTTATTAAAAAAAATCGGATTATTTGGATGATAGATCAGCTTGGGACTGAGCAGCTCAAATCTCGACAGTCAATAATAATGTCAAAGCGCAGCGTGTATTGCCCTACTAGTCCGAATTACTTATACAACTCTCGGTTATTTTAAAAGGCAACACACTGGAGCTATTATATTTATATTAATATCAACTTTGTAATTATTAATTAGATAAGTAACTGGCGATTAAAAAAAGAAATATGACAAAATATAAAAAGACAAGCCCGCTGAGTTTCTTGCCGGATTTTCTCAGTCGAGGTCGCGTTCCGATCCGGTTATAGATATAAAAAAAATCATGTAAAATTCACAATTTGTAAGTGCCCCCCCTAGGCCTAAACAAAATAAACGACTTGAATTTTAACTTGTCTCATTGGTCTGTATGCAAAGCATAAGATACTAAGAAAATTGTGTGCATAAGCCTCAGCAGCTGCGGTAACGTGGTTTCATTTAGTACTGTAGGTAAGCTTGTCTTTATGCGAAAATATAAGCTTATTTCTATGCAAGTGTATGCAATGAACGAAAGATATCGCATATGTGCTTTTGAAAATACACCATCACGCCTGTTCTGCGCGAAGGGGTAGGCAGAGGAAGACTGTAGTGCTTTATTATTTTATGTAACAAAGTCGACAAACAAGCATACAACCAACCTGTTGTTAAGCAGTTACCGCTTCCTATAGGTAAGGGGAGTGGGATAGATGTACAAAACGTATCTACAATAGCGTCTTTACGCCGATTTATACCGATTTACTTTACATCGGATACATTGCCCCTTGATGCGAGGGGGAATCGGGCGGGTTGAAACGTCTTTCAAAAGCCGTTTAGGTTTCCTCACGATGTTATCCTTCAGCGTACAAGTGATGTGATGATCTCAGCTGCAAATGAGATTTGCACATGCAATCTGAAATTCCCAGAGGTGCGAGAGGTGATTTGTATCATCACAATACATCTTGTTCTAAGGCCCGCATTCCACCACTGAGCTATCACTGTTTTCAAGAAAGTACGTAATAGAACATCACGACTTTTAACCTTGTGGGGGTGTGAGAGACATTCTGAATGGTTGTAACTTTTTTGTTATCTTTTATAGTGTCGTGTGTTGCAAGTGTTAGTCACCTATGATTTGGGTCTACCTATTGAACCCCCGCCCCCTCATTCCGGTTCGTACCTCTGGGTTTTTCGGAATCTATGTGAGAATCATAATTACAATGTGTTCATTTATCACTCACTCACGGTAGAGGAAACATCTTAAGGAAACCAACATGACTTTGAAAATCTAACCAATTTTCGAAAGGCATGTGAAATCCGCCAATGTCCTGATTCCCTCTCGTATTAAAGGGAGGCCCGTGCCCAGGAGTGGGACGTTAAAAGGGATGATTTATTATTATTATTTATTAAAACCCGGTTCAAACATCTTCGCTATCGAAACAGAATAATCCTCTTACCAGCACACGACGTTCCGCGTCTAGGTACCAGAGACAAGGAAATATCTTTACAATTTCCCTTTGAGAATATTAAAGTTTCATATTTGCTGCTGAGCGCCCGTTGCTGATTGCTTCCGCGTTTTGCGAGATGAAAACTTATACTGCTGTATTGTTTACTTAATATTAATTCTTTAAACGCGGGATTTCTTTAAATTACGAGACAAGAGCGTGTAGGTTTGCCTGCTTTTTAATTTTGCGATGTGAGCACAGTTGACATGCATGCAGCGATATACAGGATGAAATGTTACAGTATATTGATATTCTTTTTTAATAGAAATATGATACAAGATAGCGTAAATAGGGTTGACTCCAAATGAAAAAAAAATTATAAAGTCCGATTTTTAGTGCATCCAGGTTATTAAGAACTTTGTTTATTTTTTTTTATGAAAATCACTTAAAATCTAAAGCTAAGTTTATATATATATAATATAATAATACAATAAATAATACTATCAAGACTATATTGAAATGATAAATAAAGACTAGTAATTCTATACAATAAAACCCTGAGCTATTTAAGCCCGCTTTCGATTAAGAAGCACCCGTTTCTATAAAGATATTGAAAAAAACCCGGCAACGTAATGCGAAGAGGATGCTTCGACGGCTCTCATTACTGAGGCTTATCTTGTTAGTGCGTCTATAAATAACAGGGACCGGCTCGGCCTGTGCTAACAAGCGGCGTTTGTCACACAAATCGCAGTGTAGTGTGAAAAACTCTTTATTTTGCCTTGACTGCGAAAGGTTTTGTAATAAAAACGCGTATGTTAGGGTTGCCTAGGAAATAGGAGTCGAGAAGGTTCTATGAATAATCGGCAAGTTATTATGGGTGCTCAAAAAGGTTTTTAAAAAATCCTCATAGAACGCAACTCATATTTGAGAGTTAATTAATATTGATGCGCCATACTAAAAAATACAGATAACTAACCTATAATAATTATGCCTTATAGCTTTTGGAGTTTTGTAGCTCGTAACGGTCAATCGCGTGACAATTTTTACTTTAATATTTAAAGCTTTATGGTTGGAATCCGACTGCATTTGAATTATGAAATACAACCAAATAAGATTTAAGTTTTGAACAATCATATTATCTTCCACGTATTTTTAGATATAAGTAAGTACACATCCCTACAGTTGGGATGATCACTTACATATTTTGATAAGGCTAAGTCCTGCAATGAAATGAATTCATTAAATTTCATTCATTCGCAGACTGTACTCATAAATTCATAAAAATTACCCGACGACGACACAAAGCATATTTTTTGACTTAATTTGACCGTGCCTATTTTATTAGTTTTTATGTCTCTTTTAAGATAAAATTGAGTTATTGCGTCGCATTTATTTACGACTCATGACTATGAATATTGTGATACAGAGGTTTATATTTTTCAACGGATGAGTATAAGGATGACTTTGATAACTTTCTTTGTTAGGCACATATTCGTATACTTTTGAAATGAACAAAAAACTCTTTTATTAAAAATAATAATAGTCATTGTTATAAACGCGTTTTCACTTATAATTAAGTTCTGTAACTCAGAAACCAAGACAGTTACCACAAATCAACTATTTCCTTAGTCTGTTAAATAGTACATTGTTACATGAGTGGTGAAAGTTACTTATTTTGTCCCGAGACGGGGTTTGGCGCCCGAGCGTAGCGAGGGCGCTAATAGTTCGAGGGACAAAATAAGTCTTTCACCCGAGGTAAACACTGTGCTTTTCATTACGAATACAAGGAAAATAAAAATAAAAACAGGAAATGGCTAAAGAAATAATACAAGGAAGTATAAACAATACTCTACAACTCGAAAAAAAAAATTGGATTGCCGCCTATTTTGTTTTTTTTTTCGTTGGCCGGCCAACTTCATTATTTAGCCATTATTTTTCATTTTCATCTTTAAATATTTTGCCCAAATCTATGTTATTTTAAAGAAATTGTTGAAACTAAATTATAATTAAGTCATTTAAAAAAATATGTTCTTGAATTAATACTTAACATTATGTTATTTCAATTTTACATCGTGCTGTAATTGAGTGACTGTAGAAAAAGTTTGAACATGGTTCCATAGAAATCAGAAAACGGAACTACTTTTTTTAAAAATAATTTGACAGCTGTCAGTTGAAAGCGAAACTATTACTTAGCTATTACTTAGCTAAACTATTACGAAAAGTATTACTTTCAACCCGCTTCTCAGGCAACTTCAGACCTACTTTCGGAGTATGAGTAATGAAAATATTATTTTCGACTTCTTATTCACCCTGTATAATATAACATTTAAAAATGTAAGAAATAGTTTAATTATAGATTAATTTATTTAAGGTCATCAGCCAGTCTTTCTGGTTCACGACATCTTTACGAAAGTTGTCAAACTTTGTTACAAATTGTTAGGTCTAAAAATCAAGGGATAAGAGACCTTCTTATATCTACAACTTAAGGTTTGTTTTGGTGTTATTATTACAGCAGATGTCAGCCGCCTTAGTTATCATAAATTTTCGGTTACTTTCATGTATTTATCTACTCAATATTCGATCGTGAAAACAATATTTCAATCGCGACAAATGGCTTTAGAAAGTTCAGAAAAATTTCAAGAATGAATAAAAACAATTTATACTCGTATAATACTGTTTTAAAGCAATACATTTATTATACAAAAATCGAGTTTCGTGACAGGACAGAATAAAAAAAATAAAAAAATATACCGTATTTTTAAAAATAGCAAAAATAGTTTTAAATAGTATTTTGCTCAAAAAAACTTATTTCAGGTAATACTCAATAATACCATTATAAAATCACGGTGTTTAATATATTACAACGTAAACCCCGCTCGTCTTAAGTGGGCGCCTGTGAACAGACAATAAAAGGTCCGACTGGGATAATTATTTTATTCATGGCCCAATGAATTTTTCATATTTACATTTGCAGCTATATTTGTCGACACCCACGCATGTTTTGGGCCATAAAATATATTTGTTTGTTTATTTGAATGTTGCCAATGTGTACACAGGGTGTTTCAAACGTCCGAAATAATAATTAAGGTAAATATTTGGTAGCTGGTATGTAGATCCCTGGTGAAGACAGACTAATACGTAACTATCATAGTTTAGGAGGTGCGGGCGTTTGAATATTTGCCACAACTTTTGTGTTGTCTCCTATCGTGATATATTTCACATGCAATGACCTAGAAAGCAGTACAAACTGTATTTATAAGTAGTTGCCACCAATATCTAAATATATATAACTCAAAGGTGACTGACTGACTGACTGAATGACTGACTGACTGACTGACTGACTGACTGACTGACTGACTGACTGACTGACTGACTGACTGACATAGTGATCTATCAACGCACAGCCCAAACCACTGGACGGATCGGGCTGAAATTTGGCATGCAGGTAGATGTTATGACGTAGGCATCCGCTAAGAAAGGATTTTGATTAATTCTACGCCCAAGGGGATAAAATAGGGGATGAAATTTTGTATGAACTTTGTCAATTAAATTCCACGCGGACGAAGTCACGGGCACAGCTAGTTAAAACATATGGTTGTACAAAAATCTAAAATTTAAATCCAATTTTCATATCTACTATTTAACTTATACGCGATACTTATTCAAAACCTCAAGCATTGGTTCGGGCTTTCGAAACAATACGTGCATATTTGTGGCTTGTATCCGTGTATAGGGGTAATAAAACTAGGGCTTTGTGAACACATTGAACTTCTTGCTTCAGGCTAAGTCCTTGCGAGCGAGATTTCTCGTCAGCTAACCGTATACTTTTAAGTCCACGTATGAGTTTGCTTTGTATGGGGAATTGTAAGTTGTCGATACCGTCCGCTAGGAGCGTTGTTCAATTGAACCTACTTAAAGAAAAATACATACCTAAACGTAGGGTATGCATTTCGCTAATAAAGGACTAAGTAGCTAACTTAAAACACACTATAAAGGCCCGCATTAATCGATCTCAAATCGATCTCAAGTCTGAGAGCGATATTGGAAATGATATTCTGACGTCATCCAAGTACAAAAATACAATTCAAACGCGTGTTCAAGATCTCTCCCAGATTTGAGATCGATTTATTAATACGTGGCTAATAAAATTATCGATATAGCGAACAATCAAGGCTGTGACAACCGGTGATATCGAGGCTGTGGCCTGAACGTCTCAGCATAATCTCCTCAGTCCCTTGGGGCTCGGCACTCCTCATGAACGTCAACCCTTGTCGCTGGGGCTCTGCTGACGTCACGAATAAAGGACTGTAAGCGACGGGGAATTTTACACTTTTTGCGTTTATATGTATATCTGAGATGTGTCAACGGGTCTTAAGTCTTTAGAGATTAGACGGTATAGGTGCGTTTTGCATATTGAAATAATATTCACGCCATTATTTATTATTTTGTTAATTCGAATTTAGGCTAAGATTTCATAATATATGGTCTTATTATATACTAGTTTCTGCCCGCGACTTCTTCCGCGTATACTTAAGTAAGGTATTCTATGTGTTAATCCAGGTTATAAGCTATCTGTGCTCCAAATTTCATCCAAATCCGTTCAGTTGTATTTATGTGAAAGAGTAACAAACATACATTCATACTCACAAACTTTCGCATTTATAATATTAGTAGGATAAAGTGCCTCTGTGTCCCTAACAGCAAAAGGGCATTCATTCGATTTTGCTTTGTAAAAAGCCCCTCAAAGAAATGTAAATCTGACGAACAGGCAATATTTATGCGTTAAACAAAACCGAACCTGAAATAAATCTTAAGCAAGCGATTATTCCACGTACATCTACGATCTCGCGTAAGGGTAAATTTTCTTTACACATATTTTAGAATCTACCCCACGTAGTAAGCAAACCTTACGATATATTGCCGCGATTCGTAGCGATTTATTGGTACGAGTCGTCGGGAAAAAAGAGGTGTATTTGAAATCTTAGACGCGGCACTGGAAATGTTTACGATTCACGTGTAAAGTGGAGTTTATATTTATTTTTATGATCCTCGTATTACTAGGAAATGTTGTATTTTATTGCATAGTGTTGATATTTGCATGTCGTGAACCTATGTTTATTTATTGTTTTCTTATATTTACGCGAATACTACACATTGAGATAAAATTATTTTAAGGATTATATCACGTTTATAATTAAATCCTAAACTCAGCGTACCATTGCAAGACCTAGAGACACAGTGAGCACTTTCTGCGTGGATCGGACCGCAAACAACAACTAAATTTGAGGGTACCCAGTTATTAACTATGACATCAGGACGTCTAACACTTCAGTCCCCCCGTGACCATGGTTGCTGTAAAGCCTTCGGCTGCTTCGGGAACATAAAAAAGTAAATAAACGCGATATAATCCGTAAAATAGTTTTATTTCAATCTATGTTTATTTATTTGAAAATAGTTCTGTAAGAAAGAGCCAAGACTTGATAATATTTTTACTCTTAAATACAGCATAATATTTTCCATCTTCAGTTTCGTAATCGAGAGACTTGCAAGCTTAAAAGCAAGATGGTTTAAATAATAGATTTTGTTACTAAAAATATCATGTTCAACATTATTCTTAAAACAGTTAGAAGTTCCTACTCGGTCGATTCTTAGCTTTTACACAATCAATGTTTGTCCCAGTTTCAGTCATAAACTTTCAGATATTACCGCTTTATGCCGGAACTTTTCAATTTGATGTCGCACTGTATTAACTTTGGTGAAATGTATGTAAAATTTTCTTATATTTTTCTGAAATAACTTAACCGAGCAATGTGAATAAGTAAGTGGTTTATTTTTCTGTTCACTAACAGGAATCAGAAACTCACCAACTAACATTATACGACACATTGTTCTTATTAATGACTTGAGAGCCCATGTCTGGTCACATAAATATCAATTTAATTCACATAATTTATCAAAAAAAGGCCATTCGATGTAATTAATTAAATATAATTGCGATTAAAGCCATCATACACCCGTAATTCATGAAGGCATCATATTTTAGTACCTACCTACTCCCAACGGTTTTAAATCATAAATTCGAAATGATTCAATAAATATTAAATTACAAACCCGCATGAGTGAAATTCCATTTTTGTTGCGTGCAATAATAAACAATTAATCATGCACTGCGAATGTTTTCGCATTATTGCAGAATTTTGGAATATTAATTAGTACTTACCCCCAAAAACACTGCAATAAAAAGTCATTAATTTTTTTTTTTTTTTAACAAGGTTAAATATTAATCAATGAAATAAATAAGCCACACACACACTTTACATAAAGAAATAAATAGTTTTATAGTCACACAAAGGAGCAGAATGAGGTAGAATGTAGTTCACCCACATTTTTAAGACGGCAGCTGTCAATGTAATACGGGGTGATACTTTTGACATGTGATGTACAAACACAAAATCTCGGCTGTGAAGATTTAGGAATCTATTTAAACAAGAAGTATAAAGCCTATTTTTTTACAGCCTGTACCTAAGATTAGCGATGGCGGTGGGCAGTATGCCAGCGTGGGCCGTTTCGCTGTGACATTAATAACTCAGTCACAACGAGCCCCTGGAGCTTTGTGCACGCTGAGATGAATGATTACCCTCGGTTTACTGTTAGTTAGCGGCTTCGGATTTGCTTTAGTTAATTAATTGTCGAGTAAGGTATCACTATATAGAATATACTTCATTAGCCATTTTAACGTCCAGCTGACGTTAATTATTCTTAGTTAACTAAACAAATTTATCATATTGATGTCTTTATCCTGATTATCGACGTGGGAAACACAGCCAAAATTTAAAATTTGTAAAATTTAATTTGTGGCAACAGAATTAGCAGCGGTATTATACTCGTTCCCTATCAATTGTCAGAGTAAAGTATAATTTGATCTTTAATCATTATTTAGATCTGATTCCATAATCTTACACTAGGATTTCTCTTTGAATAATTTAGCCAGGCGGGAAATGCTACCGGAATGTATAATAAGCGTAGGAGTTTCCCTGAAGATATCACAAACATTACAATAGGCAAACATGATTCAGCGAATGATATTATTAGGCGAATGTGGAAGACTCTTGATTAGAATTAGATTACATTGCAGAGATTACGAGGTATGTTATATACTTATATATACAAACTTATAGCAAAGTTGGAATTATACCGGATGTTTTTTCGGGTGCATGGACCCAATGATAATTTTGTAAGTTTAAAGAACCCCGCACTTTGTTTTCATAATTGAGAATTTTTCGACATTAATATTATTTAGTATCACGGTCTGATGGCATCATAGCCAGTAACCGATAATATATTATTTATTATAAAAGTGAATGATATTTGAACGTGTTAGCTCGATTGGCTCGTGTAGAGCGCAATCAATCCGAGCGCGATCCATATTTGTCCGTCACACACAACGTTACGCCCGCGCTGACCAATAATAGTTGATTCAGATCGTAGTCAGTCACCCATAACAATAAACACTCGATACTAGAAATATTGGAATATTAATTTTACTGCAAAATTATTGTAATGGAATTTGGAATTTATGACCCACCAGATAGTCACAACCCTATTTACAAATTACTAAAATAAAGTTGACATTTGTATTGCAGAAATACTTGAGGATATATTTCTATGTACACACACACATAAACAATTCTACACAGACAAGTGATAGATGGAAATATATTCTCCAATAAAATGTTCATCCTATAATAATATGATACGAATAGTAAATAACAAAATCATAATAAATAGGGGTGATAAAATATAATACATTTTCACCCTGTATAGATACATCTATCCACCACATACCATGTATATGTCGCCGCCAAATAGCTTAATTCGCCGTTCAATTAACAGCCTAGGCACTTAACTAAACAGCGCCGTTCAACTAACGGCCTGAATGATATTCAGCCATTTGATTAAACAGCTAGGCAAATGACTTGGATCGATGACGTTTAACTACTTGCCTAGCCGTTTAATTACCTGCCTAGCCTGTTCATTTCAATTTAGTTCTACTTTCTGCCACCTAGCGCCGAAACTCACCAAACTGTCAATATCTCTATATTCTCTTTGTCAATATGGCGTCGGAAAAAAACATCTTTGATGGAATAATTTTATTAGGTACTTAGGTTTTTCACGATTTTTTTAGATCCACCGAATCTATTTTCCGGGTGGGGTTTCTGTGTGGTCATAAAAAAAAATAACCCTAACCTAAACCCATCCAGGTCGTTCTGCTTGGGTAGTATTTTGAAAAAGTTTTGTAGTACTTAAATGTCAACCAGTTGCCTAAGCATTAGCCAGCCAGTTTATTAAATGTTGTAATAGACGATACGGCTGAATATCATTCAGGCCGTTAGTTGAACGGCGCTGTTTAGTTAAGTGCCTAGGCTGTTAATTGAACGGCGAATTAAGCTATTTGGCGGCGACATATATATTAAGTATATAACCTACCAAAATTGTTTGTAGCGCACCACGCGAATATCAAAACAAAGTGGCCGCGGTTTTGTGAATGAAACGTAACTTTTCCAATGTTGTTTTGTGGTTTAACGTTTTCAGCGTTCTCTGGATTACTTTTCAGTTACAGAACTGACCGCGGACGGTTGGGCGGAATTTTAAGCCGCAACTTAACTTTGAGCCGAAATCGAGGATCACACAAGCCTGTTACAATAATAATAATAGTTTCATTGGCTTTATATGGTATATTTAAAATAAAATTAATAAAACAATTAAGTACCAGCATAGATTGGTATAAATAGCGACCCCCCCTATTCGCAGATCTACAGATCTACAGCCCCTATCATTATAAAACTTACAACTGTGCGCCAATCGAGGATGATTATAATTTATACCAAATATGGGTGATGTTATTAAAAAACACAATGCTGGTGAAATAAAGCAGATTTCATTCCGAATAACATGTTTTAATTGTTGGTCATCACTGGAGCTATTCTGTTTACGAGGCAAACAATAAAAAAATGTTAAATGATTAAGCCCGCTGAGTTTCTTGCCGGATCTTCTTAGTCGTTCCGATCCGGTTGAAGACAAAAGGAAAATTTGTAAAAAATACTATTTGTAAGTGTCCCCCGTTTGCCTAAACAAAATAAATTTCGATAGAATCGACTTTTAGTTCAGACAATAGGTATATGGAAAATAATGAAGGCCTGAAAGGTTCGCCATAATAACTTCAATAAAATGTGTACATTGATGTAAGTTATAAAAATGATATTTTAAGTAGGTATATGAAATGAAGAAAATATAACATAGCTCAATCCGAAAACTTTTATATTATGACATTCACTGTATAAACTTGAAATATAATAATATATGAAATCTAATTTGGGAGCCTCGCTATTTGCAATAAACCTGCATCATATTGAAATAGCTCCATCAAATATAAGATCACACGTCTATCAATATTAAAAACCCGTTGAGATAAATGAGTCTTTAATATTAATTTCCATCTTCTATTCATAAAGCAAATAGGCTGCTGAGCTTTGAGGAATAATGGGACATTTTGAAATTAAAATTTTCAGTCCTATTATTAATGTTTGTCTTAATATTTTCATCAATTTAATACTGGGTAATAGAATAATTTATTTATTTTTGTAATTTTAAAAGCTTGAGTTTTGAAGCGAGTCTTCTATACCGACGTTCGGGGCGTTCGCCGCGCGGCCACTATCCGTGCTAAGCGTTAGTAGCGTTACACGATATATAAGTGGCAGCTCTAGCTTTAACCTAAAAGCTTCGCTTCGCGTCACTAGATGGCAATGTTTTTTTTTCTTATGCAGATCCTTAATGAATTTAGTGTGTGGAAGCGATGTTTTCGAAGAGACCACAAATCGTGGCGCGTGACTTTTCAAACGACCTCTTGTTTTGAAATCCCGTTGCCGGTGAAAGATAGTAAGTATTTTCTCTGTCACAATTGGGAAATACGGATGCAATGGCGGCCGGAGGTTTCCCACATATTTTGACCGCAAACCGAAAGTCTGCATGATAAATGATGGGATGAGCTTTATGGAACAGAACGCAACGGAACAAGTCTCTCTCGTGCCAAATTTTAAAAATTGGTTCGAATAAAATTGTTTGGTGATACAAGTAAAAACGTTAAAACAACCCGACTACGGAATTACACGAATTACTTTCGGAGCTGCCGATAGATTGCGCTAGTAGTATTCATAAGCACTGAAATTTTATAGCCAAAAAATATTTTTCTTTGCTTGATATATTTTTTAAGTCATAAGTTTATGATGACCACATACTTCTAAATACTACGTAGGTAGTATGAATTGCCGTGGTCGGGTAAAAAATGCTTTAAATAATAGTACCTATACATCACTAACGACCAGAGACTTCTAACGACAGAGCAAACTCCTCTTTCACATATTTTTTGGTAATCTGTATTAATTTAAAATTATACATCATCACGCTCGTTTCCCGCGAGGGGGTATGCAGAGGTACCCACATTTCACCAATGGTATGTTAGGTCCCAAGGTTAGGGGGGATTACTATTATCATTACACTGGGCACTTTCCCCCCTAATTCGAGGGGAATTCAAACTATAGCCTTCCACACTGGCCCAGTACGGATCGGCGAACTTCATACGTATTTGGAAAGACGTGCAGGTTTCACACGATGTCTTCCTTCACCGTTTAGCAAGTGAATATCTAAGTTGGAAATTTAATTCGCACATCAATTCGAAGAAAATCTTTGAATATATGCTCCAAAGCGTGCGTTAGACAGCTAAGCTATCTCTGCATTGTATTAAAATTTGAAATGAATTAACAAAATGCCCTCACGGTATAGCTACACAATCTTTCGCTTTGTAGATACAACTTACACAATGTATTCTATCTCTGTGAGCAAACGTACTGTATTGAGTGCAGCGGCGTCCCAGGCGCCTTATCTAACAGCAGCTTACATAAGACCCACTGAGGTCTCTAATGACATCAATTTTGTGATTCTATCGGATTGGGAGTTTCGTTGGAACATGTTAGTTTTAATCTAACAGTCGATTTCTGTAGTGCAGCGAACAGTCGCTTAAGAGGCAAAGGAAAATGGCTACAGTAATTAACTGGCATTTGCGTTGCTGTGGACGCTAGGGAATACAAGGTTGGATTGGATCGTAGCTCGTGTATATTCAGTTTTATGGAAAGTCCATAAGTTTGATTTTGTCTTGATTAGTTTTATTTCTTATCGTGTTTACAGGAAAAAAGTTTACGGAGAACTAAATAATACGGCAATGAATGTCTTTTAATAAGTCTATAATCAAGTTTATGAGACTAGTCCTGGCACACCTTCCCACCACGGTTACTCTTAGAAGCCAGGATTGACAATGGTGGCAATAGCCATGATTTGAATCTCAACGAGTCTCCAGCCGATAATCCGTTAACAATTTTTGTATATTATTTATTAAATTTAACCCTTTTTGGTTAATTCCAAGAGTAGAATCTCCTATAGCAATCCAGCCAATATAGGTGAAATATAGGTACTCGAGGCAATATTTTCATAGATGATTGTCCTAATAAATTGCTGAGGCGACCTTTGTAACTTCTATCGCTACAGAGGTCGGTCCTAAGAATGTACTAAATGGACTAACTCGGATAAAGCCTACAACTTTGGAAATTATATTTAAGTGGAGTTAATTTATTATTGGACTCTTACAAAATGTTACTAGAAAACTTAGTTTCTTAATATTATTGAAAGGATAAACGAATTGAAAGCCTACTGCAAAAATAATAATTATATAGATGTTTTCAATTTTATTGCACATCAAAAAGAAATACAAATCAATCTCGACACTTTGATCGCCAATTTTATAACCAATTAGATTTTCGCCCGCTGTTTCACTGGCGTAGATTTTATTCTCTAAATGTCGACAACAACGCCATCTATCCGGGCCAAATGTACCTAAAAACCACCAAAATCAGTCAAGCCGTTTAGAGAAAAGGAGGAGAATAACGAACACGTCCACCGAAATAAAGATTAACTACGTTTTATCAAATTATTGATTGCTCTTTATAAAATAAGGCCCTGTGTACAATTCAGTCATGATTGTGATGCATTTAAAAAATAATTACACCTTGTATTAACATTACCTGCACCCATTAACAAGTACCTGACGTGAATACAATACATTAATCACTCTTAAAACGTACTAAGTACGTCGCCAATTTGAATTCAGCAATTTATACTGAAAGTTGCACAGCAAACGGCTAAACTATTTATAGCGTGAGATAAGGCGACATCTCTTGTTTATGGTGCACCGGAAGTCTTTAGCGTTGACAACGGGGGCGGGCGGCGCGCGGGCGGCGCGGTCTGCCCGGCGAATTACATGGTTATGTGACGCTTTAACGTTCGGGGACATACGGGAGGGGAGTTGGATGAGCAGAACTGTGACTATCAACCCCAGATTTATAGTTCGAAGATAAAACGGGTCACTGTGTTTGCTGTAGTTAGGACTGATTGCGGATGATCCGATGCGTGCATGTCGGATGTTGGAAAATCTGTGCACCAAAGTTTGCACAAAGTTGTAAGCATAATGGAAGCGGCCTTTTAGTTAGACGAGTCGTAATAACCATTTATTATAATGCTCCCTTTGGAAATAGGGTGCGCTGAAATAAATAAATAAATATCGCCACACTGACACACCAACTCTATGGTCCCAAACTAAGCAAAAATTGTACAATGGACTGGGGGCGATTCCAGCAACACCCAAACCAAGGGAAATTACGAAAAGGCCATTTCCGAAATTTGCCATGGCGGGAATCGAACCCGCAACCACCATGTGCAGTGAGCCGAGTGGCCTACACTCGAACCACTGCGCCAAGGGGTCGTTATTAATATTAGTAATTAATTATATTTTTTAGAGAAGGCCTGCGCAGTTTGTTATTTCTGTATTCTGAAAGGAATAATATCGACAAATGCGCCTAACCCGTAGTTACGGCAACCAATCTATACAAATAAATAAAATTGGAGTGTCTGTTTGTAATATAAAAATAAGACCTTTTTACTAAATGCATATGAAAGTACATACGACACCTGTAGCAAAAAACGATTTTTTTTTGTCTGTCTGTCTGTCTGTGTGTTTATTACGGGTAATCTCCGAAACGGCTGTACCGATTTTGACGGGACTTTTACTGGCAGATCGCTGATGTTATAAGGAGTAACTTAGGCTACTTTTATTTTAGAAAAACAATTAGGGTTCCGCGTTAAAAAATAAAAACACATGAAATCAAAGAGTATCTCCGAAACGGCTGGACCGATTTTGACGGGACTTTCACTGATAGATAGCTGATGTTATAAGCAGTAACTTAGATTAGTACTTTTAATTTAGAAAATCAAAATTTTATAAAATGGGTACCTACTGCCGCGCGGGCTCAGAACGCGGGAGCGGGCGTTTTTGTTAAGTTAAATTCCACGCGGACGAAGTCGCGGGCTCAGCTAGTGTTCAAATTTAAAAAAAGATTATGTCACTAAATTATTGACAAAAAAAAATATCGCAGACTTGTAATAAAATCGTATGATGTCAAGCAACTTTATTATGCTTTAAATCCACTTGACGTGGAGTGAAAAATATAATAATCTCGGAATTTTGGTCGGAATTATACCACTTGACACACGTTAATTGAAGCTTGTTCGACCAACTTGACAGTATATGCTCGGCTGTCATATAATCTCCGTATCCACGCATTCGTATGCCACTAACGGGTGAAGGAAACCCCGATAACGGACTCTTGTTGGCCAGTCGATAAGCATTGTTAACAGAATATATCGTGTTACGGCATATTAACGTCGCCGCCCTTTATGTCTCGACTCTCGAGCCATCCAAACTAATAGAGAACGATGAGGTTGGTCGTTACCGCTCTGTACAATTTGTTTTAGTGTAGGTATACCAGCATTTATTGGTAAGAGTTTGGTGTTTTCTAATGAGAACATTTTGGATGTAAAGGGTTGTCTAGGTGTCCTGTCATAAAGCGTGGTAATTACTATGCTAAGAGTAACATCACATCTAATTTAATTAACGACCACGCATCAAATGTACAAGGTACAACTTTGTTACATACCTAATTGGTAAATGTAATACTGTGTGCCTAATTAACAACAATTAACAAGAACTACGTTCCATCTCAAACTAGGAACATGCGCGAATCACACGAGGCACTAACAAAACTCCCGCCGCTCATTAGGGGACGAGTTTAGCGGCAATTATCTAAAGCGGTGCACTCTTAGGTCATAATTCTGACGGCGCAAATCCATTTTGCATGCGGAAAGTTGCACGAGTTTTCGGCGCGGCTCGCGTTCTGAGACGACGCGCCGGTGTTTTTAAGTGCCATGTTCGCGTATACTCCTGAATTTATTATTTATTTTAAGCGTACCGTCGTCGTCGTTTGAGGTATTTGTTATACTGTTGTAGTCTTTACTGCAGTTTGAGAATAAGAGCGTTTTGTACAGAATAGACAGTTGATGACGACAATTAACGGGTTTTAATTATTACTTAGAAATGATTTAGTTAGCCTATAATTTACTTAGCTGAGATAGCTGAGGAGGAGAATTTAACATAAATCAGTTAGTCTTGACAAATTGCCTTCATTGCCAAAGCTCTCTGCTCAAGCCATGTCTAGGTTAAGTGTAAAAGGTAACCATTTCAAGGTATGGTTTATGGGTATCCCAGATTTACTTAGGGCATGTAAATTAAACTGGTCAGTAAATAAAAGTGATCAATGGCAAAAGTTTTCTTATGATAAATTTTAAAAAAATCCAGCTCGAAAGTGAATAAACCCGTATATATACTTACCATTAAAGATAATTTACTTAAATCGCCCGCGATAAAGACTGTCTCGCCGTGAAATATGATAGAAAATCTCGACCATCAAAAAGTTCCTAATAGAATAATTTCTACTGTCGCAAACACTGCGAAGTTCCCCGAAGTTGTCTCGGGACTCGTCCCCAACAAAGGATGTTATAAAGTGTCCCCTGACTCGAAAAACTTGGGCACAATTAATCATATTAAGTGGCCATCGACATCTTTGGCAAAGACGTCGTGATTTCCACTCAGAAATTTGACGAAAAAAGTAAGTATCACAATTTTTTAGGAATTACAAAAACGCGTGAAGAGGCAAGCCAAGGAATAAGTCGCGGGTTGTTGCCGCATCTCAAATATGAGTTATTATACGCCCGTTTAATAATGTAGGTATTTAAGCTTGTAACTTTTCAAAAGTTAATCATTATAATATACTTAGTCAATCGGGTGTATGAGTATATTATGATAATATCGTATTTAGTTTATTATTTCAATCAACTCATACTACGTACCAAATTCTTTATTGACATATTGTGACCACCAAATCTGTGCATTTTTTTTTTTTTTTTAATTTATAACAAAGTCGGCAAACAAGCTTCAGACCCGCCTGATGATAAGTTACATAGCCTATAGATGCTTGCAATACCAAAATCATTGCGGGGGAGTGGGACTGAGGGAGGGGAAGGACGGAGGGTAGGGGCCGCGCTTTGGCTCCCTTACTCATCGTACGAAACACAGCTAAAATAGTTACGCCGATCTTTTGTGAGAGGGTGTACGAGCTATTTGACTATGGCACGGACGCTGATCACGAAGAAATTCGTACAATGACCTGTTATTACCTGTCTCTGTCACTCCCATACAGTCTCGCTCACACAGTTGCCGGTCACACGCAGTTCACAGCAACTGTGTGAGCGAGAAGTATTAGATTTACCCGGGAGTGACAGAGACAGGTAATAACAGGTCATTGTACGAATTTCTTCGTGATCAGCGTCCGTGCCATAGCAGTCTTAAGGACATGCTAGGTGTTAGCGACGCTATTAATGTTTGTTTTAATTTAATTTCTGAACGCATGTAAAAAAAAAAACTACTTAATGTCATAAAAAAGTAAGTTTTCCCGCCTGTCGTCTTTTGTTTTATCGTGAGATTGGTTCGCGCCTATTGTGTTGTGATGTAAAACTATAATAAAATAAACCGAAGTTATACTTACAGTCCACTACTGTTTGCTTGGTCGCACCGCCATCGCCCTACGCAAGACAATTAGACCGGCTACACTAGGTTTTCTCAGACATCGCTTTCACATCGCAATCGGTTTACCGACGCCGCTCAGATGGTAACGCAGTGGATATCTTTCGACTGAATACAATGAGAATACACCTCTATATGCATTTTCATACTTTCTTTCAATTATCTGACTGCAAACTTCGTTGTTTAAGTTGTGTTGTGCGTGTCTGGGCCTTCAGGCGATGTCGTCCAAGATGATATTGTATCTTTGTATAGTCAAAGAATGGTTCAGAATTCAGATTGAAGTTTTATATAATGTTTTATGTTATATTTCGATTTGAAAAAAATATTTTATTGTGCAATCTCTTGTTTGTTGTGACTGTACCAAATAAGAATAACAAAGAAATGTGAGAGCTAAAAACTACAAAACATTTATGTGTGTGGTAGTACTTTTTTTTAATTCTTTAATATACCTGTTACCTAATGTAATGTTACGTACTAGGGGTAGGTACAATTAATGCCGTTAAACTGTATAAAAGGGTTTATTCCGCTCTCCACAAACTTGACAAATACACAGTTCTACACTAGTTCACTAATACTAGTTACACACAACAAGCACTGTTCCAAATCACTTAGCAGACTCACAGTATTCCAATATTATCGCCTAGGTCACTGGTATATCACTCTTCGTTCGCTTACTTAAGTTCCGTACACTGTCGCTTCCAAGAAGTAACTAACTCGCTGCCCGTCGTCAACACCTTATATACGGAATAAAGATGCGAGCTGGTATTTTCCTGAACATTCTCGGTAGGTATGTACGTAATAATAATCGGAATCGAATGATCTCGAGACACATTGTCGGCTTCCCTTTGTATTCGTTCGCGAGTAGGTATTCGCCGGCCGTCGCGCCGATAACGCAAGGGCGTTCACTTTATACCTACATACCTACAGTCTCGAACATTCAATTTTTAGAGATCCTTCGTAACTAATCGATGGAGTACATCTAGAATAAAAATGCGTTTTTGTATCAAGCTGATAAAATAAGGATCCTTCGAGATATTTGACCAAGTAGTTTCTAGGTCGCAACATTACCCCCCTCTTAGTTATGCTCGTCCCGAGCATCATTTGTTCCATGATACCGAGCCAATCTGTCCACATGGACTACCTTTGGCTTTCCTCGAAGTCCCTTCTTAATGCGATAGGTCACATCGTTGATCCTCGTAATAACTGTATAAGGTCCTTCCCAGCGAGCCTGAAGTTTCGGGGACTTTCCTTTTGTGCGCAGAGGTTTGTGAAGCCACACCAGTGTCCCTTCTTTAAAACCGTTGGTGCGCTCGTACCGGCTCTCCATCTTTCCCCTGCTCGTTGTCTGCCGTCCTTTCACTGACGCACATACAGTGCATTTACGGCACCAGTCCTCGACTTCTTTCCGATAGCACAGCCAATAAAACCGCTGTCGCACCTTAAACAGGGTTTTCTTGAATCCAAGGTGCCCACCAGAAACACCATTGTGAATGTGCCGTAGAAGAGGGGCTACTTTTCTCCGCGGCATTATCACTTGCCTGGTAATTTCTTTACCGTCGGTAGATTCCCATTTCCTGTACAGAACATTATTTACCAGAGCCAAACTGTCCCACTGAGCCCAATAACTCTTCGTAGTCGGACTGTAGACGGACACGTCGCTCCATTGAGGCCTGTTTCCACTCCGTTTCCAGTGCAGTATAGGTTGTAGATCATCATCTTCTTCCTGCGCCTTCGTCATACTGGTTCCGGTCCATTCATCGTCAGTTCCATGAGTCCTTATGAGCTTAACCTCTTCCCGGACTTCCTTCCTCTGACGATAAATATTACACGGGCGCGATCCTCGTAAACAGACTTCTTGATCTGGAAACCTTAGCACTTCTTTGGCTACATCTAAAACACACTGTTGATTCTTCAAGAAATCCAGTCCCAAAATGCAATCATCAGTAATATTAGCAATCAACACTGACTGGAGATAGACTCGGTCGCCAATTCTTAACTTAATATCTGTTTCACCGAGGACGGAAACTGGCTGGCCAGTGGCTGTTTGCAGACGGCATGACGGTGATCGCTTCTCCCACATTATGGTGCGTTTCAGTAGTTCCGGCCTCACAATCGTACGCGATGCTCCAGTATCAACAGTTAAATTGCAAGTTTGGTTGTCTAAGGTGGCCTCGATGATCAAACTATTTCCATTGCAAACTTGAGTTATAGTGACTGTTGGGGCCTCAACATGACCAGCCAGCGCCCGCCCCGCGGCCCTGGCGACGTTTAGTTTAACGGGACACTTGGTTCCGCTTGGGTCTCGGACTCGTCCGCGACCTTTCTCTTCTTTGAAGGGCATTCCAAGCGAATATGTCCCTTACCACCACAGCCATAGCAAGTTGGGACAAACCGAGGCTTCCTTTCCTCTTTGACAACCTCCTTAACCTCTCTTACCTTATTTAATTTAGAGTCCTGCCGAACAGCCTCCACTTCGAGAGCATGTGCAAGCGCGTTCTTCAAAGTTTGATGGTGGCCCAGCCGTACAAAGGTCCTATCTTCCGTTTCTCTTATGCCATTGATGAAAGCATCCAGCAGAGTCTTCTCAATCATTTCTGGTGCCGACAGGTAAGCACGACGAACCAGCCTTTCCACTTCCTGTGCCCACTGTTGGAGACTTTCATTAGCCTTTTGTTTTCTTTCGTGGAGTTGCGCTCGATAAACATATTCCAGGTGTTTTTCACCGTAGCGTGTGTCCAGTGCATCCATCAGAGTCTCCAGCGTCTTTCCTTCAGGTGGCAGATTTTCCAGTACCATTAAAGCATCTCCCCGTAAGGCAAGCGCCAAGGCCGCAAAGGACTGCTCACTGCTCCAGGAATTTCCTATTGCAAGTATCTCAAACTGGTACTTGAAGGCTGTCCACGAGGAAGTACCATCAAAGCGCGGGAGATCGAGCTTTGTGGATGATGGTGAAGCTACTGAAATAGGTCCTTGAGTCTTCAGCTTCACCATTTCCTTATTCATTACCTCCAAGCGGCTTTCGAAGGTCTCAGTCTTCAGGGTTACCTCCTTATTAAGCACAACCAGGCGGTTTTCGAGGGTTCCAGTCTTTTGATTAACCTCCTCGTTCAGCACCTGCATGCGGTCTTCTAATGTCTTCACTTTCTCACCAAGAATAGTGATTCCAGCGTCGATTTTACCCAAGACCGCTTCCTGATTGGCCTGCATCATTCCCTTGAACTCCTGATTGGCCTCCCTTAGTTCTCTAATCTCTTGCCGGCTAGCCTCCTGGTTGGACTGCATCATCTCCTTGAACTCCTGCCGGGTAGCCTCTTGATTGGTTTTGAGCATTTGCTGCATAGACGCCAGCAACGCTGCCATGTTCAGTTCCGATGAGGAACCTGCTGATGCTGCCTCAGCTCCCGCCGAAACACCGGCGTCAACTTGACGCTCTTCTTCTTCACGGCTACGTTGACGTGCGGCATCCATCTCGACTTGACGTCTGGTTCGTGGAGTACGCCCTTCTTCGTCTCGTGGTAGTAACGGCATCCCACTTCTGACACCAAATGTTACGTACTAGGGGTAGGTACAATTAATGCCGTTAAACTGTATAAAAGGGTTTATTCCGCTCTCCACAAACTTGACAAATACACAGTTCTACACTAGTTCACTAATACTAGTTACACACAACAAGCACTGTTCCAAATCACTTAGCAGACTCACAGTATTCCAATATTATCGCCTAGGTCACTGGTATATCACTCTTCGTTCGCTTACTTAAGTTCCGTACACTGTCGCTTCCAAGAAGTAACTAACTCGCTGCCCGTCGTCAACACCTTATATACGGAATAAAGATGCGAGCTGGTATTTTCCTGAACATTCTCGGTAGGTATGTACGTAATAATAATCGGAATCGAATGATCTCGAGACACATTGTCGGCTTCCCTTTGTATTCGTTCGCGAGTAGGTATTCGCCGGCCGTCGCGCCGATAACGCAAGGGCGTTCACTTTATACCTACATACCTACAGTCTCGAACATTCAATTTTTAGAGATCCTTCGTAACTAATCGATGGAGTACATCTAGAATAAAAATGCGTTTTTGTATCAAGCTGATAAAATAAGGATCCTTCGAGATATTTTACCAAGTAGTTTCTAGGTCGCAACAGTAAATTTATGGAACACAATATATATGTCGCCGCCAAATAGCTTAATTCGCCGTTCAATTAACAGCCTAGTCACTTAACTAAATAGCGCCGTTCAACTAACGGCCTAAATGATATTTAGCCGTATCGTCTGTTACAACATTTAATAAACTGGCTGGCTAATGCTTAGGCAACTGGTTGACACACAGTACTACAGAACGTTTTTCAAAATACTACCCAGGCAGAGCGACCCACATGGGTTTAGGTAAGGGTTTTTTTTGTGACCCCACAGAAATCCCACCCGGCAAGTAGATTCGGTGGATCTAAACAATTTCGTAAAATACCTTAAAATTATTCCATCAAAGTTGTTTTTTGCCGACGCCATATTGACCCCAGAGAATATAATAGAGATATTGACAGTTTGGTGAGTTTCGGCGCTAGGTGGCAGAAAGTAGAACTAAATTGAAATGAACAGGCTAGGCAAGTAATTAAACGGCTAGGCAAGTAATTTAACGTTATCGATCCAAGTCATTTGCCTAGCTGTTTGATCAAATGGCTGAATATCATTCAGGCCGCTAGTTGAACGGCGCTGTTTAGTTAAGTGCCTAGGCTGTTAATTGAACGGCGAATTAAGCTATTTGGCGGCGACATATCTACCACTACTTACTTATTCACTTCTGAAAAGGGTAAACCTCTGGAGATATTAGTGCTAATTATGTTGTCAACAAATTACGCGAAAACTATAAATATTGCTGTCTTGCTCATGTATTACGATCGTGAAAAGAACGATACACTTTGTGTAGTCAAATTTAGTTTAAGTATAGTAAGCGCTATAAGAGTGCCTGTCCACTTGCCCGCCGGGCGAGTTAGCTGGGCTAGCTTTCTACTCACAGATATAGATTTACACTAGCTGAGCCCGCGACTTCGTCCGCGTGGAATTTAACTTAACAAAAACGCCTGCTCCCGCGGTATGAGCCCGCGCGACAGGATCCATTTTTATATTTTGTTTTTCTAAAATAAAAGTAGTCTAAGTTACTGTTTATAATATCAGCTATCTACCAGTGAAAGTCCCGTCAAAATTTGTCCAGCCGTTTCGGAGATACTCTTTGATTTCATGTGTTTTTATTTTTTACGCGGAACCCTAATTGTTTTTCTAAAATTAAAGTAGCGTAAGTTACTCCTTATAACATTAGCTATCTGCCAGTGAAAGTCCCGTCAAAATCGGTCCAGTCATTTCGGAGATTACCCGGAACAAACACACAGACAGACAGACAGACAAAAATATTTTCAATCGCGTTTTTGCTATAGGTGTCTTATGTACTTTCATATGCATTTAGTGAAAAGGTGTTATTTTGATATTACAAACAGACACTCCAATTTTATTTATTTGTATAGATAGATAACGCAAATGCATGTACTTCGCGTGTACGAAACCCCGACTACAGATAAAAAAAGTATGAGTATGAGCGAGATAATCACTCGAGAGAATCGTAGCGGGCGGAGGGGCATCGGCGGCATAGGTGTATTTGAATCGGTTAAGATTTCCCGTCACTAATGACGAATTATTAGTGTTAAATATAAGACACGCTTGGTTTCAATAAAAATCGTGATACTTGCGTTATCTATGTAAATCTATATCTGTGTGTCTACTAATATGATGGCTTAATTTAAATAAGCTATGGGAAACAAAGCGATCCCATTGGTCGAAAGCTAGTCCAGCCAGCTCTCACGGTTCAAGGGGACAAGCATTCATGGAAGAGCTCGTGAAGAGAAGGTTCCAAAGCAAAGTCGAAAACAACTGGGCTTCATAATCAACAAGTTAAAAAAATGTGGAAGTAAGCATTGGATTATGTTCCTGACTGTATTACAAAAGGCGTTCACACGAGAACTGTAAAGAGAATGAATCTCTATGTGCATGTTATAAAGTGAATTTTCCGGTGATATTGAGCACGTGGCCCATTGCCCTAAAATGGCCGCCCGGTCATATCACGGTGTGTGCCACAACGCAAGTGGGGCGGGGAGGTCCTATTCTTATATCGCACTCTTTACAATTGTGATATTCTTTATTCCTATCGACTGCGTATGTTACTGGACGAGGGTGGAACTTGGAAAGGATTTGGAAAATTGAATTAAATAATCGATAGTAGACACTGGTATAGAAACGGAATATCTACGTCCGAATCTAAGGTAAATAAATATCGTAATAATAAATAATAAATTTGTTACTGGGGTCTTTGTGTTTAATTGGGAATACATTTTATTATGTCCAGTTTGTTGTATCATAAATAAAACAAGATACATATCGACTATTATTTTTTAAAGACATACAATAACGTTTTCGAACGCGCGTCGACGTCCCCACGTCGCCACGCAACCGTGCAAGTGGCCGGCTAAATATAATAATTAACCCGAACACCCACACTACCCAGCCAGAAACACGCTGTATACCAAGAAAATTTAATAAAAATAAAACAAAATACCTTTAAGAATTTTAGTGCTGTGTATTGGGCATGTGTATTGAGTATACGTTAGAAATATAGAGCGATCACATAATAGGGGCCCTGTCCGCTCATGTGAAACCAATTGCTGACAAAATGTGTAACCTACAAAATATTGTCGGCTGCATGCTATGTGCATTACAGTGATTTTATTATACATGACAGCATTTTATTATACAACGTGACCCAAAATAACATTAGTATTTTTTTTTTTAATAACTTTTGTAACTTAAGTGACACTTGAAATTAAGGTGCATTAATATTTATTAATGCACCTTAATTTCAAGTGTCACTACGAAGGTTATTACGAAGACGAATAAATATTCGTCTTCGTAATAACCTCCCTTGGCATTGGTAAATAATGGTATACATATGGAACTCCCAAACGATGTTCATATGAGAAGGACACTCCTGGAGTTTAAGTCGTTGTAATAAAGCCCTACAGTTCCCGTAGCAATGATACATCGTCTCATTACAGCCGAATCAATTTTAAACGAGTAAATAATGAACGAACGGTTAATATAAATGATAAATATTGTAACAAATCATTGTTTATTACGTCGGCTATCGTGGCCGTATCTCTCTTACGCTCTGGCGCTCCGCTGGCGTTAAATTCAGACATGAAATAAACCGTTGTAAAGTTTAAAATGTTGGGAGGATGTTGTGTATTTTAGTTTACAAAAACTGCAGGGAACGATAAATATTTAAAATGAGTTTCACAGTCGGTGATAGCCGATTGGTTAAGCACGCGTCTTGCGGGCTACCAGGTCTCAGGGTCAAACCCCGGCTCGAACCTCTGGATTTTTCGAAATCTATGTGCGAATCATAATTCCTATATGATTATCACTTGCTTACGGTGAAGGAAAACATCGTGAGGAAACCCGCATGTCTTAGAAGATTTAACCAATTTTCGAAAGACATGTGAAATCCGCCAACCCACACTGGGCCAGCGTGGTGGATTATGGCCTGAATCCCCCTCGTGTTGAGGGGAGGCCCGTGCCCAGGAGTGGGACGTCAAAAGGGCTAAAATTATTATTATTTATTATTTTCACAGTCGGTAAGCAGTGACCAAACGTTCGGTTTGGAACACAAGCCCCCTTATCAATACTTACACACCGAGCTATCTCTTTCTTTCATCAGTAATTTGACATTCAAAAGAAGAAGACTAAGCATGGTGAAACCATACAATCGCTAATCCACTTTTATTAATAGGGGGAAGGTGTGTAGGTAATAACGACACGCACCTCGAGTATTTTTAGATTTCACTAGCTGTGCCCCCCGACTTCGTCCGCGTAGTATTTAAAGTAACAAAAATTTCGGGATTATCGGGATAAAAATCCTATATGTTAATCCCGGTTATAAACTATCTGTGTTCCAAATTTCATCCAAATCCGTTGAGTGGTTTTGGCGTGAAGGAGTAACAAACATACATACATACATCCACACTCACAAACTTTCACATTTATAATATTAGTAGGATTAACGAATCAAATTTCTAACAAAGACTGTATCACACTAGGTGAACGGTGAAGAAAAACATCGTTACCTTCACGTCTGTGATAAAACGCGTGAAGACTGCCCCGTACTCGACTTGCGAGGTGGAATTTGGCCCAAATTCTTTTCGCATTGAAGAGGAATGTGTCCGGTATAGACCCGCTCCATATTACATTGGGATCAAAATACCGCAGGGCAGCTTGTGACGAGCTTTTGGTGAGTAGCGACACCACGGACCCGAGTACCCCAGAGTTGGTCAGGGCCCCCACTTCGGCCTATGTTTCTCGTCCGAATGGAGCCCGACGGGGGCCCGCGGGGCGTTAGAGCTATATGCTCCCGGGATGGAAGTGTTAAAGGGCATAACGCTGCGAGTAACTTCAGAGAAAGCGCAGCACACCTCTCTACACCCCTGAGCTGCCCATGCCCTTATTGCCCCTAGCCGTCTTATGATGGTAATTTTAGGGGCCCATCTAGTGAGCAGCAAGTCACCACCTGCCGAAGACAGTTGGACCCAGTCCATCCAAACTCAATCAATATAACTTTTTTCTCTTTCCATATTTGCAATAGTTCCTGCACCTGTTGGGGTCAGGTCGCTCTATATGTCCCATCATTTACGGCGGTTGACCTCAACATGTGCCTTACGTGACAATAAACTTCTCACAAAGAGCTTCTACATGTTGGATCCATGTCCCCATGCGAGCCTCCCAAAGGACCAGGCGGAGCCCGTGATACAGAGAGACAATAATAATATCGCCAGACTGGCACAGCAACTGTATGGTCCCAAAGTAAGCAACGCTTGTACTATGGGTACCGTACAATGGAGTGGGGGCGATCCCAATGACACCCAGACCTAGGCAAATAACGAAAAGGCAATTTCCGAAAATTTGCCCTGGGGGGAATCGAACCCGAAACCACCATGTGCAGTGAGCCGAGCGGCCTACGCTCGAACCACTGCCCCGGGCGGTGATTGTGTACCTACTTAACTAAATAAATATTTAAACATTTTACACCGAATATAAAACTGGAGCGTCTGATGATATTTACAACCTAAAATATAGGCAAACTTTAATTTTATTAGTTTTCTGATTGGATTGAGAAACTTCAGAGGGTTTTACACTTTGAAAACGAAATCAACAAATTGAATAGATGTAGCAAGTTACTTGAGCTTTAACTTTAACAGGTTCGCCGACATCATAGTTGAGATTGTGTCTGAACACATTTGATTTTAAGCTTCAGTGGTGTCGAAAGTCCTTTAAAACATGCTTTAATATGCAATGAAATTACGTATCAGATTTTCAGGTGGGTAATCCGCAGGGATTTGAGAAATAAATTCCTTGTTCTATGAATATAATGTGACGTATATATATCTATAGAAAAAAAATCGTTAGTACTTATTCAGGTGTTGTTCTTTGGTCGTCGTTCTCAAGATAAAATATACAGTATAATAAAATAAAAAGGTATAATTTTTTTCCCTGTCGTTCGTCTAACGCTTTGATTGTAGTCATAAATAAGTAGTGTGGTGTCCATAGTGCCATCTATTGTTAGCAGCCCGTAGCACCGTAGCGCCGTAGCGCCAAAGTGCCGTAGCGGCGTAGCGCTATAGCGCCTTGCTTCCTGATTATCGGAAATCATGTGTACTACGTGACGCTGACGACAGATGACGCTACTGAAAGTTTAGTAAAAATAATCCCAGCGTGATGATACAGCGGTAAAAAGTTGTGTGATCTAATGAAGCCTAGTGGAAGTGTAAGTGCTCATTCACACTGAAAACCCGGCACTGATCATTTATACATTTTACCGTATCCTAATGACACCCAGACCAGGGCAAATTACGTAAAGGCCATTTCCGAAATTTACCCCAGCGGGAATCGATCCCGCAACCACCATGTGCTGTGAGCCGAGCGGCCTACGCTCGGACCACTGTGCCAAGCAGTCGTCAACATACATAGACAGTACGGTGTCAGCTTCTTCGTGTGAATGGCCGCAAAGAGAAAACGTAGCGATTCTTGAGACAGCTTTATTCAGGAACAACATATTAAATAGGTACGATAGTTTGCGTAACTAAGGAAAGAAAATATTTGCATCAAGCGTTTTCTATTTACCGTCGTAACCTCGTCCTGCCAAGACTATCGCCGCTTCTAACCTAAATATGATAGAAATAAATAGCGCAGCCATTCGCTTCCCACGTTGCTGTTAATCAAATTATTTTTCCATCAGTCTCCTAGCTCGACAATTAATTGTACGGCGACAAATTATTTTTGCTTCAGTAATGATTTTTTGACGAGGGTCCCTAAATTTGTTACGAAAAATAACAATGAATTTACCGTTCTCGGTGAACGAAATACTTTTGTAGGTATGTTTGATTATTGTTCTTTTGTCGGGTCTTCCAGCCTGGGTGGTTAGTGAGACTTTCTTGACAGATTCCATTGTATTTAAACTAAGAGAAGTCTACTATCAGTAAGTAGAGAATATCCTACTAATATTAGAAATGCGAAAGTTTGTGAGTGTGGATGTTTGTTACTCTATGACGCAAAAACTACTGAACGGATTTGGATGAAATTTGGAACACCTATAGTTTATAACCGGGATTAACACATAGGATACTTTTTATCCCTATAATCCCGATTCTTTTTGTTAAGTTAAATACGAAGCGGACGATGCACAGCTAGTAATATATATTTCTGAACTCCCAAAGCGATCATGGCGATATTATCCCAATCTCATTCTTTACAGATTAACAGCCTCTTTGGTGGTAGAGCCAGGCGGTAGCCAACTGACTACAGCTCATAGACGGGCTGGCTCGACGGGGTGGTACCATCCTATCACAGAAGATTAGTCCCGCCACACATTCCTACCACTGTAACTCCTGTAAGCCAGGATCGACAATGGTGACCAATAATGACGTCGAGGTCACAACATTAATTAACAACGACAGAAGATTACCGCAAAGTAGTAATTATAGCTCTGTTTCGTACGATAAGTGAGAAAGGCGGCTGCCAAATTCCCCCTTCCTTCCCGGCCATCTGCCCCAATCATCTTTAGTCAGCAACGTGCGGGCAATGCCTTAGGTATTTCAAGCTTCTATAGGCTGTCTTTCAACTGTTTGCCGACTTTGTTTTAAATTAATTAAAAGAAACCAAAAAATTTTTTAAAGAAATAATGTGGTTTTTTTTTAAGTTTAATATAGTTGATAAGTTTTATTTTTTACCTAAATGTCACTAGTAATAAACGATATCTCCAGACCGTTCTCAAAGATTAAGATACTTATATCAATCTGTGCTAGTAGAAAAGTTACCATTTAAGATTATCTTGCACATATAGTCAGTCCACATCGTGTTCCGTCCGTCCGTCAGTCCACATCCAATTCATTTTACATAAAAAATAACTATATAGTATCATCGCGAAGGTAGTCGATGATTTTGCCAACAACAGATTTTATGGGACACTAGGTCGGCACTAGGTCGGTAGGTGAGGCTTTACACCTAACAAAGGAAAAAAAGTTAAATAATGAAATTGGATTATTACTTCGCGGGAATTATTGCAAATTGATCTAAATGCCAGCTTCATTATAGTCAGAGTACGCGTCTTCGTGAAATGAACGAACTATACTTCGAAGAGCGTCGCAGTCTTTTCGCAAGAACTCGTATGATTTAAACTTCTCTTATCAAAGGTTTTAAGTGATCCAATCATTGTAGAGTGTATTTTTAATAGCCCCTGTTTATGGAGAGTTAAAGCGTAGGCACTTAGACAATTGCGACTTTATGTACCAGTTAAAGGAGGCATTATGCTAGGGTGCGAATTTAAATATTTTTTTCATTACTCATACTCTGAAAGTAGGTCTGAAGTTGCCTGAGAAGCGGGTTGAAAGTAATATTTTTCAGGCCCGGGAGTTTCGCTTTCAACTGACATCTGTCAAATTATAAAAAAAAACCAGTTCCATTTTCACATTTCTATGGAATCATGTTCAAACTTTTTCTACAGTCACTCAATTACAGCAAGAATATATTTTTTTAAATGACTTAATTATAATTTAGTTTCAACAATTTCTTTAAAATAACATAGATTTTTTGCAAAATATTTAAAGATGAAAATGAAAAAAAATGGCTCAATAATGAAGTTGGCCGGCCAACGAAAAAAAAAACAAAATAGGCGGCAATCCGATTTTTTTTTTCGAGTTGTAGAGTATTGTTTATGCTTCCTTGTATTATTCTTTAGCCAATTCCTGTTTTTATTTTTATTTTCCTTGTATTCGTAATGAAAAGCACAGTGTTTACCTCGGGTGAAAGACTTATTTTGTCAAAATAAGTAACTTTCACCACTCATGTAACAATGTACTATTAAAGAGCCTCCAGAGATACCTACATATCAAAAGGAGCTGAAAAAATCATACGTATCTAGGTTTGTCAAGGAATACCTCTTCTTTATCTTATTTTTTAATAAATATGGCCCACCTGATATCTTGCCAGTGTCAAGTAATAAACAGCGATAACAAAGACATTTAATAAGAATACAAAACAAGGAAAAACAGTATGTTCTTTTAGTTACACGAATTATATTGTTTTCTTATATTTACGCGAATACTACACATTGAAATAAAACTATTTTACGGATTTTATCGCGTTTATTAACTTTATATTCCCGACGTTTCAGTTTCTTTACAGCAGCCATGGTCACGGGGGGACTGATATCCAGTTACTAACTATGACATCAGGACGTCTAACACCTCAGTCCCCCCGTGACCATGGCTGCTGTAAAGCAACCGAAACGTCAGGAACATAAAGTTAATAAACGCTATAAAATCCGTAAAATAGTTTTATTTCAATACACGAATTATTTTCAGAACTGCCGATATATGGCGCTAGTATGTAGTATGCATAAATGCTGAAATATTGTAGGAATAAATTGTTTTTTTCCGTGTCTACTATTTTATATACTATGTTTATATTTATGAACTCAAACTTATCTCTTCTTTCATTAGACAACCCACTCGATGACAACCAAAACAAATCAGGGACACACTAATTTTAAAGCGAAATCTGTCATATTGATTTTGTTCATATAAAATGTTAACTATGTCACCTGGGTTATTATAATTAATCGATTGACTTCTCCCGCATCACAACCGGCTCAGTGATTTAGGCGCTGTCGTGGAACATAAAGATGATACGAACATACATAGGTCCATGGACTGCTAAAAATATAATATATCTTATTGGTTTTGCCGTAATCGGGTTAAAAACCCCATGAACCTACAAAGATACCTACTGACTTTTGACAAATATTGAACTGGCCACCCCTGATCCCCTCCCGCCCGTAACCCCCTTGTCAACAGCCATCAAGAGAGGTCAAATTCGTGTGAGGAGATTATGATAATGTTACACACCCCAGTGACGGGATAATGTAAACAAGTTTTTAATTACACTATGTACATTGGCCCAAATTTCTGAAATTCTTCAAACTACGATATTTCAGGGGCCCAAATTTGTAAATCGCTCGCATCACGCTTGACTCACGCTCAACTAACAATACGTAAATTTTTACTGCTTTTTTATAGAAAAATTATGAAAACTGACGTATCACGTATCTGAATACGTCAGATTTTACAGTTATTCTATCGGAGAAGTGTCATACCTGACGTGTTGCGAGCGAGCTAGGTGCGAGCGGTTAACAGACTTGGTCTCCACGTCGAAAATATTTTCGTCGTGATTTTAATTAATTGCCGCGAAACAAAAGACTTGAATATGAGCCGGCGAGTGTTTTTCGATAATTACAGTGCAGCGCCCGGGCCCGAACCCACCTCTTTAATTAATTCTGAAATGTGAGCTGACAGACTCGCCGGGCGCTTACCTATTAGCTATGCTTTAGTTTACCTTTTAAATATAGTGGGTAGTGACTTTGGCGTGTCTCGATTAGGAAATGGAAAAACAAAAACTCTCTTGTATTTCAAGGGCAAGCGCAGATATTTTCGTTGCTAATTGTATGAAAAAATAACAAATTAAGATTGTATGAAGTAACATTGCTTTTATCATTCTTAAGTTTTTATACAAAAGATTTTAAGACGACCAAAATGTTGATACTCGTACGGGTATTTTTATAAACCTTTGTAATCCATTAGGTACGGAATCAACATGGGATTTAGATAAATAACGAATGAGGTGGAGTTGGCACTCGGCAGGTGCGTAGGCGTCGTTCTAATCATTAAAATTACACGCCCAGCAACATAACACCACTCGGCGAAGGCATATCAGCTTGTAAATATCTTATGTGTTTCTCAGCTTGATTGTAGTCGGTGGATTATTTTGGGATAAATTTGCTGAAAGTAAATTGGTTCATTGCGAGTTTACTTCAAAATGAATATCACCAAACAAAGCAACGTTTGTAAAATAGGTACTGTGCGATAGAGTAGGGGCGATCTTTAGGGTGACTGTCCACTTTGCTGTGCTATGAAGTAGGCCCCGAGGTTTGACCAATAGGATCATTTCATTTCCTGTCAACTTGAGCTAAACCAAGTGAAGCTGGAAAGAGTCAAAGAGCTGGGACTATAAAGCAGTTATAGCACAGCCAAGTAAACGGTCACCCTTATGCCCAGACTAGAGCAAATTACCTGAAAAACTTCAAATATTGCGGACAGGGATCGAACTCGCACCAGATGCACCGTGCTAAACGCCCGACCGCTCAAGCCATTAGGCCGAGAGATCGTTATCAATAAGTAAGAACATGAAACATTGTCTCCACAGAACCCACTTCCTTGGCATTTTATACATCAACCCACATCAATCTTAAGGGATAACATACAGCGTTATTTGTTATCTTAACACACAACCTTTCCTAAACGCGCGAATATGCAACCCTCCGTTGATCCGATAGAGCGTGCAAAATGACGTACATATTACTGTCATAAGTCAAAAAATACCAAAAGTTCTCCGTCGCGACGCAATTTCAACGCATAACGGGGCATAAAATTGGTATTGCTGAACTGAGCACTGAAACTGTTTTAGCGTTTAACGTATTTATGAAGCGGGAGCTATTCATTAAATAAAGGGTGTCTGCTGACATTTCTGACTTTGCTATGGATTACAAAGGTGAATCTTAACAGATTTGCCCCTTATATACACAGAAGATGTACTTACTTGAAATTGATGTAAGACCTTTTTAGTTCTGGCCATCTGGTAGGTAACATGTCTTATGATAAACAGTTTACCAAACCCTGGCTAGCACATCTGGGTTTTTAGAAATCTATATGCGACTCATAATGTCTATATAATTATTATTAGTCTGTACTTGCTTGCGCACCTGCGCAACCTGCAAAACCTGCAAGTCTTAGAAACAATAACCAATTTTCGAAAGACTTGTAAAGTGAAAGTGGTAGATTACGGTACGAATTCCCCTCGTAGTGAGGGGAGACCCGTGCCCAGGAGTGGGACGACAAAAGGGCTAAATTATTATTAGTCTAGATCTCGATCATCTCGAACCGATGTCTCGCGGGCTCCCTGGGGCCAGTCCTTGTTTAATTTGGCTAGTCCACCGCTGGATAAAGGCCTTCCCTAATATATTTCATACATAACGGTCATCCAGTTGCATTCATCTGCTATTTTAGAACCTATCAACCACAATGGCTATCAATTCTTAAGCCATGCCGTTTTGTTTATACAACCGGATTTATAGCGAAGAATAGATTATCCATTGCGCTTGTGGTAGCTTTGTCGGTCACTATAATTTGTTTACAGATTTTCTACGAACGCAAGCGTGTGCTATATCTATATCTACGGAAAGTTGATTCGAGTAGGTACTAAAGTCTCAACGATTTTCTGCCGTTACAGACATTTGGTTTTCCCCGAACGATACGTATCTTCACATAACAAAGCACTCGCAAAAGGTCATCGCACGGACATTGAATATTCGTATAACTTATATATTTTTTCCAGTTCAGCTATTGTGTATTGTGATTCTCTCTGTGTCGTTATTCACCTGTCACCCGCGAGAGCTTTGGCCATAACTCTTCAGCAAAACGTAAGCCCTTCGCGGCTCGGGCGACCCATTTGTCATATCAACTTTGATAAAAAGTTTTTAGATTCCGCTGTAGACAGCTAAGTGAACTATTCTATAAGTGCTCGGGTTATATTGTGTATTTATATAGAGTTTTGAAAACGTCATATTACATACCAGGTGAAACAGAAAGGGTATAATTTTTTTGGAACTTTACTTTGCAAGTCTAAAACTATCTGCTTTGTGGGACAGGTGAAGTACCAATGATTTTGTATACTTGTGAAATCTGTCAACAGCTGCATCCCTGTAACACCTTTTGATTTTCAGGTTTCCTCCAAAGCTGATAGTTTTAGAATTAGAAAATAAAGTTTTTTTTAAAAAGTATACCCTTTCTGTTTCAACGTGTATAACACGCACGATCTTAAAATTAAATAGGTACAAAATACCCGGAAAATGAATCACGCAAATTAATGTTAATTAACTGCAACCCTGCACCAATAATATTCGGTACACGCGACCTCAACATCCTTATATCAGCGGTCACATAAAACTGTTGGCGGTGTTCGCATCATTTATCATCGCCTCGCGTCACTCACGCTGTGTCACAGTCAGAATTAAGGGGGACGTGACCGCGTGCCGGTCTCTAGAGATAATGACGTCATTAAGAGAACGAGGGAAATAAGTGATGGAAGTTTTTGTCCGCTATATTCATGCGGTAGTGATTTTTTTCAAGTGCCTTTCGCAAGGTTCACTCGGTTCGTTTAGTGGGAAATACGTGTTGTTTATCTCCTATTAACATTTATGTACCAGGTCAAATAATGGAAGAGATAACATCAATGTATTACCGTCTTAGAAATAAAAAAATAATACGTTATCATATATTGATTTGACGACTTCTTGGCGCAGTGGTTTGAGCGTAGGCCGTTCGACTCACTGCAACGATTGGTTGCGGGTTCGATTCTCGCGGGGGAAAATTTCGGAAATGGCCTTTTAGTAATTTTCCCAGGTCCAGGTATCAGTCCATTGTACGGTACCCATAGTACAAGCGTTGCTTAGTTTGGGACCATACAATTGGTGTGTCAGTCTGGCGATATTCATTTATTATTTACCCACTCTACATAGGTAATGTAGCAAAACTATAGTTACTATATTACGATTTTTCTTAAAAAAAGTTTAAATTCTTCTCCAAATTTCAGTTCTAAGCGTGAATAAATCCAATCCAATAAAATGATAGCTCGCAACTTACTTTTATAAAAGATATATATTTTGCTTGTTATCAGCGCTACTGCACTGCAAGTTGTTACGTATTCAAGCAACGTGCAGCCTTGCAGTACACGATGTTATTACACAACGTTTTCAGGTCACGGTTCAAGCAAAGAAAATACTGAAAACATACTTTAAGACGAACATTACTGTCTATTCAGTTTTAATGAGTTTTTTACATCGATAATTCAGGCGCCCAACTGGTAAACGATCACCGTATCGTATGTAAGGCACGGTCATTTAGAAATGTTAACAATGTAGTAAGGAATGCTGAATTCAGGATAGATTAATTTAGTAAGCTTTTAGATAAATTCCCATAAACCTATCTATATTAATCCAGTGTTTTCTTGGCCACTTAATTTTTTTTATTGAGGCATTTTCGTTAATGATTACTTACTATAGTAGAAAAAAATCTTGAGGAAACCTGCATGTTTTAAGAAATCAAACCAGTCTTCATAAGGTATATGAAGTCTACACACCCTCACTGGCTAGTGGATTATGTTCTGAAATGACATTAAAAGGGTTTTTTTAACATTATGATGTCTGCTACTCTCGAAGAGATCCATTATTTCTCATGTTTAAAGTCTTTATTAAACAAAATTTTATGGTAATTATATGGTATGGTATATAAGTGGGCAATGAAGAGTGTGTATCTTTGTTTATCATTATTTTAGGAACATAGCAAGCCTAAGTAGTTAGGTCAATCACTTCAAGTATTATCTTGGACCCTAGTCTAACCTTCAGACCAGGCCTAAATTACAAGTTTCGCTTAACTCCTGGCAATTTATCACCAAGTTTAGTTACTATAGTTTTAACGTAATACATTATGTTAACAGACAGGCCGAGGATTGTAAGGATTTAGAAAATTGGTTCGGTAGTAGGTACTTACTTACTCTATTTTACGTAAAATAAGTGAAAGATAAGAATAAGTGGTTAGCAGTGATAGCCGATTGGTTAAACACGCGTCTTGCGGGCACTAGGACTTGGGTTCAAACTCCGGCTACCACCTCTGGGTTTTTCGAAATCTATGCGCGAATCATAATTTCTAATATGATTATCACTTGCTAACGGTGAAGGATAAAATCATGAGGAAACCTGTATGTCTTAGAAAATTCAACCAAATTTCGAAAGACATGTGAAATCCGAATACCCGCACTGGTCCTGCGTGGATTACGGCCAGAATCCCCCTCGTAGAGAGGGGAGGCTCGTGCCCAGGAGTGGGACGTCAAAAATGGCTAAATTATCTATACAAATAAATACAATTCGAGTGTCTGTTTGTTATATCAAAATTACACCTTTTCACTAAATGCATATGAAAGTTCATACAACACCTATAGCAAAGACGCGATTTAAAGAAAAAATGTCTGTCTGTGTGTCTGTATGTTTGTTCCGGGTAATCTCCGAAACGGCTGGACCGATTTTGACGAGACTTTCACTGGTAGATAGCTGAGGTTATAAGTAGAAACTACATTCATTTTAGAAAAACAAAAAAAATTGGTCCTGTCGCGCGGGCTCAGAACGCGGGGGCGGGCTTTTTTGTTAAGTTAAATTCCACGCGGAGGAAGTCGCGGGCTCAGCTAGTTAAATCAGTTAAATAGTTTGTTAAATCAATGTAAAAATAAATAACGTTCGATTATATTTATCGCATCGGTAGGTACCTATAAGCACCGTAGCTTTGTTGTTCCCAGTAATGAATGCCAAGATCCCGATAAATCAAAGGACGGTTCGGTCGAGCGTGAGCTGAGAAAACGTTTCGTATCTCGTGTTAGTGCGTAATATTTCAAAAGCATGTTTAGTCATGTGGTGTGGACAAATGCGAGTCGAGGTGGCGGATTACTCCGCGTATTTCTGTTTATGGGGATTATTTATTTTGGACCATGGGTTATTCTATACACAAACTCAAACTCAAAATTTGTGTTTATTCACGTAAGCCAATAAAGCATTTATGAACAGTCAAAATCTACCACCGGTTCGGAATGCTGCTTCCACTGAGAAGATCCGACAAGAAACTCAATGGTTACTCTTTTCAATTAATAAAATATGGTGTAAATTCTCAAAAAATGAAATGAAATGCAAAAATATAAGGGAAGTATTTCATAAAAATTCTGATTGTTTGATTACCGCTTGGCGCAGTGGTTCCAGAGTAGGCAGCTCGGCGACTACACATGGTGGTTGCGGGTTAGATTCCTGCCGGGGAAATTTTCAGAAATGGTCTTTTCGTAATGTGCCCTGGTCTATAACATATTATAGGATAATTTTTAACCCGATAATCCCGAAATTTTTGTTAGGTTAAATACTACGCGGACGAAGTCGGGGGGCACAGCTAGTTAGATATATAATCATAGACCATTTTCTATAAGTACATAATATACACTGTCTAGGATTATAACCTACAACACTATATAAATCATAAATGGTATCGTTTATATATCCCTAAAAAATTCGCTCAAGAATATTTTTATAACTCCATTCAATGTTCCAAAAAAAGGAGAATATATTCGTTCTATTTGACCGGTCTACACGAAAATGCCTCTAACTTTCAAAGTCTGAGCTCATAAATGCACGCAAAACATTTTCCCAATAAGACATAACCGATAAGCAAAGTTTACAAAGTATATGATGTAAATAGGTACGCCGGGAGAGACGTCGATAGATCATTGTTCAGAGAAAATAGGACTTTAGGGTTCTCTGAGGCTATAACTCCTTTAACTTTAGGGGTACATTGGTAAGTTTAGGTAAGTAGGTACTCAAAATTTGTCCCCAGAATAGTCGTATATACTTACTGATCTTCTACACAGAATTCATAAACCTATGGGTCTTTATGATAATACTTTTAAGTTTGGATGAAAAATAAAAACGAAAATGAACCAAAAAATCGACACAATCAAGGTAAATGAAAAGGACACAAAATATAGTACAAAAAATAAAAATAAAGTGAATGAGGAATTTTGACCTCTACTATTATATTCTACTTAATTTTAAGCATTGCCTACTTTTTTCAAGCGAGCAATACATAATTAATTCTTATTTAAGATATCAATTTGAATCTAAAATCAGGCACAATTGTTCGAGTTTTAATTACTTTCCATTTTGCATCCATCGCAGGGTTTCGTCTGGAATTCAAATCAGCCGCAATTAGTAGCATTTCACTTAATTAAAACACTGAAGCAATATAAATAAACGGACGCAAAGAATCGCAAATTAAAACATCTTCGGTGTTCAAGGGAGACTCGTGAAAATTGATGATGAATAAAATGTACGTGTAAGTTAATTAACTTTTAAGTATATTTGAAGTAAAACAAAGGAGTCCAATAAAGGTCTTCTTTGTCATGAAAAGACGTAGAGAAAAAAAATCAATCCTGTCGACTGAATTCTTTGGGTAATATGGAGACCTTACAGTTTACAGATATTAAAAATTTTGGGAGATCACCTATGGTTGCAGTCATTTTTAATTAGGTTCCTTAATTAAGATCACATTAGAATTAATTAATCAGGTCGCAGGACCCTGGTAGGCCCTAAAAATGTTAAATACAGATTGGAAAAAGTACGTAAGATCTTACCTTATTCCTTCTATATTCATGTTATAAACTCCTTCGAACCGCATTGATCCGTTGTTGACAAAACAGACGAAAACTTCCAAGGATCAAACTGTGATCCTTGGGACACTGTTGGCGGAACAATATTAAGAGTAGTGCACACTGTAGTTCTTAGCGATAGAAAGTACGGTTCTGAAACAGTAAACGCTTCTTGAATTCCTTATTACGAATTGACAATAGCTCAGTATTCCTATTTCTATACGTCTGACAAGACATGAGCTTGCACTGGTGGAGCATTTACACCGATTTATGTTGTTTTCTAAATTATTTTGCGGCACTAAATAGTTTTTTATAATTATGTTTCGTCAATGCACACGAAGGCTAATAAGTGTAGAGACTTAGGTATATTTTCTGCATGTCAATTAAAACAGCCAAAGCTATAAAAAAGAGTCGCGTCTTAACACAAAGACCAAACGCCTGACTTTTTACATAGAAAGGTTACAAAACGAGATTATTTCGTTACATAACAGTAACAGTACGCTTAGCCGACTATACTGAAATAAAATCACCGTCTTTTTTCACAAAATAACTTATGTTCCAACCTTTACACCGAACACCCATTCTTATTCTCCGGGAGCACTTAAGTATTAGAATTACGAGCAACTTGTTCAGTTTTATCGCGGGTTGCAGATGCAACGCAACGGTGCCCCCCTTAAATATTCACTTTGCATACTTAGATAGGTGAGCGGGCTTAAACTTTGAACACTTTATTTTTCGTGCAGCGCGGCGGTGTTGGGTGTTCAAGTTTATTCACTGGTGGTAGCGTTTGTAATTTACATACAAGGCTGTAGATCGTAGACCATCTGGCCAGAGACGCATATCCTATCTTAGGAATGGTAGAGACTGGTGCGAGCGGAGTAAGCCTAACTCGCGTAGCCATATTTTACAGATAAAGCTCTGCTGATCACCAACTTTTGCTTAAATATACAGTGTAGCCGGATTCAAAAGGAGAAATTATCGCATTTCCACGTCAAAATTATTGTTTTTTAAACTCGTACGTCCTCATAATTATGAGTCGGTCTGGCGTGTTTAATGCGAGAGGGAACAATGTGGGCCATAGTCCACCATGCTGGACCAGTGTGGGTTCGCCGACTTCTCTCGTCTATTTCAAAAGACGTACAGGTCGATGTTTAAGATGTTTTAAACACCTTTTGCGAATATTGCGGCAAACAAAGTAAATGAAATGATATTCCCAAAACGAAAGAATTTGAAAACAAAAAGATTACTAGCAATATTAGTTTATCACATTACTAGTATTCCCGTTAGCCCCTCCAGCTAAGCTAATGCTTGTGTTAGGAGTGGGATTACGTCAATAGTTTAATGGCCAGGATGGGGATCGAACCCAAAACCTCTCAGCTACGAGGGTGGCCCCTCTAACCACTAGGCTATTGACGCCTAGGCTATAGGTTTGCATCTCGAAAGAAAGCTACACTGAACAAAGCACAGTGAGGTTACCTACAGCTAATTCAATATACGTTTCTAGAAATTTTATACAAGCTGTGTGGGCATGGCATGGACATCCTGAAAAATTTTAGGTAGGTAGGTGTATACGTGGACATACATTTTCTAAATTTCATTCTACTCGTGTAGATATCCAGGATTTTTCTAAGACTACAAAAACACTGTTGTATCCTTTAATTAATCACGTGTAAAATGGGTGATAACGGTGTGTAAATGTTGTTTTGTTGAAACAACGCGTTGTTTGGCTGCAAACATCACGTTGACGTCATTCATTCCAGTCCTATTCGGACATTTTTTTATCCAGTCAGCTCATCAGACAAGTAACACAAGTCATTAATTCTGCTAATTATTTAGTAGGTATTTTATATGTATTTCTCTATTTATATTATCTTTCTTAACATCACGTCCCTCAAAATAAGGCAATGTCAGAATAGCGCTGCACTGCATATTATGTAGCAGCAATACGCTGAAGTTTGTTCCTGTCTGTTCCCGATTCCCACATTCCGCTTGCATTGTCTTGTTGCCACCCGTGTGTATTAAAGTTGTTAGGGGAATAAATAAACATATTTTATTTCTTTTCTTTCTTTAAATATAGAGACTTACGTTATCACTCCAAAGAGGATGTTATAATTAATGTGATTCAGATTTTTTAAATGTAGAAATTAGTGGAAGTACCTTTCATATAATATCCTGCTAAATTCTCGACTTAAATATTAAAGATTTGTAATTGTTATATAATTTTAAATACCATTGTAAAGATAATTACGCATACTTAGTCTGTTATGTATCTTATTCAATTATTTACCACTTTCAAACAGCTAAGAAAACTATATTTTACTATTTATACGTCGGCGCATAATTAACATGAGTCATAAAGTTCTAATTAGCTCCCATGTGTACGCTCACGGAGCCCCCGTTAGCCAAGATTTATGCTGCGGATTAATCGAATAAGGAACGCTGTTTCGTTCTAGGAAGCGCTAAGCGTTCACCGCTAGCCAATAATATATATTTACAGTACTTGTTTTTTGTAGAAAACGTGGAGTTTCAAGTTGATGACCACTCGGTCTAATGATAAATGGACGCGGCCAGACATAGCGACTTCAAAGCACAAGGGAGTTTATATTAAAAGTAGTAGGTAACTTTTTCATGCTTGATTAAAAACATAGGTGTACATGTAACATGTAAGTAATAAGTATTTACCTGGTGCAGTCATAATATTATTTACTTCCTACTTATATATCCTACTAATATTATAAATGTGAAAGTTTGTGAGTGTGGATGTATGTATGTATGTATGTATGTTTGTTACTCCTTCACGCAAAAACTACTGAACGGATTTGAATGAAATTTGGAACACAGATAACCGGTTTATAACCGGGATTAACATATAGGATACTTTTTATCCCGAGAATCCCGAAATTTTTGTTACGTTAAATACTACGCGGACGAATTCGGTGGGCACAGCTAGTATTTAATCATTATTATTTAACATCACGTCACTGTATTTTCTGCTTTTGTTATTAATTTTAAGTTAAGTATCATAATTTTACTATCATTGAACAATTGTGCAGCTTAATCCGATTTGAAGGTAATATTGTATCCCTTTGTTCAAATCGCAAGATTATTTAGTTACAATGATTTTTAAATGAGAGTTCTAAGCCGAAACGAACGTTGTTCATTCATAAAGTTCCGTAGATTCGATAATCTTTTGAAAATAAATTAGGTTTTAAGTTTAGTTACCATTTGTTGTCATACTTTTCACTTACGTTATATGAGGCCAACGGCCTTACCCTTTACTGTAGTATTAGATATAGGTAACATATATATCTAGTAGGTGCCTTTTTTTTTTTTTTTTTCGTGGGAAAACCCTTTATGGGTCCCCTTCCGCCTCGGGGGAGGCGGGAGGGGTATGTGGGAGTCCGGCAGTCGGCCGTATACCCACTAAAAACCCACGGTGTACCACCCTCCGCCATGCAGAGGGGCGCCCCGGGACCATGGGAAATGCTCCGAAACGCCCCGGCGGACGGCCCGGCAATGACTTTGCCGGGCCACAGGCGCTAAAAGGGGGACGACCTGGTACCACCCCAGTCATCCCCCAGACGGCCGAAATCGTGCAATAGGTAGTGGGTCCCCCGACCCACCACCTGATTTCGGCTCGTGGGGAGGAAGAAGGCGATCGTAGCGCCTCCTTCTCCTCCCCACACGTCTGCGCCGGAGCGGATCTGCCAGGGGTCTTCCTCCCTGGCCCGCTCCGCGGCCTCCTTCTGCGACATCACATCCTCGCAGAAAGAGGCCATCGCTTCCCAGGACCCCTCACTGTCGAGCATAGACAGAACTATGCTTGGCAGTGAGAGGTCCCTTCCGACCGCCGCAACCAGAATGCGGCGCTGCTCGACCCACGCAACACACTCTTCCAGGGTGTGTTGCGCGGTGTCTTCTACCGCGCCACACTCATGGCACGTGGCGGTGGGCTCCCTCCTGGCTATTCGGTGCAGGTACCGACCAAAACACCCATGTCCTGTCAGCACCTGCACCAGCCTGAACGTCAGGGAGCCCCGAGGCCTCCCCACCCACCTTTCAAGGACCGGACGGACTGCGTCTATGGTGCGAAGACCATAGGTGGAGCCCGCCAGGTCCTCCGCCCATCGCCGCAGCGACTCCTGCTGCGCCCGACGTCTGGTGTCCACTACATCCTCAAACGTCGGGCGCTGACCGTCACCGCGTCTCGCCGCCTTGAGCTGATAGACGGCGGCGAGAACCCGGGCCTCCAACTCCCACGGGGGGCTGCCTGCGAGCACGCAGGCCGCCCCCCCGGATACCGTTCGGTACTCCCGGATCACCCTCAGTGCCACCGTCCGCTGCGCCCTGCGCAGCAGACGGACATTGGTGGCACTGAGGGCATCCACCCATCTAGTAGGTGCCTTAGCATAGTCGACCTCTCGACCATCCAACATCCAACCGTCGTGACCCCAATAGTATAAAACCGATTGGGGAATACCAACAGCCGTTACATAATTTACATTTAATATATTGTTTTATTTTAATAACAATTAATATTTTATTAAAATACAAATCTAAATATTTATTATGTACTCAGAATTACCACAACCAGGAAAAAACAGAACCGCCTTAATTAGCTTAAGCCATATAGATATCCTGTTTATTCAAACTTATGCCTAATGTTACTACCTATAGGTGTACCTACCTAACTAAAATTTATTATAAAAGGAAAATATAAATAAGACCGTACTGGTTTATCCTGGAGTGCTGTAATAAATAAGGAAAGACCTACGTATTTAAAAATAAATAACAATAACTCTAAATTGAAAATTGATAAAAACTCCGATGCGACGACCCTTTTATCGATTTTATAGTTATCATTTTATCTATTTCTTCAAAATAATCTGACGAAATGTTCGTAGGGAAAGAAAATTTAGTTAGCGCGTTTTGCATACAACATTTTGCAACATAGCTAAGCACACTCTCGAGCAAAATACATATCAAACAAAAAAAAAAACAAAATTAGAATCACTTCATACGCTTAGGCGCTACGATGCCACAGACAGACACACAGATACACATATAAAACTTATAACACCCCTTTTTGCCAGGGGTTAAAAATAAATATCGCCAGACTGACACATCAACTGTGTGTTCCCAAACTAAGCAACGCGTGAACTTTAGGTACCGTACAATGTACTGGGGGCGATCCCAGTCAATTCTACACCCAGACCAAGGCAAATAACGAAAGGCCATTTCCGAAATTTGCTCTGGCGGGAATGGAACCCGCAACCACCATGTGCAGTGAGCCGTGCGGCCTACGCTCGAACCCTTGTGCCAAGCGGTCGTTGAAGTAATTTGAGTAATGTATTAAAAAATATAGTTTTAATTAATGTATTAGGTAACAACAATAAACATTATTAGGTACCTACCAATGCAACTACTTTAATAGTACATTGTTACATGAGTGGTGAAAGTTACTTATTTTGTCCCGAGACGGGGTTTGGCGCCTGAGCGTAGCGAGGGCGCTAATAGTTCGAGGGACAAAATAAATCTTTCACCCGAGGTAAACACTGTGCTTTTCATTACGAATACAAGGAAAATAAAAATAAAAACAGGAATTGGCTAAAGAAATAATACAAGGAAGTATAAACAATACTCTACAACTCGAAAAAAAAAAATCGGATTGCCGCCTATTTTGTTTTTTTTTTCGTTGGCCGGCCAACTTCATTATTTAGCCATTATTTTTCATTTTCATCTTTAAATATTTTGCCCAAATCTATGTTATTTTAAAGAAATTGTTGAAACTAAATTATAATTAAGTCATTTAAAAAAATATATTCTTGAATTAATACTTAACTTTATGTTATTTCAATTTTACATCGTGCTGTAATTGAGTGACTGTAGAAAAAGTTTGAACATGGTTCCATAGAAATGTGAAAATGGAACTAGTTATTTTTTTATAATTTGACAGCTGTCAGTTGAAAGCGAAACTCCCGGGCCTGAAAAGTATTACTTTCAACCCGCTTCTCAGGCAACTTCAGACCTACTTTCAGAGTATGAGTAATGAAAAATTATTTTACATACCTACACTCATTCCTCGACGACCGCTTGGCGCAGTGGTTCGAGCGCAGGCCGCTCGGCACACTGCATCGGGTGGCCGATTCGATTCCCGTCAGGGTAAATTTCGGAAATGGCCTTTTCGTAATTTGCCCAGGTCTGGAACCACTGCGCCAAGCGGTAATCAAACAATCAGAAGTTTAATTAAATACTTGCTTTATATTTTTGCATTTCCTGAGAATGTACACCATATTTTATTCATTGAAAAGAGTAACTATTGAGATCTTGCCGGATCTTCTCAGTGGAAGCAGCATTCCGGACCGGTGGTAGATTTTGAGTGTTCATAAATGCTTTATTGGCTTACGTGAATAAAAACAATGTTGAGTTTGAGTATAGAATAACCCATGGTCCATAATAATTTTATTTGTTTTTGGGTATCAGTACTTGGCAAGCTACTTACCATAAGGAATTAGAAAAAAACCTGCGTAAATCGATGTTCTTCACTGTGAACTTAGATAATGTATGATGCTTTATTCTGATTTTTGTTAGAAGGGGTCACTATTGCACGAAAAATGAGCCGAGTGAGAGGCTCCTGGTGGGACTGTGTCCCCTTCTACTAGGGTGGTCACGGGGGACGACAGTAATAGGGACAGTAGGGGTGTTTAGGCATGGCAACGAATGTCGAATTAACAAAACCGCGCATAGGTTCCTAGGTACTTAAGTTTAGGTTAGTAAGGTTTATTTACCGACTTCAAAAAAGAAGAAGGTTATCAAGTTGACGTGCATGTATGTAACATTGTTAAGATTGTAGCATAATCACTTATGTAAGTCTACGTAGACTTGTTGACAAATGTACCATTTTCTAGGTTTTTAGTGAACGCAAGTGTTCTTGAAGTCGCTTGAAATTTTAAAATGTTTTTGTGTCCAACTGACTTTAAAACGGAAGAGGTTATCAATACGGTTGTACTTTTTTAAAATGTTACTTACCTCAGAACTCCTTCATTTATAAACCAATTTGAAAAATCTTTATTTTATTTTATTTTAACACTTTTAGGAAAGCTTACAGCTAAATAATACAATAACAAAAAGTATAAAGTAAGGTAAGGCCAATTATGAGCTTTCACATGTAAGTAGACGAATAGTATCAGCAGTTACAGGTTCAGGTAGACAAAACTAGTGAAAAAAGAATAGAATATAAGAGGAAAATTATGAACATGAATAGGAAAAAAAGTACAACACAATACAATACATACAACTTAACATTAAAAATGACAATACGTTAATCTTCAAAGAAGTCATTGCTTAGGTTATTTTTAAGTTTACAAACACTAGTGGTAAACAGATCCACATCAACCCTCCGAGATACTGTGTCAAATGTACGGCAAGCTCTAATCAGATACGAGTTTCTTCTATAAATGCTTCTGGTGAGAGGGACGTCTAGGAGATGAGATCTTCGGAGAAACGGAGGTGGTACGCGCGGCCCAATTTTGCTCACTAGTTCAGGGATGTCTATAGATCCATTCATTAAACGCAATAAAAATGATATGTCTGCTATTTTTCTACGTTCATATAATGGGAGAATACGAAATTTTCTGCAACGGCTTACATAATTAGGCAGATAGATAGCTGAGCGTAACTGAATGTACCTAAGATTTTTTTTTTGAATGCCTTTCAAGCGGTGGAGTTTTTTCCATTCACTGCGATTTTCTCCCAGTTCCTTGACCATTTGATACGACACGACATTCACTTTTTCCTTTACTTGGTCGAAATAGCTTCTCCTAGGTCTTCCTCTTCCCCTCTTGCCTTCTATCTTCCCTTCTATGATTGTTTTCATGAAATCGTCATGTCGTATCAAATGCCCGACCAACTTTCCTCTTCTATTTTCAATGCTGGCCAACAGGCGTATTCATCTTGGTACGTATATGACAACCAAAAATCGTTAAAAAAATAATTGTACCGACATCAAAAAACCTAGGTGCACTAAAAAGCTAGAAATAACTGGGTACTCATTTCTTTAATTTGGAGTTTTTGCCAATTCAAGTTAGTAGGGATAGTAGGGTAAGTAAAAAGTCCTAACGTAGTGTAAAGATACTGGCTTACTTCTAGTGCACCCAGTTTTTTTTGAAGTCGGTAATTATTTTCATCTGTAAATACTACACCCAGCAATAAAAACCTTATTCCAAAGCAACAGATCACATTGTAGCATAAATTTGGTTGGTATGTGTATGTAACATACCATTTTGAGATAAGGAACGACGCGCATTATTACTATAAAAGCATCGTTCCCGATGTCACATTAGTTATTCTCTGAGTAGCTTTTGTGAAGAACAGTCGCGCTCTACTAACACCATGAAGTTCATGATCGTCGTACTCTTCGCTGTCGTCCTTGCGGCGAACGCTAAAGTCATCACGCTGGTCGACATGCTGAAAGCTTACGAACAAACAAACGGAATCGGTGAGCAAATTTTCTACAAACTCTACATCCGTATGTTAGAATTAATTATTAAGTACTACACTTTTATATACTTAGTGAATTTTGTTTTGTACCCCATTATAACCTTTATGCACGTAGACCTTATATTTGAGACTAGCTACGCCACGCGGTTTCACCCGCATATAAATTTAAAACATAGCCCATGTCACCCAGGGATGCTGTGACTTACTACCTTTTCTGACACGACCTGTTTACGGTTTTTCAGATCGCTAGTCTTGCAGAGCTAATTAGACGAATTGTATGTAGTTTTGGTTAAGTTTTTGTCAAAATCGATGAAAAAAAACTCTCATGTTGTATTATCTAACAAAATGGTGCGCACGGTAACGTCTCCGCACCATTTTCTTAAAGCGTTTTGGCTCTCTTTGGAATCCCCATTACTTCGGTCGGAATATTCCATATTTTGATTCATAAACATACATAAAACCTTTAATGTATTCACTTCATCACCGTGTCTTTATATTAATTTTAACCGACTTCAAAAAGGAGGAGCTTCTCATTTCTGTTGTATGTTTTTCCCATGTTTGTTACCTCAGATCTCCGACATTAATAAACTGGTTTGATAGGATGTTCTTCCAGATTGGTCCCATAAAATTTTCATCAAAATCTGTTCAGTAGTTTGGCATTTAAATCAAATAACTGAAAAAAATACGGAATTCGGTAAACGAAATTGCATATTATGCTTTCCTGTGACTATTCAGTGTTCTTTGTGGTGACTAGATTAGCTTCAATAAACTGCCTACCTTCCGGCTTCATCATCGGCGCTGGAACTCTGTAATGAAACAATGTAACCTAGTCGTGATTGGGCTTAGTGGAATTACCATGAGAGACATTCTGGCTATAAGTGCCATATATTGATATAGGTTATATATTATGTGGGGCCATTATTGTCAGAAGACAGATATACTTATTAACATATTTTTGTTTGATTTTTGTATTCGTTTAAAAGGGTTTACTCTGGTGGTCCCATAGAAATTTCATAAAAATCAAGTCACTAAAAATAGTGAACACAAAATATTTTAATTAAAGTTGAACAGAGTTAAAAAAACCTGGGTGCACTAAGAAGCTAGAAAAAACTAAGGACCTTAAAATATATTTAATTTGGAGTCGGTGCCACCATCTTTATACTACGTTAGGACAACTTCTTAGGTACCTACTCCTACTCCTTGGCACCGACTTCAAATAAAATAAATTATAAAGGTCCTAGTTACTGCTAGCTTTTTTGTGCACCCAGGTTTTTGAAGTCGGTAATTTTTTTTTATTAAGATATTTTATTAGGGCCTCGCGGACCGAATCGTGTGCAGAAGCTATATATACCTAATATCGTATTTATATTTTCTAATGTTCAATTTCGTTTGTTCTAGAAGTCGGCGTACCGGTGGTAGTGAAACACGCCCTGCACATGCCGACGTCCCTGAAGGGGTGCGACCCTACAACCTGCGTCTCCGACTGCCAGGACGTGGGCTTTGCGTACGGAAATTGCGAAAACGGCAGATGCATCTGCACGAACTAGTACCTCCCATTGTTTAAAACACTTAGTATACAATGACATAGTGGCATTTCCATCATGCCTTTGTTTGATTGTCCGATTAAACAACGAATCTCGTTCATTATTAAATGCATTTTTTTACCTAAGTATATGATCGTGTTTTTTGTATACGTGTGTTAAAATATAGCAATTTAAATAAAAACTTATTTTTATTTGGTTAGTAAACTTAAGCCTTTTTAATTTCCCTAATTCTTATGTCCCGATTAAATGTATATATCGATTTATCTACACTCATAACGTAACGTTATAACGTTCACCGTAAGCGAGTGATAATCAAAATATAAATTATGATCCGCACATCGATTTTGAAAAGCCCAGAGGTGCGAACCAGGGTTGGACCAGGACCTGGTACTCGCAAGACGCGTGCTTAACCAATCGGCTATTAATGCTTTTAGCCCTCTTAATGTCGCACTCCTGGGCACAGGCCTCCCCTTAATATCAGGGGGATTCAGGCCATAATCCACCACCCTTTTTTTTTTTTTTTTTTTTTTTCGTGGGAAAACCCTTTATGGGTCCCCTTCCGCCTCGGGGGAGGCGGGAGGGGTATGTGGGAGTCCGGCAGTCGGCCGTATACCCACTAAAAACCCACGGTGTACCACCCTCCGCCATGCAGAGGGGCGCCCCGGGACCATGGGAAATGCTCCGAGACGCCCCGGCGGACGGCCCGGCAATAGCTTTGCCGGGCCACAAGCGCTAAAAGGGGGACGACCTGGTACCACCCCAGTCATCCCCCAGACGGCCGAAATCGTGCAATAGGTAGTGGGTCCCCCGACCCACCACCTGATTTCGGCTAGTGGGGAGGAAGAAGGCGATCGTAGCGCCTCCTTCTCCTCCCCACACGTCTGCGCCGGAGCGGATCTGCCAGGGGGTCTTCCTCCCTGGCCCGCTCCGCGGCCTCCTTCTGCGACATCACGTCCTCGCAGAAAGAGGCCATCGCCTCCCAGGACCCCTCACTGTCGAGCATAGACAGAACTATGCTCGGCAGTGAGAGGTCCCTTCCGACCGCCGCAACCAGAATGCGGCGCTGCTCGACCCACGCAACACACTCTTCCAGGGTGTGTTGCGCGGTGTCTTCCACCGCGCCACACTCATGGCACGCGGCGGTGGGCTCCCTCCTGGCTATTCGGTGCAGGTACCGACCAAAACACCCATGTCCTGTCAGCACCTGCACCAGCCTGAACGTCAGGGAGCCCCGAGGCCTCCCTACCCACCTCTCGAGGACCGGACGGACTGCGTCTATGGTGCGGAGACCATAGGTGGAGTCCGCCAGGTCCTCCGCCCATCGCCGCAGCGACTCCTGCTGCGCCCGACGTCTGGTGTCCAGAACGTCCTCAAACGTCGGGCGCTGACCGTCGCCGCTTCTCGCCGCCCTGAGTTGGTACACGGCGGCGAGAACCCGGGCCTCCAGCTCCCACGGGGGGCTGCCCGCGAGCACGCAGGCCGCCCCCCCGGATACCATTCGGTACCCCCGGATCACCCTCAGTGCCACCGTCCGCTGTGCCCTGCGCAGCAGACGGACATATAATCCACCACCCTGGCCTAGCGCAGGGCTAACTTGCAAACTGATTAGTTTTTTTATTTTATATAATTATTTAATGGTGTAAAAGCCAAGCTGTAGTTTGGCAACTCTTTGTTATCTACATCAATATAATAGAGACTTCTAAGTATCTTAGTATACAGAGAATCTTTAAAACATAGTTCCCTCTATTGAAAAACTATAAAAAGCCAGACATGATAGAGCGTGATGCTGCACACCAAGTTTATCATTACCGCGGTTAATATTCCATTAACCGCTGCAAGTGTCCAAACCGATTTTTTAATGAGAAAGTTGCGAGCGTTCAACTTCATCCGCGGACTTCAGCGTCGGTTGTTCATTTTCACTATGAATTTCTTATTTCGTTCAGAATCTACGGACATCTCATATTAAATTTTGGAGAGCAATTTATCGAGATGAAACAGTTTCAGTAAGTAGTACATTCAAAATCAAAAGTATCTTGGTATAAGATCCCTGAATGCATGGTTTATTTGAGAGCTCTTCTAGTGTCATACTAGACGTATACCAAGCTAGTTTTGATGTTCACTGTACCTAACAGTCTTGACTACACCAACTGTGATGCCTTTCTTCCCATGGTAATAAGTATGAGCAATACATAAGTAATTTTAAGTGTGTCATATTTGGTTTAGTTTAATCATGCTAACATAACATCAACGGTGCTAATTCTGTTGTCTACGTGTAAGTTGTTTTCAACCTGAGAGGGAAGGCAGTACAATTAGTTTAGTCATGTTTGATGAACAACAGAATCGGCACTGATTCTGATACTGATGCTAATGGAGTTAATTTTGTTAATCACAACCCAATCACCTGAGGAAATATTGCTGGGAAATCTGCTGTATTGAGTTATGTTATACCGTCGTTTCATCGAAAATGTAATAATGTTTTTATTAGCCGTCCTTACTGGCGTATGGTCAGCTGACTCCACAAATACGGGTGAATTATTGCAAATTGACCCGTATTTCAGTGCCATAGGAGTCACAGCCACGCGTCTTGGTGCAATCAACTAAAAATGGTATTCCTTCACGTGACAACTAAAGTACAGCTTACTTCGTTTTTCTTGTATGTGAACAAAGTATTTAAGTTTCGCTTTTGAGTGCACAGACAGACGGTCCAACTTTGTTGAACAGAAACACATAAACACACGTTACATGAATATCTTTATAGGGTCAAACTCGGGGCGGGCTCGCCGTCTGGCCGCCCCGGAAAAACAAGGAAAGTCCTGATTTATAAAAACATCCTCCTCGCATCATTTCTGGCTGGTCGCCCACTGCGACCTTATTTACAACTAAATTTACATGCTTTAAGGTTTGAAAGTTTATTTGTGTTTGTATATTAAAGGGTTTTTGGGTAGGCCAGCATATACGATCTGACTCGACCATTGTACTACCAGCCTTTCAGAGAAGATTAGCGTAAAGAAGCTATTATAGCTGTGTTTCGTACGATGAGTAAGAAGGAGGAGGACGCTCAACTCAAACTCAAAACTCAACTCAAAATTGTTTTTATTCATGTAAGCCAACAAAGCATTTATGAATAGTCAGAATCTACCACCGGTTCGGAATGCTGCTTCCACTGAGAAGATCCGGCAAGAAACTCAATGGTTACTCTTTTCAATGAATTACAGATGGTGTACATTCTCAGGAACAGCATAAAATAATAATATGAGCAGGTAACACCATTATCACTAAATAACTAATAGTAAATAATAATCAAATCTCCCTGAGATTTAGGTATGTAGATAAAATGAGAAAGCTAGTTTAGTGTGGTGGTCATACCTACTCATACTTACATCAAATTAAATGTTTACGAACCAAAATAACAATTAATAAAACAGGTGCATAATAATATAATTGCTTTGGTGTGATGCCTTCCATGCTAAGTAAATGAATAGTATTTAACGACAATGTTGTTAAGAGGCAAGTGAGTGGCCCAATCCCCGCAAGCAGCGCCCGCGCACGAGCATGACTTGAAAAGCGGCATCACTCTCCTCAACCATTATAGAGGGAAGAGGGTGACCCGCTCCACAAAGCCACCGCAAGCAAGGACATTAAAGTGAGCATGACCAACACCAACTCCCCTCCCTTCCTCTACCCTTTCTCCGCTTAACATCAGGCGGGTTGTAAGTTTATAGCCAACTATGTGATGTATAAAAAAACTGCAATCAGAGCACAGATTTGATGCATGAGAAGTCTGTCGAAAAAATATATAATAATAAATTAATTTAACCGACTTCAAAAAAACCCGGGTGCACAAAAAAGCTAGAAATAACTACGAACCTTATAATGTATTTTATTTGAAGTCGGTGCCAATTAAAGTAAGTAGGGGTAGGTTAATCACCTAAGAAGTTGTCATAAAGTAGTGTAAATATATTGGCAAAGATTTTTTCTAATCGGTTTATAAATGACGGACTTCTGAGGTAACAACAAACTTAAAAAATATATGCAATCGAATTGAGAACCACCGTCTTTTTGAAGTCGGTTAAAAATGAATTAGGGTCTCGTTAGTTTCTCTATTTAACACGTCACACAAAATGTTGGGGTGTACTTTCAAAAAACATAATAAAGCCACGGACGATCTCCCTCGAATGAAATGTTAAACCTTCATAACGAAGGCTACACTATATGCACTCGGCTCACGGCTACAGTGTACTCGTACTTCTAAAAGGGCCTTCACACACCTCATTTACACGTTGAGTATCACTTTTGAAGCGTTATGCTTTGCTTAAACAAGCGAGTGTCTGTTTGTACCAAAACGTAGCGTTCAGGTTTCTCTAATGGTGTTTTTTTATTTTTTATAAAGTCTGTCTAAAAAGTGAGGCGACTTCAGGCAAATGATAGTGCATTATGTTATTTTTGTATAGTTCTATCTCTCTCTTTTTATTTCGCAACGGATAGACCAAGTTGTTTGATTGGAGCTTGTCTCAATCTATGATGATTTCGGTGATATTAGAAAAGAAATTAAACACGTCTTGTTAACAACGGAAATTTGAAAATATAACCAGTTTTGTTTTTTTATGAGATATAATCCAATGAATCTTTACGTACTAGTTGAATCATAAACTTACCTATCTATCTAGACATCATACAAGATATGCTTTCGCTTTATGACCATTATATATGAAAATAGAAAACACCCCTGGAATTCCGCAAACGGGTAGGTATTCCACAATTGCGTTATTGCCCTCCCACTCCCCTTCCTTGTATGTAGGCATAATACATAAAAACCGGCTAAATTGTATTAGCTGCGTTATACGTTGTGTTGTCCGTATTATTTAGCCGAGCAATACAATCTCGACGAAATTACAGACGAGCACGCAAAGCGGCACATATATAAATGAGCGTTGGCCCGCGACAATCCAAAGTGTTCGCAAGTTCACCAGAGATAAAGCTATCTGATGCGAACCACTTTCCTCCGTAGGGCACTTTCCTCCGTAGCCTATTGTTCATATTGTTTTAAGATGTTACCGGTTGTTCGTTACTGAATCCAACTGTTTACTGCACTGGGCACGAGTACATCTGAATGACTGGCAATTCAAATTCAAATCGTTTATTTTGTTTAGGCCTACGGGGGCACTTACAAATTGTCATTTTTATACTTTTGTTTCTTATACATATCCACATCCGAAACGGAACGCGACCTCGACTGAGAAGATCCGGCAAGAAACTCAGCGGGCTTGTCTTTTTACATTTGTCATTATTATTATTTTTTATCGCCAGTTGCTTGTAATCAATAATTACAAAGGGTAGTAGATATTAATATAAATATAATACTCGTAGCTCCAGTGTATTACCTTTTGTAATTACCAAGAATTACATAAATAATTCGCAATTTATATCAACTTAACGGAACTGGCTCCTCTGGAGGCGACTGACCCCCATTGTTTTAAGATGTGTCACTGGCATGGACCAAATACACTTCGCATTACGCACTTGAAATTACTTGCATAACAAAACACATACATGCAGACGAATGTAGAACCTCCTTTTTTGGAAGTCGGTTAATAATTGCGATGGTCGCCAGGTGGAAGCGGAGGCAACGCATTGTGATTGGTCGATCAAAAGTCTTATATAAGTGTATGTGTTTCGGACGCTTTAGGCTTAGAATGTGGGATCCAAAGGCTGGTTGGTGATGACTCAATAATGCGTCAGTTTGGGAAAGGATTTATTATGTAAAACATACAATAATTAACATCTTTACCCGTTCCCGTTAAAACTTTATTTTTTTCCTAGGCTTTATTTCTTTTCTCTGCCCTTCTTTCTTTCAAAACAAGGCCCACTCAGTTTCATATCTCGCCAGTGTCAAGTAACAAATAGTATAAACAAACACAATTAATAACAACACAAAACAAAAACGTGACCATTCACTTTGGAAATCCAAAATAGAGCAGTTGTGGTTGTCAGAGAGTCGTCTCGCCGTCTGTCTCTACATAAAGAGTGCGTTCGTCTAAGATCTGTCTACAAAGCTGATAGGTAAACTGGTGGCAATTCATTATTATTTAGGGGTAGCAAACCTATTGCTCGATTGTATTCTTATTTTTAAAATGTAGACAATGCACTATTAATTTTATTTATGTTTATTTACATAACTATTGTACCACGTTTATATCGTATCTGCAATTGCGGCACATCAGTGGGAATCTTCAAGGATTGAAAGTTATTCGCGTATAGTAAAAATAAATAAATACACGCGAGAGCAAATAAATCTGAGTGTTTCAAATTCTTAATTTGAATGTCGCAGGTAAACACTATCTCCATATAGCCTCCTAACCTCGCAGTGAAGCTATCACAAATAATACACCCATTTAATGTTATCTCTACAAATAACCCAACCAAATCTTGGACCCCAGGGATACTCCGTCATCCTTAACTAAGAGGTAAGACCCGCTGTCCGAGGCCATTGACCTTTGGGTCATTGATCTTTAACCTATTATTAAAGGAGGTATCCTGGCGAGTACCTACAGCGAAAGCAATTATAGCACATCGAAAGCGTTATACATATATAAATCATGTTCTTTATCGGTGAAGTTATATTATTAACAACAAAAAACAATATGTAGAGGCTCTAATAGTGGCTGTAGTTTCTCTGACTCCCTTTTGTAACTTTTTATGACATCTAAAAGGGGCTAGAAATTGAAGTATTCTGACCCGGCACAACACGACCAATTATTAAATCAATATTTACTAAATAAATATCTCATTCATTGTAAATGATTTCATTTAAAATATTTATTCCATATCAGTGTATATTTATGGCTATAACTACCAGACTATAATTTTAAATGTAACATCAAATGTATATGTTTATGTTGTGACGCCACATTTGCGCAGAATACGCCACGCAGCGCATTTGCGAATATCATTCATATTCATTACTAGATGAATGAAGAGGGGAGCGATTCACTTGCGCTCACACACACACACCTGAAACATTTATGTGGAGGGGTAAATTATGATAACACGCGATATTTTTCATCACGATCGTTACCAGTTTTGAAAGATTTAACTATTTAAATTTATTGCACCAGGGGAGAATATATGATAAAGGCCTATCATGGAACCGAAATTGCCAGAAAATATCTTAGACATTATTAAATGTATCAATATTAATGAATCGATGTGTGGTATGTTGTGAATGAGTGATCTTGTAAATGTCGATACGAATATCGTCAAAAATATTATACGATGAAAAGCGAACCGAGTTCGCTCTCAGATTTGTTATTTAGTTTTCGGGTGTAGTTTGTAAATAATTATAATTACATTCTTCATAATCATGGTCTTGATATAAGGGTTCTTTATTTGTCATTTTTTGTATGGCACGTTTAGTTAATAGCTCTTAATGTTGAAATGCGTTGGAATATTCAGCCCATAGTCATTATTTAATCCAATAATAATTTAAAAGTAAAAAACTACACGGTATAATTAACGTAACTGATATTTATCACCATGTTTAACACGATACCCATACAATTTTATTTTTATTTTATAGTCACAATAAAAAAAGCATTTTTACTCGTGAGACTTGAGGCCCTACGCTACAATTATAATTTATCTATAGATGTATTATCCAAAAACGATATTCGATATTCGAATAAATATTATACTGAATAGCCTCTCATCCGAGACGATTCAACGAAATGGTCGTCAGATATTCGCGAACATTCCTCACTAATTGCTTTGAGCCCCTCAATATGCTATGGCACGCAAATGTGACAAATTAATAAAAGTATGAACCGATGTCTAAGAATAAAGAATGTTTTCTGAATGGAACTGCATCTGTGTAATAGTCTATTCTGTGTTTTAATGAAAGTATTTAATTTGATAATTTCCTAAATTTATGGTCAGCGAGAGCGCGAGCGAGTGCAGCTTACCAGTGCCAGAACGCGAGCGCCGAATTCTTAGCGCATGTGAGCGAGAGTCAGCTTTTCGGTGCTAGCAAGCGAGCGACAAATTCTCAGCGTAAGTGAGCAAGCGACAATTTATCAGCCCAAGCAAGCGGGCAACAAATTCCCAGCGTAAGCGAGCGAGCGCTAGCTTATCAGCGCAAGCAGGCGAGCGCCAAATTCTCAGCGTACCTGAGCGAGCGTCAGTTTTTCAGCGCAAGCGCGTGGGCGAATCACTCTCAGCGTAAGTGAGCGAGCGTCAGCTTATCAGTGTAAGCGAGCGAGGGTCATCTTCTCAGCGCAAGGAAACGTGCGACAAATTAGCTCACACCGAATCGATTAATGTACAAATCGTATTGCATATACAAGGTGACACATAATGGGTATACTTTTTTTTTCAAAACTTAACTATGTAATTCTAAAACCATCAGCTTTGGAGGGAACTTGAAAAACAAAAGGTGTTATAGGAATACAGCTGTTGATCGATTTCACAAGTCTACAAAACCTTTAGTACTTCAACTGTCCCACAAAGCCGATAGTTTTAGATTTACAAAGTTAAGTTGCAAAAAAAATAGTATACCCTTTTGTATAACCTAGTATAATACGTTACATACTATTAAATTCCGCACAGAGATTAGGTCCACATGCTGTGCCATGTAATCAGTGGTTTGGTGCAATTATAGGTCTATAATTTGGATGGTTGAGTCAACTTGTAGGTAGGTTGAACGTGCATATATTTGATGCTCTCAGCATGATCTACTTACATTATGAACATAAACAGCATTAATAGGGTTGGGTGCCAGGTGTAAATTCACGGCGCGTAAATATAGTCGCGTTATTTATTCCGACTCCCTAATTACACCGCCATATTTCAACATGAAACAAAGCTTAACGAAGTTGCGATTGATATCGAATGGCGTAAATCACGCTCATACAGCCTCAGCTGTCTTCGTCCGCCGTAGCGGAGGGACGGGATGTTGGTTGGGGGGTCGGAGGACCTCCTGCTCAAATTAATCCCCAGAGGGGGGACCCTAGTCCCACCTTGAAGTCTGCGGCCTGGCACCAATGCCAGGCCTGCCGCCGGGGCGTCACAGTGCATACCGATCCTGTGGCGCTCCGTAGTAACGGCGGCGAGGGCAGACCGCTGGGTTTTAGTGGGTAGTCCGGACAACAGTTCAGGAGCCCCACATAACCGCCCGAGTTCCCCCCGGTCTTGGGCGGTATGAGTAAATGCATTTCCCAGCGTAAACAAAAAAGGTTGTTTTAGTAAAAATGTCCCACTACACTTCAGGTTGATAACGTGCGAGCAATCATATTGACATTGCTCGCATCTATAGGCTTCGGTAACTGCTTAACATCAGACGGGTCGCTTGTTTGCCGACTTTGTAAGATAAAGAAAAACTTTCAGATAAATATTTTCTACCCGAAAAAAATATTTAAGGGTTTCTTTTTATACGAAATAGTTTCACCTATCCATCTGTAATCTGTTAATCACAGCCTTATAAATTAGGGACAATCAGGAATAGAGGGCTGATATTTGGCCCATTTATTTGGTTCTGGGCAAATTGATGCTTAAACGCTTTAACAGATATTCACTCTTTGTCTGTCCTTGTCACAATCCTTACTAATATTATAAATGCGAAAGTAACTCTGTCTGTCTGTCTGTCTGTCTGTCTGTCTGTCGCTCTTTCACGCCAAAACTACTGAACCGACTTCAAAGAAATTTTATACACAGATAGTCTAGAGCCTGAGAAAGGACATAGGCTACTTTTTAATGCGAAAAAAGAGTTTTAAGGGGTTGAAAGGGGGGATGAAAAGTTGTATGGAAGTATCTCATTTTTAGAGCTAGAAGCTTGAAACTTATTTGTCAGGCAGTTGATTCGACTTCTCTATATTAATAATTCCGTTCAGGGGTACGGTAGACTCGATTGAAACCTTACCAGAATAATAAAACATAAAAAAATAATGATTTCGAGTCGACAACATATATCGGCAAAATACGGATTGTCGAGTATTTTGTTAAATTCTAACGGTCCAAAAGACAATATTTCGCCATATTGGCAGTTCCGTCAAGTTTGGCACAGTACCGCTAAATTTTCTATGAACGAATCCCTGTCAGTTAGTGTCAGTGTTCTCAATGTGTAAATGAGTCTTTATTCGAAATATCTATTAAACTGGGTGGGCCATACTTTTTAAGAAAGAAGAAGAAGATTGAGCTTTCAGAACAAACAAATTCAGTCTTCATGTTTTTAGGGTTCCGTAGTCCCTACGAGGAACCCTTATAAGATCATCCAGTCCGTCCGTCCGTCCGTCCGTCCGTCCGTCCGTCTGTCTGTCCCGACCCGTCACAGGGTCATAACTTCTACAGTTTCTGACGGATGTTGATGTAATTTGGTACAAAAATACTTTAAGAGTAGATCTCACTTTCAAAAATATAAAATGTAGCAAAATTACTTTTTTGAGATACCTCCCCGAACATCGAAAAAGGGGCAATTTTTTTTTTTTAGTTACCCAATCATGTGGGGTGACGTTGAAAAGGTATTTTCAAATAAAATGATGTTTTCATACAACATTTTATCATCAAAAATTACGTTTGCGAGATTTTTTACTTTTAAAGATTAAATCAAAATTCCGTAATGAATTCCGACACTTCTTACATTTTTCTATTGCAAGAACATTAATAAGATTATGCAGTCGAAAATGGATACATTGTTCACCAATTTCAATGAAATAACAGCAATAAATTTATATTTTGTGTTAATACGTGTATTTCTGAAGTGTTCATGCACGTGGATAGATGTCGGTAGTAGTCTATAAACAACAGTGGGTAAGATTTTTTACGAAAAAAATATCAACACTTCTTACATTTTTATGTTGCAAAAATATGAATAAGATTATGCTGACGAAATTGGATAAATTGTTAATAAATTCCAATTAAATAACAGCAATAAATGTATGTTTTATGTTCATTAGTCTATTTCTTAGTATTTAATGGTGTCGATAGATGGCGGTAGCAGTATGTATACAACTTTAGTATCTATTTCAACCTGGGGTGCAATTTTAAACAGATTACCTTCAATGAATCGGAACCCTTCATTGTGCATACCTCGACATGGCACTTGGCGATTTTTTTTCGTATTCATTTCAATGGACAATTCTATACGAATCTATGCCTTGCCTAATATTCCTTGAAAACCGATAACTACAAAAATATCTACCTAAGTTTTGTAAAAGATTGTGTATTATGAGTCACATTTCACCCGAGCGAAGCCGGGTTTTCATCTATATATCTAACTCAAAGGTGACTGACTGACTGACATAGTGATATATCAACGCACAGCCCAAACCACTGGACGGATCGGGCTGAAATTTGGCATGCAGGTAGATGTTACGGCGTAGGCATCCGCTAAGAAAGGATTTTGATTAATTCTACCCCCAAGGGGATAAAATAGGGGATGAAAGTTTGTATGAAACTTTGTCAATTAAATTCCACGCGGACGAAGTCGCGGGCACAGCTAGTATACAATATATCTCAAGGCATAACTTTATTTAAACAAATACAGCCCTTAAACTGACAAGGGGACCGGCACGCGAAGACAAACGGAGTGTCCACGAAATGTGACATTTATCGTACCGTGACATATTTTCTTTATTTGCCACGTCGAATTGGATCGCCCCATGGGACGATCCCCCGACTTATATCTGACTAATGTTATTTATTAAGTCTATGTTAGGTACTAACATTAATTTTATATCGTCGAATGGGTCTTATTCAATATTCAAAATAATTAACTCAGGTATCAATTCGTGTTGAATTTGAGACATTCGATATTATGTTTTTGAGTTTGTTGAAATTTATGTTTTCTAAGCCAAGCAGGTTTTCTCACGATGTTTTCCTTCACCGTAATCATATTGTAATTATCATTCGCACATTATATTTCGTGAAACTCAGAGGTACGAGCCGAGGATTGAACCCAGGACCTGGTGCCCGCATGACTAAATTATTATATTTGAAATTTATGTTTATTTTTATAATTTTTATGATTGTGTTTGGATCATGAAAATACTTAGAAATGGGCGATATTATGGGTAACATAAAAAGGACTGGAGGTAATCCTGTAACATAATAACGAAACATTATTTTTTTTTTTTCCTGGAAATATAGGTTTAATAATTTTCAAAAATAAATTGTTGAATGAAGACATTCTTGCATTGATCTAAAGATCGATTGACAGTTGATCAATTATGTGGTTGCACCACAAAAATTGGGTTCAAGGGCTACATTGAACTCCTCCAAGGAGCGCAGACAATTATTTGAACAAACCGACAATATTTTTACAGCTAGGGCGATTGCCGTGACCGTGGGGTCCCTGTGACCCCACAGCACGCGTCGGGGGTCACGATTCTTGTCCGCAATTCATTTTAGCAGAGCAACTCGCGATAAGTGCCCCGAAACGTGACCAGAGTGAATGATCACCGTTTACCTTTGAGTTGTGAACATCGGGATCTATTATGTTTTTGAAATATTAATGTTCTATTTAATATTATATTCTAGGTCATGTTAGTCAAAAGCAGTAATCGCTGTATAAATTACGATAAAAAAAATATTTTGCGGCTTGTGAATCCAGATCTACGGATACGTAATATATAAAGGAAGCGTAATATTTTAGGGTAAGGCCAGAATTAATAAATTGATCTCAAGTCTCCGAACGGTCTTGAGTACGCTTCTGAGATGTCATTTTGTACCGCTATGACATAAGAATTATATTTACACTAGCCTATACCGGCGACTTCGTCCGCCGACTACGTCCGCGTCGTATTTAACTTAACAAAAATTATCGGGATTATCGGGATAAAAAGTATCCTATATGTTAATCCCGGTTATAAACTATCTGTGTTCCAAATTTCATCCAAATTCGTTCAGTAGTTTTTGCGTGAAGGAGTAACAAACATACATACATACATACATCCACACTCACAAACTTTCACATTTATAATATTAGTAGGATTATCGCTCCCAGACTTGAAATCGATTTCGTACCACAGCTATTACCCCACGCTAGTCCAATTGTAAACTAAATAATAGTAAAATATTCATTCATCAACCCGCCCCGCGAACCTATTCTGATAAAACCTACGCCTGACAAAATGAAGAACGTACTTTTTTTCGTTTAACTGTTTTTCATTCATTTTCTAATCACTAATTCTAGACTACCTAAAGGTGAAAAATAATATAATAACACCTATAAAGCACAGGTATAAAAATAGTAGCTACAAGAAATAAGCTCAAAACGATTCTATTACCGACTCTATCTCAACGACAGTTAACAAATAAACATTTACCAATGCGGTGTAATTTTTCAGGCTTAAGATATCGGCTACCCAAGATTGCTGTGATCTTTGAAGTCTGGAAGAGGGTTCTGATTTACTGGTCCCAAGGGTGGGAGGGAACACGGCGCCGAGATAAGTAATAACCACCTCGATCATATTTTTGTACGTACTTTTCGTAGACTTTTAAGTAAAAACGATGATTTATGTATTGGACCGGTATTTTATGGTCGGTGAATCGTTTTCTTTGCGATTAAGTTAGATGTAAAGTTACGCTACAGGCTATGTTGGTAATAAGTTAGAGCGTTCATCATTTTTAGGGGTCCTTCGTCGAAGTAGGAATCCTTATAGTTTCGGCACCTCCCGTCTGTCTGTCAGTCGAACGCAACAGTAACTTTATCCAAAGACTATTAGGGCTAGCAGGTATGCATTTGGCCGGCCAGGCTGTAACCAACTGATAACAGCTCATAAACGGGCTGGGTCGACTGGGGTAGTACCACACTCTCACAGATATTCGGCGTGAAGGAGCTATTATTACTGCGTTTTCTTAAATGAATGAGAGAACCGGAAGCCCAACCCCCTCTTTACCCAATCTCCTTAAGGCTAAAGCGCCCATCTAGCCCGCGAAGTTCAAATTTTTTGAGATTTTTTAAACGTTTTTCAAAATCTGACAATAATAAAAGGCACATTTTGTAATTCGCGACAAAGATCGTGTGCAGTGCATTTATTAATATATCCAACTTACTCTAAAACATTTCAAGAACGACAGATAACCAGGAAAACTGCCAATTTTTGTATATTTAATGGTAGTATATCCACCGTCTAATATTTGTGGTAAAATAAATGTATTAATAAACGCACTGCATACAGTGTTTGTCGCCAATCACAAAATTTTGTCTTAAATGTTTTCAGATTTTGGATAAACTATAAAACAACTCGAAAATTTTGAATTTCGCGGGCTAGACAGGCGCCATCACCTTAAGGTCGGCAACGTGCGTGCGACAATGTCATTGAAAGGACCTGCGGCAACCTCACGACGCCGACAGAAAAGGACAGATGGCGCTAAATGCGGCGCCTTAATACAATGTACAGATTCTTTATAGAAACACTGAATCACGATATTAAGACTCGCAAGCATCGTGACTATATATACAAGACCCCGAAAATAACCAGCCGGGCATAGCGGCCGCCCCGTCAGGCTTAACACCCGCCTGGCTGGAAGATCTTCCCTTTTCCGCTAAATATCTAAAGACTACTGGAACTGCTTAACATCAGGCCGGTCGTGCGCTTGTTTGCCGACTTTGTTACATAAAAAAACTTAATAATTGAACTCCAAGCCAGGCCAGACGAACGAGTACATAAAACCTTCATTCCCTTATAATGTAGTACTCGCTGGAAGAAAAACCTCAAGGGAATGGATGAATTAAATGTACACCCACCCGCCGCTCCACTCGGACTTATATTGGGGCCATAAATATGCGGCCGGGAATAAGCGGGGCGGGAAGCAGGAATAAATATTTTAGCGAATGTCTAATAGTTTCTGGTTTGTGAGATTTTGGATAGGGGGATTTCAGGTAAGGGGAGCATATTATAGGTATGGTAATTTGTTTCAATTTATGCCCATCAACTATTACATATTTGAAAGAACTTTCAAGTAAATACTTATCTTTTTTACATTTATTTGTGTACACAAGAAACAGTGTTTTCTATTATTTTCCTTATTTTTATTTCAACTAAGTACTATATTTTGGGAAGATGATCACTTTCTGAAATTGGTCCAATTGAGCAATTAGTGGCCATTTTGTGCTAGAGGAGTAGGTACATTGTTATGTATTATTTTTTCAGCATCTCTCAGACATAAGTAAATTTAAAATATATTTTTGACCTTCATCTAAATGGGGTCAACTTTTATATAAGATACTTCTTGGAAATGCTGACACTAGCTACTAAAAGAACCACGGTTCACTGAACTTTAGTATATTAAAATAAACGTTACCCAACGAAATAAATAAGTTAATAAAATAGCCGTTTTCATGGCCCGCCCAGTTACAACCGTCATTATGTTTACGCACAATTTAAAACCGAGCGGCTGTAATGAATATCACTGTTGAGATAAATGGATTCTGTGCCAATAGAACAGTAACAGCCGCTACAAACACGCTTAAATATAGCTTTTATATGACTTCACTTACCACAATCGATGTTAATATTGATGCCATTACTGTTGTCGCCTAATCTCGATTAAGCCAAATTTGGCACATCTTAATATTAATCTTAAATATCTTAAATATTATCTATCTTAAATATTAATCTTACGCCAATGCCAATACGGTTAGTTCAATAATAATTATTATTTTAGCCCTTTTGACGTCCCACTCCTGGGCACGGGCCTCCCCTCAACACGAGGAGGATTCAGGCCATAATCCACCACGCTGGCCCAGTGCGGGTTGGCGGATTTCACATGTCTGTCGAAAATTGGTTAAATCTTCTAAGACATGCAGGTTTCATCACGATGTTTTTCCTTCACCGTAAGCAAGTGATAATCATATAGAAATTATGATTCGCACATAGATTTCGAAAAATCCAGAGGTTCGAGCCGGGGTTTGAACCCGAGACCTGGTAGCCCACAAGACGCGTGCTTAACCAATCGGCTATCACTGCACTGCGGCGGTTAGTTTAGTTTAGTTTATATATGGGCTGGCTGGAACAAGGTAGTACTGGCATATCACAGAAGATCGGCGTTAAGCAGCTATTATAGCTGTGTTTCGTAACGTGAGTGTGAGAGCCGGAAGCCCAACTCTCCCACCTTTCCCCTTCTTCTATCCCCTCTTTCAGGTCAGCACCGTGCGAGCTGCAACGTGCAAAATTGTAATTGCAAGCATCTATAGGCTTCGGTGACAGCTTAACCATTCATTACACGAATTACACGAGTTAATTCCCCCATCTCCATTCTACCATCGGACGACAAGACGCACGCATACAATGCATCCATACACCGTGGACATTCCTTCAGTTCGTACCAAGCGTTTCGCTTCCACTTTTATTGTGCGAACTGCCAAGGAATGGAACATCTTGCCGGCGTCTTTGTTCCCGGTTGACTATAACCTGGATGTTTTCAAGTCGAGAGTGAACAGGTACCTTCTAGGCAAGTATGCACCACCGTAGACCACATCGTCACTGACCATCAGGTGAGATTGTGGTCAAATACTTGCCTATATCGAAATAAAAAAATTCAGATCTTATGTTTGGTTCCCGAATTTGTTACAAAATAAAAGTCATACTTTCAATAGAGTTAGTCCCTTACTCAGTCAAGTATAGTTTGTGAATACAGCCGTAAGTAACGGTCTCGTTAATTTCCTGAAGACGCGTGCTGAGACTCTTATGACACCAGCATATGGGTCAATTTGCAATAATTCACGCGTCTTCGTGAACTGACTATACCATTTGCTGTGAGAATTTCCTGTTCTTACGTAAACGCCAGCTCAGACGTATTGAAATAAATATAAGGAGGTCAGACGGGCGCGTGTTGGAGGCCTTAACCCTTTAGTACGGATGAAATCCAACCATATCATATCGAATCCACACAATTGCTTACCAGACGCGATGGCCAACATATTTTGTGTTGGGTACAAGATCGTTTCGTTATGATTTATTGTTCTAGAGAATATTTTTAAGATCGGCCAAAACCGAAGAATAAGCTTTTGCATTGTATGAGTAAGTACATTTGAGCCATGGATATCTTAAAAATATATGAATATGAAAACAATATCATTTTATGCATAGAAGAAAAATAAACTTTATTATCCAACGTTAAAGTCGTTACTTTATTAATTTTGTATTCAGAAAATGCGTCTCTGGTAGGACAATGTCCCTCTCGCTCCTATCACGATGTTTAAATAACTCCCCCCCTATCGTTTTCGTCCGTAGCGTCCCCCGTCGACGCCCTTGTAGAAAGGAACACAATCCCACCAGGAGTCTCTCACTGCAAACTAGTGATGGAACATTTCACAGTTAGCGTGTGAAATGAATACCATACAGGTTTTCATAAGTAACAACTGCTTCCGATATAGGCAGAAACCGTTAAAATCATTGAAATTAAATCGCAAAGCGTTCGGTACTGTCCCGGGTTTCATAAAAATCCAGCGACCATGTTTCATGAGAAAACCAGTGACACCAGTGACGTCATAGAATTAAGTGACATAGGAATTTTCACCCTCAATAAAATCATTAAGGGTGAAAATCAGAGGTAAAATAACAGTGAAAGAAAAAATGAAAATTCACGTAATGTAAATGAATTTAAAGTAACAATCATTGCCATGCCTAGTGCAAACAGTGATCCCTCCTGTTCAATATAAAGCCTCGTGGTTCAAAGACAGGCATGGAAACTTATGACGCCCCTCTTTGCGTTAAATTTAAGGTTGAAAATAGAATAACATTATTTCTATGCTGACAGCTATAAAATATTGAATCATTTATCTAATTTGACGTTCCTACTTATACCTTACTGAATTATTCGTTGCTAAGAATAGCCTGAACTTAGAATGCATAATTCTATAAGGCTAACAATTAACTAGCTTTTGTCCAAATAGGTTTATTTATGGTCCAACAACATAACCTCTCTATATTAGGGAGTGTACACACGCCCACGTTATATTTGCACGATGAATTTTTTATATGTATATGCCTGGGAACCTGGATTGTACGCCGCCTACGCTTGGTCAAACAATATGATCCTGGGTAGACGCACAACGTTGTTGATCAACTTTCCCTTGGAAGGCTTAGGTAACAGAATATAATTTAAAGAAAACAGTACTTATGGCATAAGTATATAAATATAAAGTATAGGTGAAATTGTGATTTTTTTGAAGTGACCATTCTATATTGATTTTCGGGGCGCTTGCCCCGCGGCCACTCTATGCGTGTTATGCGTCAGTAGCGTCACACGATGACGTCCGTAGCGTAAAACGATATATATAAAGTGCCAGCTGCGGTGCCCTACGCTTTATACTAAAAAACTTCGCTTCTTTCGGGCGTCCCGAGACGGAACTGTTTTTTTTATAGAAAATCAAAGTCATAAGATGTTTTGTCAAGTGTTCTGAAAAGAAACGAAATAAAAACTTATATTTTAATATCATTATTAATGGTATATTCTGTCTTATGATACATTAGGACATGCTATATATATTTTTTATGCCCGTGAAATGTATCGCCCAACTGTTACTACATTATACTTCCAACTATTTGTTGCCAGTCTGTGCAGGGTTCATAAAAATATACTTACATTATTATAATGTGATTAATTACAGCTTTCACGTGTGGGAGTTTCTTTACATCATTCGATTTCATGAAAATTAATAATACATTCTAAAGTAGGCTTTCTGGTTGGTTAATCTATCACTCGTGATTAGTTCAATTGATTTTCGACATATTTCATAAGAACTTGTTCAAGCGAAGCTTCTATACGGACATTAGGGGCGCTCGCCGCGCGGCCACTCTATCCGTGCAAAGCGTCAGTAGCGTTACACGTTAACTGCGGTGCCCTACGCTTTAGAGTACCTACTATAAAGCTTCGCATCTTTCGGGCGACGTTAGGCGGCACTGGTTCTTTATCGGCTTACTTAAGAATTAATCTTTACAAGGTACAAAATACAAATACATCACGACAGTTTTCAATAACATCACTATAAGGTCTCACAGAATATAAGCTACTAAAGTCACTTTCATTTACAATTACAAAGAACGTCTGCGTAATTACATTTATTAATTTAATACGCTCATTTTAACTGAAGTTAGCTCAGACTTAGTTTGAATTATTTACTCATATGAATCATAGGTTTTGCTTTAATGAATAGAGTAACATAGAATCATTTATAATGCGTAAAGTGATTTTGATTTTTGTATAATAGATACAGTTTCAATTAAAATTTTACTTGAGTAAATTAAATTATGCTATAATCTATAAATAAAGAATCATAATTTAACATTAGATATAGGTTTCATATTCATACCCGGCTGCCTTTTTGTCTTTTAAAGTAGAAGATATAAAATTGCTGATGGTGAACTAATTTAAAAAAACATCAAAGTTCATTTGAACAGTCCAGTTCCGGGAAGTAGCTTTTATTAATAGCCACCTCGTTGCATCTTTTGTTTCAAAGAGTTCAATATTTTAAGGTGTTATTCGCACCAGGCAATGACGGCAATTAGATTAATATCGCCAGACAAACACCAATCAGTCCAAACTAAACAAAAAACAATCGCAATATTTATGACGCACTTCCATCATAATATTATGGCTTCGAAGAATTTTCGTTGGATGGTCACGGTTGCAAGGAAAGTACAAGGATAACCCAGAAAAACTAGTGGCGGGCAAACTAAAGGACGAAGGCTGACGAAACGACCTCTTATCCGCTGGTTTGATACTCCACATCAAAATATAAAAAAAATATCATCTCTGAAATTTACCAGGAAATTTACAGGAATCGAACCCGCATCAACTCGGTGCAGTGACCCGAGCGGCCTACGCTCGAACCGCAACGCCAAGCGGTCGTCATACTTCATTTGAAATATGACGTATAGATTTTATAACACAATTGGTTTTCTTCACGATGTTTCCCTTCACCGTAAGCATAATAATTATTGAAATTATAATTCACACATACATTTTAAAAAACCAAAGAATTTGTAATTATTACAAATTCTATGTAAAAAACTCAGAAGTATAAGCCGGCGATTCAACCCAGGACTTTGTACACGCAAGTCGTACTTAACCAATCGGCACTGCTTTTAACAGCATACGTACTATCACAATATGCGTAGAAATTTGCCGAAGATTCCTATCTAGATAGATATCGCGATGTGGTGGAGAAAAAACCCCAAAAGAGGCCTTAAATTAAGGACACAAGGTGCCATACAGAGGACAGTCTAAACATGACCTTAAACTAACAAGACTAAACACTTATCGCGTGAAACCTCTGTAACTAGTAGAACAATAAACAACATAGGTTGGTACACTCAAACGGCTACCAACTTAATGTTTCCAATTTGATCCCCTGCCAGATGTGTGTTACGGTTTAATGTCTGACTGTATGTGGGTTATCTTGATGTGGCCCGTCTCTTGGCTTAAGATCAAAGTACACATCAGTTGAGTCACGGACTACATTGAAGTTTGTAATATTGGAGTGTGACATCGTGTAGCGAGATTGGTTGTTTTACTCTTTTATAAAATAGCCACATAAAGTAAAATTCATTTGAACTTTTATTTAAGTACGTCGACAAGAATGGCGCTGTCTGTAATAATATTAAACCCTGACGGAAAAAGAGGGGTGTTATACACTTAACATATTTGTGTATCTGTATGTTTGTCGGTGGTATCATAGCTCCCAAACGGATGAAACGATTTTAATTTACTTTGTTTTATATCGCTCCGCCATGCTCGGACCCTTCTATAAAATGAAACCGTTTATACAATCAATACAGCACGAAACAATCAACTGAAATTCGAGGAAATAACCAAAAGAGTATTTCCAAAATAAGATTTTTGTCACGAAAAAAAAAGAAAATATTGAAGCTTTCAAATCAGCATGCCATTAACTGCGGATTTTACCCTCCTACTTAAAACAGTACGGCCTCTCGGAGGGTATTTTCTTTGTAACACTAATGGTAATGAAGGCTGCGACAAACGGTACTAGCACTGTCTAATTAAAAGCGTTGGGTAATTCTAGTGGAGTAGCTGTAGAGAGGAGTACAGTAACATTAATTAGTAAAAAAAATTTATGACTCCGTGTGTTTTTAAAAGCAGTTATAGCTGATTGTTTAAGCACGCGTCTTACGTGCACAAGGTCTTGGGTTCAAAACCCGGCTCACACCTCTGTTTTTTTTGAAATCTAAGTGTGGATTATAATTTCAGTAATAATTATGCTTACGGTGAAGGAAAACATCGTGAAGTACCTGCTTGTCCTAGAAAATCCAAACAAGTTCAAATCAAATTTGACGACCGCTTGGCGTTGTGGTTCGAGAGTAGGCGGCTCGGGTCACTACACTGAGTGGTTCGATTCCCATATTCCCATTAGAGTAAATTTCAGATATCGCCCCCATTCTTTTATATGGTACCTATAGAAGAAGCGATGCTTAGTTTGGGCCCATACCACCATACCACAATTTATACCATTCTATTGTGGTATTACAAAAATAAACACCCGGAGATATCCTCTCTAGCAAAGTAAACTAAGATATGAATACCAGATATTTTCTTTTATCCTAAAATAACCGTTTTCCTAGAAAATCACTCACAGGGAAACTTGTCAAGATAAACAATAAATTAAATCCGATGTTTACAGTAATCTCCGTGATGTTGTTCTTAGAGAACTCCCGCCCACATAAGCCACGGAACCCAACGCGAAAACGCATCAATAATTAATTCAACTCAATTCCTTTCTTTAACTTTTTAAGTAATCCCTGAAAGCTTTTTAAGTAGAAAACAATACCGAGTGGCAAGTTTAGGCTTTTCCTTTTGTGCTTTAGATGTTTTGTAAGAGGTTTCTTTTTTAGGAACTACTAGAAGAAACGAAATTAGGTAACATTTATGTGTGTCAGGAATTAAGCTGGAGCTCAATTCCCCTCCCTTCTAGTCAGCCACATCCGAGCAACGCTTTTGGTATTTCAAGAATCTAAAGTCTCAGTAAATGTTTAATATATTACACAGGTTGAAACAGAAAGGGTATACTTTTTTTCAAAACGTAACTTTGTAATTCTTAAACTATCAGCTTTGGAGGAAACTTGAAAAACAAGAGGTGTTATAGGGATACAGCTATAAGTCTACAAAACCTTTAGTACTTCAACTGTCCCACAAAGCTGATAGTTTTATATTTACAAAGTAAAGTCGCAAAACAATTGTATACCATTTCTGTTTCACCTAGCATATTACTTATTATGTAAGTACCTATATTTTATTTATAAGACAATATATTTTCAAAAACCTTTTTGTATTTACCCCCAAAACTATATATAATACAATGCATACTATAGATATATTAGAAACGACTTTCCACCCTCAAAGATTTATAAGCCTGCTTGTCTATGGTGCACAATAATTTATAAACTCTATACTTATTTCGTCGACTCTGTACCTGCCTCAAATATCGAAAACGATTTATTTTACGACTTAACTCAAATAAAGAGAAAGTATGAACGCTGTATAAAGGGTTTGCGTTCTTAAGCCTAGGATTATTACACTCAGAGTGATTCTATTCGTTTTCCAATATTTTCAAGTGTTGAAAAGTTATTGTTACAATTTTAAAATCCCGCTTTTCTATGAGTGACTATATTGGAGGGGAACGGTGATATTTTGATATGTTGGAGGCTAAGAGTGCTTGTCCACATATTCCCAGAATTATTCTTATCTCCATCACTGAATGCCAAAATACTCTTAGTTAAAATAAATAAATATTGCCAGACGAACACACCAACTGTATGGACCCAAACTAAGCAACGCTTGTACTATGGGTGCTGTACAATGGACTGGGGGCCATCCCAGTGACACCCAGACCAGGGCAATTCCGAAATTTTATTTATTTCATTTTATAAATTTATTTATTTCCTGACGGGAATCGAACCCGCAACCACCCGGTGTAGTGAGCCGAGCGGCCTACGCTCGAACTACTGCGCCAAGCGGTCGTCCGAGTTTTTCCTCAACATGTAAATAGAGTCAATGTTCAGAACGCACCTTATTTATTTCACGCGCATCATTGACCCAATGGACTCCATGGTACGACTAACACAGTTACACAGAGACCCTGAAGCCAAATTCTCGACGCTCTGTTCGTGCCTCGAATCATAATGCCTTCCAAATTTTCTTTTGTCACAGGCCGCGAATTACAGTGACATACAGTTTTGCTAAAAGATAAGTTTTAGCTGTGTTCATGGAGGATAAATCTGTGCCGTTAAGGAATTTCGTCCGAAAAATCGGGTTGTTTCTGCTGAAATAATTAAAAGCGCTGAAAATGATTTTCAAAAGTCAAAAGATCACTATTTGTGTTCCTTTTTACTATTTGTTAAAGATGAATTTGCTGGATTTAATACTAAGAGGCAAGTAGACTGATTCAAGCCTAGTATATCAATCTTAAATCGGAGTTAAAATTAAAGGACATTATGTCCATCACAACCTTTTCACAGTAGAGGTACTAACCCATGTTTCAGAAGTCGATGTATGGACTATCAAAGTGAAGCATGACCACCTGATTAACTGCTGTCACTATTTGATATCAAAATAAGATTTAAGAGAAATTCACCCTTATGGTTTCTTAATTGCTACGCAAAATGCGCCTAATGATAAGTCATTGTACGACCGACGTTAGTACGATCCTCGCCAATATCGTTATCAAACAAGTTCTATCGTTTTGGCGTCGAGATAATTTATGCATAGCTACATAGCTACTTACCTATATAATTTACGCGAATAGCACAACAAGGCCTTCGGTGACCTTTACCTCGGCCTCCGAATAAATCATCCGCAGGGAGGATCTTCGCTCACGGGACAACCGGCCGACGTGTTCCTTGAATATTTCACGTCAGCCCGCCCGCGCCCTTTCATAAATCTCGACACCTTATAAAATGTTGTCTATATTAGGTGCGGCGTGCACTTGTGTCGCAGTACTTTCTTTACGAGCTCGATTGTATTATATTGCAACAATGTACCATTATTTTTCATCGTAAATATTGGGTTTTCTCGTACCTGCTCGTAACTTTACAGTCTTGGGGATGGTTGGATACAACGAATGGAGCGTCAGGAGGGATGTCACACTCGTTTCGTACGTGTTCAAGGTAGTGAGAGGGAAGGTGCACTTTGCAGTCATTTTGGAGCAGGTATGTCTGTGTGTCCCGGATGGGTACGTGTGGCGCCGGCGCCGGCCGCCGCTGCTGGCTCTGCCGCGCGCGCGCACACAGCTCTTGAGCAAGGCGCCGCTGACGCGCGCATTTCGCACACTCAACCTCATCGCTGAGGATATAGACCTGTTCTCGTGTGCTCTGAGTGAATTCAAGAGGGTAGCTTTACACATTAGTAGCTATAGATAATTAAGTACTGTTGGAATTGTGTTGCTTAGCTATTGAATTAGGTCAACCTGTTATAATAGCTATAAGCTTTTGATAAATAAATAAATAAATGTTTTCTGTTTTACAGGTAGTTACTCATCTGAAATAAAGATAAAAATATATTAGTGGGTAACTTATATGAGCACAGTCGATCTGTTTAATTTTATTTTATTCGGTGGTAGAGCCAACTTGGGAACAATTGACGACAGTTCATACATGGATTGATTTGGCCAGATTAGTACCACCCTCTGTCAAAAGATCCGGAAGAAAGAGCCGGATGCCTAACCCCTACCTCCCTTGCCTCTTTTTGTCTCACTTCCTTGCGGATCAGCAACATGCGAGCAATGCCTTTAGTATTGCACGTATCTATAGCCTAAGCTAACTGCTTAACATCAGACAGGTCATACACTTATTTGCAGACTTTATTCTATAAAAATTGAAGATTCGGCTAGACAACGGTAGTACCACCGAGTATTTACTTCTCTTACAGAAAATTAACAAGATCTGAAGTTGAACTTCTCTAATCTGTCTGTATAATGGCAAGCATAGAAGTAAGGTTCTATTGATCGTCACGGATACGTATTCAGGAGCTATCAAGGCCAATGAACAGAGGGATCTGAGGCGTTGAACTAATGAGGTCAAAATGTATTAATGACACAATAGATCTAGTTCAAAACGAGGATCAAAGGTGCAAATCTGTGTGAATATATTGGATATTCTAACTGGAGTTTATGATCATTAGAATTTACGTAATTATATGAATTTAAACGGCTTGCGTGGGGATATTGATACAAGACGGAGAGGTTCTTTGTGAAACAATAATAATAAACACCATTGACTCATCAGAAAGTTTCCGAAACGATGCTCTATCCGTTCATTAAAGGATTTCGATTCGCGTGCATAGAGTAACGAGACACAGCTATTCGTATATAATTATCTAATTGATGATATTCTGTGACGGCCTACCCTAGCAAAAAAATACATAAGCAATCATAAGCTTTTGGGCAAAGTGGTATATGACCCCGGCTATCCTCTGAACATTACTATGAATCTGTATTAAATAAACTAAAACATATCACCTTTAATAGTCGAAAAATATTAAATTAGTTTGTACATGACCATTTCAAATGTTTCATATGAAAATATTTTCCTCTGAAATTGTCCGACTAGTGAAAAATTACGCTCTAAAATATAATATTATATTTTAACGTAATTTTTCTGTAGTCGGGTTTAAACGAAGCAAAGTGCTTCGCATAGCGATGTTATGTAATAAAGTCCCGTGACGACTCTCGACATGTAACCGTACTAAGCATGAATTCCCGACTTTTACAACCAACAAACTTTGTAATTCGTGAATTTATTGCGGACATTTTTAATACTTTTGCGTGTAAATGAATTCGCAAGCTTTGTTACAAAATATCGGTCTTACCAATGAGGGCACAAGTTACATAATGGCGTGTTATGTTTTAAATTAATCTGCTTTTAAAGTTTTATTAAATTTTTCGTTGATTGTAAAATAGTGCGGACTTAAAAATATAATCTTAATTTAATGAAATCCAACAATATCAAAACTCTTATCAATGAAACTCTTATCCTTCCGTTTAAACTTATCCTGAAATAAAACCCACTTTTAAGTGACTAAATAAACTTTTCTCCCGCTCGAGATTTATGCCTTTCTTCTTAAACTTCGCTACCTAACAAAAGGTACCACTTTACATTTTCACGCTTCCCAACACCGTGTACGTAACTGCATAAAGAAATAGACAAAACCAATTTAAAAAAACGAAACCATCACGAGAGCTCCACAAATTACAGAATCTTGTAAATTTTCAGCCTCAAGTAAGCGAAAAAAAGTTCCCGCTGAGCACTGTTGAATTAGGGAACGTTCTTAAAATAAACATTGTAATTTGAGTGCAAGTTTCGTTTCGTGCAACGCCTTCACTATTTTGTACTTTGTTGCAGTTCACTTACAATCGAAATTCAGTTGATAACAATTCACTGTTCACTTTAGGTACGATTTGTTTTGGAACGTTTTGTTTCTATTGCATCTTGGCGGGTTTGGTCTAAATTTTGCGGTGCAATTTTTGGACACCAAGAGTAAGAATTTTCCTACCTTTCATTTTGATGATAATTAGTTAGGTAGGTTATAGGTAGCATAAAAATGGTGGTAAGTAAGTACATATACGACGATATTCTTTAGTATCCTTCTATCTATCTTTAGTAATCCATCTACGTTAATTTCATATTCACATGAATCAGAAATTGACTTAACAGCTTCTAGAAATCCTGGAGCTTGTAAACATCTTTCCTACATTGAATTAGAAAAATAAACTAGTGTCTCACTCAAGTTTATTTATTACTACAAAGTATAAACATTTTTCCTGCTACTTTGTACCTCCGGGGAGGCGGGTCGGGGCGCGTACCTACTTCCGGCATTCCTCGGTTGCAGACAAGGACGGTATCGCAGCACGCGACTTCCCGCACCTGCCCACAAACTATGCAGATATGTGCACAATGTAGGCGAAAGTTAAAAGAGCTTGCCCTTATTCTTGTCTACGTAATTTCATCCATGCCATTTATTGAAGCTTTTATGAGAAGGCGTGCGATATACTCCCACCAATGATGCCACCGAGGTTTGACTCTTGATGAGTCTTGGGGAAAAGCTAAATTGTCTTCGAACCCGTACAAATTTAATTGAATGAGAATAGAGAGTTGGAAGAAATCAGAGACAAAAATAACTGTATAGGCTAATTGCGACAAAAAGTGCAAAGTAGAGTAGCGGGTCTTGCGAAATGCTCTGTCAAGGACATATTGAAATAAGTAGCTAAACAAGAAGATTGATCGAAAACAGTGGAATGGATTATTTTGGAAGAGTTAATTCTATACAGTATCATCGGTCATTACCGGACCATAATTCACCATCCTCACCCAGTGCGGGTTGGCGCATTTCACATGTCTTACGAAAATCGGTTAGGAGATGAAGGTTTCACTCAACGAGTAATATCATCTTAAAATTATGAAATTATTAAATAGATTGACGACCGCTTGGCGCAGTGGTTTGACCGTAGGCCGCTCGGCTCACTGCACATGGTGGTTGCGGGTTCAATTCCCAGCGGGAAAAATTTCTGAAATAGCCTTTTCCCAATTTGCCCAGGTCTGTATGTAATTTGGATCGACCCCAGTCCATTGTACGGTGCCCATAGTACAAGCGTTGCTTAGTTTGGGACCATACTGTTAGTATATCAGTATGGCAAGAAATAAAATACTTTGAAAATCCCAAGACGCGTTCTCAAACAATCAAGTATGTAACAGCTTTTTCACAATTGTTTTTCTTTAAAAATAATGTTCCAAATTGTAACAGCCCACACAATGTAGCTTTGTGTGTTAATTTTGAATGAGCGGGCTAGTTTCGTAAACAAAGTTTAACGGGATGAGGTTTCGCTCTTTTTCAAAGTCATTACCTTATTAGACCGCCGGGAGCTATGTTGGAACTTTGTGCCGTTGTTGCCTGTTTAATTACCAGCAACAAGATCCCATTATGCGCCTTTATCTTCGCAACTTCTGCGAATTGTTCGCTTAGAAAGGTATCGATGTTTTAAAATGTTAATTTATTTAACTTGTAGGAAGATTTGCAAACTAAACATAAATATAATTTGATGTACTTAAAACGGGATCACTAATTGCTAGCTAGCTCACAGTTTTTATTTTAGAAAGTTAATTGAGAGAGACGTGGGAATGACCTTTTTAGATTGATTTAACATGAAGAAGTTAAGTACTTAATGGGCATGGCCAACGAAAAGCGATGGAAATATCACCGCCGGAATCGCCAATATTCGGGCGGGCATTTTATGAATTCGTGATTCATTCGTCTCCCATCAATCTGCCAGGAACATAAAGAAGAAAAAAGGTGAGAATAAAGATGCTGCAATCATCTTGACACCTGCGACATTGAGATATAGGTACGCATATACTTTTGCGCTCGAGAAAATGGGATGCATTCAGCGTATCGGTTTTTAGCTAAACCAGAATTTTTTTTTCGAACCAAGCAAAATAGTTTCAGTGGTTGTGGTAGATTATTTGCATAATAATATCGAGAATGAAGTGTGTGGACTATTGATATTTGATTCTGAAAGTAATTCAAAGAATTCGCCAAGTGCCATGTCGAGCCATGCACAATGAAGGGTTCCGAGTCATTGAAGGTAATCTTTTTAAAATTTCACCCCAGGTTGAAATAGTTACTAAAGTTGTATACATACTACTACCGACATTTATCGACACCATTAAATACTACGAAATATACCAATGAACTAATGATAAAATGTTGTATGAAAATACCATTTTATTTGAAAAAAAAATATCCCCTCTTTCGATGTTGGAGGAGGTACCTCAAAAAAGTAATTTTAGTACATTTTATATTTTTGAAAGTGAGATCTACTTTTAAAGTATTTTTGTACCACATTACATCAACTTTCGTCAGAAACTGTAGAAGTTATGACCCTGTGATAGGTCGGGACAGACGGACGGACGGACGGGCGGACGGTCGGACTGGATGGTTTATAAGGGTTCCTCGTAGGTACTACCCTACCTCTAGGTACCTCTAGGTAGGAACCCTAAAAATGTTTAACTTTTCTGTTGGGAATTAAATGAAACATTTATTCGACACAGACACAATAAAGGTAAATTTAACGGACATAATTACTAAGGGATCTTAAGTATACTTTTGACAAGTCGTTTTGTACTAGTATGACATAAGAATGACATGTCCAAGAGCAGTCTCAGACTTGAGATCGATTTATTAATACTGGCCTTAGTAAAATATGAAACTAACGCGACAGAAGGTAAGTACTTATCCTACTAATATTATAAATGCGAAAGTTTGTGAGTGTAGATGTATGTTTGTTACTCTTTCACGCAAAAACTACTGAACGGATTTGGATGAAATTTGGAACACACATAGTTTATAACCGGGATTAACATATAGGATACTTTTTATCCAGATAATCCCGAAATTTTGTTAAGTTAAATAATACGCGGACGAATTCGGTGGGCACAGCTAGTATATTCATAGAAGTAAGATGCGTTTCTCGCAATATTACGTTTCCATGGCATCCTAGCTCCCTGGTCGGGAAAGTCTCGTTACACAGAACGCCCTAATTCCCAGTCATCCAAAGCAAGTAAGTACACTCAAACAGAATAATGAACATCGCTCTCTCCGTCCGGTTGTGTTTTTTCGCGAACTGCACAGTGGCGTTTACTCAACTTGTTTCCGCAAGTGGCCGACGCGAATTTTTGAATTATTCAGCTAAGCGAGTGTACTGGACCGTCGCGCCTACGTTTCGAGTGCGAGTAGAGCTTCCATGTCATTTTGATAAAACGGGACTGGTAGTATAAGAGTCTTCTGGATAAATAGAGTCAAACTGTTGTCTATTTTTAACTAATTTTATGAGGAATCGCTAAAGATTGACATGTAAGGAACTGTCTGCTAATGAAGAGTCCATTAAAGTTAAATCAAGAAAATATTATAGATAAGATAAGAAGAAAACTCTATATTTGATTACTTTACTCTAGATCTTTCAGGAAAACTATATAAACTGTAGTATTAACTTGTAGTGTATTTGTAGTTTATTGAGTTAGTATGTGGCCTACCAATGACTTATACATAATGCGCTGTCCTAATAAATGGGTAACATAATTTTCAACTTAAATGTAGGACTTGTCCACCTGAAATACAACGTTTGGCTACCAGAATTTGGAATTATTACAGAACACGGACGCGGAACAACGTTTTCTTTGTAGTTTTTATGGAATGAATTTGGGAATTTTTGAAACCCCGTCGATTGAAAGAGTACCTACCTACGCCAGATGTTGAACAAAAACAAGAGCGGTATAAAGTGTTTGCTTATGAGAAATACGGTTATAAAAGTGAAAGAAGTTGCCCCACACACACGGCACAAACAGTGTAATGGTAAAAATACAAACGAAGTAGGTAGGTACTTATATTAAATGTCTAAAAATAGTGCTGTTCGCTCAAATACACTTATGTGATGCTTACCTGTACCACAACTAACTAACCCTGGAGTATAATGCGTAGATAGAAAAAAAAAACTTGAGAGGTGTCAAGGGACACCCGGATGGAACGAAGTTGCAATATCCGGAACTTGTGCAGAAACACTGTCAGGATTCATTATTGTTTTTTTTTTTATTATGTACAATAAACCTCACTGTTCATTGCGAAATAGAAAGACGAAACGAAAATAACTGGCTTGCTTTCTATCAGAGAGAGAGAGAGAGATAGACAGAGAAACACGCGCACGCCGCACGGCTTAGAACTTAGCAAAAAGTGTCGTTACAACTTTTGGTCTTAATTTTTTCCGTCTCCCTTTCGCAACGCGCGATAAGGAACTTCATTCCAACAGGTGCAAAACGCCTCAACTAAGAAAGGGTAGGATTGCGGTTTTTGCGTGATTGAGGCCTGTATTAATAAATCAATCTCAAATCTGAAAGCGATCTTGGAAATGCCATCCTCACGTCATCCCGTCAAATGCGTACTCAATACCACTCCCAGACTAGATATGGATTTATTAATATGGACCTCAGTATCATACGTTCAAACATACAAACTTTCAGATATATAATATCAGTTTAATAACATAATTTAGAACATTTCTCTGTATTATAGCGTAATCAGTTTAAGTCAATGTCAGTAACTGTTATGTTGAGCAAGGAATTCGTACATTTAGTTTCTGCCTACTGCTAGACCGATGTTAACGTATTTGACCCGTGATCTTTCAGTCTGTGGTGTAAGTGATAAACAGATGCGGGATGACTATTTATAGGAATGTCTCCAGCTTCATTTTAGCCTAATGCCACCAACTTGCAAGGTTATTAACCCCTAGAGTGTTACAAGCACCTACGGCCGGTGTATAAGATTTGAATGCTCCAAGTGTCGCGTTCCCCTGCGGGTGGGGTATAAGACGCGCGCGGCAATTGCTTGTTTATTTGCTACGTTTAGTAACACGTCAACGATAATAGGGTTTCATAGATCGATGATTTAATAGTACATTGTTACACAAGGGGTGAAAGACTGTGCTTTTCATTACGAATAGAAGTGGAAGTGGAAGCGGAAGTGAAAGAAGCAGTGAAAGTAGCAGTGAAAGTAGCAGTAAAAGTAGCACTAAAAGTAGCAGTAAAAGTAGCAGTGAAAGTAGCAGCGAAAGTAGCAGTAAAATTAAAAGAGGCAGTAAAAGTAAAAGTAGCAGTAAAATTAGAATTAGAAGTAGAAGTAGGCCGGCCTGGTTTAATAGAAATGTCAAAATAGAACTAGTTTATTTTTAATAATTTGACAGCTGTCAGTTGAAAGCGATTCTCCCGTGCCGGAAAAGTATTACTTCCAACCCGCTCCTCAGACAACTTCAGACCTACTTTCCGAGTATGAGTAATGACTAATTATAATCTGTTTTAGTACCGATTCTAGTAAAAAAAGTTACTAATGGGCTCGAAAAAAATAACCAAAATAATGTTTTATACCTACTTCCGAAATATTACGACACTTAGAGCAGAGGGCGCTCAGAGGTGGGGGCATTGGTAATGGTTTTTAAATTCCCAACATGATCTTTACATGTACAGTGTGACAGTTCAATATTTGCAAACAGACATATTTCATGCATTGTTATCTTAGGTAATTCTTGTTTTGTTAAGATTATTACGACTATCAATTGTATTCTACTAAGGTAACCTTGATTAACTTTTTTTCCTCAATCATAAGGACTATTTTACAAAAGCTTTACCGGAATTACTTACTTACATCATTATAGAATTGACGCAATGTGGGAGATGAAGTGTTTTCCGCTTCATCGTCTTCTTTATACCCAGCGGTCCTCAAACATCCTAGAATAAAGCTTATTCCACACGGCGCGATATCATAACATCACAATTATCGCTCTGTCACACCAGCCCGACCCTCATCACACGCATCTGCGGCCGGATTAATCACGGATTAACTGAATACCATATCGTGCCGCCAAATCTGCTTTTGTTGTACGTAATCACTCGTGACGTTTTTATTCTACCGGTTTACTGAAGCGGGCACCGTCGATACGAATTGACGTATCAGTGATTGGAGGATTTTTTAAATTTGGAACAGGTATTTTTCGAGCTACTCGCAACATTTACCTGACTGTAAATGAAAACGCTGATGGATTCTATTTTTAAATGTACTCAGGTCTATTTTTAAACCTCTTTATGAGGAGATATTGTAGAGACATTTGTAAAACTTAGTAAATTAATATCGACCCACGCGACGCGTTTTTAAACTAAAAAAGAGCTGATTATTTTTAAACGGCTGAACCAATTTTCATGAAACAAAGCTAAGAACAATCTCGATCAGAATACCTTCGTAACAAAAAAACAAAATTAATATCGGATCATCCGCTTGGGCAAAACGTTGCCATAGACAGACACACAGAAACATAAATACACAGATACACATGTTAAACTTATAACACCCCTGTTTTTTATTCGGGGGTTAGAGATAAATAGACGCTGATCTGCACTTTGTTTGGCTAAGACGCTCCCAAATCCTTGCGCATTTTCCATCTCACGTTTTCCCATCTGTTCTTGTATGTCGTCACACCCATTTATTCTGGTGCAGTCTCTAAAATGTGTTCCGCCCAATCCTGCTTCAGTTTGACAGACTTATTGCCCACATTGGTTGTCTTGGAAAGCTATTATTTAATGATCCTGCACCGGTTAGGACGCCAGACAGACACATTTATTGGATTTAGGAGACATTACTGCTGTACTGCAGCTTATATCAATTAGATAGTTCTAGGTTTTATTTCAGTTCACACAATGCTCCATTTTATGTACCTATAGATGCATTAACTAACAAAATGAATATAATAAATAAGACATATCATCAGAGCCCTGTGGTTTTTAAAATGTTATGATACCACAATTTGTTAGCGAAATAACTATTAAAATCAGACCTGAATCCGCCCAAGGACGTATCACCAATAACTATATATGTAAAGGTATTACCAGGGATACGAGATAACCTATGAATACAGAATGCTTTGAAATAGAAATGCTACACCAGAATCATGAAACAAATTTTAATTCTTTTAAAATAAAGGTCGAGACAACGAAATTAAATATATTATTACAGAAAAACTTTTGGCCTGCGGGTGTAGTATTTCGGCGTTACCGACAACAGCGTTCTACAAAGAATGATATAGTTGAATCTAAAAAAATAAATAAATGATGAATACACAAAACAACGCCAATATACAATTCATTACGTTTAACTGTAAATCAGTAAAAAGATCCGTGCAACATATACGAAGTATATGTCAGACTGCTGATGTCATTGCTCTTCAGGAGACTTGGTTGATGCCACACGACTTGGGATTTATAAATGAAATTGATAAGGAGTTTGGTTGTTGTGCTAAGTCTTCGGTGGACACGTCGACCGGTGTGCTGCGAGGTCGGCCGTATGGCGGAGTAGCTTTGATGTGGCGCACGAGTTTGTTTACCAGAGCGGATATAGTGCAGTGTCATAGTGATCGAATAGTGGCCGTGCGTCTAGTACAGGATGATCGAAGTCTACTTGTATTTAGTGTTTATATGCCCACAGACTGTGAAGACAACCTGCCAGAATTTATACAGTGTCTGGCACAAATCAGCGCTATTATCGAAAGTTCAGAGATAGAATGTGTTTTAATTTTAGGCGATTTCAACGCACATCCGAATACCCTTTTTGGAAAAGAGTTGACGGATTATTGTGATGAGCAAGCATTAACTTGTCTGGATCAAGAGAGACTAGGTTCAGATTCCTACACATTCATCAGTGAGGCGCACGGTACGTGTAGGTGGCTCGACCATTGCATTGTGACTGCGGCCGCCGCCAGTCTGGTGACGGGTATGTACATTAAGTATGACTCATTCTGGTCAGACCACTTCCCTCTAGTCATTAATTGTAATTTAAAATCTATCAAATGTAAAATAATATGTGAGGATAGTTCAAGTATTCAAGTAATATCAAGCATGTTTGGGGAAATAGGGATAAGGAACAAATACTCATGTATTCTAAATTATGTGACGATTTCTTTTATGATGTTCAAAAGAAATATAATGTCCTGGAACTAGACTGTGTGGATTCAGTCTTACACTGTGATAATAGATTGCATTATTCGTTTATTGACGACCTTTATTGTGATATTGTACGTACATTGCAGTTAGCAGCGGAACTTAATTTTGATCTAAAAAACAATAGAAAGGGACAGAAAGTTATTGGATGGAATTTTCATGTCAAGCGTTCACATGCTAATGCTCGTGAATTATTTGCTGTATGGGTTCAACATGGTAGGCCATGCTCGGGTTATCACTATGAAAATATGGTTGCCTCGCGCCGGGAGTTTAAAGCAGCGCTGAAGTACGTCCAGAACAATCAAGAAAAGATAAGAATGGAGGTGCTGGCCCGTCATCATGGATCTGGCAATTTTATTCAATTCTGGAGAGAAACAAAAAAATTAAGTAACAAAAATTAAGTAAAAAATTAAGTAACAAAAACTGCCTGCCTGCCTGCGTAGAAGGGGAGAAAGATAAGAAAAATATCGCAAATCTATTTAGAAACCATTTTAATATGGTCGATAAAAATAACGTTGATGGCGCTAAGTGTGTGCGGTCTTGTGCGGGGTCGGAGACTCACCAAGTAACAGTTACGCCGAAACAAATTAGTCTCATCTTAAAAAATATGAAACGTGGTAAGTCTCCGGGCCACGATGGCCTGAGTATAGAGCATTTACTGTATGCGGGCCAACATATCTGTGAGGTTTTAGGGCGGTTTTTTAATCTCTGTGTAAGGCATTGCTACTTACCAGATGAACTCACCCGTACTCTGGTTGTTCCTATCACCAAAAACAAAACTGGAGATATCTCGAGCATGGCCAATTACAGACCAATTTCTTTGGCCACGATAGTGGCCAAGGTACTTGAACGAGTCATCCATTCCCATCTAGACTCATTAGGAACCGATGATGGGCAGTTTGGTTTCCGGTCAAAAGTATCCACTGATATGGCAGTTTTTTCTCTTAAGCAGGTTGTTAGTTACTACAAAGAACGTCAAACCACTGTGTACGCCTGTTTTTTAGATCTTAGTCGTGCCTTCGACACTCTCAATCACGACTTATTGTGGAAAAAGCTGTATAACACGAGCGCCCCGACTGAGGTTGTTGATCTTCTTGCGTATTGGTATCGCAGGCAGACTAACAGCGTCAGATGGGGCTCCGAGTTATCAGATAGTTACCATCTTTCTTGCGGCGTTAGACAAGGCGGGCTCACCTCTCCTGATCTGTTTAACACATATGTGAATGATTTGATCGTGGAGCTGAGTGGCACCCCGGTAGGGCTCCTGTTGGATGGCAGATATGTCAACAACTTGAGCTACGCCGACGATATGGTGCTTCTCAGCCCCTCGATCAAAGGCCTGAGAAAACTCATTACCATCTGCGAAAGATATGCCAGAGATCACAATCTGATCTACAACTCAAAGAAGACAGAAATGGTGATTTTCAGAGCGGGCAAGGGGCCCCAGAATGTACCCGAAGTTCGCCTGAACGGGGAACTTGTTAAAATAACGGAAAACTTCAAGTATCTTGGCCACATTGTAACTTCTGACCTTAAGGATGACGCCGACGTGGAACGCCAGCGTAGAGCTCTTAGTGTGGTGGGCAACATGGTAGCTAGAAAGTTCTACAGGTCATCGCGAGACGTAAAGACTACACTATTTAAATCGTTCTGCCAGGCATTTTATACATGTCAACTCTGGACAAACTATACAAGAAGATCGCACGATGGTATACGAGTGACTTACAATAACGTCTTTAGGCACATGATGGGGCTGAAGCGCTACTGTAGTGCTTCCGATATGTATACAGAGGCCCGTGTTGACTCGTTTAATGCTATCCAACGAAAGCAGATTGCCTCTTTTATGTCCAGGGTTGACTCGTGCAAAAACGCGATCATTAAGAGTTTGGCTGACAGACTGTTGCGAACTGCAATGTACAGACGATGGGTGGAAATTGCCGCCTAAATAATGACTCCTATGTCCTAGTACCTTGTAGATCTGACGCTACAAGTTTATTCTTTATTTTATTTTTATTTTATTTTTTATTATTTATTTTTTACATTTTTCTTAGCTTTTAAAATATGCTTGTAAAACTATGGATCTTTGTGTCTGCAATAAAGCAATATTATTATTATTATTATTATTATTATTAATTTAGCTTAGATGATTAATTTGTACACGGCCTATTCCTAGAAACGAGGAAGGTATTAGGATTTCCATCATTCTCGACAGTTTGGCGCTTCCGTCAGAATTACCTAAATACTTAGTTTGAAATTCAAACGTGCGAAAAAAATTACCTGATTGTCAAAAACGTATTCAGTATTTGTTTGTCTTACCTGGTGTATTTGTTAATTAATAATTAATGAGCACAATTATTTTAGGAGGTATGTTCTTTAACACGGAAAGTTCTGTATAATTGGTGAATGGTGTTACTATTAGGTAAGTAGTTCATCAATTATTTTGTATATGCAGCAGCAAGTCCATATTGCATGATTCTTATATCTACGTTAACAAATTATTGAAACCACAAAATCAGAATATCTAGTTCAACCTCACAAAAGGAATTTCCACGCAGTGACAGCGAACTAGCGCCACATTTGTACAAAAAAAACTATTCACATTACACCCTCAAAAAGTATCCAGGCCGGGGAATATTTTCCCGGGTCAGAAGTCCCGTGGGATGCGACAACTGTTCACTGCAGAGCATGCCCTCGCGATTGGCGCCCGCTTTTAGGAACTGCATACACTTTTATTTTATTCCCACCACCTTTTTTCCGACAAAAGCTTTTAACTTTTATAGAGGTGCATATACAGCATTTTCGCGGTGAATTCCGAAGGTTAATATCGTTTGGACGCAACTTTTTTGGGGTGAGTGATTTCATTCTGTGATGTGACGGACATTTATATGGAGATGCAACTATTTAAGTTGTAGATATATCACTTCAATAGACCCGAGAGTCGTCGTTACAGGGAAAGACACAACAAGACGACACGAAAAGTACTAGAGACGAGGAAAATAAATCTGCATCTCTAGAACTCTACATAAAGATTACTATTGACTAAATATATAGTACACTAGCTGTGCCCACGGACTTCGTCCGCGTAGTATTTAACGTAACGAAAATTTCGGGATTATCGGGATAAAAAGTATCCTATATGTTAATCCCGGTTATAAACTATCTGTGTTCCAAATTTCATTCAAATCCGTTCAGTAGTTTTTTCGTGAAGGAGTAACAAACATACATACATACATACATACATACATACATACATCCACACTCACAAACTTTCACATTTATAATATTAGTAGGATTATTAAATCCCGAAAGACTAAGTAGACTAAGTAGTCAGTCATGTTTCCTTGCCACACAGACACAGAATAACAGAATGCAGTGCTACTGTGCTATCGTTCTGTCAGTTTACACTATCTAATTTCGGTGTATTTCTTAAGCATTTCGCCGTTAAATAATAACGCTTGCGTTTCAAACATTACATCGCCAAAATACACGGGAATATGCGGAAAAACCTACCTGTAATAAAAGGAGCGATTGTTACGAACGAATTTAAATGAACAATATTTTTTTCTTAGTTCCAACTGACAATATTATTTTAATAACAAGTAAAGAGTTTAAAAAACTGTAACTCGACTACGGAATTACAAGAATTATATTCAGAACTGCCAATAGATAGCGCTAGTGAAATATACGGTGAAATATAGTATTAAATAATTGTTATGTCGCTTGGTATATTTTATATTAACTATTTGTATATTGGAACTAGAAATATATCTCTTTTCTTATACGTTACCACTCAAATAAAGTTTCAGGGACCCCCACTTTTTTGGATGTAACATCCGTCATCAAAAGTGTTGTTACAAAACGGTTGACACCTTATTAATCAATATCGGATGAGTAGTTTAAGCCCTACGGTGGAATATAATAATGACACATACATACATAGGCGGCTAAAACATAACCCTTCCTTTTGGCTTTGCCGTAGTCGGGTAAAAAAGGAGCATAGTGTGCTAGTGCCTTTACTCATCGTGATTCACTAACTACCACGGTATAAACCCTACCATATAGCGTTTATAAACTATACAGCGACATCGTTCCGTGCAGTGTTTTGTTTTAGAAAGAATTTTATCGATATTCGATAGATTCGCCCGTAGGATCTGCCGCTTACAATGAGTGCTTTAGTGATGGGATTCTATTGACTGGAAAGTGTTGTTGTAAGTCGCGCTTTTTTATATCTCTTGACGACCGCTTGGCGTAGTGATTCTAGCGTAGGCCGCTCGGCACTGCACATGGTGGTTGCGGGTTCGATTTCCACCGGGACAAATTACGGAAATGGCCTTTTCGTGATTTGCCCTGGTATAAATGTCAGTGGGATCGCCCCAGTCCATTGTACGGTACCCATAGTACAAGCATTGCTTAGTTTGGGACCATACAGTTGGTGTGACTGGGATATTTATATTGCTGCTCTCTTTATTTTTTTAACAGTTTTATATTTTTTTATTTAAAAAAATAGGTTTCATTTTAACACTAGGAACATTTATTTGGTCACTCAGGTCGTCTTGCTAGAGACAGGTACCTTCTGAATACGTCATGAAATATGGAAACGTGGTCACTAAGGTCAATTTCCTTTGCATATGCGTAGCATATCTACCCACATAATATACGTGTAAAAACCCTTCAAGTGTGATTAATTTTATTTTTGTTTTGTATTGTAAAAAATCATCATCACCAGAGATCACCAGGGAACAAATGGTCCAGAATTGTCACTAATTGGTACCCAATTCACAAGAAAAGACGGCAAGGATGGCCATTCAAAAGATGGAGTGATGACATAGTTGCCACGGTGGGTAATACCTGGAGCAGACTGGCAAGAGACAGAGCGAAATGGAAGGAAATGGAGGAGGCTTTCACCGCCAGAGCGGTTCTTACAACAAAACGCGCTAACGCAGTTTAATATCGTATACTAACAAACTAGAATAAGTACAATACTAACACTACAAACAATGTTTAGAATTAAGGTAAACTATGTGTAAGGAATAAATAAAGCTTTATTATTATATTATTATTATTATTGTAAAAAATGTAATGCCTGATGTTATATAAAAGTGTTTAAAACACTTTTTTACAGTTATAAAGCCAAGTGTAGCCATTTGATTACAACTCTAATACGGGCTAGCTCAATCGGGAACACCACCCTCTCACAGAAGATCAACCTTAAGTAGCTATGATAGCTGCGGTTCGTACCATGATTGAGATAACTGGAAGCCCAACTCCCCTCCCTTTCCCTTCCCCTGTCCCACTCCCCTTAAGGTTGACAACGTGCCAGCAATCCTTTTAGTATTGCAAGCATATATTATAAGCCTTAACATCACTCGAGTCGTGCTCTTGTTTGCCGTCGTTGTTATATAACAAAAACATCTTTACTTATTTTTTGTTATAGATGATTGGACTTTAATAAGTAGCCTAGTGCATTTAACGATAGCGGAAATTTTAAATAGTTAAGTAACACGATGAATCTTGCCAATCAAATCGGGAATGCCGGCCAAACTAATGCGTCATGGCATCGTTAAATATCTTATCGTTGCCATAACTGTTTTATTACTTTGATATCGTTAAATTTTCCGTTCGGTTGCAATTGCAACCGGTTGCGACTTCAGATGATGGCTTCAGTTTCCTGAAATTAAACATTTTTGCACCGATGGCTTATTTTGTATATATGTCGCCGCCAACTAGCTTAATTCGCCGTTCAATTAACAGCCTAGGCACTTAATATCATTCAGGCCACTAGTTGAACGGCGCCGTTTAGTTAAGTGCCTAGGCTGTTAATTGAACGGCGAATTAAGCTAGTTGGCGGCGACATATACGTATTCATTCATCTGTGGTAGACACTAGTTGTAGCTAATTGTCTATAGCTCATGCACGGTTTGGTTGGACCCGGGTAGTACCACCGCTCGCAGAAGTCCGGCTTAAGTAGGAATTATAACTGTGTTTTATATGATGAGTGAGAGAGCCAGAATCTCAACACCCTGTCTAAGATTGTTAATGTATGTAAAACTGTAGTGCAGAGATTTTAGGTCACTGGGTTTTAATTAAAGAAATTGTGAATTGCAGTCAAATAAAATATCACAGTTTTTTTATTTGCAATTCACAATGGCGAGATACTTATTTTTCTATTTAATTAGTGTTGCAAGCTAAATGAAAATAATAGTGTTTGTTGGTTCATATACTCTGGACTGTATTAATAAATCAATCTTAAGTCTGAGAGCGACTCAGCGCGAGCTTTCAGACTTGAGATAGATTTATTAATACGAGCGTCTTACACCTAGACTGGCCATGTTATCATTTTAAACATCCATTCAAGTTTTTGCAGTACGTTTCATAAACAAAACAAAACCATCTTTAAAAAAATATACAATACTTTTGCAGTGACAAAGTAGATGCTTCCATTAAGTAAATAACATTGGAAGGGTCATCTCCAGACGGTGTGGAATAACTCACAAAAGAGATTTGTTTCCTGAGCGTTCTATTCATCACGACAAAGATCTCGAGTGGACTGTAGCTTTAGAGAAAATTGGATGTCTTACTCCGTCGTTGCCGGATTTATAGATGCTTCGTCGCGGTGAACATGAATCCTATTATATGGATGTGGTATCACATAAAAATATACGGTGGTAGAGTCAATCTATAACCAATCTATACAAATAAATAAAATTGGAGTGTCTGTTTGTAATATCAAAATAACACGTTTTCACTAAATGCATATGAAAGTACATACGACACCCATAGCAAAAACGCGATTTAAAAAATGTTTGTCTGTCTGTCTGTATGTTTGTTCCGGGTAATCTCCGAAACGGCTGGACCGATTTTGACAGGACTTTCACTGGCAGATAGTTGATGTTATAAGGAGTAACTTTACTGCTTATATTTTAGAAAAACAAATAGGTCCTGTCGCGTGGGTTCAGAACGCGGGAGTGGTTAAGTTAAATTCCACGCGGACGAAGTCGCGGGCTCAGCTAGTTTAAAATAATTCATATACGGGCTGGGTCGACCGAGGTAATACCACCCTCTCACAAAAGATCGGCTTAAAGAAGCGATTATAGTTGCGTTACATACGATGGGTGATACATTTGAAAACCCAATCCCCTCATTTCCCTTCTGTACCACTCCCTCACAAGGCGGCAACATACAAGCAATGCCTTCAGTATTGCAAGCATGAGGTGAGCTCTCTTTATTATGAAAACCCTTCATAAACAGAGTTCAGTTTATACTGGAAATTTTCCCTGAGATGTTCAGCCGATCGAACATTAGCCGCCGGCATAGCTAGTTATAATAACTAGCTATGCCGGCGACTTCGTCCGCGTGTAATTTAACTTAAAAAAAAAATCGGGATTATTCATCCCCCTATTTTATCCCCTTGGGGGTAGAATTAATCAAAATCCTTTCTTAGCGGATGCCTACGTCATAACATCTACCTGCATGCCAAATTTCAGCCCGATCCGTCCTGTGGTTTGGGCTGTGCGTTGATCACTATGTCAGTCAGTCAGTCAGTCAGTCCGTCACCTTTGAGTTATATATATTTAGATACATAATATCATATTACAATTTTGTTTAACAGACTAATTTAAAAATTAATATTCTTTTGTCTATTTTTCAATTTTCGTTGATCCACGTGAAACAAGAGAATGTACACTCGACGGTGTCAGTTGTTCACTAAGATGAATGTTTCATTCTGGGCTGCAATCCACAATATTTTGTTTTTAAGTTTATTAACCTATTTTTATTTATTAAAAAGTTTTGCATCAACAGTGCGTGTAATGATACATGCAATTTTTTTTATAGGAATCAAATTTATTTCGTTATTATTTTTAAATAATCTATTAATATCAAATAAGTGGGTAGTATGTATTTCCTCAACCGTTACAAACTACCTGGCAGCTCTATACAAATGATCACACCTTTGAAAGCCTTTTAATCCAATCTGTCTTACCGTAATACATAACCATGATTCAGGTTTGTTGCCAATTCCGTTGCCGTCAAATCAGGACTGAATTAAATTTGACATATTTAAACATAGATAAGCCAAAAAAATTAAAGGTATTTTAATCTAATGATAGATCCCCTAGGCTCTAGGGATCCCAAAATATATCTCAACTTTAGCTGTCACCCAATTTTGCATGTTCCTCACCCAATCTTGACTATTCGTAACCCAATTTCAAGTTAAAAGTTGGGTGAAAAATTGACAAAATTAGGAGAAACCCGGTCTAAACGAGGCAGCCGGAGCGCAAGAAAATAATCAAAATACAACAATATGAGCATGACAATAATATCAATACACAATACAGTTAGTTTAGTTAAGTTTAGTTTGTAGAAAAGAATCGGCGTCGTATAAAATCGCATAAAATCAATCGTCATTAGCACATCTAGGGCGTCCGCTCGCACATTAGTATTCAAGGAGTGGCGTGTCATTTATCTCAGTCCAGGCACAGTTTCGACTTATTCATTATTTATTCGAGAGCACAACTAATATGGATTAGTTTTTAGCATATTATACTCAGCGTTGGCTCGTTGTGGAATAATAAGAAGCCAATGATATATAATAGTAGCTGACCCGGCAAACGTTCTTCTGCTATATACCTAAATTATTGCTAGGTATCAAAAATAGATGTAGACCGATTCACAGACCTACCCAATATGCGAACAAAATTTTAATGAAAATTTGGTCAAGCCATTTCGGAGGAGTTTAGCAACAAACACCGCGACATGAGAATTTTATATATTAGACTAGCGACCCGCCCCGGCTTCGCACGGCTCTAAAATTATCAGTGTTTCTCTAATATATTATGTATGTATTATACATATAAACCTTCCTCTTCAATCACTCTATCTATTAAAAAATCCGTTGCGTAGTTTTAAAGATCTAAGCATACATAGGGTCATACAGACAGCGGGAAGCGACTTTGTTTTATACTATGTAGTGATTATGTTTGGACATGTGATCATGTAATTAGTACACACATGTCGTGTAGCTGTTGTCTTTATTTTTGAGCTGTTAAAAATAGAGACAGCTATGCGTCAGTTTAATAGAGATGTAACAGAGAAATGACAAAAACATAGCCATTTTTTTTGCTTATATAAGATTACTAGCTAACTAAGTGGTTATGACTATGCATAAATATGCGTAAATATGCATATATAAAATATGACAGGCTGATCGTGAAGGAAGGTAACGCAACCAACATAGAAAAAAGAAAAAGAGAAGAATCTACTTCTCCTGGGATAAATACAAACCCTAAAAAACAAATGAATATGGCTACAAGCAGCAAGACATATCGAACCAATGCTTATGACTTGATGCGTGCTAGATCAAATTCAAATTCTTCCTTAGCATCAACAAACAAAACTAACTAGCAATTAAATATCAGTTACCGGAAGCGGAACAACCCCAACCTGGCTGGTCTTCGTGGGGTTGACAGACCACTACCCTCAAAAACCCCTACACCTACTCAAAATAATAAAAACAATATAAACAAAATACAAATAGCAACTATTAACGCAAGAACATTAAGAACTGAGGAAAGACTTATCGAACTTGAAGAAGCATTGAAAGATATTAGATGGAACATACTTGGACTCTGTGAAGTTAGAAGATCCGGAGAAGAAATAAAAGAATTCAAAGATTTTATATTCTACTACAAAGGAGAAAGTCAAGGAAAATATGGAATAGGATTTTTAGTTAAAAAAGACTTTAAACAATACATAGAAGAATTTGATGGTATATCTGATAGAATAGGAATCCTAAATATTAATTTACCTGGCTTCAAAAACCCGTACTCAATACCCAATACCCAATAGATCAAGCAACGGCAAAGGAAAAGGATATATTTTATAATAGTCTCACAAAGACATTGAAGAAACTAAATAGGAACATCATAGTGATGGGGGACTTTAATGGTCAAATAGGAGCCAAATCAGATGAAGGAGTGTTCATCATAGGTAAATATGGCCAGGGAAAGAGAACCGACAATAATAATAATAATAATAATAATATTTATTTATTTCTCCTCACAAAAATAGACCTTAGATTATTACACTTTTACTTATATCTATTTAAATACAGGTATGTGCATAGTCTAGAATATGTGAGGAGCTGGTGTCTGAGGTAGGCATGAAAATACCTGTATTACAGATCACCAGGTCCCCACCCACGGATGAAACAAGACCAGTTGTATTTGAATAATACTGAGATATTAGCACTTTTTGATATAAGGAGCAAATAAACAACAATATATTAGGAGAAACAGGGGTAGGTAGTTAAATTATTAGCCTTTTAACCAAATACGTAAAAGAATATAACTTAAACAAATGCCTCAATGTGTGATGTGTGTGTGTGTGTGTGTGTGTGTGCGTGTGTGCGTGTGTGTGTGTGGATGTGTGTTATTGTATCAGTGTTCCTTTCCTTTGTATTTTTGTTAATATCTTTGATATCTTTGAGCTAGATAGTCAATATTAATTGATGAAGTAGGTTTTCTGTACGGTTGTAATCTAACTTTTTCAACCACTCCATTACCAAATACTTACATTTAGTTTTTGGTAATGGATATATTGATAGGATACGATTTAACTTATTATATAAGTTAGGACCCTGGTAACAGAAAAAATTATGTGCAAATCTAGTTTTGAACGGAGTTGTTGAGCAAACTGTATCCTTACGTCGCTGATTTTTGAGTTGGTCAGGTTGATATTTTAACAGGGAATGTTGTTTAGTCACTGTATATAGGATGAAAAGCTGACGGACCGTTAATACTTCCCATTTTTTATAAAGATCACACGTTGGGTGATAGAATGGCAGGGACAAACTAACTTTAAGAAGTAGTCTTTGCGCTCTCTCAATTTTTAGAAAATGGGTTTTACCTGCACCGCCCCAAGAGGTGATGCAGTAAATAAGTAGTGACTGGCAGAGAGCAAAATATACTGTTTTAATAACGTTTATTTGGGCAACATGTCTTAGATTCTTAAAAATTACGATAAGCTTCCGTACCCTTGCAGCAAGACGGTCTATGTGATGGTGGAAGTTTAGTTTGCTGTCAATCATCACACCCAGATACTTGGTTAATGCTGTATTTGTAAGATTGGGGCATGAACAGCAGCCATCATTGGAATTCGCACACGAGTGACAAATAATACGACATGAAGGATCAGGCTCATCGTTGCTTTTCATAGAGAAGGTTATGTAGTTTGTCTTTGCAACATTTAGCGTTAGAATGTTTTTATACAACCACTTATTTATAATGTTGATTCCCTTCTGTGCATTTAAAAAAGCATCATCCCAGGAGTCACCACAGAATAGCAAGGCTGTATCATCTGCAAAGGTAATGATCTTGGCGTGAGGGATTTGCATCTGACAAAGGTCGTTTATGTACACAAGGAAGAGAGTCGGTCCCAGGATACTTCCTTGAGGAACTCCAAAAGACACTGAGACCTCCTCGCTTGTGATATTACCTATTTGGACACACTGTGTTCGTCCGGTCAGATAATCTTGTAAAAGTTTCAACTGAAGATCCCTAACACCTAGGCATTCCAGTTTCTTAACTAAAATTGGGACAGAGACTGTGTCAAATGCCTTCGCTAAATCTAAAAATATTCCTATTGTCTTCTTTTTAGTATCAAAATTATTAACTATGTAGTTTGTCAGTTCAAAAACCGCATCTGATGTGGATCTTTTAGCTCGAAACCCAAATTGTGATTGCGATAATAGGTTTTTATTTTCCAAATATTTTATTAGCCTATTATTAATGATCCGTTCTAAAATTTTTGAAAGAGTAGGGAGAATAGAAATTGGTCTATAATTACTGACACAGCCTCTGTCTCCATTTTTGTGGATGGGATGAATTCTCGACTTTTTGTAGACGGCAGGGAATACTCCAGTCGAAAGTGACAAGTTACAAATGTACGATATGGGAGTTGTTAGGACATCCTTATTTGCCTTTAGAACTTCGCCAGATATCATATCTAGGCCAATTGAGCAGTCACTTTTTAAACCTGCTATTAGCATCCCAATCTCGTCCTCATCAGTCGGTAAAAGAGTAAAAGAATGACAGCATGATTTTAAAGTGTGGCATTCGGGTTCGGTAGGTGAATTATTTATTCTTAGGTTTTCGGCTAAAGTTTTGCCTACATTTGCGAAGTAATGATTTACATTATTTGCTGAATTTTGCGGGTCATTTGTGCATAATAATTCTACTGGGATCTCTTTAGGTTTGTTTGAATAGGTGATCTCTTTTATAGCTTTCCAGAGTTTTTTGCAGTCTTTGCCTGCCTTTTGGAGTTGTAGTTTCTCAAAGTCCCTCTTAAGCTTTTTCAATAGGGATGAGCAATAGTTTCTGTACCGTTTGTAAGTAGTCTTTAGTATTTCATTATCTGGGTCTTTTTTAAGTTTTTTAAATAGATTATCTCGGTTCCTAATACATTTCAAGATACCCGGGGTTATCCAAGGTTTTAAGATTTTCTTTCGCCTGGAAATGTTCACCTCCTTACAGTTGGCCGTAATAACATTTTGAAGGATTTTCTGAAAGTATGTCGCAGCTTCGTTAGCATCTTTAATCGTGTACAAGAAACTAAAGTCAGTGGTTTTTAGTTCCGAGTTTAAACATTCATAATCTATGCGTTTAATAACTTTTTGAGGTTTTTGCCTAGAAGAGGTAGTAATGTATAAGACAACACCGTTATGATCTGTCAAAGTCGTATGGAGAACAAGACAACGAGCCGATAATTTGGTCTTAAGTAGTACATGATCTAAACATGTTTTACCATGTGTCGGGAATGTGAACGCAGGTATCATTCCATGAAATGCAAGCATATCTAAATATGCAGAAAGATGTGTGTCTGTACTATGCTCAGCTATATTAACGTTAATGTCACCGAGCAATATGACATTTTGTCTCATTGAATATTTAATTAATATATTGTTGAGGGATTGAAGAAATGTATTAATAATCTTGTATCCGGGGGGTCTATAAATAGCAAGGGCTACTGTATCTTTATTCAAAGTAATCACAAGGCAATTAGCTTCCGCTATAATAGGTTCTTCAACTGAAATGTCTAAATTATTTTTGTAATATACGACCACACCCTCATTTTGCGTACGATTATTAGTAGAAGAAAAGCTATTATATCCATCCAGAGGAGGTACGCATTGGGAAGATGCTAACCAGCACTCAGTCAGAATAATACAGTCCCAGTCTACCCCCGTTCTAACGAGAATGGGTAATAGGGCAGGTAAAAATATCGTTAAACTTGGTTGAGAAACAAAATAATGTACAAGAAAAATACAACATATTAGAAGGAGCCCTATTAGAAATAAATAAATTTAAAACAAGAGATAAAAGTAACAAACTCGGTGACGAAGCCAGACTAAAAATAAACCAAAGAAAAGAAATGATAATAAACAGAAAAGAAAATCGTACACAAATAGCTAAGATTAGTAAGGAAATTTCAAAAGTCATCAGTAACCATAGAACAACCAATCGACTTAATATTATTAGAGAACAAATAAACAAAACCGGAGGAATCAAAAGAGCTCTAAAACAACTTAAAGATCATTCAACATGGTTATCAAAGACAACACAAAAAGGAAAAGACAACAAAATACAAACTACAACCAAGCGACCACATATTTTACAAGCGGCAACAGATTTTTATAAAGTATTGTATACAGATAATATGAACGAATACTTATGCAAAACAACACAAGAAGAAGACCCAAACTCAGAACCTATCCCATACGTTATGCAAAGTGAAGTAAGAAGAGCTATCCAAACACAGAAAGCTGGTAAATCACCTGGAGATGATATGATAACTAACGAATTACTAAAACTTACCATGGAAGAGATAACACAACCATTTACACATATATGCAACGAAATCTTGGAAACTGAAAAAATTCCTTCCCAATGGACATCGTCAACAATCATTTTTCTATATAAAAAAGGAGATAAAAGTGAAATTAATAATTATAGACCCATCAGCTTGATGCCAAACTTGTACAAAGTGTTCAGCAAAATTTTAACACACCGCTTGACTGGAAAACTAGACAGTAATCAACCCAAAGAACAAGCGGGCTTCCGCTCAGATTTCTCAACAATCGATCATATACATACTGTCAAACAAACTATTGAAAAATGCAACGAATATGACCGCCCGTACTACCCGTCCTTCGTAGATTATAATAAGGCATTCGACTCTTTGAAACATAATTACATATGGGATTCTTTAAAAAACCAAGGAGTGGAGAGTAAAGATATTAAGATCATCAAGAACATATACGTCAACAGCACAGCAAAAGTACAACTTGAAGTCGTTGGAGACAAATTTAAAATACAGAAGGGCGTAAGACAGGGAGACCCGCTGTCACCTAAAATATTCAATGCAGTTTTAGAAAATATATTTAGGCAACTTAACTGGGAAACTTTCGGTATTCAAATAAACGGGGAAAAACTACATCATCTGAGATTCGCAGACGACCTCATTTTGTTTGCAAAAGATCCTATTACACTAAGAACAATGTTACAACAACTAACAGCTGAAAGTAAAAAGGCAGGTTTAACGATGAATATTAGTAAAACAAAATTGATGACAAACAAGACCGAAGTCAGCATTGAGGTAGACGAAGAAGAGATCGAATACGTGAAAGAATATATTTACCTGGGGCAAGTCATATCTATGGAAGACTTATCAACTAAAGAAGTGGAAAGACGAGTAAATAATACATGGCAAAGATACTGGTCCCTCAGGGAAATTATGAAAAACAAGTCAATACCAATCTCGGAAAAGAAAACAGTCTACAACACTTGTATACTTCCATGTCTCACCTACGGCTGCCAAACCTGGCCCCTAACACAGAAAATTGAGCACAAACTGGGTGTATGCCAAAGAGGAATGGAAAGAAGTATGTTAGGACTGAGGCTGAAAGACAAATGGAAAGCTACAACAAATAGGAGCTGATGCTCCTATTTGTTGTAGCAGATGTTAAAGTAAAAACACGAACCTTGAAATGGAAATGGACTGCCCACATGATGAGATCAACAACAGGAAAGTGGTCCAAAAAATTAACAGAATGGTATCCGCGGGACGGAAAAAGACGCAGAGGAAGGCAGAAAAAAAGATGGGAAGACGATCTGCCCAAAGGATGGAGAAGGACAGCAATGGACAGGCAAAGGTGGAGGGAACTTGAGGAGGCCTATTTCGCAAGACAGCCTGACCTGGTAACAGATAATTAACACTAAGTTATACACATATAGGAAATATAGAAATAAGTATAGTTAGTATAGTATAGTTAAATAAAGTTAGTATAGTTTATGTTTTATCACATTACAAATTGTGCAAAGGTCAGAGTAAATAAAGGCTATTTTTATTTTTATTTATTTTAATTTTATAAGTGGTTATAACATTACTAGAAATTGCTTTAGGATCTCCAAGAAAGCTGGGTTTCTTGTACTAGAGGTGGGCTCAGATGAGATCGCAACGGGAACCTCACGATTAGGAAAGACGTTACTATAGCATAAAATAGATCAAAAATACTAATATAATATTAATAACAACTTCATCCTATTTAACGCCCACTACTGGTACCGGACCTTACCTCAATACGAGGGAGAATCAGGTCATAATCCACCACGCTGGTCCTGATCAAATATATCTACTACTTAATCATTTTGAACAGAGAACGAGAAAATTCAAAAGTCCGAGCTCATAAAAACCTTCAACTCAACAAAAAATATTAAAACGACGGTAGTTTCAACAATAAAAATATTTCACGACACAAACAATGAATTTAATTAACACAGTTTTATTGCGAAGAAACCGCGAGTATTATATTTAATATCAGGATACTTTTTCAACTTTATTATGTGGCTTAGAAGGTTCATAAGCCTTTCCTCCCAACGAGATATTAAAACAAGGCCAAAATTAATTTCGCTTACAATTTCGAAGGAAGCGGCAGCGCCTAGGTTTTTATTAAAATCTCGCGTCAAGGAATACTAGGAGCGGAGATTATAAAAATATATACCTACCAGAGTACTTTACCAGTTTAATACAATTTATGTTTGGGAAAATACAAAATAAAATTATCTGTGGTAGTAGAGTAGGTACTTATGCCTGCTTAGGAATGATTTATTCCTTAGTCTACGTTTTATCTAGTGTAGGATGGTATAGTTCGGTCATTTCATGAAGACATGTGCTGTGACTCTTATGACAAGATCATATGGGTCAATTTGCAATAATTCAAATAACTGACTGGCGACTTTGACTTACTTTGACGCTAATTCTGTTCATACAGAAATGAAATAATACTTTAGTCCAGCCGTTTTGGAGATAAGTCGAAACAAATAGACGGACAGACATACAGGTTAATGTATTTTCATCTGAATTAGTACAACGCTGTTATTTTTACCTTACTAACAGACCCTTCAATAACAGAACCACGTTGATAGCAGAATGGATATTAATCAATCATTTATATTTGATTCGATTTGTTGTGGTTTTTTTTTTTAATAATCACCACGAGTTGAATATTTACCTAATTCAATAAGAACATTATCAACAGCTCCTTATGGCGTAAATTCCCATGAAGTGTCAACCCTCGATTACGCGCAACTCACGTAAATCTGAACAGTAATTACACTCATGGGGAAAACAAAAGCGTTAGTTAACAACTAAAACGGCTCACAGAATTAGCTGAATTCGTAGCACGGAACAAAGCGCTGCACAAAATTCAATTAAGGTCATTAGTTTCACCCTGCAATTCCGTATTGTATTAAAAGTATCTACATTTTTAACACAACAATATTGAACTTTATGACATAGATGTTAGGATTTAATTTGGATGGTGAAACCTTTCATTGATGTGAATGCCAATCACGTGTTGCTTAGCTTCTGGTGTCCACCTGAATTTATAGGATAATGCTGTAGAGGAAATAGGTCCTCCTCTACATATAATTGCAGCACAAAGCTTAAAAAAGTCTCTTGAAGTACCAACTTAATTACTGAACTTAATTAGGTATTTTACTCTATTCTTGAATAATTGCCTGTACCACTTTGAGGATCATTTTCAATTAGCAATTATTTTGCTTAACACTGAAGCCCTGAGCCTATTCCGCTCAAACTTATTTAATATACAGGAGGTAATGTGTAGTATTTATTCAGAACAATAAGTATTGAAAAAAATACGTCGAAATTAAAGCAGAACTGGAATAATAAGCCATACCCAAAATAGAGTTTGTCATCCATACCTATACCTCATATTAGAAGTTGTGTGACTAACGGACGGTCGCGTTCCGATCCGGTTGTAATATAAGAAAAAAATATGTAAAATTGACAATTTGTAAGTGCCCCCGTAGGTCTAAACAAAATAAACGATTTGAATTGAATTGAATAACTTTTTAAATATTTTTTATCTTTAAATTATTTAGTATTTTGCTTTTTCTCTTTAAGAACGTCAATAACATCCTAATCCTACTAATATTATAAATGCGAAAGTTTGTGAGTGTGGATGTATGTTTGTTACTCCTTCACGCAAAAACTACTGAACGGATTTGCATGAAATTTGGAACACAAATAGTTTACAACCGGGATTAACACATAGGATACTTTTTATCTCGATAATCCCGAAATTTTTGTTGGGTACAGCTAGTAAAATATGAAAAGACAATTAAGCCCTATTCATATTCAATGCTTCTAAATAATAAAGACCCACTTGCAGCGCTCCAAATAAATGCTAAGTATTAAATGTTTTAATATTCTACAAGAATTAAAATTTATAAGATGCATTCACCACATCTTCGAGGAGTGTCTTGGGTGACTTTTCACGCGCAAGACATTCCCATTTCTTTTGGTCCACAACCATTAATCGTGCATCCGGAGTTCGTGTAATCGACTCGACGAGTTAATATGGATCCATTTTTCTTCGCGGAGTATGAAGCCATTTGGAATTTTCATTCTATAAATCATTGGTATTTGAACCAACAAGACTGCTGAATAAGTACAGACAGATTGGATACCATGAACACCTCAATAAAGGCTATACTTTACCAACAAATGGGACGGAACATAGTGACGAATAAGAAGTGGCTAATAGAAAATGTTTTGATAAACCAAATTAATCCCAATTCATTATAGATTTACGGCATGTATTTCCATTCTTCACTTTCGCTATTTCATTTCTATACCTGATGGGTTTTGTAATCACTACCAGCATTTTAACAAGTTTTGAGTTGGAAATAACACAATATAGACCATAGAAATTACCAATATATAGACCTTCACGAAACCTTAAATTAAAACCTTAAAGTTTTAGTTAAAATGTTAACGTTAGATTATGTTTGATATCTGTTGGATATCTCTCGTCCTAACAAAGGCGTCTGAGAATTTGAAAAGGACGACGTAGCGAGGCTTTTAGGGATAAGATTACACTATCAAATCATATTCAATAATGCAATTTAAAATGGATTATAGTGATCTGTTATAATCTTTAAAATCAAAATCATATTAGAAATCTGTCCAAAGAACAGAGTTTGAATTAATGATGAGCTAGATACTATTAATTAAGTTCAAACAATTTTGGAAAACCCATTTGAAGGTTTGCCTGTAACTAATTCATTTTAAAATTACTGTCATTATTATGTTTGAAGAAAGAATACGAAGTTTTAGTCCAAAATAAAATGCATTTGAAATATATATTCTGTTGGAGATACGCGTCAGAGGTAGAACGCAAATATTCGGTACCTCGAAAATGATTCCGGGGGAATGCAATGCAATCTAATTTGGGCGCCACCATTATTCGCAGTGAGCCTTCGGAGTCACGTTCATCCCCACTCTAGTACGTTTTACCCCATTCAAGTTTTGGAATCAAATATTTTGGGGAGTTGACATCCGTCGATGGATAAGGATCTCTCGTGCCAAATTTTGTTTTCTACGGAGTTTTATGGTTGATACATTGTATTATGTACTTATTGAAAGTATTGCTAGAGACAGTCATTGAATGGAAATGAGGTCTACTGTGTAGTAACCCGGGATTTAAGTGTCCTTTAGATCCTGAATACAAATGATCATCATACACAATGTCTGTGAATATTACTATGGTTTTTTGTTGGGATAAATACTTGGCCAATTTTTCATTCACGTACATACCTAATAAAACATATCATTTTCTCGGCTGCTTGCTCGAAATTTCAGCACAATTTGATTTATTCCAATCCCTACCCATAACTGGTTTCTCCATTAAACTTTTAACTGACGAAATTTGAACTGATATAATATCACGAAATTCAACAAAAGATAAGACTTTGTGGCGAGCAAATGTTAACCGTTGAGATACGTCACACATTATACCAACTTCACCACACTTGTGAACAATCCGTGCGAGCTGACAAACTTGATTTTTCACTCCTAATACATCTTCTCAGCCGAATGTGTACTTTACGACTTTTGCAATATGAGTCGATTTTAGAACACTGATCTGTAAAAGTAGGTTGGTAAAATGACGTAATTTGCCTGTGGCAATTATAACAATCAACTTTCATGAACTGTGGGCTTGTTTGCAAATTGTATTTCGTAAATGTCATGTTTTAAGTCCTCCGCTGCGTAATTTTGTGGGATTAAAGATTTTATGACCAAGAACATTAGTTTGTCCGTCGGTTATCCGTTAAATGCTATGGTAACATTGCTATTTTCGGAGATTTTATTTACTACCTACAAATAAAGAACTTGATTTTATAATGTTGTATATAATTCACTTTGTTTAAGTATGTAAATAAATAAAAAATATTTTGAGATATTCCAAATACGCAATACCGTTATGTTAATCAAATCAATTTAATGGACAGCAATATACAGCGTTCAAGCTCCTTTACATAGAACATATAAATTCTAAAACGCAGTTTCCGATAAAAACTGGATACATTTACATACATAAGTCAAGCGAATGTCCACATTTACATAGGTTACTTTGATCGAAAGCAAACAGCATTGAGCTCAGACTGTGGGAGCTGAAACCGCAGCTGGCTATTCGCCTCGAGAGACTGGCTCACGTCAACTAGACAAACACTCAGAGATCAGAGCTACTATGTATGTAACCACATGGATGGGTACCTTACTGTTGCGAGAATTTAAATACAATAATTAAAAACATACCTACATTAATAGCCGATTGACAGTGACAGCCGATTGGTTAAGCACGCGTCTTGCGCACGCCAGGTCCTTGAACCCCGGCTGACAATCATAATTTCTGTATGATTATCATTCGCTTACGGTGAAGGAAAACATCGTGAGGAAACCTGCATATCTTAGAAAATCGAGCCAACATGGTGGATTACGGCCTGCATCCTCCTCCTCGTCGTGAGGAGAGGCCTGTGACCAGGAGCGGGACATCAACAGGGCTAAATTATTATTATAACATCCCTAAATTATCTGGTTAATTTCCACAAACTAACATGTATCAATAACTTTTTTTATTGTACCTACTACATAAATCTCTAATTCTAGCCCGTCGATCTCTGAATACTGTTCAATGTAAAGGAAAATACACGCAAAAAACGATTTCACGCTCCTTTCACATTCCAATGCGTTTTTCTAAAAGCAGTTCCAATAATTTTACAGACGAATCGTTACCGAATGCGCAATGGACCGTGAGATACGCGCAGCTTTGTATTTCGTTTCACAGTAGACGCCTAGGTTTCAAACAATTTACCTAATGAGAACTAAGTTTGTTCACGGATGAATAGTTTCAACGAAAAGACTCCCAGGTCCCAAGATTTCATCATAACCGGATGTATAATACATTTCCTTTGTAACCCGTATTTCCTTTTCACAGAAGGATCCATCATCATTTATTATAACGCACCTTCCTTTTAGTAAACTATGGGCATGTTACGTACATGCATTTAATATATGCCCTTCATGGCTGGAAGGACCATAATGTGATAAATTTTGCTCAGTTTATAAACTTATTTCAGTTAAGATTTTTAGTAGGTATATCAACAACGAGCAAAATCTTGGTCACATCATTTAACATTTTTCGTAGTGTTAAGCAATAAGTTATAGCTGTTGGTGAGCAGCGCTAAGATGATTTATACGGCACCACAAACAACAATGAGGTATCACTTAGGTATTCCAGGAGATTCAATAAAAAATTCAAATCTTCGAGATGTGGGTCCACCGGTGACCCTTCTCAAATACTAATGGACATAAATATTAACTGCAGATCCGCTAAGGATTCAATTGTCTTGTGAGTTTTGCTTGAGAATATATTTCGTTAAACTTTAATAGGTTTATTTAGAAGCAAGTTATGTTGGATGTAGATAATGATATTTTTTTTTTAAATGGACTTGTCTACAGCATATACTAAAATATTATAAAGTGTCGCTTAGTTTTTTAGATGTAACATAGTCAGCAAACAGCCTACGGATGCTGTTGATGGATCTGAGTAGAAGACTAAGAATAAGTTAATTAATCTAGAAGTGAATTTTTCTATGACCGTACAAAAGTGGTAACTGTGGCAAATTGGGTATATTAATAGAGTTAACTTTTTGAAATAGTGGCAATTTAGGACATGCACCCTATTTGAACTTGAAGTGTTTTTTTATTAAGGGTTCCAAATACTAACGATATGTACTTCGCAAGTACAATACTAGGAAGGAACACATAGAGAGCAAATCCTATAACTACCTTTACTCTCCGTACTGCACGGGGCTAGGTGTGCAAATATATCAACGACCGAGGTCAGTCTTGCGGCGTGCGACGCATCAATTCTCTGGTCACTGCGTTGTATAACGTAGACTTAGTCACTGTGAACAAAGGATTTGTTGGGTGCAATCGGTCTGTCCGTAAGACGCGATTTAGTATATTTATTACTAGCTGTGCCCGCGACTTCGTTCGCGTGGAATTTAATTGACAAAGTTTCATACAAACTTTCATCCCCTTTTATCAAAATCCTTTCTTAGCGGATGCCTACGTCATAACATCTACCTGCATGCCAAATTTCAGCCCGATCCGTCCAGTGGTTTGGGCTGTGCGTTGGTAGATCACTATGTCAGTCAGTCAGTCAGTCACCTTTGAGTTATATATATTTAGATTATGCGAGTAGTTGTTTTCCGCGGCTCCACCCGCGTGGTACTTTGATAAAATAAATACATCTGCCAGTGAAAGTCCCGTCAAAATGGGTACAGCCGTTTTGGGTATCAGCTGGATAAAAAAATGTTATAAGTACCGTACATATATAGTTTCATATGCATACATATATTAAAAATATTTTACTGTGACGTTACAAACGGTTCAACTTCCATTTTATTTATTTGTATAGATATTGGCCTTCAATATGTATTGAAATGTCTATTAAGTAAATAAATGTGACCACACATTTACTAGTAAACCTACTCGCCTAATGTAATCTGCTCCCTAATAAGGATCGGACCAAACGGTCTGACCTAGTAATTTATATTGAATGTAAGTTAATCTTATTGAGATCCTCAGATTAACGAATACGCAGATGACGCGCCTAGAACACAAAAGTGTGTCCACCAAAGCAAATACAAATTACAAAGCGAATACAATCTCGCGTCAGTACTGAACTTCGCGTCACAGCGCTTACACGTCAAAGGTGGTTAGTTGTTTTATTTTGAAAATGCCGTCTTGCGTAATTAAAAAATGTAAAAGTTGTTCACAAAAACAAAAGAAAGCAGATGGCATATCTTTCCACAGGTAACTATTGTTTATTTTATAGTTTTGTAATTTATTTACCCACAATTTGATATCGCTCACTCGGAACACAAAATTTTGATAGTAATTGGTTGGTGTTGCCAATTTACATCGAAATAAGTTTCCTTGAATTAGGGAAATGTGCATGGGGTGTAGAAAGATGATTAATTTATACATTTATATATTATGGAAATAATATATGGGAATAACTTTTAATTTGTAATAAATATTTTAAGTTAATAACTTTTTTCAATTTAATGTACCTAATTATGCTTATAAAGACATCCAAAAATCTTTAATGTTATAATGACTCAAGAATGAGTGATAATGCAGAGATCTTCAAATATCGATTTGCAGTAAAAATAAATACTAAGTTTATTTTATTTTATTAGTATTATTCTGTTCAAATACCTACTACTTAAGTACCTAAATTGCAAAAGACCATGTCCAATTTGTAACATTAGTACTACTGAGAACAATCGGAAAAATTATGGGAGTTCGTTTCCCAATATCTGGCAACTTTACACGCACACAGATGTACGTGTCCCTACAGTGCCGCTCCTAGTTGTCACGCACACATTTAATGCTATGCGGCTTCACATCGTTTGTTGCGTTTGCTCCATCTGCGTTAATCTGAGTTGAGATCCCTCAGGTACAGGTCATACCATCCCAAGATACAAAGTATTAAATTTATACCTACTATTAAAAAAAGCAGTGATAGCCGATTGGTTAAAGCACGCGCCTTGCGGGTACCAGGTCTTGGGTTCAAATCCCGGCTCGCACCTCTGGATTTTTCGAAATCTATGTGCGTATCATAATTTCTACATGATTATCACTTGCTTACGGTGAAGGAAAACATCGTGAGGAAACCTGCATGTCTGTCTTAGAAGATCTAACCAATTTTCGAAAGACATGTGAAATCCGCCAACCCGCACTGGGCCAGCGTGGTGGATTATGGCCTGAATCCTCCTCGTGTTGAGGGGAGGCCCGTGCCCAGGAGTGGGACGTTAAAAGGGCTAAATTATTATTTTTTATTATTATTATTATTAAATAAAATCAAAATCGAAAATATTTTTTTATGTAAAAGAACAAAGCACTTGTGGATAGTCAGAATCTACCAAAGGTTCGAAATGATGCTTCTACTGAGAAGACCCGGCGAGAAACTCAGTGGTTACTCTATAGGCCAAGGTACCAAAGCTTAACCAAACCAAAATTTGTGCATATACAGCATGAAATTTTTATTTTCATTAATTACTTCCCAGAAATTTATCCTTATTAGTAATACTATTGAATGGTGTAATAATACAGTGTGAGTGTATTTTTTCATAATCGATGGGTTCGATTCCTGGTTAGGAATATTGAATATTCCAAAATTTCACGATGCAGGTTTTATTTTTGTCTAAATCGGGTCCAATACTCTTTTGACATTTTATTGTTATCCTACTAATATTATAAATGTGAAAGTTTGTGAGTGTGGATGTATGTATGTATGTATGTTTGTTACTCCTTCACGCAAAAACTACTGAACGGATTTGGATGAAATTTGAACACAGATAGTTTATAACCGGGATTAACATATAGGATACTTTTTATCCCGATAATCCCGAAACTTTTGTTACGTTAAATACTACGCGGACGAAGTCGGGGGGCACAGCTAGTTCTTCATAGTTTAGAATTTCGCGTCTATTTGAAAATTTCACCCTGTATTTATATACCTTATGGTAATACCTACTAGGGTTATGCATCAAGAGACAGAGACAGGTGCACAAATGAATCTGTGGTTGCGGTCAGCGCTGCGGTGGATGTGGCATTGATCCATTCCGTGTGACGATGCACTGACTCCCGTTTGTAGCGTGGGCACCGGATTGTATGGCTTAGTGCGGTTCAATATGGATGTATTCCTTTTGTTTTCAAACGTATCACTATTTTGATTATATATTTGTTCTTGTGTATGTTGTCAGTATCTTTATCAGTATCTTTTTATTAGTCTTAGGTGACATGCCTCGTAACAATTACGTCAAAAATCCTCATTTGCAGACAGGGTATCATTTCCTTGGATTTTTGTACCGAGACTATGAAAAAGATCTTATTTTTGTCAAAAACGTATGGAGTATAATGTACATAATTTTAATTTGCAATAAGTAATTACTGAAATAATACAAAACTAATTAAAATATTTTAATAAAAATTATAATTCTAAAAATACACTTTTGATTGCGTATCGCGTAAAACTTGCATTATTATTGTCCAAAAATAAAGAACTCCTGAGATCTCGCCGCTATACCGAGCACTAAATTTTCATTTCTGGTGAGACCGTCGGAGGGGGCGGACGTCCCGCATTCCGATAGCACCATTACGGTTTAAAACAATCGCTTTCCGAAGTCAATATAAAGTACAACATTTTTCACTGTCGCTTTTACAGTGAATTGTGCATCCGTAAATCACTCTTATATAACAACACTTGATGCAAAAAGTGGGAACGGAATAAATGTACTCTCGCGACAACAGTGGTATTTTCCATCTGGTTACTCCAAGCGATAGTTTTTTTAATGAGATGGGTACTTAGGTAATTAATTAAAATTAACGCCTAAAGTTAATTTATCATAATATTCACTATCTGAATTATAACATTAAATCATGATCGTAATCGAGAACCCGTTTGTGGAATCGGTAATTTCTAATATCAGTCGCATATAGAATTTTACATTTTAAGAATCAAACGTTTCTAGTCTTTTAGGTTTACGCTAAAAAATATCGTAGCTGCATATTGCCCCCTCTCTCATAGCCGTAATGCATGAGCGAGACAGTCATAATTTCAGATATGATTTGTAGCAATCATAATTATCAAAAATTTTATTTTTTTGATGAATTTAATAAATCTGCAGTACTGATTGCATTCACATACTTTCATACTTTTCTTAGTATATTCTACCGTCATAAAGCTGTGAAAAACTAGATCTGAAGATGCTTTAAATGTTCTACAAACGTTCCGTAAGCTAAGTTTCAGCATTCAGCATTCCTTTCAGTGTACAGCTAGGTACTCTGTGGTACATACCGCCGCGCGTCGCTCGAGCCACCGTCACCTGACGTAATAAACTACCCACTAACGTTAAACTTAGTGTGTAAAGTGGGATATTACTAGTATCGCCTTGAAGTCCAGAATTAGAATTAAGATCGAGGATTAGTGGCTCTATGAAATTGAGAATAGATATCTACAGATCCCGAATCATTGAGTTTTTTTTGTACGAAGTTACACGGGAATTAGAATAAGCAGTCATTTACACGAGGAAAATGACAAATAATTGGCGCAATATAAATGCCATATGGGCAAAATGAATAGAAATTATCGGTGCCGGGTTTATCGTGTGAATGACTGCTAAGGTGCTAAGAGTTAGGTGACCCAAGCGCTGCGCAGATCCGTGGTGTCCTCCAATCAGCATGCACCGATTGCAATTTCTGATCTCTACCTGTCGCGGACTGTCCCTATCTTTCACCTACTCTGTCAAACCGTGGATTACTGTCATGACTGTAAGCTAAACACTAAATTCATCCAGAAATAAAGCGTTATGATGTGACACGTTTTGAATGCAAGTTAAGTTAGGTTCTGCAGAATCTTGAAATTGGATGCATGGATTTATTTATTTTTTGCAAAACCACACTTACTGCATTTTGTTTTCTTTAAATAGATAAACTTAGAGTGTTATAGAGAAAAGAAGATCTTATTCGTCTACGTATAAACATTGCGATTTAATACAGACTTATATTTCCCGCACACAACACCGCACTGCAACCTGAACAGAGAATAATCAGCCTCATCAATATTCTATTGCGCGCACACTAAAGGAAAATTTATCTACTTCCATTTTTTTTCCACTACACTTCAGCCGCAAATAGTTAAAACCCTAACTTCAGAGTTGGGAAACTTTCAAACCTCACTGTATTATGGTCAATGGGAGTTGAGTGAAAAGTGCAAAAAGGAGCGTTAGTCCGCAAAAAGTTTGAGCAAAGTTAAATGTTTCCGAGTCTCGCAGCGATTTTTTATAGCTTAGTTCTTTGGAGATGTGCTTCATGGTTGTTTTACAGTTCTCGACAAAAGCGGCGCGAAATGATACTGTCACTAAGTGCGCCGACACTTTCTGCGGACTTATCTATGCAGACTCGCTTTGTTTTTTCATTTTCCTTTTAGTTAGTAGTTATTTTTGAGGAATGTTAGTAATCATTCATGGGCTAAAACAAGAGTTTATAAGAATACGGGTTGGCTTGATCGAGGTGGACCACCCTATTACATATCTTTATCTAACCTCCTTTTTGGTTTTCCAAAGTGGACGATCACATTCTTATATTGTATCGTTATTACGACGACCGCTTGGCGCAGTGGTTCGAGCGTAGGCCGCTCGGCTCACTGCATCGGGTGGTTGCTGGTTCGATTCCCGTCAGGGTATGTTTCGGAAATGACCTTTTCGTAATTTTCCCTGGTCTGGATGTCACTGGGATCGCCCATAGTACAAGCGTTGCTTAGTTTGGGACCAAACAGTCGGTGTGTTCGTCTGACGATATTTATTTATATTTATTAAATGTGTTTGCATTTCTATATGTTACTTGACACTGACGAAATACCTACTAAAACGGGTGGGCTATATTTTTAAAGAAAAAAGTAGAAGATCTTTATCTGTTTCGTATGAAGAATGAGAGAGCCGGAAGACTAACCGCTCCCTTTCTCCCACTTGCCTTCAGGTCGGAAATGTCCCGGAATTCCCTTTGGTATATCAGTCATCTATAGGCTATAAGGTAACTGCTTAACATTAGGAGGGAGGTACGCTTGTTTGCCGATTTTAAAAAAATAGAATACATAATGTGCTGGAAGCCGAAAAAAATGTAACTGTTTATTTACATTAACTATGGCTTCTATTGTCTATCGAGGACTAAATGAGGACACACTTGTAATGGTTAAGTTAAAATTTCTGTTACATTTAACGATGTGAGACGTCTATCGGGTTCACACATAGAGTTCACTCAAGTATTTTTATGTAAAGCTATCTAAATATTAATTTGTGTAGTACTTCACAGTCAAACAATTAAATATAGCATCAATTTGTAAATTACCTAAGTTTATTTTAATAATGAACTTTCTTAATTCCGTTAGACAGCACAGCACAATACCAATAGAACTCTTAATTACATTAACAATTTCCCGAATCGATTTCCAAATTGAAATTCTTGATGAACTCCCAACAACAAAGTTCAACAAACACAATTATACACAGACAACACACACTCTATTATTTCAATTTAAACTGGGAAATTAACGTTTTGTTCTCAAACTCTAAAGGGATTACGGGGAAAATATTGGTCTCATTATTTTGACAGCAGTAGCCTACGGGCGGGGGAGTGGGTCTCGCGGAACCTCGTTGATTTATTCATTGTTCTTCATCAAAATCATTGAGTGGAACATATACATATATAAATATTTTTGTTTTATTACTTTTGTTTGTACATTTTATGAAATGTTTTCTGAGGACACTCAATTAGAGTAATAATTTAGAACGCCGTCACACAGATCCATTACTTTCGGTAGCTGTAACAAGTATTATAAAAATTAGTTCTTACTGACAAACATCCGCTCATTCGACCTCTTTTCACACAAAGGGAAAAAGCATTACCACGAAGCATGCAAATCCAGCCAACCAAGTGAAGTAACAATTGCCCGCAGCTGCGCCCTCTCTATCTTTATCAAAGAAATAAATGAAAGAGACGATAGTTTGCACCCCCCATTTCCCACTTTTTTATTCACTTTAGCTAGTCACATTTGCATTGTGCAAATAAAGGTCTTTCTTAAAAAATCTCTACTGAATAATGTCGGAGTCTGTTCCTGCAGCGTGGAGCGCTAACGTGCGAAAATAAATGGTGAAATTATCTTGGAATAAGTTTTCTTTTGTACACTAGCGTTGGAGAAAGATAAGTGTATAGGGATGTCACGTTGTGAATATGGAACACTACCTGTGAGAAATGAGGTCACGTAAAAACGAAATCATTATTGAATTTAATAGTACCTATTTTATTAATCATACTACATCAATTCTTTAAAAATTATGCTATAAAAGAGTCCCGTCCTCTGTTATCACTGATAGTTTTTCAAGCAAAGCTAAGTAAGGTCAGTCAGAGATGGGTGACTATTTAATGTCAATTTAAACTGAGCGTCTCCATGCTCCACAGAGCACGTTATACCGTCGGCCCTACGCCTGACCTATCTCCGGTCGTGTCGGATTTCCGTCTTATCCCATTGGACTATGGGAGTGAGGGAAGAGAAGCGTGCACCTATGCTTGCGCACACGCACTCTTGTCCACTATAATATCACCTGCGTAGTTCTTAAACTCTTGCCTAGTCTGCGTAGAGGTTGGCCGCCGTAACTGAAATTCACTCAGGAGGCTCGTTTGAAAAAGTGACTCTACTCCTCTTAAATAATGCCAATGTATGTGCAAAAAATCTTGGGGATAAAAGATAATATATAAAATTAAAGGTAATATTTTCCACCATTCTAACTATGTATGCTTCAGTAATCCTATGTGTCCATCAGTTGTAAAAGTTGTTGTAAACAAAACACTCAAGTGTAGAGGTAACAGGCTGAAACGGTTGAGGATAACACGGTTTTAGTGCACATTTGAGGTGGAATATTCCTGAAAACGTTAGTTTGCCAGATGCTAACCGCACTTCGCCTAGTGATAGCGGGTTTGGAGTGTACGTAACGTAATTGTAGAGTGTTACAGCTGTTTACTTTGAGAGTGCAATCACGTTCAATAATTGTGAGCTCCATAACAAAATGCTCTACAAGGTTCACCACCACCATTGACCCTAATGTAATGAGAGAAGCCTTTGCTGATATAATTATTACGCTCTACTAGTAGAGCAGCTAATATCTGGGTCTACAGACCCATTTAGATCTTATTTTTAGTAGAAATCACTACTAGAGAATTTGGTGTTAGCTGATTCCCTAATATCAATCTCACGGTGTACAACATTTTGTAGTACCAAACCCAAACCCAAACTAACGCAAACCGTGGTTCTTTTCCACGGTGAAGGAAGAAGTTTAATAAAAAAAAAAACAAAAAACAAAGTGTACTACCGAGACAAAAAGTGGTAATTGAGTATTCGCGCAGCACACTTGGACAGTCGCGATGTTAAATTATTCCGGAGCCTTATTCAACGTGGATGTGCGAAGTTCCACGAAATTTTTATTTGATAAGGAAAGTTAAGAGTTCTTTTATTTACTTCGCGAATTAAAAGGCCGTTTATTATTTCTGTTATGAATGCAGCTATGGTTTAATGTTTTTGTTTGGAGATTCTTTTACGAGGTAAGTTGGATTGCTCGGTAGAAATTTGGATGTGATTTAGATACTGTTTTACTGCCTTTTTAAGATCTCATTATAACAGGCGGACTTTGCAATATGGAGGATTTTCACAGCCTAGATCCACAGATATTCTCTAAAGTATACTTTAGGGAACTACTGTGTCATACTATTATGGCTTTTTCAACAATGTGAATCTATTGAGCATTTCAGACACCCAGATACTTTAGATGTTGACTGTACAAATAAACATTTATATATGTTCCTTCAGTGGCTCTACGTAACAATGTAATTCATTTCGTTAACACTCCGTTGTGATACAGTTAATTACCTCCATTGAATGTTTCGTCGGGACTCTACCGCTCTTGGTGAGGTTCTTAATATAGGCACGGCAAATTACACTCTCGTTTTCACGCCAGCTTGGCCACTAGAGAGATTTCTATTGCGATTGTTCAGATTTTTTCATGGAATTATTTCTGAAACAATTATCTTGGATGGCAGCTTATGATGTATATTATCTGAACTAAATATTTATATTTCGTACTACCCCGCAGTACGTACAGTCAACACAAAAAGTAGTTTGGTATTTGAATTGTCTAATAGAATTATATTGTTGAACACGGTACAATAGTATGACGTCAGAAGGTATACGGTCACAATAAGAAATATTTTGTTTGTGTGAGTAATCGTGCACTTTAGACACTTTCTGGTATCATGCTACTTTTTATGTTGACTGTACTACACTTTGACTGTAAATAAAAGACAACAAAACAGTGATAATTTGATGATCGCTTGGCGTAATGGTTCAACTGAAGGTGGCATGGCACTGCACCGGGGCTTGTAGATTCGATTTTCATCAGGCATTACGAAAATGGTATTTTCTTCATAAAATTTCTGTTGAAAATGAACTATTATTATTCGATCAATGGAACAAACACTGGAAATAGCCAACTAACACAAACCGCTGAGCTAATCGACCGACATAAACTTCTAAATCCACCATTTATCCCAACTTTCCGGTAACTACCACAGGTAGAGCGCATTCAACTAAATTATGGCTTTCTCAAACATTATCCACGCTATCTAGACTTTATTATCATTGAACACCGTGGTGATATTCAGAGGGGATGCTTAAAGAGTAAGAATTCGAAAATGGTGGGTTAAGTTCTAACCGTAGTCATAGAATCTGGCTATCTGTTTGTCTATTTGTAAAGAAAGAAGTCGAAACTAGAACAATAGCTCTACCATTGGATTATAAACGTTGGCTACCTGTAGACAGAAGTTAGCGTTTACGTAAAGTATGGTATGGGTCGGTTTACTGAGTGGCAGGAGCCCTCTACAAAATTGCCGTTTAAAGGACACAAGAGTTTTGCTTGCATTTTGATGAAACATTTTGATAGAGTTGCTGGTCTTAGTTAGGTTTCCCATTGCTTAGATCTCTCTACCAAGTCGGAAGCCGACTACCATACAAATTGAGAACAGGCTAGGAAATAGAAGAATACATAAAAAGTTTTTTTTTATGAAAATCTTTTAAAGTCTATCCATGGACACTTCACTGGTAATAAATAACCTTTTATTTGATTGCGTTTCCATTATCTTGCCAAAACCATGAGTCATTCGAATTAAATTTTAATATTTTTTATTGGACTACAGCTCATATACGGTCTGGTTCAACTGCGGTAGTACCACCCTCTCACAGAAGATAGGCATGATAAAGCTGCGTTTTTCACAATAAGTTACAGAGCCGGAAGTCCTCTGTCTCATTTCCCTTCAGAACGGCAACATGCGAGTAATGCCTTTGGTATCTTAAGCATGTCTAGGCTACGGTAACTTCCTAACATCAGAGGGTCATGCGCTCGTTTGACGACTTTGTTATAGAAAACTAATATACCCGCCTCGTCCTCTTTTAAATTTAAATTAAACTGAAACGGCATTGCGGTCTGAGCGTCGCTGGGATCCCACATGACGGGCGACAGTCATAACACCTCGACGCTATCTAGAATGCAAACAGTTCTGGAACTCGTGCGATTAGTGCACAGACGTATTTCTACTCGGTAGGTTCGTTTCCATTGCATTTTATACGATATTTACTTGTACTTACAGTATTTATTAAATTGTAGTAAGATCTCAGATGAAAGGCCTTACTTTTGCCGTTTTTTATTGGCTTAGTTTCAAGATAACTATAACCACGTAATAACTAAATCGATATCTAAAATTGTAAGGCGTTTAATTACCTATACGATATTGTAGAATTAAACAGGAAATATAAAGTAATCACAATTTCATACCAGTGCAAGTATATAACATGACCATAGATGGCAGAATTTTCCCGATTTCCGAGTACCAAATGGACCATATTATTACTTTATCGAAAATACCACGATGTTTACGACTACACGTCGAATATAGGCATGAGACAGGAAAATGATGGCGTAAATAAAAAAAATTGCTGGTTCTAATAGTGGTCTCCACCTTTTTTATGGGACCAGTCCCGCCCACACTCGCACCACTGTTACTCCTGTAAACTAAAGACGACAATTATGTCCAATGTAGACGATGACGTTTGACCCTCGACGGGTCTCGGTGAAAAGCTAAATTGTATTGCAACCCGCATGAATTTCATCGACAGAAAAAAGGATAGGAAGAGTTAGAAGAAAATTATAGGCTTCCACTTGGTGCTTCAAATGTATCATCGGATTAAATTACACCATTTTTAATACCTACCTAGCTCTGTCAACTAGGTACTTAAACACCCTCTTTGATATGGATTCTGCCACTGAATAGTTGAGGTTCTAAATTTATCGTTCAGCTATTCTCAACAAGGTTTGTCGACAAGGAGAGATAAATTCAACCGTATGGTGTTAAAATTGCTATAAAAAAATTGGGTCATGATTCCATTTTGTTGACTGTACGAAGTCCCAGTATCATCCTGTTTAGACGTTATGTATTCTCGTCTTTATGATAACGTGGAGCAACGGAAACTCGCACTTATTTAACCACCAGACGGAGTGCATTAAAACATTACGGATTTGGAACTTAGTCTAACTTCACGACTGTTCAATCCACATACCTACAGCTACGCTGGCTCATACCCTCTAATGCACTTAAGAAATATGACACAGCTTAGTTAAACGACATTTTTGAACCGTGCAATCTCCTTAGAGGATTTGGGAAGAAATAGGAGCGGGCTATTTAATTTTCGACGGATTCTCTTTGGCATCACATCTTGCTTTAAGTGGGTACAGTGTTTTTGGTATATGCTGTGATGGTTAACTAGATACGGTAGAGTTTACTCTATCTTTTTTGTTTGCACATTAGTAAAGACATCGCGGTAATATATTTTTTTTGGAAAATACTATAACTTTGTTTCGCATTGGGCTGAGATCCGGTCACATTTTAGGTCTAGGTCTAGGTAAAAATCACATTGAAATCAGATTATTCACTTTACCCCTAGAGTGTCGCGAGCACCTACGTAGGTGTATAAGATTTGAATGCTCCACGTGTCGCGTTCCCCTACGGACCATTGGTTATTTATTTGCTAAGTTTAGTAACATGTCAACGATTGTAGGGTTTCATAGTTCGATTATGTCAAATTCTATCAGTTTTAGTATCGATTCTTGTAACAAAATGTTACTGATCGACACGAAAAAAAAAACAAAAAAATAATTTCATAGTTCTGAAATATTACGACACTTGGAGCAGAGGGCGTTCGGAGGTGGGGATCATTGAAAGGGTTATGCTGCACAATAAGTAATTACCAAAGCTGAACAACCCAAATAAGTAGGTACCTACATACAATCAGTCACAACACTTACGGTTTTCTAAAATTAGACCATTTTTTCAATGAAAAATATTTCAAAGTCAATGAATTTTAAATCCCCTCGTTCTGATACAGACGATATACATAGTCAAGTGGATGTATGTAGGCTTCCCGCTATCAATAAAACAACACGGACGATTTGAGACCGGCCGCTCGGCGCTGAGAGCTGGGTCGATAACAGCCACGTGGCAGAGAACGTAAAATACTGGAATGGAAAATAGCTTGAGAAGTATTGGTTACTGAACTAAAATTAGTTTAGGTACTTTAATACTTAGGTGTATACAAAACAGTCTTAAAATCAACGCTTGAATTGTCAAGCGCCTTAAGATTTTTTATGAGCAAACCATCTTTACGCGAGTCACAGAAGTAGAGTGAAAATTGTGGACCAAATAGGTACCTCAGATTATATGGATTATTAGCGTGAATTTAGATGAAAAGAACACGAAAAAATTTTGGTTAGCTTTCTTGGTGATCAAAAAGCACAACCAAAACCTTACGTGTACATATTTTTTACATCTTTGGGGGTAAAAATCTCGCAAACGACACGGCTGATAATAAAATGTGAGGTATTGAATCACTATTTTTAATTTGATACGACCTTTCCAAAGATACCTTACATGATAGGGTAACTAAAACTTAACCAATTAAATAGTGGTAATATGCCCATTTTGCCTGTACGGACAGACGGGCATGTCGAAACTATTGCGCTTCTTTAGTTGGATTAATTCATAAAACTTAACTATCCACATTACTCCAATCCAAGATCTTCGCACCATGTACATTTTATAACTGGCGGACACTGAAGAGCACTACGCTCATTCAATTAATAAAAAATACCTACCCATGCTTCGATATTGAATCTCTGGAAAATATTTCACTGCATCTGACTCGCAGACTGATATTGCATTGCAATACTTGCTTTATTTTGGAACGGTTTTAAACATTTACGTCATCTTTTAATTAGGACTAAGTACAGTCAAGTTCAAAAGTATCTTGGTACCTGAAATGTCCAAAGGAATCAAATTGTTAAACACGCCATACTATAATGATACCATAATATATCTAAAGTAAATAGACATTCTGGATGGTGGACTTTCAGGAATCCTGATCAATAGAATTCCAAATATTGTGTGATCGTATACTTAACAGACAATCTGGGGGCCAAGTCTGCTATCAATCTAAATGGCAATCGAGTTTCAGTTGCTCGGTTTTTGATCAATACATAATTATCATACCAAAAATTAGGTATATAGTCAGTTAAAATATTGTCAAGTCACTTGCAATCGGTTGATGGAAACGTCAACAATATTAGTCTGCCAAATTGACAGTGAAATCCAAAGCTTAGTGACAAGTAGACGATAAAATTACTGTCAGTTAAAGTGGGTAGGCACTTCGTCGATGCGGGTGGGCCAGTGGTTAGTGGACTACGGAAAACTGTCTTAGCCGAGCAGGTTAAATTCGATTACCATTTACATTTTAGCAGACTTGTTGCCTTAGGGCCCAACTCCGTTAACCGCTGGCATGTCAATCGACTCGCGCTAGAATCGCAATAAGTCAGTCCTGACGTATCGCATATCTGAATGTCAGTTTTGGCGTATTGCGAGTCAAGTGTGAGTCTATATATTTAACAGTACAACCCAATTTAAAAATTTTTAGATGATCATTTTCACAAAAAAAGCCTCCATCAGTCCCATAAAACTCTGTTGTTGGCAAAATCATCAAATAACTATGGGATGTAAGCCATATTTGAAAAAAAAGTGAAGTGAAGAAGTGTGATTGGAATCGAGTAACAGTGGTTAATAGAGTTGGGATTCTGGTGTCATGTAATTATTTCGCACATTTCAGATATATATTAAGTAACTTTTGATGATGACTGTAATTACCCATTTAGTGAGATTTTCAATTGGAGATGATGAAGAAGGTAAATAGTTGTTTAGAGTCTGCAGACACACTGAACATCCGTCATCTGTGTCATTTACCATGCAAATAAGATTAAGCGATTCGTTGCAGTTTTGTATTTTTTTGCAGTAAATAGGTTTCTTAAATCACGTAAGTAAGAACAGATATTATGAATACCTACTGACTACACTAATCGTTTGAGTTATTTTTCAGTTAGAAATAGTGAATTTAAAAATATTTAAATTGTAACGCAGACGTCACACGCCGAACGGTTATGCTAATGCTTTGAACTTTACGTCGTTCGTAAATATTTATGAAGTATTACTTTGTTGCTAGAAAGTCGGGTTTTTTAGTACTTATTGAAGGTGCAATCATTCTCTCTAGCCATTGTAGATAATATATTGACGGTTGAAAGATAAGAGTTGTTATTGAACTGATAAGCAGAACAAACCAGCAATAGATATAGGTGGGTACCTTTTATTGTCGTTTCTAGGGTTCATTGAATCTACCTTCGCACGTTAAGGATATCGATAGAGAATATCATTTTCTTTACAGACTTCTAAAAAACGAGAAGATTTTATGTTAGTATGTGTGTTTTTTTACAGTATCTTTTAAGATCACCCGTTTAAGTAATCCGTCAATAATTGTGGACCGATTTTTAAAAGTCGCTGCCATTTATCTTTACACTACGTTAGGACTACTTCATAAGTACCTGCATACCCCTACCCCTAGATATTTCTAGCTTTTTAGTGCCCAGGGTTTTTTGTAGTCGGTTTAATTCTTTAATTAAAATATTTTTTTTAATCTGTACAAAACTACTGAACAATTTAGCTACAAGCTGGAGCTCGTCTAGAGTCAAACCTCAGAGTCTTCGTTGGATACCGATGTCGATCGTAGCTTACCTATCAATAGTATGAACGTGTGGTGGGCCTAGCCAAAGGAACTAAAATCCGTTGTGTATCGGGGCGTCAAGTCTGTGTATCAATAATCCGACTAAATAATAAACACCTATTGTCCGCTTGGTGACCACATCAAAAAATAATAAAGTTGATTGAATGGATCCAATCAGAATAGTCGGAGGAAATACCTACGAAATAATACGGTATCGGAATTTAAAATGAGTGATAAGGTTAAATAAAGTTTAAAATATTTTAATCGCTTCGCTCCGCGTAACTTGAAATCAGTGCAGACGGATCCGGTTTCGGTTGAATTTAAATTCGTGGCCTTTTTAATTAAATTATCTTGTTTATGCTTCCCGTTCACGGTATAAAATACTGATGCAAATGTTTGTATTGTTTATGGTACGGGCGAATGAAAGCTACAATTTAAAATTCATAGTGTTTACTACTATGTATTAAATAATATAATAATCTACCTATGCCTATTTTGTGCAAGTTATAAGAGGTTATTTTAAATATCGCTAGACTGGCACACCAATTGTACGGTCTCAAACTAAGCAATGCTTGTACTATGGGCACCGTACAATGGACTGGAGCGATCCCAGTGACACCCAGACCTGGGCAAATTACGATCAGGCCATTTCCAAAATTTGCTTGCCCGGCGGGAATCGAAATCGCAACCACCATGTGCAGCAAGCCGAGCGACCGACCCTCGAACCACTGCGCCAAGCAGTCACCTGTCTATACCAATAAATAAAATTGGAGTGTATGTTTGTAATATCAAAATAACACTTTTTCATTCAATGCATATGAAAGTACATACGGTACTATTAACAAAAACGCGAATATTTTTTTTTTGTCTGTCTGTCTGTCTGTTTGTGTGTTTGACCCGGGTAATCTCCGGAACGGCTGGACCGATTTAGGCGGGATTTTCACTGGCAGATAGCTGATGTTATAAGGAATAACTTAGGCTACTTTGATTTTAGGAAAACAATTAGGATTCCGCGTAAAAAAATAAAAACACATCAAATCCAAAAGTATCTTCGAAACGGCTGGAACGATTTTGACGGGATTTTCACTGACAGATAGCTGATGTTATAAGCAGTAACTTAGGATACCTTATTTTCGAAACACAAAAAAATAGATCATGAATGCTGCCTGTTGGGCGGGCCAAAACGCGCGAGCGGGCTTTTGCGGTAGGAAAACACGAAACATCAACTCGCAAATGTTAAGTTAAATTCCATGCGGGCAAAGTCGCGGGCATAGCTAGTTATTTGTATAAATTCAAATACTGTATTTTTGACAGGTTATTATTTTATTAATCTACTAGGTAAATTAGTACTTATGTAACTGGGAACCTATCAACATGTACCTATGTGTCAGCATCGTCGCGCCTCCCCCCAGACTCCCCCAGACTCCCCCAGCCCCCTACCGTGTCTCTACCACCCATACCTATATGTTTGACACCGAAACCGTTGGTACCTAAGATAAATCCTATTAATATTATGAATGCGAAAGTTTGTGAGTGTGGATGTATGTTTGTTACTCTTTCATGCAAAAACTACTGAACGGATTAGGATGAAATTTGGAACACAGATAGTTTATAACCTGGATTCACACATATAATACTTTACTTAAGTCTACGCGGACGAAATCGCGAGCAGAAACTAGTATAGTAATATGCTACATATTCGTTCGTAAACAAGAGCAAGAGTAATTATCTGCATTTGCTTTGCCATGGGATTACTTATGTGTTGCTGGCGTCAACGCTAAATAAATGTATCACAGAGTGGTTATTTTATCATTAAATAGGTAGGTTCATTAAGTAGGTATAAGCCATGAAATTCTTCCGCATTTCAACTTTTTACATCTATCTACTTTATTTACGTAAACGAATGTGTAGTGTCAGGTACAAAGTACGTTCGTCGCTTACGAATTCAAGTTTCCGCAACGTTGCCCGTGTATTGTAATTAAAAACCTGTTATAAACTTACCTATTATATTAACTAGTTATATCTAAGCCTTAACTGTGCTATAGTATGTGCATGTAATTGTTGGTGTTTTTAAGTGGCAAATAAATAGGTTCCTATCGATATTTTTGAAAAAATTGATTGTTGTCTACTCAAATTAATTCCCAACAATTCATAACCGTAACTATCTACGTCACAGTTGACTCGCGCTACTGCTAGCCTCTCACAATGTGAACGGCCAAATTAAGAGCAAGCAAGATTTCTCCCTAACATACCTATCTTGATGCCAACCGAAACTCAGAAAATAAACCTAACAAAACCGTGCACATACACAATGATGCTGAATCCAACACCTGTCAGCTTATAACAGCGCTGGACAAAGCCATAGAGACTAAAGGTTTTGAATAAATCCGGTTCCCAGAATTGTATGCTTAGATATAATTTGGTACAATGATGTGAGAAAATTCTGGGTTATATTCGAGCTAGCTTGACAAAAGATGTTCACCAAGCGTGAAACATAAAGCAGAAGGAAACCAGCTATAAGTGAGCGCTACAATTCCACCTAGCCCTAATAGTAGATATTTTTATTTGTATAGTTATTAAATGCTTTTTTTAACGCTTTTTTTACTTGACACTGCCGAAATCCATAAAAATAACCATCCGATCAAAACACAATTTCCTCATTTCGGTTGCAAATTAAATTATAGTTATGCCATTGCACGAAGACGCGTGCTTTGGCGATTAAATAAAGAGAAGTATGATTAAATAATCCAAAATACTTATCTTCCTTAGCGTTTATAGGTAGGTCTCTAAGTACTTGCTATAAACAATCAGCGGTAAAGCAATTTTTATTATTAAAATATATCAAATAAGATAGGTATTAGGTCCTACTCTATTTATACATTTCAACTTGTCCTCGGCCTCGATAAGTGTATAAAATTGACAATTACTTATTAATCTACTTATGACGCATTTGGGTAAAATGACAAACGTTTTTTTTTGGCTTGAAACATCTGGAACTAGTTTTAGGTGTCCATTATTATTCCTTTTAAAACACTCTATGCCACCTTTAAGCACATTTGTCTTCGAATAGACGCAGAGCCATACCAAGTAGGTACCTATCTAAAGTACAGATAATTATTGTCTCTACAAAATAGCGCTGCAGCGCTTTACAAATCCCTTAAAAATTAGTACGAACATGCTATTTGAATCGTATCTGCAATCCACAATCCTACTACCAATAAAGTCCATAAAACCACAACATAGTTGAACAAGCAAAAAATGTAATACCGTGGTCATAACAATCTGGCACACACCACTGCAGAACGAGTAAATATCCTGTAGAGTTTTATAACATCGCGTCAAGCATACAGCGGCCTCGCTGGTCGCCGCACGCGATGACCTTACAATGACGGCTTGATAACGTAACGATACTCAGTGTTGTAATCGCGTCCGAACGTCGCAGACGTCAAAATGGCAGATACCACATCTCCCACGATATGGGACGAGCTCATGAGCCCGTTAAACCTCGCGCTGATCGGGGTTATCGTGTACCTTATTTATAAGATCGTAAAGTCGAATTTCGAGTCGGAAGTGAGTGTGCCCCCACCGCCGCCGAGGCTGCCGAAGTTGAGGAAAGACTTGACAGTGGTTGAGTTGAAGAACTATGATGGCACTCAGGCTGATGGAAGAGTGTTGCTGGCTGTGAACGGAATCATTTTCGATGTAACGCTGGGGAAAAGGTTTTATGGCCCCGGTGAGTGTCTATCGCATTCGGTAGGGTTACACAACTTGTTATGAGGTGATGAATGGAGGTCATGATCGTGCGCAGTTTGTGAACTATTTTGTATTCGGTTCTATTTGGTGTTATTAATAGAATTTAGTCGTACCCGTGTAAAACAAGATGGTATATAGGTAGTTTTGTAGAAGAGGAATTGATTTCAAATATGAAATATACAAAATAATTTTAGACATTCTTTGTTTATAAACTGTTTTGTCAATTACTATATTGAATTGAACTTTATTGGTATATAATCCAATTTAGTTTTGTATGACTAGTATTTCATTACGTGATTACCTACTTAAGTCATATTTTCATTTATAGATGGACTAGGTACCTACTTACTTATCTACATTCCATAATATTTGAATTTGAACCTAATTACTTACTTAATTATAAGGATTACAATAGCTTCAAATTCTTATAATATAATGATAGGTTATAATCCTCATCATTAACTAATGTGAAAGTGAATCATTCAAATATCTGCTATGTTTATGTAATAAATTCGGCAAACAAGCGCAAGACCCGCTTATGTTAAGCAGCCTATCGATGCTCGCAATACAAAATGCATTGCTCGCATGTTTCCGACCTGGAATGGGACAAATCATGGTCCTTTACGCCGATCTTCTGAGAGAGTGATTAAGGCCCTGTGCACACCAAGTTTATAAAACACGCCGTCGTCGACGCGCATTTCTAAAACGCGCTTTTATCCTACAGAGCAGTTTGTTGTCGTTTGTATCGATACACACGCGTTAGCATCGCGTCTATATCGCTACAAACGCGCGTCGACAGCGCGTTTAAAAAACGTGGTGTGCATAGGGCCTAAGTTCTTATTAATAACCTACACGAAAAAGTGCAAGTCATAATGATTATTGAATCAATTTAAATGATAATATACACACATATATATATTATGAAGTTATATAAGCCTGTTAAACAAACAGAAAATGTTTCAAGAATGAGTTTTATTTCCTAAATAAGACACAGAACATGCTACAGGCAACATATTTGTGATCATATTATTATCATTCTATCAACCAGATACCTACGACACGGGAACGCGATGTGATAGCGGAAATGTAGAGTATAGGTAATATTTTATCATAACTCTGGGTAAAGCAGACTCTACACGACTCTACCTGGTTGTAATTGTTACTTACGTACGAGTAGGTAATCAAAAGGTTATTAATATATTTTAGGTATTACCTAAACACGATTTACGCTTGGTATCAAATCAGCAATTGCTTTTCCCGAAGGAAAAAAATATTTACAATGTAAATATCTTCCTTAAGTCTACAATTTACATCTTTATTTTCCCATATAAAAACCTAAATTATATTTTTTTTCCCTATTGATATAAAGCCGCGTATCACTTACTATCAATTTGGTACATTAAAAACAATAATAATAATAGAAGCTACTTATCGGTTACCCAATACACTCAGAATATGTCATCATGATTACTGTACAAACAAAAAAATGCTTTAAACATGTACACATAAAGTCAAATTTCAATCGTGTTACACCAACGTAGTCACTGATTTTATAAACAGAGACCTCTGTTATTTGACCTCTGTTAAAGTAGCAGCATTCGTTTGAATTATAATTGTTTTCAATTGCCCTTGTCACTGATTTATTGTTCGTTTCTAAAAAATATACGAGTATGTCATTGTTAATGTGAACATAAGAGAATATAATCATAACGATGTGAAAAATGAGCCCTTGGAAATTAAAATGAGCCATATTAAAGGGTTCCCTTTACTTAACCTTACATTGTTCCCTGAATTTACCTTGTCATCGTTTATCTTAAATGGTAAATGCGTAGGAATGATGTTCATAAAGTAGACATAGCGTTGGCTATAGAGAGTTCATGTATCGGTAGCTGACCTTAAAAACCAGCCATAAGGCAATACTATTGGCACTACTATAGTTGTCAATACTATAGTATCAATACTATTGATGACGAAAAATAGTATCTGTAGCCGGTCTAATTGTCTTGCGTAGGGCGATAGCGGTGTGACCAAGAAAACAGCAGTGGACTGTATAACTTCGGTTTATTTTCATATAGTTTTACATCACAACACAAAAGGCGCGAACCAATCTCGCGAAAAAACAAAAGACGACAGGCGGGAAAACTTCCTTTTTTATGACATTAGATTATTATTTTTTTTTTCATGCGTTCGGAAATCAAATTAAAACAAACATTAATAGCGTCGCTAACAATTCCCCACCCCAGTGCTGTAACTGCAGCACGAATCACTAACAGCTAGGCGAGCGACGCGTACAGCGGACCTTGTGAAGACCCCTGACTTAGTTCTAACTCTAACCATTCGCACACGTCCATCCTTACCAGGCATCACCTGCTCAACAACACCGCGCGGCCACATATTCCTAGGTGCGTCAGGGTCGGCGATAAAGACAAGATCGCCTGCTTTTAGCGGCAGTGCCTGGTCAGACGTCCACTTCTTTCTAGGCAGCATATCTGGTAGCACTTCTTTCACCCATCTTCTCCAGAAACAATCGGCTAGTCGCTGTGCTATACGCCACTGCTTCCTCAAGTATAAGTCAGAATCATCGAAGACGCCAAGTTGAGGCAGGTTGCTCGACGAGCCTAAAAGAAAATGATTGGGCGTGAGGGATTCTGCGCTCTCAGGGTCCACGGACACGTGTGTCAGTGGTCTTCCGTTTACCATGCTCTCTACTTCTGCCAGAAGCGTGGTCAAAGTCTCCTCTCGAGGTGCTCGCTCCTTGAGAATTACTTTAAGAGAAGTCTTCACACTTCTTATGAGCCTTTCCCACGCCCCACCCCAGTGTGGACTCACAGGTGGAATAAATGTCCACTTCGTTCCAGCGTTGAGAGCTTCGGCTTCCAAAGTACAGTGGTTAAGGGCTTGAACAGACATTAGTAGCTCAGCGTCCGCTCCCCTCAAATTCGTTCCGTTGTCGGAGTAAATATGTTGCGGCCATCCCCTTCGAGCCGCTATTCGTCTCAATGCCATTATAAGAGAATCAGAGGTAAGTCTTCTACATTTGTTTATAAACTTCAGTACCTACTGCTGATGTGGCGCGAAGTAACCGCAACCACGATGAAAATCTGGTAGGTTCAGGAACAGGTGAGTTCTTAGCTTCATAACAGTTTATCGTAGTAACGCACTCCACTTCCGAGTTACTATTTTCAAGTAGAATTATATTCTTGGGCCATGAACATTCATTGCTGTACAGAAAATGTGGACCATTAAACCATTCATTTTTCAATAATGTACAATCATAGTTTTCTCTAGTTGCTATGTCTGCTACGTTCAAGTATGTAGGTACGTATCTCCACTCGCTTGCACTTGTGAGTTCATCAATTTCACCCAGTCTATTCGCTTCATAGGTCTTGTAGGTACGCGTGTTATTCTGTATCCAATGCAACACGGTTGTAGAATCGCACCAGAAGACTCGACGTTCCGGGCTCAGCTTATGTTCCTTCGCTATAGTGTGTGCGAGTCGCGCCGCTAGTAGGGCCGCTTGTAGCTCCATGCGTGGTACTGTAACAGGTTTCAGTGGCGCTACTCTACATTTACTTGCTACAAATGCAATCTTAACTCGTCCGTTGACCATCCAACGCCAATATGCGACTGTACACGCAGCTTTAGTCGACGCGTCGCAAAATATGTGCAACTGCAAGTTGTCATAGATGGCAGTCTTCTTATCACTTGACCATGTTGTGTTGCTGACTGTACTTGTAGTTGTCGCGTTCGAACAAACCGCTGATAGATAACAGCGCGGCAGCGTGATGTCACTAATTACTTTCAGTTGATTTATCCAATCATACCATTTTGTATATACTTCATCAGGTATATAATCGTCCCAGCCAACTTGTGATCGCCATGTATCTTGAAGCATAATCTTCCCGTTGATTGTGAACGGCGACAGAAAACCATAAACATCAAAAATTGATATAATTAGTCGTAACATCTCACGTTTTGTTGGCCTTGTCTTTCCATTAATTATATCAGGTGAAATCTTCTTAAATGAGAGATCAAAACGTAATGTGTCATCAGTCGGATCCCACAGTAACCCTAATGTTCGCTCGCCTGCATATTCTTGATCGATTTTGAACCTTACAGTCGATGTTCCGAGAATATCTTTTGGCAAACTGTTCAACACAGCTTCACTGTTGCTTGTCCAGTTACATATATGAAATCCTCCTTGCTTATGTATATTAATAATATCTTTTACTATCTTTATTGCAGTTTCTTCATCAGGTAGTGAGATAATGCAGTCGTCCATATAGTGTTGATCGCAGATAGCTGTCACGGCGGCAGGCATTGTTGACTCAAACCGCATCGCATTTTTATTCTTAACATACTGCGCGACGAACGGCGAGCAGTTGGCGCCAAATATCAGTGAAGACATCGCATACGTCTTGACGGGATCAGTAGGGTTGTCCCTCCACAGGAAACGCAAGGCATTTTGATCTTCAGGTCTTATCTTGATCCTCAGAAACATGTCCCGTATGTCTCCGGTTACTGCTATCTTGTTCTCACGGAATCTCAGCATTATGCCAAGCAGCGACTTGAGTAAATCTGGTCCAGTAAGAAGAAAATCATTAAGTGACGCCCCTCTAGATCTGGCGGCAGCGTCGAAGACTAGGCGCAGCTTCTTCTTGTTAGGGTTGTCCACCCCAAAGTGAGGTAGGTACCACGTATGTTCAGTAGTGTCCGTGTTCGTTTCTTTGGCGAAGTCATTCTCCAGCAGGTGAGTAATTCGTCCTTTGTATCTTTCAGCATACTCTGTACTAATCATCATCTTTTTTCCACAGATTTCAGCCGCTTCATCGCAGTGGGATAAGAGTCAGGTAACTTACAGTGACTGTCTTTCCAAGGCAGTCCGACTTCCCACCTTCCGTCAACCAGCATAGCAGTTTCATCCAGCAGCGACTGAGCACGTACATCATCAGGGTTCTGACGTGGACTTGAAGATATTCCGATGGAGTCCAGAGAAAATGAGCGACGAACCTCCTCCTGTATATCGAAAAGCAAGCGATCATTGTCCATGTCCTTTAACTGTTGATCAACATGTTCAGAAATAAACAAAGAAGTTTCACAAGAATGTTCGGAGGTCACCGGGATCCTTCCATGGACACACCAGCCCAACGGAGTTAAAGTAGCACATGGTTCATTGGGCTTTCCTGTTTTTACTTCAAGTGGTACAATTAAATTATAATTGTCCTGACCAATAAGCAATTGTGGCCTAGATAGGCCCTGATAAAACTTATTTTTAATTTTTAATAAGTGACTATAGTTCCTACAATCTATGGTAGGTATGTGCTGAGCAGGTATATGCAATCCTTTCACACTGTTCAAACGGCATTCAAACTTTCTACCATCCTGATTTGAAATACTTAAATTTAAGATTTCAGTCTGACACTCAATCTCACTACCTTGCCATGCCCCACTCACACGCATCACATGTGGGCGCCCCTGCACCCCTAGTTCTCTAACTAGCTCCTCACTAATGAGTGAAACAGTAGAACCATCATCTAGTAAAGCAGTTGAGGTAATAACCCCCTTAGGTCCATGTATGTTTACATTTACAACTTTTAACAAAACATTACATGAATTTAAATTAATATGTGACACAGTTTCATTATGGGTCTCAGATTGCACCGGTACATCAACACTATTCATATTATTATTTTGCACTGAATTATTATTTTTATTAAATGGGTAATGTAGTAGAGGATGATGGGGCAATCCGCACCCATCATTGTTACAATTATCTGCCTTACACTCTTCTTTGTTATGTGTACACTCTAAGCACTTAAAACAATATCTATTCTCTTTAACAAATCTCCAGCGTGTTTTACGCAAGGCTTTTTTATATTGTTTACATTGTACCAGACTATGTTCAGATAAATTACAGAATTTACACTTGTTATCATCACTAATTTGTAAAAAAACATTTTGAGATTTATTAATGTTATCACTATTAGGTTTACGCTTGTTAGTCATAGTATCAGTCTTTATATTAATTAAGTGAGCACTGGATGTTGATATTTTCAAAGCTTCTTCATAAAGGAAGTTGGCAAGAATTTCTAATCTGGACTTGTTACCTGAGAGCAGCTGATGACTGTAGTCCACCCACTTGGCGATGAGCACCGTTGGCAGCTTGGCTAATATAGTGTTGCACATGGTAATACCTTGCAAGTATTCTTCACGCTTGAGTGCTCGCACAGCAGCCACATAGTTTTGAACTTTTATAGAAAATGGAATAATGTGTTTGTGGTAATCTAATGCCAAGGGATGTAATCTGCTTATTTCTGACATCACACTGTGTAAAATAACATCTGGATTTCCAAACTGCAGTTCTATGTTGACATTACTATACTTGGTGAAGTAGCACTTATAAGGAGTGAACTCACAGCGTCCTTGGCGGCACCACGGAGACACTTTCGTAGCCGCCACAGGTTCTCCTTTGAAGTGAATCTGCATACTTGTGTGGACTCCTCATATGCTTGCTTGAATTGAAGCCACTCCATTGCATCACCAGAGAAAGTAGGTAGATCTTTCGGTGTACTCATTCTGCTTAATAGGGTAGCCAGGTGAACAGGATTGGTGACTGTCTTGTTCAGAATGTCCTGTCTCGCTCCATACTCATGTGGTGTTGAATTGTGCAGCTCGTTCTGTTTGACACCGTAGTCGTGGACAGCTTGGGCTGGGTTGTACAATATGTCCTGTTTGTTGCTCTTAGCGTGGACACACTGTTGTTCCCGCTGACTATGCTCCATCCACCTATCAATATCTGAGCCAGTAGAACGCTTTTCCGTATGTTCAGACTTGTTGTATTCATCTTGTAAGTCTGCAAGTTCTGCGGCCAATCTTTTATCAATGAGACTCATTTGTATGTGAGCCTTGGCCTCCGCCGCTTCCAGTTCCAGTTTCTTCTGACGAGCCAACAGAGAAGAAGATGTGGACTTCCTGGAGTTATGTGTGTGTTGTGATGTAACATCGGTTGGTTTCGGTTGACCTGTCGCAGTAGGCCTTATTTCAGCAGGCTCTATTTCTGTAGGTCTAGTCTCGGTCAGGTTTCTTTGTTCGCCCTGCTCAATTCTCTTAGTTGTGCTTCGTGTATTCACCATTGTAGGCGGTGGCGTACGAATCATTCAGGATCCGGCTCGAAGGACCAGCGTTTGTAGCCGGTCTAATTGTCTTGCGTAGGGCGATAGCGGTGTGACCAAGAAAACAGCAGTGGACTGTATAACTTCGGTTTATTTTCATATAGTTTTACATCACAACACAAAAGGCGCGAACCAATCTCGCGAAAAAACAAAAGACGACAGGCGGGAAAACTTCCTTTTTTATGACATTAGATTATTATTATTTTTTTCATGCGTTCGGAAATCAAATTAAAACAAACATTAATAGCGTCGCTAACAGTATCGATACTATCAAGTAGTAATATTATAGATGATGAGCAATAGTATCGATACTATCAAGTAGGTACTAAATTCTGAATAGATCTATCGACGACACTATTGAAAGTATGAGTCAATAGTATCGATACTATTGCTCGTCATCAACGATATTGAAACTATCGCTGGTCTATCGATATTGTGACTAGTTTTCAAGGTCACTATAATATTGGCGACCTATCTCCGTGACAATTAAAATTATTTCGCATCGCTTTTGTTGGACATGGTACATAGATCATGTTATTGTTGGCCTTTCACCCATGCTGCAAAAATTTGTCCTTTTACCGGACAAATCCGAAACAAAAGCGTTCACTGTAATCAAAGTTTACCAACATTCGAGTTTGAACGTGCTATTAGTATTCCTACCCGGTACGAGGCATATTATTTTCTGGCCACAACGGCGAAATAGTTTCCCGTAATCTGCTTCAAACAATACACTCGTACGAAATCTGTTGAAGTTTCACGAATAAATAAGGATGCTAGTTGCTTTGGATTTTCAATCTTTTTATTTCTTTTGTACTTTGTAAAGGTCATCTTATTTTGTTGCTATAACTGTATTTCTAGGTCAGGTCAGGAATTTTCACCTGAAGCATAAATGAAATAGGTATGAACTATTAGGGCGACCGTCTTTGTGCTTTGAAGCGAGCCCGCCCGCTTAAACCAATAGGATCGCTTCATTTACTGTCAACTGGGGCTAATTCGGGTGAAGCTTAGGAAATGAAGCGTTCTTATTGGTAGACGCGTAGACGGTCACCCTTAGTATGAGTATTCCTAGTACTGCTAAGCTTTAAGCTTAGTTGCAGAAGCTAACGGGATTACTAGCGATGCGAAAATCTAACATTGCTAGTAATCGCTTTGAAAACAAAATATCGCATTTTTTTAACTCAAATTGTTTTTTCAGGGGGCCCTTATTCAGCGTTCGCCGGTAAAGATGCGACTCGCGGCCTCGCCACAGGACAAGTGGCAGCCTCCGACAAAGAGTACGATGACGTCAGTGATCTTTCCCCAGATGAAGTAGCGTCTGCCAAAGAATGGGAGGAACAGTTCAAAGGTCCGCATTTATAATAAATGAATAAATATCGCTAGACTGACACACCAACTGTACGGTCCCAAACTAAGCAAAGCTTGTACTATGTGTACCGTACAATGGACTGGGGGTGATCCCAGTGACACCCAGAAATGGGCAAATTACGAAAAAGCCATTTCCAAAATTTGGCCGAGCGGACTACGCTTGAACCACTGCGCCTAGCGGTCGGTTATGTAGTAACGATTGTAATGGTGGCGCCACTGTACATTGTTTAGGAGATTTGCCTTTTTTTATGGTTCTAGTCCAGCCACACCCTCCCATTACTGTTACTCCTGTAACCCAGGATAGAGAATGGTGTCTAGTGATGAGGCTGCAGTTATTGGCAGATAACATTTGGCGTTAAGGATATTTCGCATTTTTGAAATAGGATATTATGCGCCGCAACCGCTTGCTGCTTATAATGCTTTGCGTGCTCATATGGATAAACAGTAATAATTCATTATGATTTTGTTGTGTCTTCATATAAATCAGCTGATTTGTGGTCAGATGCTTTTAGTCAGATTACTTATATGATAATACAATGATCATTATATAAGTCATGTGACGGTACATTGTGTTTAGAATAATTATTTATCCAGGTTATAGTTTACAACCGAATCTCATATTTTGTATCGCTACTACCTTTTAAATATGCACCATGATCAATATTGAAATTATTATTTCTTTTAAATTAGCTCATTAGAAGGTTCTAATCTTTTTTGACATATTCTGTTGAAATAAATTTAAGAATATTAGATAAATTGATACAATTATTCGCTAAAACTACTCGGTTATGACGTGATACTAATAAGAACTGTTTTCTTAACCTTAAATAAGTTTATTTATTTTTGCCAATTTGAAAGTTATTTAAACTTGCAATTTTAAAAATAGTGATAATGATGATTTCAAGAACAGGCATAACATTTTTTAATTTCCATTTCAGAAAAATATGACGTCGTGGGCCGTCTCCTGAAGCCAGGAGAGACTCCTACCAAATACAGTGACGATGAGACTGAAGAGAAGAAGACGCAATAGATCAAACTAGAAGAACCAGTAGACGAAACCAAACTTTAAGGCTAAGTTCACTAAGCGACAAACATGATATCTCATGCTGCGGATAATTGTAGTTATGTGGTCGTCGGTCATTGATATCGGGCCGATATTGTTATCATCCAATGTGAAATTGTCTGAAAAAACCTTTGAAAAAACACAGTACATTGGTCACATAGTTACATAAGCCAACAGCGAATATTTTTGTCGCTTAGTGAGTACGTCAATATAATGTGTTGAAACGTGATACAGTGGTACCGGGCGCCTAGGTTAAAATATGTAAAAACGTTAATAAAATATTTTTGTAACGTTCGCTACTTTTTTACTATAGATGAAGTTTGCTTACCCTCAGTCAAGCGGCCTCTACAAATAATAACGTTTTACGCAATATTTTATTTTGCACTGTGTGATTTGGAACGAAATATTGTTTGCTCGTGTTTTCATTTATTTTCATAATATTTCGGTACCTATCTATTTACTTTGTGAGCTGTTGAAAGTAAGTTTGCACAGCCATTCGACTTTATAAAAATGTTCACTAATATTTGAACAAGGTACTGAAATTGTGAATAGTTTATTATTTACCTAATTGTGTTTGATAAATATACATAAGAACCTAGCTATTTTAGGTGATTTACAATTTGCGGTCTAGGATGATTAAATTATAAGAAAATAACGACTATTTTCATAATAGCTATAAAAATAGTTTGTATTCGAAACCAATAAAGGTAGATACGCATCAATATATCTGTACACAAATGTGCGTACCGACAAGTCTGCTGAAACTCAAACGAGCAGTATTTTTATTTTTTTTGGGCGTGAGGCGTTACTTAAATGATTTGCTGAATATAGCGAAACGGCATGGGGATATTGTTAGAACAAAGACATCCCTTGCCATCAGGTGTCGTAGTCGACACTCCTTATAGAAAACAATCTCAGCAACTTTCTTATACGCTATCATTATGGCATTTCCCTTTTATCGCGTAGAATAGGGGTAATCCCGTCAAAAGGGTCCGCCTGACAATCTGATCCGTTTTTAATGTCACATTCTTTTTTAATGGGACTGTCTTTGTAATGGATACTTACGAAGACCTTACACGGAACTAACCAGAGCACTCAATAAATCAATATGACCTCAGCCTGGGTAATGTCGTGTCATGATTACTTATCGTAAAATCACTTCGGGAAATGCAATCTTCTTCTAAAACTTTTTATATCTAGTCTTTGTTGCTTACAGACCCTCGATTATTTGGTATTTGTAGCCGAAAATAGTCACAATCGGTGCTTGGTTAGTGGCCCAAGATTGAGACCTATCCAGGAATTATTATGTTATTTTATTTTGATTTATTATCGTGATTTAATAAGTTCCGGTACCAACTTCACCGTAATTATATCTCAATAAAAACTTCCATGACCGAAATTGAATGACGTGGCATTAAAGTCATATTTCCTCAAGTTTTAATGGCTCCACCAGCTCGATGGTTAGTTTTCGTAAAAGCTGTATTGTGCGGAGTTGACGCTGAAAGTATTATGTGTGGACCTGCACGGACCACTATGTGATTTAGGCATGTACCACGATATTATCGACATAAATGTCGATAGCGAAAACTCGTAAACGAGTAGTCGATGCCTATGCATCAAGAAATCAATATTATTCTATTCATTGACACATTCTTTTGTTTTAGATTACATGTGGGTAATAAAGTATAATAAAACACATACTTAGGCGTGGGTAAGTACGTAAGCATTATAATTGCCGTCATCTAGTCCCTAAACTTTGTGCTCGATTATAATAGATGTTGAGATATCGATGCATTGTAGAACGTTGATCATCCCTACGCGCTACTCGGAACGTATTTCATTGTTGAAAACTTTAATCGGAACAACGGGAACATTTAAATCGAGTGAAACTGTATTTTAAGTTTGTCGAATGCAATTCATTGTATTGACTTTCATTACGTGAGCGAATTTATTGATCATGTCCATCCATTAAAATTTCAAATGAGTTAATAATTAATAGGCATAAAAGGTCAGATGTTGCTATTTTGTATTTTGTAGGGGTGTCAATATTGATGTTGTACCATATCGACGGGGTCCGTATTGCCATTTTACAACGATGCTAATTCCATACACACACCAAATCTCACTAAAATAAATGCATTGCCAGCAATATTTTTTGTCGACTCCAAATTACATCACTAATAAATAAATAATAATAAATTGTTTGACTATCAACCCATTTGACCGAATAAAAGTTAGACATTTTTAGTATATGCAGGTAAATTGAAATGATTTCCCAGTCTCCTGGTTATCAGTCCAGCTCGTGCCTTTGAAGCTAGTAAGTGCCTCCCAGGGAAACATGCTCCACTTTTGACTACACCTCGTCAACCGGTCAAGTAACGGCCTATTCATAAATGCTTTCTAAAGAAAAAGTGTTATACTTTACTATACGCAAGGAACAATGGGTAGATATGAGATACCTACCAGTAAATGACACTAGAATGTTTTCGGCGGTGAAAATTAAGAAGTATTTTTTCGTAATTTGCCTAAACTGGGATTTAGAGAGCGCCTAATACTAGTATAATTATTTCTGCCAAAACATAGGCTGTCAGAAATTTCAAAATATATCTATAGGTATATTCCTGGATCATGTGAAGTGTTTTTGAATTTCTGAATTTTTTTAGATTATCAGCAAATTAATCGGTATTCTTCTCAGAAACAAGTCAGTTATTACCACTACGTGTGCAGTACATAGGTACACCGGCCAGCGGGCAGGCACGAGGCAATTTCCTAGCCATATCCGGGCTGCACCATCGCCGCACGACAAAAGGAACTAATCTCTGGAAGGAACTCTATTTGACGCTTCATTTCATTCGGGTTGTATTTCATGTCTTACCTCGTGAGGATAGCGATCTTGGTGTAATGTAGCTACTGTCTACATTCTTGTCTAAAGGCAACTAGAACCCATTTTTTCTATAACAGAATCAGCATACAAGCTTAAGAGCCGCCTGATGTTAAGGCGTTGCCGTAGTTAATAGATGCTCACTATGACTAAAGACATTGCTCATGGTGCCTAACTGAAGGGGTATGGGTCAGAATGAGGGGGGTTGAAATTTCGGTTCTCACCGTACGAAAGGCAGCTAGTTTACGCGCATCTTCTGTGAGGAGTGTATTGCCCAGTGTTATTTACATATCGATACATTTAGTCCGAATGTTACCTGGGGTGCTACTCTTAGCAACGATAATCGATATATTGTGACATTTGTAGTGTCGAAACCTTCCCCAAATATCCATCTTTTGTACCGTCGTATATCGTTTGAACGAACGATACAAAATTATCGTTCGTTCAGACGATATATGACGGCAATAAATATTGAATTTAGAGTAGAATTCGACACTACAAATGTCACGATATATCGATTATCGTTGCTAAGAGTAGCACCCCTGGTGCTAGATGCTTAAGAGATTTAAATAAATCAACAAATATCGCCAGACTGACACACCAACTGTATGGTCCCAAACTAAGCAACGCTTGTGCTATGGGTACCGTACAATGGACTGGGGCGATCCCAGTGACACCCAGACCAAGGCAAATTACGAAAAGGCTTTTACCGCAATTTGCCCCGGCAGGAATTGAACCCGCAACCACCATGTGCAGTGAGCCGAACCTATTAAAATTGTCTAACTATGATATGAAATGAAACTTAATTAAATTAACATAACACTTAGTGCCAGCTTTTAATTACCATATAAATAAAGTAAACAGGAACATTCATTATCCACCCACCCGCATTAAAACCTCGACGAAATTTGTTTAGGCCCGACCTAAATCAACATAAGTTCCAATATGTCATAATTGTCTCCTCTCAAATGATGTTACGGGGAAACATCACTTCAAACTTGACAGGCCTAATTGTACCGAAAAAAAATGCTCTTCCAATTTCGTTGACGTGTACAAAAAATGTGGATCCAATTTGCTGAGGCTGACATATTTGTATCCGTTTTTATTGATGTCTGCAATGAACCAAGTATTGACCTACATTTGTGAGCTCTCCGGTTGTTTTCACGCAATTTTGAACACGCAATGATAGCATTAGAGGCATTTGTTTTGAACTGACAAAGTAAATTTTACCTGTTGGGTACTGTTATTTGAAAATCGCGCGCGAGATGGGTTTGCGTCTGTAACCATTATTTTTGCTTAGTTCTTTTCTTCCACTTACAATGAGAAAATCTCAGTTAGGGGCTATGAATATTATTTGTGAGTCAAGGGTGAGATTTTGTATTCGCCAAAGTGAGCGTAAAAGGGAGGATATATGTACAAATTCAATTCGTAGTTTAAGGCCTAAAAATAAATATCCTGGATCTTTCTATGATCATAATACTGTCTCACGTGCAAAGGAAGTTTAAAAATAATGCTTCTAATAGATATTATGACCAATGTTGATTGTTTTATATTAAACATTATATTTGATTAACTCTTTTTAAAACATAAAATTTAATATATTTTTTAACAAAAATATTAGAGAAATCGTTCTTAAAGCTTGCTAAAATGAACTAACGTGATTATTTGTTAGGTATCGAGTACTATGTACGATTTCGTTAAACGTCTGCTGTACTAGGTGAAACAAAAAGGGTATACTATTTTTTACAAAACTTAACTTTGTAATTCTAAAACTATCAGCTTTGGAGGAAACTTGAAAAACAAAAGGTGTTATAGGGATACAACTGTTGACATATTTCACAAGTCTATAAAACCTTTAGTACTTCAACTGTCCCACAAAGCCCATAGTTTTAGATTTACAATATAAAGTTGCAAAAAAATTTGTATACCCTTTTTGTTTCACCTTGTATATTTGTTGATTTTTAAGCTATTAAAATAAATCGGTTGTTTATCGTAAGACATACCTTGTATAGTAATGCGATAAAAATGAACCATCCTGCCTATTAGTTATCGACTAAACTCTTTCATTTGGAGAAGTTCTGTCATTTCTTAGACCAAAATTTAAATTCCTCACAAACAGGTACGTACTCATTATAACACCACACTCCAAAGTTCGCGGACTTGGCAATATATTCTTATAATAGAGTAAACAACAAACGGCCGTAACTCTTCATTGTGCTCGGAACTTCGGGAACTGACTGACGCAATATCACAACTTCCTGATTGGTAGATAGCATTGTTCCAGCTCCTCATGTTTTGTGTACAGATAAGGACTTTTTGTTTTCTATTGAAATTGAATGGAACGCAAGTTTTTAGGGAAGTTTGTTTTATCTAGATGATGCTATATTTTAGTGAGTCGTAAAGCTATAATGATCTGAGTAGTACAAAGTGTTTAATATTTTTATTAGTTGGTTAAAAATATTGACATGACGTTTTGTAACCCCATTATCGTCACAAACACTTAATAGGAACCTTCCACTTGTTTCAGTAGCTTTTTACAAACACAATTAATGTTGTGAAATACTAGCACGGTACTATAGGATATACTCATTATGGTCTAATCATGTGCCAGCATCATAAGCGTTACAGCAAGTCTCCGTGAAATGACGACCGCTTGGCGCAGTGGTTCGAGCGTAGGCCGCTCGGCTGGCTACATCGGGTGGTTGTGGGTTCGATTCCCTTCAGGGTAAATTTCGGAAATGGCCACTTCGTAATTTTCCCTGGTCTGGGTGTCACTGGGATCACCCCCAGTCCATTGTACGGTACCCACAGTACAAGCGTTGCTTAGTTTGGGACCATACAGTTGATGTGTTCGTCTGGCGATATTTATTTATTTAATGAACGAACTACTTAATACTCAGCGTTTTGGATTAATTCGAGTTTAGTGCCGTAACTTCCAGCAGAAGATATCTGTACCAAGGTATAAAGGTACAACTGGCCGGCCAGAGGGAAGGTTGTAACTGTGAATTATAAAAAGACACACCCAACCGCACATCCTTTGTTATGTGTGACGAATGAGCCCCTCTAACGATGTGGGTAGGTCGTTATTCGCGAAATAATACTAAATAATGGCACATTTTTATCTTTCCACTTGTTTGCCAGGCGCTGAACTAACGCAATTTTTCTTTCGTTTATTAAATACTTTGTTTATTTATGAAGGCTGCTCTATTACTTTAAGGGTGACCGTCCACTTGGCTGAGCTTTTAAGCAGGCCCGCCCGCTTCGCCAAATAGGATCCGCTCGATTTAGCTCAAGTTGACACGAAATTAAGCGGTCCTATTGGCGGAAGCATGCGGGCCGCTCCAAAGCACAGACAAGTAGACGGGTACCTTAAACCATAGTTGAAAGAAAACAGATTACAGATCAAAACGAGATGAGTCGGGTCGAAAAGCGGCTTATTCTCACCATTTTCCCATCACATTCGACACTTAAAGGAAATAAAAACCGGATAAGTGCACGTCGGGCCATGCATAACGAAGGTTCCGTACCCATTTCAATAGCGAACATTTATCGTATCTAAAGGCAAAGTAGTGAAATACAAGAAACAAAGTAGTATTTGCGGTTAAGTTTTGACTCACAGTATTGATTTATTCAGAAAAGACGGGGAATCGACTTAGCATTAACTTGGTCGACTGTACTTTGTGATTTAGTAAACCTATTACTCTTTTTATAACCATTACTTCCTTTTGATTCTCGTTGGCAGTGGTATAAATTGAAATTATGGTGGTCTATGATCCAGTTTATCTCATGAATATTACACAGTCTGGATACGAGAGTTGGAACCAATCACGGAAAAGAACCGGCCAAGCGCGTGTGGACTCACCCATGAAATTAGGGTCATCTGCGGCCGGAATGGACAAAATTATTCAGGCTGTGCTTAATAATGAGCCTACGTAACCCTAAAAAGGTTGATTGGGCTGGATGAAAAGGTTTGATAAGGTATAGAATCGCTGTAATCGAGTTAACTGCAGTTACGATTATTTTGGATGGTATTCAGGATTATAGGTTTTCTTCGGTAGATAGGTATTCAAGGAGATGACTCAATTCCTAATGTGACTTCAATTAGGTGAATAGATAGACCGAACAAAAACCATTATCGATTGACGCTACCTTTTTGCCGCACTAGCGTAGATTATATTTTCTGGGTATTATGTTTCGGCCCCATAGAGAAAGATTGGAAACACAAGGCATTTCATCAATCTGACTTTGGTCTTCTTGGTAATTCTCCTGTCCTTCCAAATCTTTCCCAGCCGTTCTACTGCAGATCTGGTGATGGCGCACCGTCGTCTGACCTCGTCGCCACATCCTCCAGTGCTTGATATAGTAGAGCCGAGGTAAATGTAGTTCCGTACCACTTCGCAGTTAGCTATTTTGTGTACGTTGGTTCCACTTTGTTCAGCTCGGTCTACTATCATCATCTTCGTCTTGTCTCGGTTGATAGCAAGTCCGAATTGGAGGCTGGTACTTTCTAGACGGGTCAGAAGATGTTCCATGTCTTCTCTTGTCTGTGCGAGAAGGGTAGTGTCGTCAGCGTATCTGAGGTTATTTATCACGCGTCCCCCAACTGATATTCCTCTATCACAGTCTTCTAAGACAATACGCATAATGTATTCTGTGTAGGTGTTGAAGAGTAATGGCGATAAAATGCATCCTACGGATACGGAACGGATATTATACATTATTTCCCCCTCCGGACCGCGCGAGCGTATAGACGTGTCCACTCGTTTTTATTTTAAAATAATATATTGAACAAAACAAGTTAGTGGTGTTTACAAGACGAGCGTAAGAAGAGGACAGCAAGTGCTGCAACACATATATCTACCCCAGCGGTTAGCGCCTACGCCTCGAGCCGATAACTGCATTCCTCAACGCTTGCCGTAATCTATAAGCGACAGCGTTTTTACCATGTCGCTCATTAGATCGCCAGCTAAGTCTCCGATAGGCAACCGTTCCGTGGCATATGGATCAGATTCATCGATAAACCTTATAGGGAAGCAAGACCAACAAGAGGCCAATATCAGCAAAAGAGCTAAACGTAAATTGGGAGGATTAGCAGAAGATAGCCATTCCGCCATGGATGCGCTGAAAACCATGCTCCATGACCTCAAGGCAGCTCAGGATGCTAAGTTTGATTCTATCCAAACAGCTATGTGTGCAATACAAGAGCAAAACAGTGAAATAAAAAAATCTATGGAACTCATGTCTTATAAGTATGATGAGATCTTAGAGAATATGAATAAGTTGCAACAAGAAAACATTTGTTACAAAAACCGAATAAAAGCCTTGGAGGCAAAAGTGGAGCAAATTGATATAAATAGCAGAGCCACTGCAGTGGAACTAAAAAATCTACCAAAAGTTGAATCTGAGAGCAAGCAGAATCTATATGAAGTCACGAAGAATATCTGTTCAGCTATAAGTCTGCCCATACAAGACTCTGATATACGTGATGTGTACAGGGTGAAAATCAGGGATAGAATGAACAGTCCCGTGGTAGTCGTATTTAATTCTAGTCGCCATAAAGAAGTGTTCATAAAAGCTGCAAGAACCTATAATAACAACAAGGAATTTAGTGAAAGACTAAACACTAAGATACTAAACTATAAAGGACCTGCTACGCCGATCTATGTATCTGAACATCTAACCCACAGTGCAAGAAGACTGCATTTCCTTGCAAGAGAATTCGCAAAGAATAACAAATTTGAAGCTTGCTGGACATCTTATGGAAAGATCTACCTGAGACGCAGTACCAATGACCCACGTCAGCGCATTGAAAGTGAGGAAGATCTGGAAAAGCTGAAGAGATCCCAGTGACTAGAACAATTCTTATTATTTTTACTTGTATCTGTTAACTTTGATTTAGAGCCTGTGCATGCTAACAATTTACCTAAACTCAATTTGCATGATTGTTTACATGAATCTCCTTTCTTTTTTTGTTTTTATTTCTTCGCATCTCAAATATTACACACAATTAATCACAGATTAATCTCTTACATGTACTCCACATTTCACACACTCACAACTTTTTTACACAAAAACACACCCTACATTTGGTTTGCGTATATCAAATCATATTTACATTATACGGCTTATGGTACAAATACCGGAGCGCCTACAACTTGCACCACTGATAATCCGATTGCTACGTATGGATCTTGGGCACATAAAGCTACCCTCAATTACCGCACTAAAATGTTCATCTTATATTTTAAATCGTTAACTTACCCGATTGATGATTACTCAACCAAAATTCAATGAGTTAAATGAAATACAAAATGAAATTGACTCCTTTACTATAGCAGAAGCTACAATTTGTGATATCGAGAATTGTAGATCGCCTTTGTCAGAACCAGGGTATCGCACTTGTATTAAGATTCTACAACAGAACATTAGAAGTTTAAAACGAAATATTATTGGATTTTTACCAATGCTTATCAGAACAAATGTGAATTGGGACTGTATAGTATTGACTGAATGTTGGCTGCCATCTAATCATAGTTTACCTGTTATTAATGGTTATCGTTCATTTAGTACCACCAATAACCTGACACAAAATGAAGGTGTTGTAGTTTATTATAGGGATAACCTGCTCCTAACGGTTGCAGAATTGAATTTGTCGGAATCAAATGCCTTAATTATAAAATTTAACTCTAATTTGGTAGCTTTTGCCATATATCGGCCCCCTGGCTATAAAAATACTACTAATTTTATCCAGTCGCTTGACTGCATGTTACAGCAGTATTCTACCGTGCAAAACATTATTATTTTAGGTGATATCAATATAGATATTGCTCAGACTAGCACGGATTCTAGTCTTCCCATGTATCTAGATATGTTAGCTTTTCACGGAATTTTACCTGCCCATACCATTCCTACCCATGGGAGAACGTGCCTTGATCATGTGCTACTAAAGACCAAACTAAGAGCGCGTTGTTTGATACTTCAAACTTCAGTAACAGATCACGACAGTGTAGCACTTTACATTTCGACAAAAAATACATTTAAGCCCCCTACATTTACTCACCGTTTAGATAAAAATGGCCTGAACAATGATATCAATAATATGGACTTCAACACAATTTTAAATATGACAGATGCCAACCTAGCTACAAATACTTTTATTTCTAGTTTGCGTGATGCTATAATTCGTAATACCCACTCAGTCAAAGGGTCTAGACGTAATAAATTACTAAAACCATGGATTACACCGGGTGTTCTTAAGTGCCTTAGAAATAGAGATAATTTATATAAAAAACTTAAAAAAGATGCAAATAATGATATACTAAAAACTACTTATAAGAGGTATCGGAATTATTGTTCGTCAATATTGAAGAAACTTAAAGAAGATTACCACAAACTTCAATTACAGGTCTCAAAAAAAAACCCAAAAAAAATGTGGAAAACAATTAGAGAAATATCATCAACTGTAAAACCCAAAGATAATGCATACGAATTAATAGGTTCCAGTGACCCACTTAATGCAGTGAACAAGGTAAACAGCTTCTTTGGCAACATCGGCAAAACTCTTGCTGATAAAATAAAAGCTGTTGTCGGAAATACCCCGGCCAAGATAGTGCGGTCTTGTTGTTTTTCATTTGTGCTTTTACCGACTGACTGTGGGGAGGTAAAGGGTCTAATACGGGATCTCAAAAGTGACTGTGCGACTGGTTTGGACCTAATTTCAGCCGACATTATGAAAATCCATATAGATATTTTAACACCTCCAATAACTCACATCTGTAACCTGGCGCTTATGAGTGGGGTCTTTCCAAAAGCATTGAAAAAGGCTAGAATAACTCCTATCTTTAAGACCGGTAGCAGGGACTGTGTCAACAATTATAGACCAATCTCTATTCTACCGACTTTATCCAAAATTCTTGAGCGCATTATAAATAAAAGATTGGTAAATTATCTAGACAAACATAACCTACTATCGAAAAACCAATTCGGTTTCAGACCTAAAAAATCTACAGATAACGCAGTACATGAACTAACCGACTATATCATAGATAATAATGGGAAACAAAAACAGAAAACTCTAGGTTTATTCCTAGATTTAGCGAAAGCATTTGACACAGTCTCTGTTCCAATCTTACTAAGCAAATTAGAAAGTCTAGGAATCAGGGGGGTACAGCTCAAGCTTTTCGCAAGTTACCTAGAGGAACGCACGCAGTGTGTAAGGATTCAACACCATGTTAGTGAAGAGATTCCAATCAATCTAGGTGTGCCGCAGGGAAGCGTACTCGGTCCGACCCTTTTTCTAGCTTACATTAATGACCTGTGTCTACTAGATCTTCCGAATGCTAAGATAATAGCATTTGCGGATGACACAGTTGTGCTTTTTCGTGGCAATACCTGGTCAGAAACATTCCTAAATGCACAATCAGGATTTAATGCCATTTACCAATGGCTAAGTAATAACATCCTAACGCTAAATGTTACTAAAACTAAAATCATGACATTCTCACAAAGAGGCACAAATGAAATTGACCCATCACTTATAATAAAATCCCATTGCTGTGGTAATCCTAATAGCCTTAATTGTAATTGCCCTCGGCTGCAGAATGTCACAAACCTTAAATATCTAGGAGTTTTAATTGATAGCAAATTGAATTTCCAGGACCACATAAACTTACTGTCCACAAGGGTCCGTAAACTCATATACGTATTTAAGGCACTACGTCAGGTTGCGGATAGAGACCTTACAAAATCAGTCTACTACGCCCTATGCCAGTCCATACTAACATATTGTATTACCTCTTGGGGAGGAGCAGCAAAAACGCATCTCCTAAAGATAGAAAGAGCACAAAGAGCAATCCTAAAAGTCAGTCTGTCCTTACCATTTTATCACCCCACAACGGACCTCTATCAAAAAAGTGATGTACTCACTGTACGCCAGCTTTTTGTACTACACACAGTACTTAAACAGCATTGTATTTTAACATATGAACCAAATAAATTTACTTGTACACGTAGAAAATACAGGGTCTGTGAATCCGCAGCCTTTAATGCAACTTCCCGTAGATTCTTTTGTTTTCAGGGCTGTAGCTTATATAATAAATTAAATAAGTTATTGTCCATATATCCCCTAACTAAAACTAAATGCAAAGCCGTCGTAACAGAGTGGTTAAAGAGGCAAGACTATGCAGCAACGGAAAACCTTCTTCTAACATTGAAATAATGAATACCAAAATTACTGTAATATTTTTTGTGTTTTTTTTTTTTTTTTTTTTTTTTTGTTTTTTTTTTTTTTTTTTTTTTTTTTTTTTTTGTACAGACCTAGATTATCTAATAATTATTTGCAAACGCTCACATACCTACTTATACAGCTAAAACATCCCACACTACACCACACATACACCACACCAACACTCCACATATCCATAAGCACAAAATACACGCATGTACGAATGCTCCTAACTAAACCTAAGTAAACTGTACTAGCCATAAGATCATAGTGTAAGTATTAAGGAGGGTGGGGATCTGGTGATCTGTAACACAGGCATTTATGCCTACTTCAGACACCAGCTCCTTACAAAATTGTTTAACTTCTATTATGGTTACAATGTATCACTCTTGGTTTTTTGTAAGGAGTAATAAATCAATTTTTATTTATTTATTTATTATACAATAATATCTGGTGTCAATTATTATTTTGAGTGAGCTACAGTCGCCGGCCGGCTGCGCTATTCTGGAAATAATTCCAGCATAATCTGAGCTCTCTTTATTAGTGGCTCCCTAGATAAAGAGCGCTCAGCGTATATTATTTTTTCGAAAGAAATCTAAAAGAAAGTATACACAGTGGAAAGAAGACCAAGTTTGGAACAATCACAGTACAAGGTACGTCAACATGTTTCCTCTCCAAAGGATAAGAGTGTCACATCTTGTTTTCTTGAGTAAGCGAATAATCCCGGAACCATAATTCCGGGACATTTGTCGCTACGATTCCCTAATGAATACGCAACGGAGCCGCCATCTCTCGGAGCGAGGCAACCCTATCTTGATTGAGAAGGATTACGTACGCCATTACGTAGAATAGGTCACTTTCCCGTAGAAAAATTGTTAGGATTAATATTTTCTTTGTCCTCCTTTGTGGATGGTAACGTTTGTTTTAGGATTAATGTCCCTTTTGTCTGACATAAGTATGTTGAGCTTTTGTCATGTTAGAAGTTTCAGCTAGACGTGGAAATATTTGAACGGATTTTGTTTATCCAAAACAAATTCCTTGTCCAGGGTAGAACCACGCTCTCACAAAAGATTGACGTAAAGTAGTATTACAGTTGCGTTTAGTCCGATGAGTCGGATCGTCTCAGAGCCCAACTAAATAAAGTTAAGGTGAAGGCGCCTATCTAGCCCGCGAAATTCAAAATTTTTGAGTATTTTTATAGTTTACCCAAAATCTGAAAACATTTTAGACAACATTTTGTGATTTGCGACACACACAGTGCGTTTATTAATACATTTATTTTACTCTAAATATTATCACGGTGGATATGATACTAGTAAATCACTAAATATACAAAAATTGCCAGTTTTTCGGGTTATCTGTCGTTCTTAAAATGTTTTAGAGTAAGTTGGATATATTAATTAATGCATTGAATGCGGTCTTTGTCGCCAATTACAAAATGTTGTCTTAAATGTTTTCAGATTTTGGATAAACTATAAACATGCTCGAAAATTTTGAATTTCGCGGGCTAGATGGGCGCTTTAGCCTTAATCCAAAAAATCCGTTTAACCTAGTTCGCAATTCTGTCGCTTTAGACTGTAAAAACGGGGTCGTTACACGAAACGGACACGTAACGACAACGAGGCGACATTTGTTAGGAGCATAGACCCGTCGCTCGTGTGGGCAGTAAAAAGCCAAGCTCGTCACGCCTCACGCACCAAACTAATTGCATTTCTGATTCCCTGTGAAGTTACCGTAATTAACTCGATCTCACACTGTGGCTAGGAAATATGCGTGAAAATAAATCTTCGATTTGATAAAGATTTAAATCTTGATTGGCTGACTCATCACTAAAGTTAAAAACACGAAATGTGGTCGGTAGATTTATTTTATGACTTGCCCAGAAATAATAAGCAATGATTTATGAAAAGTTACCCAAAAGAGTATGAAATAAGGGGTTAAAGTTTATATAGGGTCCCGATTGTTCCGTAGCTAGAGAAATGAAAATGAGTATTAAGGCTTATTCATTACAATAAAAGAACATGTATCTTTGAGTGCTTTTGACTATTTAACCCCTAGAGTTTAAGTTTGTATAGGGGTTCACATTTTTCTGAAGGGAGCGGGCCCCTATGCCCACTAAACCATTCTGTGGTTATCATTATATTAATACGTGAAGCAAAAACTTTGTACCCCTTTTTACGAAAATTGCGCGGACGGAGGAGTTTGAAATTTTCCACACTTATACTTTATATAGAGAAAGAGAGCAGAATGCTAATATATTTTTAAAATTATGCATATAAAATACATTAAATCAATAAATAAAACATTACACACACTACCATGAACTGACACACACATTTGTAACCTCCACTCGGGAAGTCACTGACTGTCTGACTGACAAACGGTGACAAACGGTTTTTTGTTCTTTATTTCGGAGGGCGGGACTTCCATAGTGCATTCTGCGTGCCAGTATCAAATAGTCTTTTACAATAGAACCTTAATAACGAGTATTTTTTTTATGAATTGTGGTTGAATTTCGACCGCGGGCGACCACTAGTACCTATGAAAAAGTATCAAAGTTAACCGATTAAAAAAAACTAGGTAGATAGTAGTATAGTTCACACGTACTGCAGTGCCTCATTCTCAACCGAGTCACACTCGGATCTCGAGCTAACTTTGAAATGTTGTTAGTCAACTGTAAAATTGTCACTTGTTCTGAAACTTTCGACCTAATAAGGTTGCATCTACAGAATACTGGATGTAGTTTGGAAAGTGTGCTATACGAAAATGGGTTGTACCATATTATAATGCCCTCCGTGTGTAAACCATAGATCCTACTAATATTATAAATGTGAGTTTGTGAGTGTGGATGTATGTTTGTTACTCCTTCACGCAAAAACTACTGAACGGATTTAGATGAAATTTGGAACACAGATAGTTTATAACCGGGATTAACATATAGAATACTTTTCATCCCGATAATCCCGGAATTTTTGTTACGTTAAATACTACGTGGACGAAGTTGGTGGGCACAGCTAGTTTAAATATAAATTGCCTGAAACACCAACTGTATGGTCCCAACTAAGCAAGACATGTACTCTAGGTACTGTACATTGGACTGGGGGCGATCCCAGTGACACCGAGACCAGGGCAAATTGTGAAAAGGCCATTTCCGAAATTTTCGCTGAAGGGAATCCGACCCGCAACCACTCATCATTCATTCAGTCACTCTTATATTCGCGGGCGGTGCGGACGTTGTAGTTAGCTTCTGTTGATAATTTAAAGGTAATAATTATATTAAATAGGCATAGTCCCCTTTATTAACTATTTGTCTGATTTTAATTTATTGTAAAGATCAGCTTGCACAGTCAGTTTTAAAGTTACGGCTAAAACAGTACGATGCGATGGCATACATTCCTCAAAACATCTAAATTATTATTTACTTCAATATTTATGCAGGATTTAAAAGCAATTTAAGAAAATATATTGGCTAATAAGGCAACATAATGTGCTTCTGTAAATGGATGAATCGGCCGTTTTAGATTCTCCGATACTTAGACTTAGTAAATCGTATGCTGACAATTCCGAATATGGTACAAGTGATCAAGTGCCGCGACTAACAAACCGACTAAATATAATTATTTTTACATACTTAACAAAGTCGGTAAAAAGGGTACAACCCACCTGTTGTTAAGCAGTTATCGTAGCGTATATATATTTGCAGCATTTTTCACACGTTGCTGATCTGATGGAGAGTGGTACACATGGAGGGGAAGGTCATCCGGCTCTCCCATTTATGGTACGAAACGCATCTTCAAAGGCAACTTTTTGCTGATCGTCTGTGAGAGCGTGATACTACCTAGGTAAAGAGCAGACCGTATACGTCTATTGCTGATAAAAGCATGATGAACTCATTTAAGGTGAAGGCGCCTGTCTAGCCCGCGAAATTCAACATTTTCGAGTATTTTTATAGTTTATCCAAAATCTGAAAACATTTGAGACAACATTTTGTGATTTGCGATAAACTCAGTATGCAGCGCGTTTATTAATACATTTATTTTACTCTGAATATTATCACGGTGGATATGATACTAGTTAATCACTCGTATACCAAAATTGCCAGATTATCTGGATAGCTGTCGTTCTTGTAATGTTTTAGAGTAAGTTGGATATATTAATAAATGCACTGTACACGGTCTTTGTCGCGAATTACAAAATGTGCCTTTTATTATTGTGAGATTTTGAAAAATTTCGAAAAAACATCAAAAAATTTAAACTTCGCGGGATAGATGGGCGCTTTAGCCTTAAATTGAAGCTCGCTCCCGCTCACGCCTCGCTGCCCATAGCACTAGTTCTGCAGCTCGTCTCTTCGCACGCTGTCTGGTACATTATTCAAAGAAACCCCCGCCATAAAACTCGCGCCGTTCGGTCGGTACTGAATCGTAACGCGGCTGCCGCTAAGGATGTGACCACATGCTCGCAATAAACCGGTAACTGGGTGCCGATTCACGGGTCCGATTTACGATTACGGTATCTGAGGTGAAGAGTGTTTTGTTACCTTTGTTGCGGTATGCATTGGATTCAAATTTGAAGCTAATAAGTAAGTACCTATATATTTTTAAATTTGATGGCGAGCAGTCTACACCACGGCCAACGAGAAGTAAGAAAATAAATATTTAGATAATTTTATAAAATTAGATGCTTTTGAACTTTCAATTAATATTATTACGACGCAGCATGTACCACAAATTTATAAAATGGCCGCCCTAATATTAGCGACCCAGCGGTGAGCGACTTGAAATCGTACATGATTAACATTTCGTATAGCTTTTCATTTGCCAAGGTGTACACAAATATAGATTAAAGATGTTATAAACCCAAGTATTAGTGACCAGTATTAGTAGCCAGTGTGGGCTAGCGTAAGCCAGCGCGGGCCAGCGTGAATAAGCGTCGTCTAGCGTAGGCCAGTTTGGGCTAGCGTGAATAAGCGTCGTCTAGCGTAAGCCAGTTTGGGCTAGCGTGAATAAGCGTCGTCTAGCGTAAGCCAGTTTGGGCTAGCGTAAACCAATGTGAATCAAACTATTTCTCTTCATTATCTTTCATTGAAATTGTTCGACTTATTAATATATACTCCTTCTGGGGCTGATGTTATTATATAAATATTAATAATGTATCCTATTAAGAAGAAGCTTGACAATTTTTCACGGAAGTTTCTTACATAGCAGAATAACCAGAGACGTTGCTAATAAGGAAACATAAGGATACATAATCTCATCCTTTATCCGCCTCCTCTATCTGATCCGGATCATTGTTTGAGTTATACATCATTATAAATATATAATAACACGCTTAATGTACCGTCTAATGTAATCTGGTAACATAATCCGCTTAACCAGTTTGGATTTAAGTTACATACTTATACTCTGATTAGTTTGTAGTAAACCTTATTATTAGAAAGGATGACAAAATATTGTTCCTCAGAATACCTACATTTTGTTTAACTCGAGTGAGACTAAATATCTATAGAGACGATAGAAATAAGACAAAATGCGAGAAATATCCATTTTGTCCCATTCTCTCTTAAGTATTTTAAAAGAGAGAGATCGATGTAGCGCGATAAAGAAATGAGTAGAGGTGTGTAGCGGGACTTCCACATCTAAATGTTTTTGTGTAGCCGTATTACAATCAGATAAGGCGCAATATGCCTTGCCTTTTGAGCACAAAATAATGTGAAGTTATTTTAAACCTAAGTGTAAGCGGGCCCTAACTGAAACGATCGCTGAAAACCAAATGAAATTCAAAAGCGCACTGTGGTACGTCTCACTCGATTTGAATACCTTTAGGTATAAGTTTTTCAATATGAATTTTATGTTCTAGGTAATTCAACTGACTTTGGTTATTCAATTAAAAAACACCAGAAATGCAGCCTTTGGTATTTCAGATGTTATTTTATAGGTGTTATAATTAAGGCCTGTATTAATAAATACCTAGTACCTATTAATAGTCGGATCTATTAATAATTTATAGCTTCGAAACATAGAAACTATTGTAGGTATAATTTTAGGTTGGTTGCTCTGCTCATCTATTGTTATTTATTACTTTCAGTTACTGTAGACAGTGAGTCGATAGGGAATATTGTGATATATGTACGCGTACCTAATATAATGTTCATTTCACTAAATTTGTTGAAAAAATATCAAACGATTTAATTGGCTTCCGAATCCTGTCAGCCGTTCAGTAGCCGAATGGATCAAACGCTACCCTCCTCGCAATCTATAAACACCAGACATCAGCGAATTTAAAACAGTTTGAACTCCGAAAATCGAATATCTGTACGCCAGTGAGCCGGCTCAAAGTCCGCCATCGCACAATAGCGCCAACGAAAATTTTAAAACATTCCGACCGCAAGTTAGCAAAGTGCGTGAAATTGTTAAAGTTGATACTGTTACCATCAAAAGATGGTTGGCAAATAAGCGTTTCGCTCTCGAACTTGTTAATGAAAGCCACATCGGACCTTTTTGAGTTCCAGCGAAAATTATTTTAATATAGACTCGGAGTTTTGCCAGTTGATTATTTCATTTTTGTTTGACGCTCAAATACACTGGTAAGTTATTAAGTCGTTTCCTTTCGGGCAGGATATATTTTTCAATTTGTCAAATTTTTAAGGAGTGATCAAGCAGGAGAGTTTAATGTCTCTGTGCCTTTCAAGTAAATTGAAAAATAATAAAATGAATAAAAACAATTTAGCTCTTCTATCATCTCACTGCTTGGCACAGGCCTTCCCTCTATATGAATAGGATTCAGGCTATAATCCACCACCATGGTCCAGTGTGGGTTGGCGCATTACACATTTTCCTTATAATGTTTTCTTTTGCCATAGCAAAAAGTGTATTGTAAGTACATAAAAATCTGTACTTACACGTAACATATGAAATATAAGAGGTACTTTCCAAGTAACTAAGTAATAAACCAATCAAGAATTAGGCGCCCGGGACAATCTACCGTCTACTTTCTGCCACCTAGCGCCGAAACTCACCAAACAGTCAATATCTCTAATCCCATCAAAAACAAAACTTGTAAAAAAACCAAGTCTCGCAACTCTGTTCTTCTACCGATTACCGATTATTTTAAGTAGGTAAGCTAATTACCTACTTAAAATAACTTAAGACAGAAGGTCCCTTAATTGGGGACTTAATATAGTAACTGACTTGGTATTACATAGATCTCACAACTTTTTACGGTAGAAGAACAGAGTTGCGAGACTTGGTTTTTTTACAAGTTTTGTTTTTGATGGGATCTCATTTCTTTTTGTAGATATTGTTCTTTCTTTCATAGAAATTTCGGGCAATTTAGTCTACTTAATACTTTATTGAGGGATTTTTGGTACAATTCATAATTATCATAAGTAAGACATGTCCCATTCTTGCTTTTTCATTGCGTTGACCATTTTACTAGTTACTTTTCAACATAATTATATCTAGGTACCTATTATTGCATTCCATTATTATAATATAGGTACATAATATGTACAGGTACAACGATACATGAACTGCAAATGTAAATTTGTTATGCTATATATTTATATAGGATTACAAAGTTATTTATGCAGTTGGTGTAACTAGAAAACTGGACCGAAATTATAAAATATTTTAGTTTTCCCTTGATTTATACACTAAACACTAACTGTATTCTAAATTTGAAGCTTCTATGTCTGCTAGAAGTGCCTTAGAGTTTTGATGATCGGTCAGTCAGTGAGTGAGTGAGAAAATTAAGAATTTTGACTAGTTATAATTCTTAAACTACTGGTTCAATTTGAATGAAATTTGAAATATATCGTGTTTATACAATGCCTGCTTGGTTTCTGAAAATTCAGGGTTCTAGTTTTATCCACAACGAAGTTATAGGGGGTCGAAAATGGCCCGAAGTGCTTCGAGAAAAGATGGTACGGCCGTGCCGCGCTCGACGTGCCGTGCTCGACTTGGGGGGGCACTGCCGTGCCCCCAGATTATATTCTCTTTGGTCAATATGGCGTCGGCAAAAAACAACTTTGATGGAAATTTTATTAGGTACTTAGATATTTTACGAAATTGTTTAAATCCACCGAATCTACTTGCCGGGTGGGATTTCTTTAGGGTCATAAAAAAATAACCCTAACCTAATCGCTCTGCTTGGGAAGTATTTGGAAAAAGTTTTGTAGTACTTAAATGTCAACCAGTTGCCTAAGCATTGGCCAGCCAGTTTATTAAATGTTGTAACAGACGATACGGCTGAATATCATTTAGGCCGCTAGTTGCACGGCGCGGTTTAGCAAAGTGCCTAGGCTGTTAATTAAACGGCGAATTAAGCTAGTTGGCTGCGACATATCTATGATATGAAATAATAGATACTAAAAGTTAAAATATCACATAGAGTCTTTATTGAGCAAAACATTTGTTTCGCAAATCAGGGACAAACAAAATTATGAATTATACAAATTCCAAAGCACCAATATGTACTTAGAAATATTCTTGCCAACTCTTAGTACAAAGGATTCCTTGCAAACAGAGTTTCGTCGTAAGATCATTACAAAAGTTTGTTTACAAATAATATAAAATCTTTCCACTCGGTAACGTTGGTATGGCAAGTTCTGAAAACGGCAGTTTTCTGTTGGCATAAATAAGGAAGGCATGTCTGTTGCAAGGATGAACCAATTTCATATTCGCAGCTTTGGAGCGGTTCCGTGTAAAAGAAATCGTTTTAGCCATAGATTATGGATAAATAAACAATATAGACGTGACAACATTATGCATGTTGAGAGAATTGTTTGGGGACCTGCGATTTATGCGGTCATTTACACGGTTAACCCGGTACCGGTCATTTCTATACATTTTACTGTATACAGATTTCAAGACACGTTGTGTCAGGTTCTTCGTGTAAATGACGGCTGAGATTAATAAACCTTGACTGGAATACTATACACAGATTATACTGTACAGTCAATATTATGTACATTTACTGTAACCCATTTTAAGAATACTCTTTGAAAATTATATAAATATTAAAACGCCCATCTGTTCTTTTTTCCAAGACTTCCAAAAACAGCAAGGAAGACAAAGTTAGGTAGGCATATTGCATAACTGAATCAATTCAAAGTGAATTGTATCTCGACAGATATATAATGTACCATCAAATTAGTTAACAAGATAAATAATTAATAAGAGTCTGAGAGCGATCTTGGAAATGTCATACTTATAACATACCAGTAAACAATGACACGTCAAAAGCGTACTCATGATCGCTCTGAGACTTGAGATCGATTAACTAAAATTAATCCATCCCATCTGATTCAAAAAACTTAATCTGTGACGTAGAGCAGTTTGAACGCCAGTCGCGGTTCGAGAGCTAAGTAAATAGAGCGTACTCGTGAAGTTATTCCGAACTTGCGCAACTGCATAGGTTCGCGACCGTGGAGTGCAATAGAATTTGCTTTTTATGAATATCTGCTGAACTAAATAGGCGTTGGTTTATTATATTTTAAAAAAATGCTTTTCGGAATATTGTTAAACCACGTTATTTATTCCCAAAAATAACTTTTAAAAATAGAACAAATCAACTGTTACCCCTGTAAGCCAGGATCGACGATGGTGGCCATCGATGACACTGAGGTTTGAACCTGGAAGAATCCCAGGTAAAAGTTAAATTGACTCGAAACCCGTAAGAATTAAATCGAAAGAAAAAAATACAACGTGTAATATTATAGATACTGTGTGTGACCTTATTCGGGTTGAAGTTGGGTATTTTCTTCTTAATTAATTAATAATTTTAGCCCTTTTGACGTCCCACTCCTGGGCACGGGCCTCCCCTCAACACGAGGGGGATTCAGGCCATAATCCACCACGCTGGCCCAGTGCGGGTTGGCGGATTACACATGTCTTTCGAAAATTGGTTAAATCTTCTAAGACATGCAGGTTTCCTCACGATGTTTTCCTTCACCGTAAGCAAGTGATAATCATATAGAAATTATGATTCGCACATAGATTTCGAAAAATCCAGAGGTTCGAGCCGGGGTTTGAACCTGAGACCTGGTAGCTCGCAAGACGCGTGCTTAACCAATTGGCTATCACTGCTCTTCTCTTCTTAATAATCTAATAATCTTTATAGTTGCTAGTTTATTTCATGTAATCTCTGGAACTACTGATTAGATTTTTAAATTATTGCACTAGCTACGCTACCCCTTAGGCTAATTATCATGCGGGCGAAATGACCGATTGGTGAAGTCACACCCTAAGGTACCTTATCGCAAATTGTACCGACTTCAAAAACTGTTCCGCCAATTCAACAATTCATATTTCACGTAACAAGACGAAAATATTTTTCTCGCTTATCTTATATGTACCTACTTACTTATATGACGAAAACGTCAAATACCTAAAGAAACTTGCTGAACCAATTTCGGGGGGACGTATTAGCGCAACTCTATTGAAACTTCGACCTTCCATTTAGCGTGGTAAAGTTGGATTTTGTGATGAAATATTTTGCCCGCCTAACAGTCTAAAAACAATATTTAGAGACGGGACACAGTACGCAGACAGAGAGTGATTGTGACGCATGGTACCCTCATAACTTGAGAGGATCCTATTCGGCTCTCGTACCTTTTCACTCATTGCGCAAATTGCGTTTCGCTACGACTCACGCTTTGAAGCTTACGTCGGCAGTTAGGTAGCCTACATACACTGTTTCAATTTTCCATTTAGATTCGATTCTGAAGCAGTATTTAGGTTGTGTTTTGACCACCGCTTGGCGCAGTGGTTCGATTCCTACCGGGGAAAATTTCGGAAATTACCTGTTCGTAATTTACCCAGGTCTGGGTGTCACTGGTATCACCCCAGTCCATTGTACGGTAGCCATAGTACAAGCGTAGCTTAGTTTGTGACACAGTTGGTGTATTAGTCTGGCGATATTTATTTAGTTATATATAAAATACCAACGCATGTCTTCGTAATTATTCTCCTAAACAGCTTGACCGATTTTGATGTTTATTTGAACTTATAGGTTCACCTGAATGGTTCTTATCTAATTATAGTTGAACTCATAAAATGGCGCAGCTGTCAAAATTCATAAAATAAAATGTAGTTTAGCAAAGATGCAGGAAAAGGTTAGTCTTGTATAAACGTCATAAATCTAAAAAGGACTTACGTAACATATTCAATGGGAATTGTTTTTGACTTTGATTGATGAAAATGGATAGCCATCTAGTAGCTAAGTTTAGTTTTTAAGCTTACGAACATTACTAGTGGTCTCGTTAGTCATTCGCGCTAAGCTAAATGCACTCGTAGTGGACGTCAATAGTTCAATGGCCAGGATAGGGTACAAACCCGGAACTCCTTGGTTACGAAGTCAGATTCTCTTACCACTGGGCTATCGACGACCATCAGTTCTGATATTGACGCGTGTCAGCAAAATATGGCAATTTTTATAACGTTTTATTTTATGGCAGCAGTTTTTATTAAGCACGATTGAGTTGTCTAGCTTTGATGTCGAAATGTGGGAACATCAATAAAAATATGTCGTAAAGAGTTATTTTTATTTCGGGCGTTTAATTTCCGTTCACAGATTAAAAATATTTGGTATGTATTAGGTATAACAGTTCCTGATACCTAATACGTCAATGGCATGGCGTCATGTTAGGTTAGTGATGGCGAGAGATAACGTTTTACATGACGAAAATATAATAAATGCGAAAGTTTGTGAGTGTGAATGTATGTTTGTTACTCTTTCACGCCAAAACTTCTGAACGGATTTGCATCAAATTTGGAACACCCGAAATTTTTGTTAAGTTTGTTATATACTACGCGGACGAAGTCGGTGGTCACAGCTAGTAACGATTATTAGTACTGATCTGAATACTAGTATCTCATTTAAGTTCCCGGTACGGTGAAGACAAAAATAGAATGTATCACTCTCTCACTCACTCAACACGGATAATAGGTCTGAAAAGTGAGAAGTAGTACTAAATTAATGGTGGTAGAGCGATGCTGTAGACTGTTTACTACTGATCATATATAGGCCGGCTCAACTGGGATAGTACCGGGGATAGTACCACCCTCTCACAGAAGATCCACGTAAAGTAGCAATTATAGCGCCGTTTCATACGAGGAGCTCATACCTGTTGCCATTCAACCAGAAATGCCATTGAAAGCATTTATATCATACTAGCTGAGCCCGCGACTTCGTCCGCGTGCAATATTGATCCTTTCTTAGGGCATGTCTACGTCATAGTAGCTTTATGCATGCAAAGTCTCAGCCCGATCGGCATAAAATTGACAAAGTTTCATACAAACTTTCATCCCCTATTTTATCCCCTTGGGGGTAGAATTAATCAAAATCCTTTCTTAACGGATGCCTACGTCATAACATCTACCTGCATGCCAAATTTCACCTCGATCCGTCCAGTGGTTTGGGCTGTGCGTTGATAGATCACTATGTCAGTCAGTCACCTTTGAGTTATATATATTTAGATGGTAACCGCTTAACATCAAGCAGGGCGTACGCTTAGTTACACTTACCAACCAAATCCGTAATCACATTAATTCATAAACTTAAACCTTCCTCTATCAAAGTTTTATACGACTGTAAAAACCGCACCGAAATCCGCGCAATGGATATCAAGATTATCCCAAATAAACACGGCTCGCAGATTTTATGTTCCTCAGTATAAGTTGATGTGGTTAAGGAGGATACACTGTAACAGCTGATACATGAACTAAGTTATATGATAAAAACATTAGGATTACCACACCGATCGATCGATCCATTGATCGATGGTAGAATGACGGCCGCTTGGCGCAGTGGTTCGAGCGTAGGCCGCTCGGCTCACTGCCTTTGATACAAACTTTGCCTAGTTTGGGACCATACAGTTGGTGTGTCTGTCTGGCGATATTTATTTATTTAATGATTAGCTGTGCCCCCCGACTTCGTCCGCTTAGTATTTAACGTAACAAAAATTTCGGGATTATCGGGATAAAAAGTATCCTATATGTTAATCCCGGTTATAAAATATCTGTGATCCAAATTTCATCCAAATCCGTTCAGTAGTTTTTGCGTGAAGGAGTAACAAACATACATACATACATCCACACCAAAGAATTTGTAATAATGTCTTATTATTACAAATTATTTGATCCACACTCACAAACCTTCACATTTATAATATTAGTAGGAAGGATATGAGTCGACATCGGTTGACAGTTCCTACATAGAGCTAGCAACGTTCGACCGATCATCGATCGTTGGTCGATCGACCGTCGATTGATAACACTCATACCATTTTTGCTGCGACATTTGGCTTAAAATAATGGTCCTGTGTCCCAGGGCACTTACTTTGATAGTTTCGATCGATTTCGTTTTCATCGATTGTAAGACTTAGTCAATGGTTATTTGAATAAAGTGTACTCAAAATGCGACCCCTGTCCGCAATCTTCAATTATTAAAACGACTCAGTATATTACTAGTTTATTATCTTAATCGCCAAATAATTTAAGTTATCCATTTATATTCTGTGCAGAACAGAATCAGTAAGCTAAATTGGATATCGAGACTGCATACAAATTTAAGTACTTATCTAAATGTTTGTTTGTTTGTTATATCAAACGGCTATGGCAAAAATAATTTAAACATCGTGAATCTTGAGTTAAAATTTATAAATTCAACAATGGAATTTTGTTTACGTCTTGTGTTTATGTCGACTATAAAGATAGACAAAGACAGTCTAAGAAACTAGTCTATTCGAATAATTTTTAAGTGCTCTTATCTGAGAGAAAGTTATAGATGAATGGTTAATAAATGAACATAGATTGATGATACGAAGAGAGTGTGACTCTGACTTTTGCTCTACAAAGGTTTTATTTTTGTAGAGCCTCTGATATTGATTTATATACCTCATTAATATAGAAATATGAAGCAATCTTCAATACTCACATGCTGTTAATAACCTATAAGATTTTCATATTGTTTTCTTATATTTACGCGAATACTACACATCGAAATAAAACTATTTTTACGGATTATATCGCGTTTATTTTTACTTTTTATGTTCCCGACGTTTCGGTTGCTTTCCCAAACCAAGCGCACCATTGCAAGACCTCGAGACACAGGGAGTACTTTCGGCGTGGATCGGACCGCAAACACCAACTAAATTTTGAGGGTACCCAGTTTTTAACTATGACATCAGGACGTCTAACACCTCAGTCCCCCCGTGACCACGGTTGCTGTAAAGCAACCGAAACGTCGGGAACATAAAAAGTAAAAATAAACGCGATATAATCCGTAAAAATAGTTTTATTTCAATCTATAAGATTTTCTTAAGAATTGTATGTACAGATATGAAAATCAATATATTACACCGGCTTTGTATTAAGTAAATATAACTCTAAATTGAAAATTTAAAAACCCCCGATGCGATGACCTGTTCATCAAATGTATAATTTACCTAGTTCTTCCAAATAATGATGTTAGCGCGATTTGCGTAGCTCCCGTAGCTCACTATCCATAGCTCATCTCGCAAATTCATCTGGTACAACTAGTTTCGATGCCAGATTATGAAAGCACCATTAAATCATTTGTTTTGGCTTCCTCATTTATAATCTAAGATGTACAATAATCAACAGAAAATCTGTGTAAAAGTATGAGACATTATTTTGTTATGACATTATAATAATTGACATTAGAATAGACAACGAATCTAAATATTGATGTCACAGAGGTTTTATTCCTAGTAAAATATTATCAATTATGATTCAATTTGATGTAATAACTCTGGTTGAGGTAGACGGGAGCAGCCTAGGGGAAGAATCTTCAATAACGCTAAAATTATTTTAAATTAGATTAGTTTTTTTATATTCTTTGTCAATGGCGGAGCAGCGCCCTCTAGAATTATTAAAACGTAATATTCCATGACCATTAACAAAACAAACAAAATTTTACGCATGCGCGTATCCATCATTTGAAACGTGACTTATGGAACGTCTTTAGTTCATACACAAATCTCAATAAAATTGATAAAATATTCATTTTTTTCAGAATCAGGGAAACTTTTCAAATTTATAATATTGTAAAAAGCCAGTTCAGACTATTACGATCATTTAAAAATATAATAAATCTAAATCCAATCATCTCAAATTTCGAATGGATTCGAGCCGAGGGAATTGGTTTTGGCCGTGAATGTGGCTTTTTTAACCTACAAAAGAGCTGATGATCTTCAAACGGCTGAACCGATTTTCATGAAACATAGCTAAGAACAGTCTCGATCAGAATACCTATCTAACAAAAGAAACAAAATTGAAATCGGTTCATCAGCTTGGGCGCTACGTTGCCACAGACAGACACACAGATCCACAGATACACAGATACACAGATACACATGTTAAACTTATAACACCCCTCGTTTTTCGTCGGGGGTTAAAAACAAAACTATTCAGCACATTCCCAAAACTCAATTTAGTAATTAATTCTAGAGGAACTAGTCCTGTTTTAGAATTTAGGAAAAAAACTTGTTTTGCTTCCAGTTTCTTTTGTAGTTATGTATTTGTACCAACTAAGTCAAAATACCAGTTCAATGCCCCGATATACAAACATGCAACTCACTGAATACCATATATTATGCCGACATAAAAATAGTGAGAGTATATTTAGTACATGTATCTCAATGTTGCCAGTTTCTAAATCTTCCTTACATCTTTGGAACTTTTTACATAACTACATCAAATTCAGAAACAAGGCTTTTAGTAACTAAAATGAATTTACACGAAAACATTATTGAACAATAGTTTTTTAATTGATAATAAAAAATATATTATTAAATTGCCTTTTCAATTCGCTTTATTACGAAACATGATATTTAATTCTCAAGAACTTCAAATACTTTTTAAATAAAATAAACATCCGAACATACATCTAATAATTCATCATAAATAATTATCTATCAATTGTGATTAAAAATTGACTAAGCATTTAAGTTGCATCAGATTCGGTTGAAAGACTGATATTAATATGACTAACGTAAATATATTCTGAAGTGTTAATCAAGGTGAGGTGAGTTTGTAGTAAGAGCAGACAATTTGCTCCGTGCGGTCAGCAATTAGAGTCCGTGGGAATTGTCAGTAAACTAATAGTGGGGTCACGTTGTTAGTAATTTGGAGGTCATCGAAAAGTGAGATTGCTATAGGTATTTTTTATTTCTAACAAAGTCTGCAAACACGCGTACAAACCGCCTGATGTTAAGCAGTTAAAGGCGTTGCTCGCATGTTTCTGAATTGAAGGAGTGGGACAGAGCGAGGACAAGGGTGGAGGGATTAGGCTACCTCATCGTATGAAAGACAATTGTAATAGCTACTTAATACCGATCTTTTGTGAGAGGTTGGTGCTACTCTGTCTGTCTGAGATCATTTTAAGTAAAATAATGATAAACAATATAGGTAATTAAATAATTATTTTTTATGTTTATTCAATTACAACAGCAGCATAATTAAATGTTGCTGCATAAATTGTATGAATATGAATTAAACTTAAATATTGATGGCAAACACATCCATTTAAATATGTGTAGGTACACGAGTAAATGTGAATAATGAAACATTTTACCATGTTCTAAATTAGAAACTTTCATCTGGCAACACTTATAGCATATTTTGAAGGGGGAAGTAGCTGGCAACACCGGTGTGGCGGGTCGTTGAGATATCGCCTCCCGTACCGGGCACTTATAAATAAATTAGCAGTCGAGCATCTAACGCGGGCCACGCAGCTCGCGCCCCTCGCGCTGTTTCATTTTTCATCTCAGCGTGTTTACTGCATGTTTCATATTGGCAAGCTATTTCGGCCTCGAAAGTTTGCGAATACCATACCGAAATGGAGATGAGAGAATAGAGTAGAATATAAGGTATACCTTCTATTATAATAGAGTAGGTATAAAGTACTTTCGACGACCACAGTGGTTCGAGCGTGGGTGGGCCTTTTCGTAATTGGCCCTGATCTGGGTGTCATTGGGATCGCCCCCAGTCCATTTTACTTACCCATAGTATAAGCGTTGCTTAGTTTGGAACTATACAGTTGGTGTGTCTGGCGATATTTATTTATTTGATTAATTTATAAGCTCTAAAAGCAGCTAAGTATAATATTGTATATAAGCTAAGTAACATAACGTTTAATGTTATCTTTCCGGAGTGCGTGTGTGCGTAACTATTGTCCTCCTAAACGGCTTGACTGATTTTTATGTATATTTTTTGTACCTGGATAGCTCGTTATTATAGTTGGCGTCAGTAAGTGGCACTATTGTTGACACACAGAAAATTAAAACTAAACTCGCAAAGATGCGGGTAAAAGCTTGCATTAAAAATAATTTTAATGACCACCGAACATTCATTCCAAATACATGTATGGAATTCCATAAAAAATCGTGAGGAATAGAGGAATGCTGCAACATATTTAATATTCGGAGGCATGCCAGTGCCATTGTTCTTATTCACACAAAGTTATTATACTCACTATACATGTTAAAACTAGAAAACAGAATTAAAATCCTCCTTTGTGTAGCTAACACAATATAAAGTTTTGATAACCCGACAAAATTATGTATATTAAATTATGTAGTTTTATATTTACTTGCGCTGTGAAAACTTTTAATAGCGTTTTTCCAACTGCAGGTGAAAGTTAATTAGGCCGGCGATGCGGGCCTTCATAAATCACAATCAATCTTTGTCAGCCAGTTCGCAATTTGGGTAATGTTGGACACAAAACTCGCCTGTCTGATGGCAGATAATGTTCACGTTGCCACGTTGAATAAGAACTAGCTTGTTTTGATAATGATGATATTTCTTTGGTAAACTGAGACAAAAAATAAAACAACGCTAAAAATGGTGAAGAAAATAATTGTACTTTGGCTGTTACTTGCAATGAAGAAACTGGCCGCGAGTTAGTGCTTTAATGCAGTTTTTACCCATGCTCGTAACTTCCTCGCCTTTTCTTCAAAGATGCCAGTTAAATTGATTTATTATTATTAGGACCGACATCAAGAGAATTTTAGGAAAATCGCTTGATATTTCCTAATGACATTTTTTATTACGTAGCAACGTAATGTTCCGGAAAAGAAAATATAAAATAACACATCAAACCATGAAAACACGTTGGAACGAAATTGTTTCCGTGACGAGACTTTTATTTGTGTCGAAGTCACCAGAGTATTAATCAATTTTCCTTTTTCCTTGGTCTGCCCACAAACCTAGTGTACAGTCTTGAAATTGCCCGATGGATAACGCTATATGAAAAGGAAAATAGCCGGAGGAAAATTGACTCTGACATATAAATAAAATTGTACACGTTGTCAGGAAATTTATTTCCAGGAATTCGGGTTTTTGATGAAAATTAATTTTGTGCTTAAGCCAAAACGTAAAACGCTACTCAAATGTTTTATGATGCGCCAAAAAGTAGCGGATAAAGTGACACGAGATTTAACTGTGGTAGAGCGAAACTGGAACGATTGGTGGTGCAAGGGAAAGTTGAAGGCAAGAGATCACGTGGGCGCTATCCAACACGGTGGACACTCATTAACTCCGTGACGCACTCAACCGTGAACGAATGCTCTCACTTAGCCAAACATAGACCCACATGGCGACATATGGTACGAGCAGCGGTGGCACAAGAACCGACCGAAACATGACCACGACCACTCTGACAAGAGTGCTACGACTTAGAAGAGAGAGAGACAGGCTGGGGCTAGTTGACTACATCCTACTAATATTATAAATGTGAAAGTTTGTGAGTGTGGATGTATGTATGTATGTTTGTTACTCCTTCACGCAAAAACTACTGAACGGATTTGGATGAAATTTGGAACACAGATAGTTTATAACCGGGATTAACATATAGGATACTATTTATCCCGATAATCCCGATATCGGGGGGCACAGCTAGTATCATATATGGGCTGGCTTGATCGGGATCGTACTACCCCCTTAAAGAAGATGGGTGTATAGTAGCTATCACAATTGCGTTTCCCCCTTGCCCCTTGCTTCCCCCTTTTCTCTTCCTCCATCCCACTCCAATTAAGTTCGGCTATGTGCGAGCGATGCCTTTTGTATTGCAAGCATCTATAGGCTAAGTAGCTACTTAACGTAAGCCAGATAGTGCGCTTCCTTGTCGACATAATTAAGTATAAAGAAAAATGTTAGAAGATTATAAACAAAATACTTACTAAAATAAGTCAGTACGTTTTTGTGTGATTACTTAAAACCATAATAAAAGTTGCCACAAGGAATAACGTTACTCTACGTTACTCTGAGTAAATTCACAAAAGGTGAAAAAGGAAAAGGAAGGCTTTTAGGATTGGCGTCTGCGTCAAAATTGAACGTTAATCCGAGACAATCCGGTGATTATGACTTGTGTAAAAATAAGATTATTTTTCTTCGCTTTTCTTAAAAAGAATGAGGTTAAAATATTAACACCTATGTACTGTTTACAGTTTACAATATATTTGAAATAAAATAAAATAATATGCTTGTTTGAATTATTAATTTCAAGATGCAGAATGAAAAAAAAATATTCTTGTAAGTATTATTTATTTCCATCTCTTGTAACCCATGAACGAGAATGTGTTTATGTTTTAATAACACAAAATCTTACATAGGGCACAATTAATACTTGACTTACGAGTTTATGAAACATAACAACACCTTTAATTCTCAAAAATAATAGGGCTTACGTAGTTTTCGCTGATTTGCGACAACGCGATGATTGAAATAGTTCCCCCGTTTTAAAATTACTTGGTTTAGTACATAATTGTCTATGGTCTAGTTAGAAATGTCTATACAGGGTGAATTTTCTGGTGAATGCTCATGGTCAAATCCGAAACTATGAGGAATGGCAAAAATACTCAAAGGAGTCTCGGGGCCGATTTTAAAGAAAACTCAAACTCCATCATTGAATTCTTGAATAAAAAATATTTTTAGCCATTAATCGACCCCGTTGAATTTGAAAATACACATTGTATTACTATTACATCGTTCAAAACGGTCGGTACTATTAGGCTCAAATTCTGCGAAGTAAAGACATACGGCACTTGAAAAACTCATCCTGTATAAAAATATTAATCATTAATTTCCACTCCGCAATACCAAAACCCTGGCGTCGTCGCAGGTCCATAAGCCCCGGCCTATTTATTCCTCCGGTTTACCACATATTGAGAAGGGTTGGGAACTATGTCGTTTATGTAAACATATTTACATTGTAACAGGAATATTTACATACAATATATCGGACGTCGATCGAATGTCGATCATATTTTCGCTTTGCACGGGTTAAGCGTCTGACAGGCGGCTTGATTAAGGCAAATGGGTATTAATAAACACGGTTAGGTACGTTTGTTAATCTGATTCGTGATTAAATACTGTTTATTGTGTGGGTTGAAAACGAGACAGATTATTCCAAAGTGAACCTTATTTTTATGGTTCCTACTAGCTGTGCCCCCCGACTTCGTCCGCGTAGTATTTAACGTAACAAAAATTTCGGGATTATCAGGATAAAAAGTATCCTATATGTTAATCCCGGTTATAAACTATCTGTGTTCCAAATTTTATCCAAATCCGTTCAGTAGTTTTTGCGTGAAGGAGTAACAAACATACATACATACATACATACATACATACATCCACACTCACAAACTTTCACATTTATAATATTAGTAGGATAATATTCTGTTTAGTAGTTTTTACTTAACGTTTTGTAATTAGTAATTGAATTGTACTTACCTACCTATATATTACTACATACTATTTAATTACTTATACAGGATATCGATAACTCTTGAATTCTGTACGCAAAAACCGATTTTCGGGTGTGTTTATCATCAAACCCGTTAAAACTGCAAAATAATATGACCAATCAAATAGTACCACTCCACCGTCTACTAACATAGTAGATTGAATCCGAAAGAAAACATAACACAACTGTCTAGCCGTCGCGACCTTGACTGAAATTAGGTAGGTAAATATTATTTTCTATAAGTTGGTTCAAATTTGACTTGACGAAAAAGCTCACACAAGCGTAAGGTGACTAATTATTGAAACCAAATTTATAACTTAATGTTTCAAACAAAGAATTTGTAACATTATTATTACAAATTCTTTGTTATTTTTGTTTGTATATATGTCGCCGCCAAATAGCTTAATTCGCCGTTCAATTAACAGCCTAGGCACTTAACTAAACAGCGCCGTTCAACTAACGGCCTGAATGATATTCAGCCGTATCGTCTATTACAACATTTAATAAACTGGCTGGCTAATGCTTAGGCAACTGGTTGACATTTAAGTACTACCAAACTTTTTCAAAATACTACCCAAGCAGAACGACCTGGATGGGTTTAGGTTAGGGTTATTTTTTTATGACCCCACAGAAACCCCCCCGGCAAATAGATTCGGTGGATCTAAAAAAATCGTAAAAACCTAAGTACCTAATAAAATTATTCCATCAAAGTTGTTTTTTTCCGACGCCATATTGACCAAAGAGAATATAGAATATAGAGATATTGACAGTTTGGTGAGTTTCGGCGCTAGGTGGCAGAAAGTAGGACTAAATTGAAATGCACAGGCTAGGCAGGTAATTAAACGGCTAGTCAAGTAGTTAAACGTCATCCATCCAAGTCATTTGCCTAGCTGTTTGATGAAATGGCTGAATATCATTCAGGCCGTTAGTTGAACGGCGCCGTTTAGTTAAGTGCCTAGGCTGTTAATTGAACGGCGAATTAAGCTATTGGGCGGCGACATATATATATATACGATTTATTTGTTCAGTTTGTTCTTTTCTTTATTACAAATATGTAATATTATTATTACAAATTCTTTGGTTTCAAAGAAAAGCTGTCTTGATTTTATAAGCAGGTTGGTTACCATATCATATCATAGTTAAGACGTACTGGGCAAAGATCTTGAAATGGTTTGTACTAGGTTCTATCCCGCACGCTACTGTTGCCTCAATAATCTGCTTTTAATGAAGCTAGCGAAAAAATTGTGAAGTTCTTGAAAAGTCTCAAAGGCATTCCATACACCTCTTTCCATTATCTATAATAAACTGGAAGAGACAAGCAATTTTAATCTCGTTTAGATATCTAAAGATAACATTACTGAAAGTAATATACACGAAAATAAATAATGTTACAGGCAAAATAACTTACGGGCTATTCCTGTAATTAGCTACCTAAACTTGAAGTCATTTGCAGACAAAACAAACACAATAGATTCCTTTAAAAATAAACATTTCACTAAAACACAGTCAAACTAACAGTTTTAATTAAATTACATAGAAATTTCATGTTTAAAATGAACGGGAGACGCTGACACCCTTTTGAAAGTAAAGTAAACAAACTTAGTTGTTTTTTCTTTGGACAAAGAAAATTAGGGGCCGATCAACTTTCAAACAAAAGCCGACGTTGAATTCGAGAGGAGACTATGATGGCCACGTGTACAATTTATTCCGGACAATCCTAGAAACTGACATTTTTATTACTTGTTAAAATACAGTAAAACTCTTACGTGCACACTACTTTCCAAATGAGGTGATCTAATAAGTTTTATTTTTGTGTCATTCCTCGCAGTTAGAATCTTGAAGTATTATCATAACTGTGTCTGATATTTTGGTAACAGCTGGTCATGAAAGATGGGGGCCAAGTCTGTTAACCGTTCCAATAACCCTTGACTAGCATTTGACTCTCAATACGTCGGTTTTGACATGTACGATTGAGCTAAATATTTAAATGTCCGCTTATGACTGATTCTCGAGTCGAGTCGAGAATCGGTCGGTACGGGCGGGCAAATGATAAGTGGACTACAGAAAACTGGATATGTTTGCGATTTTTCACTTTTGCCTACTATCCTAACAGTCCCAATATTTTTCGCATTCGATATGGTGTCTGCAATGGCCTGTAACTTTTCTCTTTCGCGTGGGCGGGTAAGAACTCGTCTTTTCTTTTACCAGAGCTTATCAGGATTCAACGGTATTTATGATCTGTATCAGGACCGAGGGTTACCTAAGCATTAGAGCTAAGCCTTCGACTTTACCTTTCCCATATTTTTATAATACATCATTTTTACCTGACGCGGGAAAAAGATTTTTAAAATTATCGTTCGCATTTTGCGGGATCCAGTGTTGGAGCAAATGATGATAAGAAAAGTTATTATGGTACAATGTGGAAAATAGTCTTTATTTATAAAATATGAAGTTGTAATTCAGAATTGGCATCACAAAAGTAATTTTGTTTGGACTACAATTTTGTAAAGTAAATAGTAGATTCAAATTAAAGTATTAAAGTTCAGGGGCCAGCCTTGAAGAAAAGTATTATAATAAACTTATGTCACTGACGGAGAAATGTCAGATTGCAAAATTTAACTGACACTATGTGGTAAAACCCAAGGAGATACCATCTATGATTTCTAAGTTAGAAAGAAAATGTAGTTGCATAACTCTATTCGTATCTCTGCCATTTTTTGACATGGTAAAAGAGAAGTAGGTACGAGGAAAGACAACATAATGTCAGAAGCCGCTTTGCGACCCTAATAAAATTGAACAACAAGAAAAATAAATGATTAAGCCTTTTACGAGTCAGTCCAAAATTGAGCACTCTTTATAATATAACAGCAACCGAAATGCTTTGTTATGCACACACGGGACGCTTTGATGTAAGTAGCCGTTAGAATTTGTTTGCTAACTTCATCGTAAATATTGAACGAAGTGGGTTTTAAAGCGATTCGTGTGGTTTTGGAGATGCAAAATAATGTTAATGGACGGTTTATTTGATCTAGACGATACTAAAAGTGATTTTCTATCTTCATATTCTAAAATACTGATATCATGCAATTCAAATACAAAAAGAATGCAGAGTTTTTTTTAAGCTTCTTGATTGACGTTCGTAGCTGTATTGGTCCTCATATAATATCATAGGCATGGGCCCCATTGATGGAATAATCCATTTACAAAGAAAACAAATGGAATTCACTGCAGCGCTCATAACAAAATCTTTAAAACTACGAGACTTACGGGGCACTACAGGCTTGAAATGTTTCATACTTGTTACTTGCAGCTTCTCGGTGCTTGCACAAAAAAGATTAAACTCTGCGCGAATGCAGTTCTAGTAAATATTTACAATCAACAGCCAGCCTATAAGCGTTTATGTAAAATTTGCACCTATTTATAGTAAGCTAGCGGCCCGCCCCGGCTCCGCACGGGTACATTGCGGTTACATTATTCGAGTTTTAGTAAGGCTCCCAATTTTTTTTAAAATATATTATAGCCTATGTCACCCGGGGATAGTGTAGCTTCCCAACAGTTAAAGAATTTTTCAAATTCGGTTCAGTGGTTTCGGAGCCTTTTCATTACAATCAAACAAAGAAAGTTTTCCTCTTTATAATATTAGTAAGATGATGAAGACAGAAAATAGCAGGAAATTCGTGCAAACAACTTAGCTTTGTCCTGGGACTCAGGGTCAAAGCTTAGCATTTTAGTGAGACCCTACTGTCAATGTTGACTTCCAGCAGTATCAGTGATGCGAGTGTCAAGTGGCGGGGCTAGTCAAATAAAACCCGATTATAGCATAATCGAACTTATAAGTTGAGGCCTATTAAGTTAGTAATAAAAAGAAAAATTATGTGTAGGTTTCCCCAATTATTTTTCCTTCTTCGTCCTTCTGAGGGCCCGTTAAGCCGTCGGCTCCGGGTATCACAGTCGTTAAGCCATGTCGCAGGCCGTCGGGCGGTCTAAAGAGTCATCAGAGAGAACCCTTCTAACAACTTACGTCAACGCGCCACTTGAAGAGTCTGTTCCGTTTCTAATTTACATAACACTGGCTTTCCTTTTCAAAGGTGCGTGTCTTGCCAGAAGGAAAACAAAGGGCGTGAGCACACGGAGGTTGTAGCCAAAAGGTTGGAATTGTACTGAGTTACGAGTAACGAGATACGAAGTAAAACGTAAGGGGTGATTTACAATATTCATTTGGGAACGATTGGAGCGCGCTTTGTGAGCCGTCATTATCTACACGCGGGTGGTTTTATAAGAAAATAAAATATGTTACATGTAGATTTTGAGCTGGTGCTGTCTCAAACGTCAAATAGAACTGTATACTAATAATAATTTAAATATGAGACATCCACAAACACAAAATCATAATTGGCCCCCATTTAAAAAAAAACATGATGAACTAAATCTAAATCTAGTAGGTATCTAAAAACATGATCTCTTCCTGAACAGCTATTTTATTTATTTATTTTCATCTTTGTTATCTGAAATAAAAATTAATAAATTTATTTTAATAAAAAATCCGCTTTCCTCATTATCTGATGATGAAGCCGGAAGGTAGGCAGTTTACTGAGACTATTTTAGTGACCGCAAACACTAATGAAAATGCACAGGAAAGCAAATTACGCAATTTCGTTTACATTCTTGACGTATTTTTTCCAGTTATTTTGATTTAAATGCCAAACTACAGATTTTGATCAAATATCAATGGAAGTAATTAAAATTTCAAATCGCTTATAAATGACGGAATTCTAAGGTATACTTAAATATTAAAAAACATACAAATGATTTGATTACCTCCTCCTTTTTGAAGTCGGTTGAAGAATAATGAAATCAATACCTACAGTACTAAACGGTACGGTGACATTTTTATATAAATGATGTTCTAGGATTACTAATAGTCATATCAATTTCTAAATAACTTCAAAATTTGCAAATATAAAGACGTTAAAAGTTTGGAAAACAGTTCCTATACTGAAGTTTGATGTCATAGCTTACTAGTTTTTTTTACAAACTTTCATAGGAAATACCTTTTTAATCGGGTCACTTTTTTTTTCAAAATACATTAGAAATATTTCAACAATAAATGAGTTTTATGAGTTAAAATAAAAATTGTACATTACTCGATATTAGTCAAACACCCAATTTTACGAAGAAAACATGAAGGAGGAAAATAAAAATGTTATTTTTTTTACGTTATCTCAAAAATAAATTACAATTCTTAAATTACAAATTCTGTGAGTAGTTGTGATAAAACAAAATAATGTCTGAATAAATACTTGAACCAAACATACCTACATCGAATCAAAACTACATAAACTCGAAATCGTGCAAACCAACTCCTCTAAAATATCATCAGACCAAATTCGAGTGAGGTGCTCAGCTAAATGACGGCGATTAAATGAAAAGCTATTTTGCCAAGTTTAAATTGCGTGCTGTGAACTTCTCTGAATGTTGGGAAACGAACAGGCATCATTACATTGTACCTGCCACGGCTGAAACTTTTCAGTTATTAGTTTTGCCGATTATGAGATAATGCCGTCCCGATCTCTTGGCATTTGTTTCCTTAATAAAAGATTATCAAACTTGAAGATCAAGAAAAATAAATAAGTTCTAACGGTAGAGGAAAACGACGTGAGGAAACGTTAAGGAACTCAAAAGGACTTTTTTACAATGTGCTGATTGCCAATGGGCGTTTTTGATTCCGACTCGATATCAGCGAATATATATTTTTAAGTGACTCCCACATTAGAGTCACGACGCTTCTGCTACTTAGCGCGCTAATTTAGCGCGCTAGTGGCGAAGAAATGCTCCTACAAAGCTAAAGCTATCGTGCAGCGTCACGCAGCCCAATAGTTCATAACGCAGATGATAGCGACGATAGCAGAAGGTGCGTTAAGCGCGACCGTTGCAGATGTGGGAGTTGTTGGCGGTGTCATTATTGGCCAACGTGCGACGGCCAACATCTGCGGTTAAATCTAAAAAAACTTCACTTGAAGAAGTCCATAAATAAGTCCCTCTTATCCAAGCATAAAAATACCTTGCACGTCACTTGCACACTCTACTATAAATTCACTTTCAAAAGACGTCGCTTAAAACACTGGCGACAATTTTTATGCGATGAAAATTGCGCTTATACCGCGACTAAGCTTCATAAGGCTGACGTAATTTGAACTTTGTCTACCGTCACCCGGCTGAAATACTCGACTATGGAGTCTAGATTTTAAGAGTGAAAGAGTAAAGCGAATGATTGTTATGAATTTTTGAAGGAAGCTGTGCCGCTGATATTGTATTTTTGGATTCTGTGTCATTTTGTATTATTTGGTGTATTATTGTAATCGATGGAACCTCACTAGTCGTAGGTACCGATCGCTCAACGTGTCATCCCTAATTCGGCATTAGGTATTTTCACATTGGCCGTTAATGACATCAACCCGATGTCGGATCGATAATCTAATACATTTGGAACACATCCTAGGACACAAAAATAAATAAAAAAAACAAGAAAGACCCTCCATAACAGAAAGTGAGGGCGAAATACCTTTCTAATTTAAATCATTATCAGTTTTTTTGTCAGTTTTACAAAATTTTAATCTTCAATACCTTGACCTAAATAACAAGCTCACCTACATAACTCTGTCCGTTAATAATCTCGCAGAGCCTTAGAGCGGAGAAGAAAATATTTACACACCTACCTCGTCCGGCGTCTTATAATTAGTTTCACTGTTTACGTGGCTCTCCCCTACAGGTTCTGAAGACGAGCTCCTAAACTGTGTACATTAGACCTCCCTAGCTGTTTTATTAGGGGTGCATTATATTCAACACCCGCTGTGGCAGTATATACGGGTCCATTGTTTGAATACCTTAATTTAAATAATAATTTTCGTGGGTCCCTGGTAATATTAGACATATGGTAGGCATTAGCCTTAATGGTTTATTACAATATTTTTACAGTAAATTTAATATATTAATAATCAAAATAGTGTTTGTGTAGAGTTGTTTGTATTAAATTTGTTCGTCAATCACTACTAAACTCAGATTAACGCAGATGGAGTAAACGCAACAAACGATGTGAAGCCACATAGCATTAAATGTGTGCGTGACAACTAGGAGCGGCACTGTAGGGACACGTACATCTGTGTGCGTGTAAAGTTGCCAGATATTGGGGAACGAACTCCCATAATTTTTCCGATTGTTCTCAGTAGTACTAATGTTACAAATTGGAAATGGTCTTTCGCAATTTAGGTACTTAAGTAGTAGGCATTTGAACAGAATAATGCTAATAAAATAAAATAAACTTAGTATTTATTTTTTCTGCAAATCGATATTTGATGATCTCTGCATTATCACTCAAGAACATTATATAATTAAAGATTTTTGGATGTTTTTATAAGCATAATTAGGTACATTAAATTGAAAAATGTTATTAATTTTTAATATTTATTACAAATTAAAAGATTTAGCGGCCATTGCAAAATCGCAAAATAGTAAAATATACCTCTGATTGGTTTATTGTTGATTAAATAACTAGAGTTTTAAATAAAGATATAATATTATATATATACATAAATTATTTCCATATATAAATGTATAAATGAATCATCTTTCTACACCCCATGCACATTTCCCTAATTCTTAAAAACTTATTTCGATGTAATCGAAACTTATTTCGATGTAAATTGGCAACACCAACCAATTACTGTCAAAATTTTGTGTTCCGAGTGAGCGATATCAAATTGTGGGTAAATAAATTACAAAACTATAAAATAAACAATAGTTACCTGTGGAAAGATGTGATATGCTTTTTTTTGTTTTTGTGAACAACTTTTACACATTTTAATTACGCAAGACGGCATTTTCAAAATAAAACAACTAACCACCTTTCACGTCTAAGCGCTGTGACGCGAAGTTCAGTACTGACGTGAGATTGTATTCGCTTTGTAATTTGTATTTGCTTTGCTGGACACACTTTTGTGTTCTAGGCGCGTCATCTGCCTCTTCGTTAATCTGAGCTACTAAACTTGTTTTCAAACATCGATTTATAAGTAGGTACCCTACCTACTATTCAAATCTAAGGCATTTCTGGGTGAGTAGGTGTCGCAGGAAAATTGCTGTACCCTGATTATAAATAGGTTACATCGGGTGTGCTGGCCTGGAGGTGAAGCTGTTACCCACCAATAGACGTGGATTAACGGGAGAATACACCACACACCGAAAAATATATTTCTGATATTAGTGATTTGACATTCGAAAGAAGAAGAAAAAGTATGGTGTAACTACACAACGTTCCCATGTTTATTAATAAGGGAGAATGTCACGTCAAAGTCACTGTGTGTACATTACCGGCTTCGATGACGTAGGCGCATTCCTCAGGTGACAGACAGGTTGAGTCCTCAGGGTCAGTGGCGCGAACAACGCGGGAGCGCTCCCCAGGGTTTAACAGGCACTCACGACACAAAGACACAGTTCCGCCAGGAGACTTCCACAAATAATATTCCCACTGGAAGATTACGTTCAAGCACTCTACTGCACTCTGCCATAACAATTATCGGGTCAATAATTACTTATCCAGAGTATAACGCTTAATTAACCAACTCAACCATAACGCACAATTAGACCTTTTGTATGTAGCACTCAAAATATAAAAAATATGTTATGTAAACAACAAATATTATTGTTTTAACGTTATTGTTATTGACCACATTTTAAATTTATATTCAGTTTGCTTTATTGTTCTATATAGTCATGTTTTTTTTCTATATGTGGAAGCTTGTAATCGGCATTTGCTTATATATAATCACTAGCTGTGCCCGCGACGTCGTCTGCGTGTAATTTAACTTAACAAAAATTTCGGGATTATTCATCCCCTATTTTATCCCCTTGGGGGTAGAATTAATCAAAATCCTTCCTTAGCGGATGCCAACGTCATAACATCTACCTGTATGCCAAATTACAGCCCGATCCATCCAGTGGTTTGAGCTGTGCGTTGATAGATCACTAGTTATATATATTAAGATATTCACTCTGTAAAATTAGCCGTAAGCTCTCCAAATAAAATAAAATTAAATAAGGATTATTTTAGTACACGAACACGCGTGAGAGCGTCTAGTCTACACGGCCGTCGGTCAGTCACAAGCGCAAGAGGGGTGAAAAGGACAGCACTAAAAATCTCAGGTAATTGAGGGTAGGCAGATGCCAGTTCCCAAGATATATTCAAACTTTCTACCCATATAAAAATGTATACAGTAAACAATAGGTATTCCCGTTTTAATGAATATTATTTTTATAGAAGGCGTCAATAGCCTAGTGGTTAGAAGGGCCGCCTTCGTAGCCGAGAGGTTTCGGGTTCGGTCCCCCTCCTGGCCATTAAACCATTGACGTGGGCCCACTCCTAACACAAGCATTAGCTTAGCTGGAGGGGCTAACGGGAATACTAGTACCTAATGTGGTAAATTCACATTGCTAGTAATCTAAAAAAATAACACGGTCCGAAAAAAAACGTACGACCTGCCTGTTATATTAAGCAGTTACCGTTGCCTATAGATATCGATTTGCTGAGCTGTGTACTTGCTGGATTACTCTACTAACAGGTGTACGCATTGCGTCAATTTTATTGACAGTATTCTACTAAAATAAATTATAATTAAATCCATAAAGTAGATCACTACTTTCGGTAATATGATTTAAAAAATATGCAAAACACGAGCCCAGCCCGAAATTTAGGTTAATTATTCAGTCAAAAAATGTTGACGACACAAAGCCTGTCAACACGGGTATTAAGAATATAACACTGAATAATAGGGCAAAATATATTCTAGTCATTAAATTACTTTCATGAATAATTAATAATCACGAAAGTTAACCGCACAGTTTAAGCCGTAAAACACGAGTTATGTTGAGAATAAACGGAATAGTATTGTATTAATTGCTGTTAAAAAACCGGCTAAACGCGTGTCGGGTGACGCAGAATGTAGGGTTCCGTAGCCATTTCAATAACGAAATTATATTTTTGGCTAGCCAGGTTTTACAAATTCTTTTGTTACTTATGACAGCAAATAATTTATAAATACTTGCTGTAGAAATAGTACATTGTTACACGAGTGGTGAAGGTGACTTATTCTTCCCGAGACGGGGTTTGGCGCCCGAGCGTAGCGAGGGCGCTAATAGTTCGAAGGACAAAATAAGTCTTTCACCCGAGGTAAACACTGTGCTTTTCATTAACCCCCGACGAAAAAAGAGGGGTGTTATAAGTTTAACATGTGTATCTGTGTGTCTGTGTATCTGTGTATCTGTGTATCTTTGTATCTGTGTATCTGTGTATCTGTGTATCTGTGTATCTGTGTATCTGTGTGTCTGTCTGTGGCAACGTAGCGCCCAAGCTGATGAACCGATTTAAATGTTGTTTCTTTTGTTAGAAAGGTATTCTGATCGAGAGTGTTCTTAGCTATGTTTCATGAAAATCGGTTCAGCCGTTTGAAGATCATCAGCTCTTTAGAGGTTAAAAAAGCCATATTTACGGCCAAAACCAACTTCCTCGGCTCGAATCCGCTCGAAATTTGAGATTATTGGATTTCGCTTTATTATATTTTTAAATGATCGTAATAGTCTGAACTGGCTATTTACAATATTATAAATGTGAAAAGTTTCCCGGATTCTGGAAAAAATAGAATATTTATCAATTTTTATATGAGATTTGTGTATGAACTAAAGACGTTCCATAAGTCACGTGTCAAATGATGGATACGCGCATGCGTTATAATTTGTTTGTTTTGTTAATGGTCATGGAATATTACGCAATAATAATTCTAGAGGGCGCTGCTCCGCCTATAATTTCAAATAATTTTAGCGTTATTTAAAATTCTTCCCCTGGGCTGCGTCCGTCCACCTCAACCAGAGTTATATTACATCAAATTGAATCATAATTGATTATACTCGCTGGTTCGTCCGAAGAGATGATATATAAACACATGTAGTCACACACACTGTGACGCCAGATTGAGCACTAAAAGTTGAGATATTCTTTTTTTTTTTTTTGTAGGGTAGTTATGGCACACGCCACCGCTGAGTCGGTCGACCGTCATTCACATTACAGTGCTCCGCCAGTTAGCACGTTACTTATTTTGGTACAGATTTTTCAGGTACATAAGTGAAAAAATGGGCAAACGTAAGCATTCCAAAGATAGTTACGAATATATTGCCAAAAAACTAAAGCAGTTGGAAAGAAAACTTAACCGCAAGCGAGGAAGACAACGTGACCACTAACCTACTTATGGAAATAATGTTTTGTCGTCGGACAAAGAAGGTCAGCTCAAAATTACCTTATTTACTTATCCTTCAGACAGTTACATGATAAGTCTGTGTCATAGAATAATGGTAGTCATTACCACCGCACTGACAATACGGTAACATAATGTCAATTATTGAAGGTTTTACACACGCGTTTTATTCTATAAAACGTAGGTAGTTACATGATAAGCCAGTATTGCGATAATTTGCCTTATTGGTAATACGGTAACATAATGAGCCATGTATAAAGTTAGTTTAAAATTATAAACTAACTAATAGCATGCAAAATATCTTCTACCTACCTACCTAATAGGTGGTTGGTAAGACAATAAATTTGGTATTATTTAATACAGTAAGATAATAATAATAACAACAAATAATAATAATAATAAAAAAAAAAAAAGAAAACCTGTTCGCTTTTTAATCAGTATACAATGTGGACATTTCATACGACACAAGATCCGAAGGTAGTCTAATGCCCGTGGACGTAGATGTGGAAATCACAGAACCTGCGCCATCAAGTAGTGCTGAACCTGTCCCTACTAAAAGTGTGGAACCTATAGAGGTTGAACCTATACCACCTACGGATGCTCCTGCGCCAGTCCTGGGCCATGAAGGCCAGGTTGAAGACCTGGCACCTATACCAGAAATTGATAATGCTATTTTTGATATATTAGGCGACGACCCATCGGTCACTAAATCCTACGGTTAAGAGATTAATTCTGATCTCGCAATAAGGCTTCAACACATTGCGACAACAGGTTTGTCAAAAGAAATGCGGAAGGATCTACAGGCTAAGTACCTACCGCCCAGCAACTGCGCACATATTGATGCTCCACTCCTCAATCCAGAGATTATGGCGGCTGTCACAGAACTAGGCGCTGCTATATCCTGTATTGGTGAGGCAGTCACCATTTTACTGGGTGAACAAAATAAAAACGCCGCTGTTATCTAGCTTCTTATGGATTCATGCCGACTAATCTGCGACTGTCAGAATACAGATTCAGTAACTTGTCGTAATTTTATACTTTATAAACTTAAAAAAGATATGAAAGAACAAATGCGAAAAACAAAAATTGATAATCTTCTCTTCGGTTCCGACCTAGCTGACATATTAAAAACTGCAAAATCGATTTCAAAATCAGGAGCAGATCTGAAATCAGTTCCGGCACCGAAGACTTTACAAAATACCAGACAGCCTACAGCTGCCACACAAAGGAATAATTTAAGCTGGAAGGCTCCTCCCCCCAATCGCAGGCAAAAGGGGACTCAGAGGATGAAGGAGCCTGCACAGAACAGTCCGCACGCGAGCTCCTCGAGACCATCGTATCGAGCGCAACCACAAGCGCCGGCGGCGTCACGGCGCGGCCGCCGCTAGATAGCGAGGTGAGGCACGCCGGCAGACTTATTTATTTTCAAGAACAGTGGTCAATATTAAATAACGACCCCACTGTACTACACTGGATTTCTGGTTATGAAATACCCTTCACACGACCTGTCGTACAAATTACTATTCCTAAAAAAGTAAATTATTCCCAGAGTCAAAGATTAAAATATCAAGAATGATTTATTGTCAATAGGTGCAATTTCACAATGCCAACCATGTGAAGGAAAATATTTGTCTAGTATTTTTCTGGTTCCGAAACCAAATGGTAAAAATAGATTGATATTAAATCTAAAACAATTAATAATAATAATTAATAATTTTAGCCCTTTTGACGTCCCACTCCTGGGCACGGGCCTCCCCTCAACACGAGGGGGATTCAGGCCACAACAAAACAATTAAATAAATTTATAAATATGGACCATTTTAAACTTGAGGATTTGCGTACAGCCATAAAACTAGTTTCTCCGAATTCATTCATGTGTACGTTAGACCTTAAGGATGCCTATTTTTTAATAAAAATTGATGATAAGTTTAAAAAATATCTACGTTTTCAATCTGGCGATAACGGTGAATTGTTTGAATTTAATGTTATACCATACGGCACCCTTCGTATTCACAAAGATCATGAAATCTGTAGTCAGGTTACTTAGGTCGTGTGGATATCTTTCCACTATTTATTTAGATGATTTGTTCCTAATAGGAGACAATTATAACGGTTGTTTACATAATCTACAAGTTACTCAAAGTTTATTAAACTCATTGGGATTCGTTATAAACGAAGATAACAGTAACTTTAAACCTAGCACATGTTGTAAGTTCCTAGGTTACATAATAGACACTGAAAAATTATATATTAGTCTACCTCCAGACAGAATATTAAAAATCAAAACACAGTTGGAACATTTCAGTAAACTAAGTCGTTGTAAAATACGAGATTTTGCGCGACTGGTTGGTTTACTCACACCCGCATGTCCTGCGGTTGAATATGCGTGGTTATAAGAATATTGAAAGATGTAAGTTTATAAATTTGAAGGATGATCCGGAAAACTATGATACATACATTACACTATGATAGATAGATACATACTATGACATTACAATATGACTTTGAATGGTGGTCTCGAGCCATGGAAAATCATATTAATAATATTAAATATGATGAATACTTTATATAAATTTTCAGTGACGCCTCAACTACTGGGTGGGGCGCGGCATGTGGTAAGGAAACTGCCAGTGGTGCTTGGACTACTATAGAACGAACTAGACATATAAATTACCTGGAAATACTGGCTGCCTTTTTCGGCCTCAAAGTCTTTTCTAAAGAATTATATGACTGTCAAATTTTACTTCGGATTGACAACACTACTGCCATCTCATACATTAATCGTATGGGTGGCGTACAGTTTCCTCATCTCACGCAGGTAACTCGCGACTTGTGGCAGTGGTGTGAAGCGCGGCGCATAATAGTATTTGCTAGCTACATTAGATCGGCAGATAATTCTATTGCGGACGCTGAGTTCAGGCGAATCCACGCGGATATCGAATGGGAACTTGCTGAATTTGCAAGCAATTTGAAAAGAATTGTGGACAATTTTGGAGTACCTAAAATTGACATCTTTGCCAGTAGATTAAATAAAAAAATATAGCAAATATGTCTCTTAGAATAGGGATCCGTTTGCGTTTGCTATAAACGCTTTTACTATTTCTTGGTCGCAGTTTTTCTTCTACGCTTTTCCACCTTTTACTATAATACTTAAAAGTATTCGAAAGGTTATTCAAGATAAAGCGATAGGTATTTTTGTAATTCCTTGGTGGCCTACACAGCCTTGGTTTCCCCTTTTCAAAAAGATGCTTGTTTCCAAGCTTATATTTTTTCATCCTAGTGAGAATCTTATATTATCTCATTCCAGCAATCGAGAAGTACACCAACGTCTTACCCTGGCTGCCGGAGTCTTGTCAGGGCATCCATGATAAGAAGACAGGTGCCACAATCATCCATACATATAATGATAGCTTCCTTGTCTGACAGCTCAATTAAGCAGTACGATGTTTGCTCGAAAAAATGGTTTAACTATTGTAGAGCTAACAACTTCGACCTATTTCATATGTCCATCACTAATGTCATTTCACTCCTTACACAGCTCTATAACTCAGGATCACAATACGGGACTCTTAATAGTTGTAGGTCTGCATTATCGTTAATTCTAGGTTCTCAAATTGGAACAGATGACAATATTAAACGATTATTTAAAGGAGTGTTTCGACTACGTCCTCCCTTGCCCAAATACAATGTTACTTGGAATACATCACAGGTGCTAAATTATTTGTCTAATTGGTACCCAAATGAATCATTAAATCTAACAACTTTAACTAAGAAGTTGGTAACCCTTCTAGCCCTCGTCACGGCTCATAGGATGCAGACATTGTCCAAAATAGATGTTAATAATATAGAGCATTTCCCTGAAAGTGTTATTATAAATATTCCTGATTTAATCAAGACCTCCCGTATTGGTTCAACACAACCGGTTCTTTGGTTACCCTATTTTCGTGAAAACCCGAAATATGTCCGGTAGAAACTCTGCAGGTATTTGACGGAACTTGACGGAACTTCTGAGAAGTAGTAGCCTTTTTGTTAGTATTAAAAAACCACACCATAAAGTAACAGCGCAGACGTTAAGTCGGTGGGTTAAGAAAACCCTTGAAGAGTGTGGAATATACGTGTAAATTTTCACAGCACACAGTACCAGGCATGCTGCCACCTCTAAAGCTAAACAGCTGGGTATTAACCTCGACCTTATACGGAAAACAGCTGGATGGAGTGGTAGCTCTAACACTTTTGGAAAATTTTATAATAGGGCCGTTTTAAATGAAAGCCATAAGTCCTCTTTTGCTAGGACGATAATGACAGAGCAGATACAAATGGATTAGTCTGTCATTCGTTTGATTTACATATACTGATTTGTTAATTAATAATGAGGGTCAATAGTATTTCATTTTAAAGCAAAATGTTTAATTTTTTCATGATTCAATAATAAAGAAGATTTTTTCACACTATACATGTGTCCAAATGCTCTCAAAATCTACATGTGTTTATATATCATCTCTTCGGACGAACCAGCGAGTATAATTAATGATTAAACGAACTTACCTGTACGTGAAGTTCTATCATAATTATACGAGCTGGTTCGTCCGAAGAGATTAGCAACCCTCCCACCCTATGTACCTAGCCCATGGTGTGAAAAAATTCTAGAGCTCTGAACTAAATGACGGTCGACCGACTCAGCGGTGGCGTGTGCCATAACTACCCTACAAAAAAAAAAAAAAGAATATCTCAACTTTTAGTGCTCAATCTGGCGTCACAGTGTGTGTGACTACATGTGTTTATATATCATCTCTTCGGACGAACCAGCTCGTATAATTATGATAGAACTTCACGTACAGGTAAGTTCGTTTAATCATTAATAATCTTTTACTAGGAATTAAACCTCCGGCATCAATATTTAGATTCGTTGTCTATTCTAATGTCAATGATTATGTCATAACAAGATAATGTCTCATACTTTTACACAGATTTTATGTTGGATATTGTACATTGCATTGGAATCGAATGGATTGGCATATTAGATTATGAGGAAGCCAAAAATAATTATGTAGGTAAATGGCGCTTTCATAATCTGGCATCGAAACTAGTTGTACCAGATGAATTTGCGAGATGAGCAATGAATACTTAGCTACGGTAGCTACGCAAATCTCGCTAACTTAATTATTTGGAAGAACTAGGTAAAGTATACATTTGATGAAAAAGTCGTCGCATCGGGGGTTTTTAAATTTTCAATTTAGAGTTATTACGAATACAAGGAAAATAAAAATAAAAACAGGAATTCGCTAAAGAAATAATACAAGGAAGTATGTATAAGTACTCTACAACTCGAAAAAAAAATAAAGATCGGATTGCCGCCTATTTTGTTTTTTTTCGTTGGCCAGCTTCATTATTTAGCCATTATTTTTCATTTTCATCTTTAAATATGTTGCCCAAATCTATGTTATTTTAAAGAAATTGTTGAAACTAAATTATAATTGTAATTTAAAAATATATTATTTAATTAATACTTAACTTTATGTTATTTCAATTTTACATCGTGCTGTAATTGAGTGACTGTAGAAAATGTTTGAACATGGTTCCATAGAAATGTGAAAATGGAACTAGTTTTTTTTTATAATTTGACAGCTGTCAGTTGAAAGCGATTCTCCCGGGCCAGAAAAGTATTACTTTCAACCCGCTCCTCAGGCATCTTCATACCTACTTTCAGAGTATGAGTAATGAAAAATATTTTTGCTGTAATCGACCGCTTGGCGCAGTGGTTCGAGTTTAGGCCGCTCGGCTCACTACATCGGCTGGTTGCGGGTTCGATTCCCATCTGGGTAAATTATGGAAATTGACTTTTCGTAATCTGCCTGATCTCGGTGTCATTGGGTACGCCAGTCCATTGTGCGGTTCCCGGTTGGTGTGTTCCAGTGAACTTCAAAGGTACCTATTTGATTAAAATGTCTTAGCACAAACAAATATCGTACTCTAGTTTAACATAACTTCTTACAGCTATTTACTAACAAACTCAGGACTTAATAAGCTTGGGAAATGAAAGAGAGAGCTAAAATTACAGCGAGGATAGATACAGACAAAGTACCTACGCTTATGTCATTACGTCTAGCCTTGAAAGCTTTTAGAAACACATAAATTTAAAATATAAATAGACTTGCTTTATTTTATAAATCATTTCTCTTAAATTAAGAACGATAAAATTAAAATTTTAGTGCTGTCTAAATATTTTATTTACCAAGAATGTTAAACTTAGACTACTATATTTGGTGTTACGTTAAAATGTTTAAAGTAACTACTTACAAAATTAAATATTTTGTCAGCCTCCCGCAATCTATACATCTATACAAATAAATAAAATTGAAGTGTCTGTTTGTAATATCAAAATAACACCTTTTCACTAAATGCATATGAAAGTACATACGACACCTATAGCAAAAACGCGATTTAAAAATTTTTTGTCTGTCTGTCTGTCTGTCTGTGTGTTTGTTCCGGGTAATCTCCGAAATGGCTGGAACGATTTTGACGGGACTTCCACTGGCAGATAGCTGACGTTATAGGGAGTAACTTAGGCTACTTTAATTTTAGAAAAACAATTAGGGTTCCGCGTAAAAAAATAAAAACATATAATAACGAAATCAAAGAGTATCTCCGAAACGGCTGGACCGATTTTGACGGGACTTTAACTGGTAGATAGCTGTTGTTATAAGCAGTAACTTAGGCTACTTTTATTTTAGAAAAACAAAATTTAAAAAAATTGGTCCTCTCGCGCGCGCTCTGAACGCGGGAGCGGGCTTTTTTGTTAAGTAAGTTAAATTCCACGCGGACGAAATCGCGGGCTCAGCTAGTCATTCATAAGAAAAATTTACCGTGGCGCCACTTTGGCATGGGCGTTATAGTCAATCTGGCAGAATTTATATGTCAGATAACCACAGAGCAGATAACGACAGGCCAGTACAATCAAGTGCCCTCTAGTGAGCGAAAATAGTTAGCCATTACTAAAATGAAGAAATCCTAACTAAACTAAAATGGACTGTTAATTTGAACTTGACCGTCAAAATCTTAATTTGCACTAAATTGTCCCGGTCACCTTTCTAACGAACTGCAAAAGAGCTGGCGCATATTCGCGACCGGGTCGAAGAAGGCAACTTGATAGATTGTCTGACAATATAAAAGCAATCATCCCGTCTGGACCACAAAAACCGATTAGTGTACGCTAAAGCTTAGGCAGCTCGCGTACGATTCATTCGATACATCCCCTGCGTCGTCGGAGGATCAAGCGTTGCAAAATAGTACGAAGTGTAGATTGACATTTTTGTGGCGATGTCTTCTGTCTATCATCATCACCTACATGAATATTGAGGTAAGGTTTTGTAACCTATGTAGACTAACAACAACCTTAACACCTTTTAAAAGTATTGACACGATTTAAATGGGACGTGACCGCCATCTGTAGGCGGTCGACAAAGTCCACTTGCGTTAGCTATGATCGGAGGTGAGCACATTACAATTTGCACCGTCAAACAGATAACACGCTTTTGAAATTGTCATCGTAAAAGTCTTAAAGAACGCATACTACACGGGAAAGGAGACGATTCATCCTTTCTTTCCCCAACATAATTATTATAATATGTATATGACGTTTAAAAAACCAATCTTGTTTTATTATACCGAACAAAATTATATGTAAGTAGGTAGAATTAATTATAAGATTTAAAAAAAAAATCTTTATTGATTGTCACCTTGTATGAAAGATAGTTAGCAGTGATAGCCGATTGGTTAAGCACGCGTCTTGCGGGCTACCAGGTCTCGGGTTCAAACCCCGGCTCGAACCTCTGGATTTTCTAAATCTATGTGCGAATCGTAATTTCTATACGATTATCACTTGCTTACGGTGAAGGAAAACATCGTGATGAAACCTGCATGTCTTAGAAGATTTAACCAATTTTCGAAAGACATGTGAAATCCGCCAACCCGCACTGGGCCAGCGTGGTGGATTATGGCCTGAATCCCCCTCGTGTTGAGGGGAGGCCCGTGCCCAGGAGTGGGACGTCAAAAGGGCTAAAATTATTATTTATTATTATTATGAAAGATCCCCTCCATCCAAGGGTAGTCTAGAAAATATAGTAGCTTGGGATAAAGCCATTCTAATAAACTGCTGTTTCATTGTTTTACTTTCTATAACCTATGTATGTTGCTCTAATAATGTTACTAAAGAACACATGCCCAACTGTGGGGCATTCAGGATTATTGATATCCGTTTGCGACTAACCTTAGCAGCATGGTACCCGTCAAATTAAGAGTTCGTAAAATATGTCGTAAAGCTTGCTGGTTTAATAAAATATTTAGATATAGCTGCATATACTTATGCTACAGTCATAAAAGAGGACAAACAAGATCATAAAAATGCAAGTGTTTTTTTGTCCTAGCTCACGACTTTGAGTAGGTACCTCTTGAGCGAAATGTGAGTAAGTATGTTGACTAACCTCAAGAAAATTGAATTATAGAAAATTATAATATTGGAATATTTAATTAATTGTATTATGATAAACATATATTACGGCTGCATTTAAATTGACTTCACACAAATATTGTTTTCTTGCTCACATAAAAGGACAGCAATGTAATTAGTTCTATCTAGGTTTGTAGTAGAAATAACTAAAATTGAAAATTTTAAAACCCCCGATGCGACGAGTTTTTGAACTGCAAAAGAGCTGATAATTTTCATACGGCTGAATCGATTTTCATGAAACATATCTAAGAACACTCAAGATTAGAATACCTATCTAACAAAAAATAAAACAAAATTGAAATAGGTTCATCCGCTTGGGCGCTACGATGCCACAGATAGACACACAGGTACACAAATACACGTCATGTAAAACTTATGACATCCTTCTTTTTTGTCGGGGGTTAAAAATAATAAGCACCAGCTACATACCGCCATTCTCGTTTGCAAAGGAACTAATATAATATGCACTAATATAATACGTGCAACTCAGTCTGAATTAATTAGTAAAATATCATTTTCCATTTCCCATGTCCCCAGAAATAACATTTTAAGCGAAAATATAACTCACGCGACTCTAGTGTTACTGGTTCTAATTAAAAATTCTGTCTGAGTGTCGACGCTAATGTAATTACAGAGTACATTGCAACTAGCGACTACGGAGCTATCTACCTACTCTGATATTATTTGGAGTTTACCTATATGAGATATTAGTTTAAGCTCTGCCTAGATAATAACAATTGTAGATACAAATAAAAAGTCAGAAAGCAAATTAAAGGTCTCCAAGCAAAGCAGTTAAAGAAGTAGCAAAAAATTAAAGCTAAGTAATTATAACAAACTCAGCTCCGTAGGCAAACGTTGGTAAAATTAACATAAACATAATCCGGAATAATCATACTAATATAACATAAAGATGAGCTTCAAGTACCAAGTACACAGGTACACAGATCAATCCACTGTGAAATAATTTGGGATAAGGACCCACCACTCAATATCAAACTTGTGAACATCTAAAATTATGAACTGAATATGTGGATCCAAGAAGTCTGCACCAATAGAAAACATCTACCTATATGCGCATACCACGTTCCAAAATGAAAGCGCTCGGGGCGGTAAACACCAGGAAACCAACTCTTTTAACCGCGGGCAATACAAACGACTTGCAATACGTCAAAACTGACGTATCGCGTATCTAAATACTACCGTTTTTTCCATAGTAAATCTGTCAAAACTGTCGTATTCACATAAGAGATACGTCAGTTTTGACGTATTGCGTGTCGATCGAAATGCCAGCGGTCAACAGAATTGGGCCCCGGGTGTTTACCACCCCGAGAGCTTTTGTTTTAAAAACGTGGTAAGCTCAAATAGAAGGGTGGCGCTAGTGGCATTTACAACTGAGCGCTTCCGTCCGTGCTTCGGAGAGCACGTTAAGCTGTATGTCCGGTCAGCCGGCTATCATAGTGGTTAAGCCATTTCGGAAGCCTTCGGGCGAACTGAATACTCTGGCTCCGGTGTTGGCCAATAGCTCATACGATAGGAAGAAAAATAAAAATAAGATCTATGCTATCTGAAGTTTATACAGGAAACAACATTGAACACGTACATAAACGTAAATGTGGTATAGGCAAATGTTTTCCAACCCAAAATTACGTATGTAGAAGGGCTACTAAGGATCGATGTCCCAACTTCCCATAAGTCCTTTGGATCGGGATCAACGACAAGTTTTAATTTAAAACGACTTACCGCACGATTGCCGTCGGCGGCGCGGATTAAAACTTCCTCGAGATGTATCGGCAGTACCTGAAGTCAAGTTCAGAGTAAAGCAAATAAAGAACTTTGTAACTAAAACTTTGGTGGATTTGGATTTATTTTTAACCAGCTATGCCCGCGACTTCGTTGGCGTGGAAAAGTGTCTTTGGGTAACATTTTTAATTATATTTACTTTGATAGTTCCATACAACTTTTCATCCCCCCTTTCAACCATTAAAAAGTAACCATGTCCTTTCTCAGGCTCTAGACTATCTGTGTACCAAATTTCATTTAAATCGGTTCTGTAGATTTGGCGTGAAAGCGCGATAGACAGACAGACAGACAGAGTTACTTTCGCATTAGAGTGAAATCCTTACTTCTTCTTATTTGCTTACTTTAATGACTGAATATTAATAGAAATTGTACTAGAAGAGACGAGAACAAGAGTGAAGACACGCATCTTGTTTCATGATACTGAAGGCACTGTTCTCGAAGTTGTCTAGAATTCTCGACATGACATATTTATTATAGAATACAGAATATATAAAAGAAAAAAATATATTTGAAATCCTTGCACCTGCTGCCAGACCTATCACTTTGTCTATGTCTTCTATAGAGGAGATACAATAGCTGCTAAGAGCCCTCATTTACATACTGCCAGCTAACCTGGTCGTGCATCAAGCGAATTTTAAAATTCAAATAAAATAGAGGTGCCGATCGCATAAATTCAAAGTGCATTGAACGAGTTCTACTATATATAGATTTACTATCATTTGTCTGGCATAAAAAGGTTAGGCTTAGTCAGCTGTGTGCGTCGTACATCAAAGTTTTTGAGTTGAAGTGCTGAATGCGACGGTTTTTTGCTGTTCATAATCATAATAGTGTTAGAAATATTAGGATCGTATATCAAAAATGTTTCTTATTTTTTGAAGAAATTCCATGATCAATGGGTATTTGTTAAGAGTAACAACAGCTTGAAAGTTTACTAATTATTAAGCAAATATTTTATCACAATCTGTTGTCCAATCTATCTGCATATAATGAATAATTAAGATCATCAGCTAGTACCACCATCACACAGAAGATCGTCATTTAGTAGCTAATTTATCGCTGTATTTCGTACAATGAGTGGGAAAACGGGAAACCCAACCCCCGCTTTCCCACTCTCCGTTAGCTAAGCATCGTGCGAGTAATGCCTTTGGTAATGCTAGCATTTATAAGCTATGGAAGCTGCTTAACATCAGAAGGGGTCGTATGCTTTCTGCCGAATTTGTTATTGAGAGGTATTTGAGGCTGTCTATTTGGAAATACAATAAAACTCCACCGTTCCGTACCGTGTTTAATTGCAGACTGACTTGTATTAATCTACCCGCTACATTCTTAATGATAGTAAGAAACTACCCTACATATAATTAATACTAACATATATTACACCCTCACCCTTAACTTACAATAAAATTTCTGCTTATACAAAATTATACTAAAACAGGTTAATGATCATTGAGTGAACTAATCAATCTCTAAGCCGTAACGGCGGACGGGTTTCCGAATGCGCTTGGAAGGCACGGACGAGGTCTCCGGTTGTACATCCCCTGTGGGCATGTCCCCTACTGTAGCCAAGCAGGCCGTTACGGGACGTTCGGTTGCGATGGGCTCGGGCAGCGTGTCAGGAACGGTCAGATTAGTTGGCCACTCTTTAGGTGATGGTATGTCCAGTGTTAACCATCTTTTCTTAATTTGGTCAACATGTCTTTTAGTGGATAGACCGTCTTCCCTACCTACTAAATAATTCCGTGATCCTATACTTCCCTCGATCCTTCCCCTTTGCCATTTATTTCCCGCGCCATAATTACGCATCCACACATCGTCTCCTACCCTAAAATTTCTATCAGTGCCACCTACATATTTCAATTGTCTTTTCTGTGATTTATGTACCCTATCTTCTACCATCTCACTTCCTCGTAAAAAATCAAGTCTTGATCGTAGGTTTCTATGCTGTAATAACCTAGCGGGCGAAACTCCCGTAGTACTGTGCTCGACATTTCTATAGGCCATCAAGTACGTCTGTAAAGCCGCGTCTAAATCGTATCCATCCCGAAGTGATTTTTTAATTGCACGTTTACACAACTTTACCGCACCTTCTGCCGCTCCGTTAGACGAAGGATGATACACTGGTGTAAACGAAATTTTAATACCATTATTAATCATAAAATTGGCGTATTCTTTACTTGCAAATGGGGGGCCGTTGTCTGAGACCACTTCTCTAGGTAACCCAAATCGTGCAAATGTCTCTCGTAAAACTTTTATTACCGCATTCGCCGTCGTAGTTTGCATTTGAAAAATTTCTATCCATTTACTTGTTGAATCTATTATAACAAGAAACGTTTTACCGTGAAATGGACCTAGAAAGTCCACATGCAACCTTGACCAAGGTTCCGGAACATAAGGCCAGGGCTGTGGCGTCGCTCGTACTGGGCCCGCGTTCTCCACCGCACAAGTGGCGCACTCCCTACCAGTTTTCTCAATATCTGCGTCAATGCCTGGCCACCACATCACACTGCGAGCTAAACTTTTCATTTTAACTACTCCCAAATGACCAACATGTAGTTCATTCAATAAACACTCTACTAATGCCTTCGGTATTACCAACCTATACCCCCACATTACACAGCCCATGTCTAAAAACATTTCATTACGACGGGTAAAATATGGTTTTAAATCTTCTGTTTCACATTTAGTCGGCCAACCTGTTTGTATATACAAGATTACTTTTTGCAGTATATCGTCTTTAATTTGATGATCTAGCACAGTTTGCCTAGTCAATGGAAGAAAATTTTGAATAAAATTTACGTATGTCTTCTCTGATCTCATTTGTTTCTCCCTACCTACCGGTAACCGCGACAAAGCATCAGCCGCATTTCTGTCACTCCGAACATACTCGATACTATAGTCATACCCTGCTAGTAATACTGCCCAACGTTGCATCCTGCTTGCTGCCATAATGGGGATACCATACTTATCACCAAAAATAGCTACTAAAGGCTTGTGGTCCGTGCGTAATGTGAACTTCCTACCATATAAATATTGATGGAATTTCTTAACCCCATACACAATAGCAAGTCCCTCCTTCTCTATCTGTGAGTAGGACTTTTCTGCGGCGTTTAGTACACGAGAGGCGTATGCTATTGGCCGCTCTCCCTCTGATGTAATATGCGAGATCACGGCTCCCACCCCTACGCTACTGGCGTCTGTCGTCAGAACTAATGGTAAATCCGGAGAATAATGTGCCAAAATCTTGCTAGAAACCAACATACTCTTAACACAATTAAAAGCCTCTTGACATTGTTGATCCCATTCAAATTTAATATCTTTTTGCAACAATCTGTACAACGGTGCCAGAATCGTACTAATATTCGGTACGAATTTCGCATAGTACATAACTAAACCTAAAAATGAGCGCAACTCTGACACACTGGTCGGCACGTGTACTTTTTTAATTGCATCAATTTTCTCCGGGCAAGTATGTACTCCCATTTTGTTAATAACAAAACCTAAATATGTGACGGAGTCCGCAAAGAAGGTGCATTTATTTTTTTGAATTTTTAAGCCATATTTTTGTAGTCTGTTAAACACCTCATGAAGAGTCGCTAAATGAGATCGATCATCATCTCCCGTTATTATGACATCATCTAGGAACAGACCTACTTGTGGCATGTCCGCAAAAATTTGCTCTAATTTCCTTTGGAAGATGCCTGGACTTGATGCTAAGCCGTAGATTAGCCTATTGTACATAAACAATCCCTTATGTGTATTTATGACCGTATACTTTTTTGACTCGTCCAATTCTAACTGAGCATACGCTTGTGACAAATCTAACTTGGTGAATTTTTCGCCTCCATGTAATTTCGTAAGTAAATCTTCCACTCGAGGTAAGGGAAAACGATCTACTTCCAGGCATTTATTTAATGTGACTTTGAAATCTCCACATACGCGTATGGTGCCGTCCTTCTTCATGACCGGCACGATCGGCGTGGCCCAGTCCGACGTGGCTACCGGTGAGATCACTCCGTCCCTGACCAGCTGCTCGAGCGCACGTTCCACCGGCTCTCGCAACGCATATGCCAGCGGGCGCGCCCGCATGAACACTGGCCGCGCACCTGCCCGTAGTTGAAAACCGACCGTGCCGCCCGTAAACCGTCCAAGCCCCTCCGAAAAAACCTCACAATATCTGGAACTAAAATCGCTTAAATTAAAATCTAAACTGTTGACAATGTTATACATTCCTGTCGGTATTTCAATGTTTAACTCGCTTATCCACTGTCGACCCAACAGATTCGTTTTACCCGATTCTACAATATATAAATCTAACAGTTTTGTTCTCTCTTTGTATCTAACTACGGTTTTGATCTTCCCCACCGGTCTCACAATTTCCCCAGTGTAATATCGCATCACTATGTCGCCCTTACACATTTCATTATTCTTTAAATACTTTTTATAACAATCATAGCTAACACAAGAAATCGCACTGCCCGTATCTATTTCCATTGATAACATTGTATTATCGACACAGATGTTTATAGTGTATGGTCCAAACATATCCATTTTATATATATTCAAACTGTAGTTATTTACCTCATCGCTGTCACTGTTGCTATCTACTGGGTACATATATTTTTCTTCTTGTACATTATACGTCGAAATCGACGTAAGCAACTTAGGGCACACTTTCTTGAGGTGACCTTCCCGATTGCAAACACGGCAAACATACATTTTAAATTTGCATGTGTTAGAATTATGTTTGCCGCCACAAACTCTGCAATCTATTCCCTGGGCCAACGTTGCCCTATCTTGCCGTACAAATTGTTTCTTTCCGCTCCGGTTAGTAAAACTCGCTCCGCCTATGGCACTTGGGCCCGCCGCTGAGTTATCGTACGAGCGTATTCTCGCGTCACCGCCGTGCGCTACTGCTGCCCGCCGCTGCACTCGACTGTCCATTTGCCGCCGTTCTTGCCATGCTATGTCTGTCACCCGGTTCGTCGGTGTTTCCGCCTTCGATGTACCGTCACCGTGTATCTTGGTACGACCTTCCACCAAAGCTGCATCTGTCTCTGCTGCTTCCATTGTAACCGCCATTTTAAACGCTGAATCGAACTTAATATCCTCTTCCGTAAATAATCTCTCTCTAATGTGATCATTGCGTAACCCACACACTAATTGATCTCTTAAATTTTCCGTCAGATTTTCTCCTTTGAATCCACAGTATTTTGTTAACCTTTTTAATTCCGTTACATACTCAGCAATCGATTCTCCAGTCTTCTGTATGCGTTGTCTGAACTTGAATCGTTCGGCTAATAAACTTGGTTTAGGCTGTAGATATTTTCTCATGACATCTACCAGGTCATCAAATGATTTTGCGGATGGTTTATCTGGGGTGCATAAATTAACCATCAATTCATAGCCTTGATTTCCTATAACCGTGATTAACGTAGCCACTCGCATAGCCGGTTTCACGTCGTTGACCAGAAAATATTGTTCTATACGGTCCACATATAGATTCCAATTACCCTTTTCAAGGTCAAAGGGCTCGATTTTTCCCACCGTCATTTTTGCACTTCAACAATCACCATAAATTACTATCACGCGTATTCCAATAATTTGTCGTCGCCACTGAGAGGTATTTGAGGCTGTCTATTTGGAAATACAATAAAACTCCACCGTTCCGTACCGTGTTTAATTGCAGACTGACTTGTATTAATCTACCCGCTACATTCTTAATGATAGTAAGAAACTACCCTACATATAATTAATACTAACATATATTACAGTTATATAAAAAATAAGAACAAGAGATAGAGATGATGCAGATGAGATATCTATTCCATTTATTTTATCTACAACCAATTTAACCAACCACAAGCAAAAATAATTAGTATTTTATCTTCTAACTAAACGATTTATACATCACTCCTATAAGCTCCTATAAGCGTATTTCTTATTAAACTTGTTAAAATATAGAAAATGCATCAATTCATTTGCGACGAGTCTTAATCCTTCCAAAATCTCGGAGATCGTCCTTGAAATCTCTATTTATTAAATATACGAACGCGTTCGGTTGAAGGAATTGCTGACATTTCAGGTAAAGGAAAGTATAAAGGAATGTCAATAAAGCTGAAGAAGTTGGACCATTTATTACTTTAGATTTTACTGTATTAATAATTTGGCTGAATTTTGAATGCCGATTGGAAGTCAAATGTGGTGTTCGTTGAAAAACAGCTGCTGAAGTTATTGGTTCTTTGGAAGTACCTAAACAAGTTTATAGTCATTTCAAAAGTATTTATTTAAATAGGTAAGTTTGAAAAAAAAACTCATGACACATAAGAACCTTTTTTGAGTAGTTGCGTAAATGAAGGCGTTGAGTCCCGAGTGTCTCTTAAACTTTCGCAAAATTATTAAAGATATAAAACATACGCCGCATATTTATAAATATTATAATATAACAAAATATTTTGATAAAACCCTGTTTGTTCACACGACGGGCTGCCCACTGCGCTTGCTTCTCTACACACATGGCATCAGTACAATAATCAGAGCCACAGCATAAAACAGTTCCCTAGATACTATTGTCCAACTGGAGTTTTGAACATGAAAAATGTCCATCTTCTTTTATACTATGTAAAATAATATGGGTGTGGTTATCTGTAATGTACGAGGACCATCGCGTCCTGCCTCCGGTATTACATTTACATAATGTACTTAGCGAGGAGAGCCGCATACAAAGGCTCCCTAGAAAGTGATGAGATGACGACGCTTCAAAGAAAAATGAATTCTTTCACACACGCTTTTAAACGTATATTTGTGTGTGACAAAAATATGTTACTCATATTAAATTATAACAGGGTATTTTATAAGAGAGGATGTAAGTAGAGATTTTTCTATGGTTCTAGCCTAATATTTTTAATGCTTCTAATATAATATAAACTACAATTAGTAATGCTAAATAAGGTCGGTGTTATTAATGGTATACTCAATATTATTATTATTTTCTGAGTGTGTTTTAAGTACATATTATGAAAGAGTAAAATGTTGTGTGGGAACATAATAATTGGTTTTATATTTCCAACTATTACAAAATAGGTTACTAAGGTATATAATGTATCCTACTAATATTATAAATGCGAAAGTTTGTGAGTGTGGATGTTTGTTACTCTTTCAGGCAAAAAATACTAAACGGATTTGGATGAAATTTGGAACACAGATATTTTATAACCGGGATTAACAGATAGGATACTTTTTATCCCGATTATCCCGAAGTTTTTGTTAAGTTAAAAACTACGCGGACGAAGTCGCGGGCACAGCTAGTATACCATAGATTTCGAATTTAGAATTTTCTCTACACTATTTTTTTCCATATGTCCTTCTAAAAATACTATTAGGAGAGAGCCTTACTTACAGTCCTATAGCAAGTACCTACCTACATAAAAGGGCAGACACCACAAATCTCAATTGTTTTAACTACCTACAAGTTCACAATTAATCCTGATTCAGTTAATAAGACAGTAAATCTTGGTTTGCCCGCAGCAGTGGCCGGCGCCGCCTTTCAGTACACATCGCAGCCCTGACTCGAAACTAAATTGAATATCGCTTGAGGAAGCGGCGGTATCATCTTTATGGCCAACGGCTTCGTTTACACAGAAGGCGGAAAATATAATTATTTTTATATTATATAGAATTCCGGTGTGCGTGTGTTTGTAATTATTCTCCTCCTAAACGACTTAATCGATTTTGATGATTAGTTTTTTTGGACTTGTGAGCTTAACTTAATTGTTCTTGGCTATAGTTAGACCAAGCAGGTGACGCTGTGGTCGACATAAAAAAATACAAAACGGGCGAAAGCTAGTTTTTGTATATACTTAATCACATAAAAGATGGATGAATATAAACTCGACATTTCGTCCGATGTATGGTAATCATAATAATGATAATTTAGCCCTTTTGACGTCCGACTCCTGGCATGGGCCTCCTCTCACTGCGAGGGGGATTCGGGCAGTAATCCACCACGCTGGCCCAGTGCGTGTTGGCTGATTTCACATGTCTTTCGAAAATTCGTTAGATTTTCTAAGACATTCAGGTTTCCTCACGATGTTTGCCTTCACCGTAAATAAGTGATAATCATATAGAAATTATGATTCGCACATATATTTCGAAAAACTCAGAAGCGCGAGCCGGGGTTTGAACCCGGGACCTGGTGCCCGTCAGACGCGGGCTTAACCAATCGGCTATAAATGCTGTGGGATTAATACTAACTAGCTGTGCCCGCGACTTCGTCCGCGTGGAATTTAATTGACAAAGTTTCATACAAACTTTCATCCCCTATTTTGTCCCCTTGGGGGTAGAATTAATCAAAATCCTTTCTTAGCGGATGCCTACGTCATAACATCTACCTGCATGCCGAATTTCAGCCCGATCCGTCCAGTGGTTTGGGCTGTGCGTTGATAGATCACTATGTCAGTCAGTCAGTCAGTCACCATTCAGTTATATATATAGATGAAGACTTTTTTTTTTCTGGTGTTTTATGTATTTATATCGAATGTTCCTGTCGGTGTGAATGCAAGTATTATGTAAGAGTGGCCTAGGATTGGACTGGCTTGAGTTTCATTGTACACTTGAGCGTATTTTAGTGTGACGGTAAATCTTCAACCATTCCTCTGCTACCGAGCTGGGTCGCGCTCGAATCATAATAAAGCAGACGAAATTTACATACTGCAAGATTTTATTATTCAAAATGTCCCTTTCTTTTGAATATCAAGGTTTTATTTATTTCTAAAATGACTATTTGCTAAATTCTAAAATGTATTAACAGCAATATAAAGCTTATTCTGTGATCTAAAAGTCAGTCGTGATAAGAATTCAACGTGTTATGAAAAGTAATGTAATGTTATGTTACAGCTAAGTATCACGTAATGTTAAGTAATGTTACAGACGGTAAATGTCTCGCTTGTGGTAACCGTCTTTTTTTTAGACTTCATTTGTTTACTCCGACTACAACTCCGATTATTATCAACAGCTTCATTTCACACCTGGATCGAATTTAAGTGGTACGATATTGACGACATTCCCTATGATATGTGCATATAGTCGATTTCTCGCTCGGAATCCGGTCAAGTGTTAACGTATATTACACCTCGCTGTGATTGGTGCGCGATAATGAAGTTGTAGAGCGACACCGGCGTTGAGTGCTAGTTACGTCCCTAACATCAAGTTACAGAGAATCGACTGAAGATATCGATTATATTAGTCGATTATTAACATTAAGAATGATCCTTTAAAAAGACAAGTAAAACCACATAGACATAAAAAAAATCAGGACCTTCAAAATTTTAATTTTACATTACCTATTTACTATCAACAAGCTGAGCTAAGTAAGTACTTATATTCAAATATTTATTTTCTAGACAAAGATAAATTACACTCAAATTGCAAAGACGACAACATTTTCTTATTGGCCGTTTAAATGTTACATCACTATGGTATACTTTACAATAGAAATGAAAATAAAAAACTTTGTCAAGTATCGACTATTTTTAAAATATCGATGCAGACACAACACTAGAGGTTATGGGCGAAATTAAGTTCACTCGTGCAGGTGTTTCTGTCGCCTCTCACTGCTTCGTTTCGTTTAATATCCCTTGTCTAGTTAAAGTTGTGCCGCGCACATAAGTAGAATATGCAGTTCAGCAATTTCAATTGCAATTAATTTTGAAATTATTGCTTTAAGTGGTTTCAGTTAGACAACCTTCGTAGGTATTATATTCATAGGTTTATCAAATATTATATTTTAGACTAGTATGCAGCGCTATAGCTTTATTATGATTTAAATCTTTAAACTTTATTTTCTTATTTTGTAAACATATCTTGAAAATTACTGAATGTTGGCTAGATTTGCTAAAATACTTGAAGAAAAATATATTTTTGAATGTCACAAATTTAAGGTATCATACAAAATTTTATAAATACCTATGTGCTCCCTAAACAATAGGTACCACCACCATGCCTCTGTTCACGGAAAATATAACCAATGTTGGAGATCCTAATGTAACTGGGATGAGCCTATCACCATACATCACAAATATTTACATCTGTTACTGAAAAATAGATATGCTAATTATTTTTTAAAATTAAAACCTTCACGTAGTTTTTTCACCAATTTCATATTTGGAATTTAACTTAAATTTTTCATTCAAACATTTTAGTGATAATTCTTCGTTATCGTAGAAGCGCATACACAAGAAATAACTCACGGTTGCGGTCAAAAAAGGTAACAGCAGTTTGATAACCATAACAGAGATATTCATACCTAGCCTCTCTCCGCACCGCTCCGCTCCCGCCTCGCTCAGCTAGCTACAAGCTGTTAATTTCCGCTAGCTTGTATCGGCTGAGCGTCGGGTGTATTATTACGCCTTGCTAGCAGTTTGCTACCTGTTACGTAACATTCATTAGGTAGCCGATATAGGACATAGGAGAAGCGAATAGCCGGTTACTAAATAGCAACTTTTTGAAGCGAAGCTTCTTTACGGACGTTCGGGGCGCTCGCTACCCGGGGACTAAAACGGCAAAAAGCGTAACGCGTAACGCGTGACGCATAACGCGTGACGCGTGACGCGTAACGCGTTACGCGTTAATATAATATATCTAATATCTACTGCAAAGCTTCGCTTCTTTCGGGCGTCCCAAGACGGCACTGTTTTTTTATACTACCGAATATAAATTAAAAGAAGACATCACTTTTATATGTTCGCTCGTATGAGCTAGTAGCCAACTCTAATCACCCGGATTCCTTTGAAATGGGTTAACGACACTGTGTTGTTACACAACTTGTCCTCCGAAGCCCGAACAGAAGCACTCAGTTGTACCTGACACAAGTGGCCACAGTGTCTCCAGTGTTTGCCGCCACGAGCGCTTCAGTTTATTTACAGTTCGATGAAGAAAATTCTGTGATTTATTCTGCCGCCGTGGAGATTCAGGATTAAACGTGGCCTAATTAATCACTCCTAGATTATTATATTTTAAAAACAAACTTTACATTTATGATTTAGTAAGTAATTTTTACTAAAGTTTAAATATTTTCTTTACTGCATCATAAAACAATTTGTATCTTAAACCGCTCGTCGCTATTCCTATGTAATATATCACGGCGTTTATCTAACGTTCATAGGCCGCACTGGTTGGATATTGAGGAAATGACACAGATGTTTTGGATCATATATGTAATTCTGTGTATGCACCTAGGTTTGTTGTTAAATCTTACGATGCATCTCTATGGATCTACCGCTGTAGGTACTTGCGATGTAGTGAAGGCAGGTTAAAAGTAACCATCATAATTATATGGGCTTTGAAAAAGGAAGGTCCTGATCACAGATATAGATTTACATAGATAACGCAAGTATTACGATTTGTATTGAAACCAAGCGTGCCGAATTTCTTACACCTCCTGTGACGTCATTAGTGACGGGAAATCCAAACCGATTCAAAAACACCGATGCCGCCGATGCCCCTCCGCGCGCTACGATTCTCTCAAGTTATTATCTCGCTCATACTCATATTTTTATATCTGTAGTCGCGCGGACTGTAAGTTAACGGCAACCAACCTTGACGATTGGTCGGGGTTTCGTACACGCGAAGTACATGCATTTCCATTATCTATGTAAAACGATATCTGTGGTCCTGATCGATGGTTAAGAGCCTTTGAATATTTGACACAACTTTCATATTGCTGAACACATCCAATAGTCTAGATCATATTTAACAAAATGTGTTTAAAATGTTTGCTCAGTAAATGTGCGGGAAATAAATTTGGACTTATTATTTCGGACCTTTGCAACACACTGAAGTGGAACAGTGACCTTACATTATATGAATACCAAAGAATAAAAATATTAATGAAATAACTCAGTAAATAGTGTCCAATCATCATTTTAACAAAAAGATCGAGGGGAAACAAACTAAATTACTGTGAATAACGAATACAAATTGTCAATTCGAGCAATCTCGATTCATCTTCGAACATCTGAAGCCGATATCGAATAGAGCCCCCATCCGCCGTTTAAATCGATTCTCGATTCGCGCCCATTAATATCGTTTCCTACCATTTTTCCGATTGTTTCAATATTTACCTAGTTCCATTAGTGTTCCCGTTTTAGGTTTGACGTTCTATTTGGGCTTTTATTGATGGATTCACGTTGGAGACGGTGTTTTATGATTCGTACGCAGTGTTGAATACTCGTGTGCTTAAAACATTTCTCAATTCGTTTCATTTCAGTGTGGAATACTAAGTAATATTTACCACCCTTATAATGAACGTGGATTAGCGGTTGTATAGTTACACCATACTTTGTCTTCTTTTTTCGAATGTCAAATTACTAATGACAGAAAGAGATAGTTCGGTGTGTAACTAGTAACCCGCCAATCCACGTTATCAATAAGGGGGTTACAGTTACTATGATATATCGATATATATATTTTATTGTGGTTGTTCATAGTGAAAACAGTATAAGGCCTATAATTAAATTATAGTTATTACGTCAAAAGCCTAGTTGTTTGCGGTTCCGGGTTCGATCCCCATCCTGGCCAAAAAACTATTCACTAAACTAGTGAGTCCACTCCTAACTCAAGCATTGGCTAGCTGGAGGAGTTAACGGGAATACTAGTAAAGTGATAAACGCACGTTGCCAGTAATATTAAAAAAAAAAAAACGTTTACCGCAATAGGTGTTACTACCAGTATAGCTCCACGGAATCCGATTTTGTGGACGTCCATCTTTCTTACAACTTTATTCTACCTGACTTATAAGATTCGGTCTGATGTATAGACTTTGAGAGGCTTGATTTCAAGATTCTAATATAAGCAAGGTTTATTTATGGATTTTTATTAATATGGTCGATATGATCCATTAGACATTTGGCTTCAGGTCGGATTTCCTGACAAATTCTAAAGGTTATCATCAGACACACCACATGTTAAGAACACTAAAAGGAATCTATTCTATTTACCACAGTAATATATAAATAAGGTTTATTACAAAAAAAAATCCGTTTAAAAATATAACATTAGGTAATATAATAAATTGAAACTAAAATAATTAATTCACGGACTTATGGATTCTATTCATATTGCCTGTAACCGCCTGCCTGGTTTCAAACCAATATGCAGGAGAGGAAAGTTAGAATAAAATAGTGAACCTACTAAGTTTGTTACTTATACCAAACAAAACGCAGCGTTGCGATCAAGAAGTTTAAAATCCCTTTGTGGAAACATCAATCTTGCTCTACATCCGTTTACACCCGGATTGTATTTGTCTTATTTGAGACAATGACAAGCTATTTGTCAGGCCCGGTGCAGTTTAGCGGAAACCCCAATTAAGAAAGTGAGGATGCTGCGATTTGTACCTTGTGATTAATTAGTTATTACTTCCATGGACAAGACTTTGACATTATTAGGAACCAGTATTAGAAGGTGTATAATATACATACCGTGCCCCGTATACCGTTTCTCATTATTTTTATTTTACTGTTAAAATAATAATAATAAAAAATATACATGTCTATAATAGATAATAGAAAATATACATTTCTATTTATATAACCCAAAAACAATAAAATTTTAATTATAAGTTGACTTAAGTGACATTGTCAAAAGTACTTTCAATATAAACAAAGAAAATCTATATCTCTGCTAAGTTAATAATTTTCCAATTATTTATACCATAACCCATCATTTATTCACACGATCATTTGTTATGTCCAGTTAGTTTATAGTATATTTGGCTGCGATTAAGCAATCACAGGCAGATGTTGGATGCGGCAAGCTGAAGACAGGGCGCTATGGCGCTCATTAGAGGAGGCCTATGTCCAGCAGTGGACAAGCATAGGCTGATGATGATGATGATGATGATGAAGCAATCACAATGTTTATTGAAATAGTTACAATACATAACCCGGCTCTAAGAGTATAAATACCACGTATATAGCCCGACTCTACATTATTACAATCCTTGAATTTATATATCTGCCAATTGATTGGTATAAGCATATCGGTATACCTCCAAGGGTAAATATCAGTTACCCTTGGAGGTATACCGAGATTATCCGGCACAACATTATAGTTTAGACGTTATTCCATAAAGGTCTTATGTGGTTTGCACTAATAAAGGTAACCTTGACTCTTACTTCGAGCAACCTCATGCAAGGTGTACTGCTCTATGTAGAGATTTTTTTGAGGAAAAAGTTCGCTCTATCATAGATACTTGAGTAGGTAGTACATCTATATACATGGAATTGTTCGTTTACAAAAAAAAAAAAACATTTTAATTAATTTTTGTTGTGGTCTCTATTTATGATAGCACAAAATACAGACTGGTGTTATTACTTTTTAATTGCATTGAAATTTCTTCAGAATGAGAATTTCAACCTCTCACGTTAGTAGTTCTCCACAAATTTTCAGGAAAATATGTTCTAAATCTGTTTAATTATTTTGATTGTCTTCACTAACCCTTTCAGATTGCGGTAAAATTAAAGTGTATGTAGAATTAATTAACTGTATATCTGTAAAGCGCGGGTTAGATCAAAGAGCGTGTTGTCTGAAAGTCAATAAAAATTGTCGGTGGTGAGGGCGGCGGCGAAGGCGGGCGGCGCTCGCAGTTACGGAGGGCGGTCCGTGAGAGATTTTAATTAATTTTAGATATATACCCACTTCCGAGCTGGTATTGAAGTACGCTTAATCGTGTTTTAAAATTACCGAATTATTATATGTTTACAGAAATGTGGTGCTCAGTAAGAAATAAAGGAAAGTTAGGTTATATTGCGTTTGAATTTTAATTATACGTGCTCATAATACACATTTTGGTGGTTAATTAAAATTAAGATAGATAATTACGTTACTGTAGCTAAAAACATTCAATAAAAATCCTAAATTTAAGTAAATTATATTAGTTTACAGCGAAATAGTAATGAAACCTTTCCCAGAATATACCAAGTTACTTAATTTTCGAGTGCTATTAAATGTTCCCGCGGCAATCCGACTGTCTCTAGACCAAATTTAATCAAAGACAAATTTTCTTATCCAATGACACTCATGTTCCAGGAAATTAAACGCAAACTGTTACTGAATTACAGCAGTCATAGTAGGTATCACAGTCAAATGCCTGGAGGCTAAGAGTTAAAGCTAAATATACATCTTTATTTTGCTCGTTACTTTCAATTGAGTTCACTATGAAAGCAAGACTGGCTACTGTTTGGCGCAGTGGTTCGAGCGCAGGCCGCTCGGCCCACTGCACGTGGTGGTTGCGGGTTCGATTCCCGCTGGGACAAATTTAGTGGCCTTTTCGTAATTTGCCCGTGTTTGGAAGTCACTGGGATCGCCCCCAGTCCATTGTACGGTACCGATAGTACAAGCGATGCTTAGTTTGGGACCATACAGTTGGTGTGTCAGAGTAGCGATATTTATTTATTATCAATAGGTATAGTGGTTAATAGTGGTTTGCGGGGCTGTAGTCGTAACCGAGAGGTTCTGGTTTCTAAGAAAGGACCTTTTAACTACATGGGAGGAATAACTTGTATGAAAATATTTACGCAAAAAGTTGCGAGTAGGCAGCGGGGGCAAGGCCTTGTGATTGATCTATCGAAAATTGGATTGTTTCTTTTTCCATGTAACAATGTCGGCAAACAAGCATACGGACCGCCTGATGTTAAGCAGTTACCGTCGCCTATACTAATAGCTTGTAGTACTAATGGTATTGCTCGCACGTTGCCAACCAAAGGGAAGTGGGATAGAAGAAGGGAAAGGAGGGCTTCCGGCTCTCTCCCGTCGTACGAAACGCAGCTATAATAGCTACTTAACGCCAATCTTCTGTGAGTGAGGGTACTACCCAGTTCGAGCCAGCCCGGATATGGGCTGTAGTCACATCGCTACAGAATGACTCTACTACCTTAAAAAATAAGTCAAATGTAAATCTTATACACCACCACCAGCCAAGGAGCCAAGGAATGGAACACCTTGCCGGCGTCTTTGTTCCCGGTTGACTATAACCTGGGGCCTAACCACGCTAGCTACTCAAATCGTAATAGAAAAGCAAACGCTCGCGATTACGTTTCAAACGCTCCGCTTTTGACGTTTTGCTGACACCATACCATATCAATGTCAGTAGAAATCGTGAAGCTCGTGTCAGGAAAACGTCAAAAGCGGAGCGTTTGCTTTTCTATTACGATTTGAGTAGCTAGCGTGGTTAGGGCCCTGGATGTTTGCAAGTCGAGAGTGAACAGGTACCTTCTAGGCAAGTATGCACCACCGTAGACCACATCGGCACTTACCATCAGGTGAGAATGTGGTCAAATAGTTGCCTATATAAAAAAAAAATCCTTACCACTATTTTACATACTTATTAAGTGTATGTGTTTCTGAAAATGTTGTCCTAGAGTGCGGATTTCAAGGAAGGTTGGTCTGGGACTTTTTCTATGTAATATGATCATATTTTTCGTCGGATACCGCAACAAAACTGCGTTCAGTGACGTCACGACTCAGTAAAGACTTTTAGTATAATGCACAAAGCTACTGCGGAATATGGTACATACACAATTTTCATAAATAGAAGTTACCAACAAAATTTTCTACCATTTTCATCGCCCGCTCTCCGCCTAGAAAATACCTACGTTCAATTTGGTGAAATCAAACCACGGAGCGTCTAACCGAGCTTATTAAACGCGAAGATCTTAGTGTAAGTCGACAATAACGCGGCTTACAAAACTCAGCCAATTTATTAGACGTTGAGTCTGGCAATCTGTTCGGTGGGTTATTGCTATTTCAATTTGATAATTAATGTCATGATTTGTAAATATAATTTAGATCTTTTGACGACCCACTCCTGGGCACGAGCCTCCACTCACTACAAGGGGGATTCAGGCCGAAATCCACCACGCTGGGCCAGTGCAGGTTGGCGGATATCACATGTCTTTCGAAAATTGGTTAGATTTTCTAAGACGTGCAGGTTTCCTCACGATGTTTTCCTTCACCGTAAGCAAATGATAGTCATATAGAAATTACGATTCGCACATAGATTTCGAAAAACCCAGAGGTGCGTGCCTGGGTTTGAACCCGGGATCTGGTGCTCGCGGCTATATCCCTATATGTGATAATGTTATGATTTAAAACGTTTTATTTAAGGCTAAAGCGCCCATCTGGCCCGCGAAGTTCAATTTTTTTGAGGTTTTTTTGAAAATTTTCAAAATCTGACAATAATAAAAGGCACATTTTGTAATTCGCGACAAAGACCGCGTGCAGTGCATTTATTAATATATCCAACTTACTCTAAAACATTTCAAGAACGACACCTATAAAGATAATCTGGCAATTTTTGTATATTTAGTGATTAACTAGTATAATATCTACCGTGATAATATTAAGAGTTAAATAAATGTATTAATAAACGCACTGCATACTGTGTTTGTCGCAAATCACAAAATGTTGTCTTAAATGTTTTCACATTTTGGATAAACTATAAAAATATTCGAAAATTTTGAATTTCGCGGGCTAGGCAGGCGCCTTCACCTTGATTACATTTTATGACGTGCGTAGTTTTTACTTTAGTGACTTATATTGGCGATAGAGCCACGCTATCGCCAATTGACCACAGCTCATATATGCTCACTCTACCAGGGTAAACCCACCCTCTCACAGAAGATTGGCGTTTAATAGCTATTATAGCTGCATCTCGTACACCATTAAAAGAACCGGAATCCCAACTCTTCTTCATATCCTCACCCTGTCTTCCATTACCCTTCAGCTAGTTAGTGTTCGAGCAATGCCTATGGTATTGCAAGCATATATACGCTACGGTAACTGCTTAACATCAGGCGAGTCGTTCGTAGTTTGCCGACAAATTTTATCAATAAAAAAACATTTCGACTATTACACATAATTACACTAAATAATCTAGATCGTAGAATACGTTCAACAAACATTAACATAAATTATTATTTTAATTTCACACATAAAAAACCCAATCAGAATTTTATAATGTTTTATTACTGAAATATTGCCCGTATTGGCTATACTTTTATTATTTTGAGGTTAAATATATTGTAGGTTTTACCAATTCAAAGTCCGAAAAGGCTATTACTGTAATAGAAACTCTAAACTAGAGGCATTAGAAATTGAAACATTGGATTGGATGCGCATTCTAATATATTTTCAATACTTGATCTGTTTTACCACGCAGTGCCCAAATTCTGATCACGGTCACTCTCTTAACCGAAGATATTTTCAATATAGATTACGTGTATTCATTTTTGATATTATCCAGCCAGTTAGGTATCGATTGCATTTGGCTCAATTAAGATATTTGTTGTCAGATTATAGAATAGAAATATCAGCAAATTTTGAGCTTTATAAACTACCTTAATTACAAATAGCTTTACCTGACTTGTAAGAACAATAAACAAATAAATTATAGAAAAATCAATTATCATCAAGATTCAAGCCCATACAATGATACCAGCCGAAAACAAAGTCAATCGCAAGCGAATGCAATAAACCTGTAAACTTAGGGTGGTGCAAAAATATGCTGCCCTAAAGCAGCATATTTTTGCGCGTTTAACCTCGTATCGGTATAATTGCTTATACGCGCGCCACATTTTGCACTTCGAAAACGGAACGCGCACACACGCGCTTATTCCCTCGTGTTCGCTCGAATCGGCGGTACACGTCTTTCGCGACTCGCGCTTATACGAGATTATAATTAGATATGCATCAGCGCTCGCACTAGATATGCGTGACACAAAAGGTTTTAAAAAATAAGTTTACACGCGCCGAAAACACGATAATCTAAAACCGCCCTTACTTAATTTAAGGCCATGTCTCGGGCCTCATTAGCACATGGGGAAAAACGTTAGATACGCTCCACACCGATCCACATCCAAACGTAATCACATTAGTAAAGGCACGAGCGACAGGAATATATGCTACTACATTTATATTCAAAGCCTATACGATTCCTTGAGATATTTTCAGGGATATAAATATATGTTAAGCAACTGCTTTATCTACAGCAATCTATAGATGCTTGTTATACTGAAGGGATTGCTTACTCGTGGCCGACTTAAAGGGAAGTGGGACAGAGGGAGGGTTGGGCTACTTTACGCAAATCTTCTGTGAGAGGGTAGTACTATCCCGATGGAGCCAGTCCAGATATGAGCTATAGTCAATAGGTTCAATGAATTCCTATATAGTTCAGAAAGTTATAATTTTAGTTGAAATGTTTTTGTCATTACCTGGTCATGAAATAATCTATTATTATTCTAATACTAGCTGAGCCCGCGACTTCGCCCGCGTGGAATTTAACTTAACAAAAAAGCCCGCTCCCGCGTTCTGAGCCCGCGCGACAGGACCCATATTTTTTTAATTTTGTTTTTCTAAAATAAAAGTAACCTTAGTTACTGCTTATAACAACAGCTATCTACCAGTGAAAGTCCCGTCAAAATCGGTCTAGCCGTTTCGGAGATACTCTTTGATTTCATGTGTTTTTATTTTTTTACGCGGAACCCTAATTGTTTTTCTAAAATTAAAGTAGCCTAAGTTACTCCCTTAAACATCAGCTATCTGCCAGTGAAAGTCCCGTCAAAATCGTTCCAGCCGTTTCGGAGATTACCCGGAACAAACACACAGACAGACAGACAGACAGACAGACAGACAGACAGACAGACATACAGACAGACAGACAAAAAAAAATTATTGCGTTTTTGTTATAGGTGTAGTATGTACGTTCATATGCATTTAGTGAAAAGGTGTTATTTTGATATTACAAACAGACACTCCAATTTTATTTATTTGTATATAGATTCCATCTGTTTCTTAGTAATAAAATAGTATTGTTTATGTGTCAATACTAGAACAATACAATAACAATAGTGTTACCCGGAAATTGGGCTATTAGTTAACTGCTACGCAATTTACGCCTACGACGTTTCGTAGCCGCGTAGCGACCGGCTACGGTTCGTAGTCGTAGACGTTGACCGATTCTTCAAGTGGTATTGAGGTGCTTTGTTTTTAACCCCCGACGAAAAAAGATGGGTGTTATAACTTTAACATGTGTATCTGTGTGTCTGTGTATCTGTGTATCTGTGTGTCTGTCTGTGGCAACGTAGCGCCCAAGCTGATGAACCGATTTCAATTGTGTTTCTTTTGTTAGATAGGTATTCTGATCGAGAGTGTTCTTAGCTATGTTTCATGAAAATCGGTTCAGCCGTTTGAAGATCATCAGCTCTTTTGTATGTTAAAAAGCCACATTCACGGCCAAAACCAACTTCCACGGCTCGAATCCAATCGAAATTTGAGATTATTGGATTTAGATTTATTATATTTTTAAATGATCGTAATAGTCTGAACTGGCTTTTTACAATATTATAAATATGAAAAGTTTCCTTGATTCTGGAAAAAAATGTATATTTTATCAATTTTTATATGAGATTTGTGTATGAACTAAAGACGTTCCATAAGTCACGTGTCAAATGATGGATACGCGCATGCGTTAAATATTTGTTTGTTTTGTTAATGGTCATGGAATATTACGTTATAATAATTCTAGAGGGCGCTGCTCCGCCATTGAGAAAAAGTATAAAAAAATAAATATAATTTAAAATAATTTTAGCGTTATTGAAAATTCTTCCCCTGGGCTGCTCCCGTCCACCTCAACCAGAGTTATTACATGAAATTGAATCCTAATTGATAATATTTTACTAGAACGAATTAAACCTCCGTGGCATCAAAATTTACATTCGTTGTCTATTCTAATGTCAATTATTATAATGTCATAACAAAATAATGTCTCATACTTTTACACAGATTTTCTGTTGTATATTGTATACATTTGATGAAAAGGTCGTCGCATCGGGGGTTTTTAAATTTTCAATTTAGAGTTATAATTAGCCTTACTTAGAGACACTTTAATGTTAGGTATATATTTTGTAATATGTCCATAAAACTGGCAAGTTTGTGTTAAGTTATTGTAGAAAATCAAGAAGCAGACAGGTGTCGAGCAATAGATATTTTAAAATCCTATACAATAAAAAGCCAGCTAACAAAAATGACTTATACGAAATATAAAAAACAAGACATCTGTATGATTTTGGGCGTAGACCGCTCGGCTCACTGCACCGGGTGGTTGCGGGTTCGATTTCCATCGGGCCAAATTTCGCAAATGGCCTTTTCAGAATTTGCTCTTGTCTAGGTGTCACTGGAATCACCCCCAGTCGATTGTACGGTACCTATAGTACAAGCGTTGCTTAGTTTGCAACAATACAGGTGGTGTGTCAGTCGGGCGATATTTATTATATTATTATTTACTAGCTGTGCCCACGGACTTCGTCCGCGTAGTATTTAACGTAACAAAAATTTCGGGATTATCGGGATAAAAAGTATCATATATGTTAATCCTGGTTATAAACTATCTGTGTTCCAAATTTCATCCAAATCCGTTCAGTAGTTTTTGCGTGAAGGAGTAACAAACATACATACATACATCCACACTCACAAACTTTCACATTTATAATATTAGTAGGATTTATTTATTCTCTTATCCCCTTATTAATAAACGTGGCTTAGCCGTGGTATAGTTACACAATGCTTTGTCTTCTTCCTTCGAATTTCAAATTACCGATGACAGAAGGAGATAATTCGGTGTGTAACTATTCCCCCGCTATACCGCAATTAACAATAAGAGGCCTTAAGGGTAGGTTATCTTAATACTTAAGGCTAAAGCGCCCATCTAGCGCCCGAAGTTCAATTTTTTGGTGGTTTTTTAGATTTTTTTCAAAATCTGTCAATAATAAAAGGCACGTTTTGTAATTCGCGACAAAGACCGTGTGCAGTGCATTTATTAATATATTCAACTTACTCTAAAACATTTCAAGAACGACAGCTATCCAGATAATCTGGCAATTTTTGTATATTTAGTGATTAACTAGTATCATATCCACCGTGATAATATTTAGAGTAAAATGAATGTATTAATAAACGCATTGCATACTGTGTTTGTCGCAAATCACAAAATGTTGTCTTTAATGTTTTAAGATAATGGATAAACTATAAAAATACTCCAAAATTTTGAATTTCGCGGGCTAGACAGGCGCCTTCACCTTAACTTAACTCTTATAAAACGATACTTATTACAAATAACATTTGACTGATTTCACTGTAAATGAATTACCAGAGATTAAATGACAAAATCCGTCTCGAAACGAACTAATCTAATTCATCTGAAGTTATTTCAAATTTAGGCAACTTCGCTGTAGTTTACGCGTCGCCTTGAGTGTCCAATCAGTTATACCTACCACCGAGGATGGAAGGCACTAATATTTTCAAGGTCAATGTTGGAATGAAAGGTTACAAAATAATTATAATGTTAACTCGCTTCGGGTATACGATCAATACTCAGTGATATTTTGTTGGGGCTACGGATAAATGGCATGACCTTTGCTCGACATAACCAAATAGATTTAAGGATTACAAGTTTTTGTTGGCCCTCTGGTCATTTTACAGGTACAATTAGGGTGACCGTCCACTTGGCTGTGGTTTGACCAATACTTAGTCGCTTCATTTCCTGTTAAAAATAAAGCGATCTTATTGGTTGAACCGGGCGTTCTCACTCCATCCATAGACCGATCAAGTGGACAGACACTACGACTACCAAAGTGGGGATAAGTGATTTTAAATGCACTTACCTCTTCTGGTAGAGATAGGTGGAATTGAGTGTTAATGCTATTTATTTTTTCAACTAAATTCTGATCTGAGATATGTAAGACTGAAATAAAATCTTTGAAATCGACGTTGATCAAACTGCGGGTAGGTAGTTTCACGAACTTATCTGGTCCACTGAGAGCGTCGCTAGTGTCGATACAAGACTCTCAAAATCATGTAATTTCTTTATTGAAAATATTAGTTCCTTCTTTAGCCACCGGGTCAGATACTTTTGTGACACTGCAATATTCTGAATACCTTATAGAATAAGTTAACTTAGAAGCTATGGAAAATTTAATTTAGATAGGTACGGTTATGTTCAGGAAAACCAATATTATCAACAATATTATAAAAGGACGTATAAAAATAACCTCGCAGAAAGTCGTAAGTACGTAAGAAAAGTTAAATTACGTAGGCACAATACCGATACCTGTATATACGAAATCGCGGAAATGTTAAAGAACGGTTCCTTTATGAAATCCAATATATCTTCCATCGAGCGCAGGTGCCAACTGGAGGGGATGAGAAAAATGTACGATCAGTTTGTATGATGTGAAAAATGTACCTTATGTATTATTTATATAAGGTTTTTTTGTATTTTTGGGAGCCAAAGACAACTTTTTTTTATTTATAAAAAAACATCCACCATAACGCGTGTATCCATCGACAGGGTAGGCAGAGCACACTTCAGTGCCATTCAAATTTTACCGACAGTGTTTTGGTGTCAATGTTATAGGGGGCGAGTCTACTGTTGGGCATGTTCTCCCTTAATATAAGGGGGATACGGGTCCAAGTTCACAACTTGCCCATTGCGGGTTGGCAAACTAAGCACGTTCCGAAAAAAATACGTTTTCTCATTACGTTTGCCTTCGCCGCTCAGCAAGTGAAAATATGTGTTGGAAATTAGATCGCGATTGAATAATGAATGGTTCTTATGCTCAGAAATTCTGTCACATTGCTTGAAACTCGAGAGCGAACGGGGATCTTCAGATAAACAAACATTATTTCACGCTTTTATACGCAATAATCATAATAAGCTTACGTCATAACACCTACGCCTCATATACAGGTTTACCGGTAATTTGACGTATTCCTTACGAAGCGCGATAAAAGAATCATAATAGGCAACAAATATAACCCCCATTTAAGTTCAGCAAAATTTGGACGTTTCTTTTGGCGATCAATTGGATCATGAAATAATTAAAATATTGAAAGGTACTGAATTGCGTAAAACAAAGTGGTGGAGTAAATGTTGTTGCTTTTTAGGGCCTCTAACATACCCCGCAAGTAATACGTCAAATCAAAGTATATCTATCTAAATATATATAACTCAAAGGTGACTGACTGACTGACATAGTGATCTATCAACGCACAGCCCAAACCACTGGACGGATCGGGCTGAAATTTGGCATGCAGGTAGATGTTATGACGTAGGCATCCGCTAAGAAAGGATTTTGATGAATTCTACCCCCAAGGGGATAAAATAGGGGATGAAAGTTTGTATGAAACTTTGTCAATTTTAAACCGATCGGGCTGAGACTTTGCATGCATAAAGCTACTATGACGTAGACATCCCCAAAGAAAGGATCAAAATTCCACGCGAACGAAGTCGCGGGCTCAGCTAGTCTGTATATATACGGCTAATACAATAACAAGTACATTAAATAAGGTACCTAACATTCGCATACAAAAGACCCTTTGACGTCACAGTTTCAATCAGATACCGCTATAGGTACGTTGTTAATATACGAGACGATCAAAAGAGTCGACTCGTTGAAACCGATCTAACTAACTCACCCTGCAGGCATCTAGATCCGCTTTTTCTTCCACGTTCTGTCCTTACAGAGCTTACTTTATTTCTATTTGGCTATACCGCGAGGTAAACGGGGGTGGGTCGCGGGATGAGGGGCCAGGCACGCGCGGTAGCGACGCCCCAGCCAGTTGAGGCTGCGACGACCGACTGGACGGCTGTCGCTGCGCACCACCCAATATAGACCCTGGTAACCTACCCTAAGTGTCAGTGTCGTGAAGTGATTGATGCGTGCAACGGAACGAGCATCCAAACGATCGTGACGATCTGTGACTTGTGATACAGTGATTCCGTGAGTGAGTTTGATGCGAGTTCATGCGGTAGTTGCGATGCAATAGGTGTCGGTAAGTAGTCGTGTTTTGTGCAATAAAATTAGCATGGGAACGGCGCTGGTACGATTGAGGTGCTTGCGGCCTACGCCGGGTCGCGTAAGCCGACCGCGCCATACACACGATAATTAATCATATTTAATTCATGCTACGGTTTCGGAGCGTTTGTTCGCTGCCTAATAAATTACGTTGTTAACTCTTACATAGCTGTACCGTATTCCTGAATGTTTGATGAGATACGTTCAAGAGTGCGTGAGACGTAACGTGCTTGGCCGTGCGCAAAATTGTAACAGAAAGTATTTAAAAATAACGAATGTCAGCTACTGAATTATGGACAGTTTTATGCAACATGATTAATAAATGTGACTTTGAGTTTTTGACCACAAAAAACCTTTTAACTAAAACTACATTAATACATTACATAATAGCAGTTAAAATTATATTTAAACAAATGAAATATCAGCTGAGATATTTTGATATAGTTCGTTAATTTTAATAGAAAATAAAATAAAATATTTTCACAGTAATTATTATAATCAATAAAAATTAAATATAATTATGAATAAATAAAACTCATTATTTTATTAAAATATAACAGCGAGGTAATAAACGAAGTGTGTGCGAGCGGATCATTAGATGATCGCGATAAAGCTTTGTTAATTCACTGCTCCACTGAGTGACCAAATTGGATGGGTGACCGAATAATAGCACCGCATCCTTTCTCTGCCCAATAGTGTGAAGCCTACAAAAATATCCATAGGTGGCGTTTATTATAAACACAAAATGGATATTAAGTTCACACTGGAAAAAAAATATGAATACTTCTACATTTAACGTCTTGAGAATTGATCGTATTTATTTCGCCCCATAATATCTTGGCAAATATCTGAGCAGTTTTAAGAAGACGCTTGAATTTAAATAAATAGTCAAACGTTACATAAACCGAATTATAAACTGATTTATAAATCAGTTTTATCAAATTTAGCCGGGTATCTACCTAATCTTACCAAATGCTATCATATATGCTAGCATATCTAATGCAAACATCTAAGTATTGAACGCATAAAAAATAAATGCAAAATATGAACACCGAACCGACGGCAATCAACCGGAGTTCCTCTCGGCAATACTCGCGAATGACGTCACAGGAATTGCGCATTGGAACGAATAACAGAATCAGACGTTTCGTGTTTTTCCAATAACCAACGGGATTATACAAAAAAAACCGGAGTCAGCTTTTAAATAGACGGGGAAAATTTAAATTATTATTTTCTATCACTATATTTCTTTGAAGTTTGTTTAAGCTTTAGTTTGCCGACGGGTTTATTTTATGAAATCTTTTTTTAATTTATTTTTTTATAAAATAAGTAGATTTTACTAGTGGGGTACCTAATCATCGTAAAAATGATTCGACAATTTTAAATGAACATGTAACTCTTCAACAAAACATTGCACATAAATGTGACATATGGTGACGCATCATCACAATCATGGCTTTCTTTAGTTTACTAGATGTTCTGTACTTGATAAAATAAAAGTAGCCTCAGTTACTAGTAACATCAGCCATCTGCCAGTGAAATTGGTGCCAAAATAGGTCCAACCGTCTCGGAGATTAACTGAAACGAACAATCAGACAGAAAAAAATGTTTGTTTTTAGTTATAATTACCAGCGTAAAAGTATAGGCACTTTCATAATAAACATTATTGGTAGCGTCTCTAGCACGTATGCAGTAGAATATTTTGTGTGATTCTGCGATTAGTAAGTTGAGTTTGTTTAATATGGTATAAGCCATCCTTTCCAAGATTTAACATAATAATAATAATAATTTAGCCCTTTGACGTTCCACTCCTGAGCACGAGGCTCCCCTCAACATGAGGGGGTTTTATGCCATAATCCACCACGCTGGCCCAGTGCGGGTTGGTGGATTTCACATGTCTTTCGAAAATTGGTTAGATCTTCTAAGACATGCAGGTTTCCTCACGATGTTTTCCTTCACCGTAAGCAAGTGATAATCATATATAAATTATGATTCGCACATAGATTTCGAAAAATCCAGAGGTGCGAGCCAGGGTTTGAACCCAAGACCTGGTGCCCGCAAGACGCGTGCATTTACCAATCAAGATTTTAACATACATTATGTATTTTTGTAGAAGTAGAGATCGTTGCGATTTGAAATGAAGCGATTGAGTTTACCTAACCATCGATTTTAAGCAGACATAATGTATAATCTATTATACGACATACATCCGGGTGTATAAACGACCTGCTTGAGACGTCGGGAATCTTATTTTTTTCTAACGGTGCGTCTTAATTTTCCCTTGAGTTACGTTGACTTTTAAAGAAACAAATTCTGTGAACTGTGAACACGAATCGATCAGAGAGGCTGAATAATTTAAATTTACGCACGAAACCGTTAGGTTTGGGAGTCGGTAAGTATTGATTCTGTGTAAAAATAACATGGAGCATTATTTTATTTATTCAAGGCGTCAATAGCCTAGTGGTTAAAGGGGCCATCCTCGTAGCTAAGAGGTTCCAGGTTCAATCCCCATCCTGGTCATTAAAGTATTGATGTGAGTCCATTCCTAACACAAGCATTAGCTTAGCTCGAGGGGTTAACGTGAAAACTAATTACTAGTAATGTGATAAACACACATTGCTAGTAATCTTAAAAAAAAACAACATTAATATATAACAGGCAAAGGTAGACGTTTATAATTTTAAAATAAATACCAAGTTATAGTCGATTAAATTACAGATTGTAAACGCAAAAAATTGTACCTAAATATTAAATAATGTCAGTTACATTTTCTGTCGGTAACAATAAGTTGTGAATTATACGATGAAAGAGGACCACATGTTATCCAAAAACAATGACATATAATATAAATTAATTCTAAGAAACCTCATACAAAAAAAAAAACGGAATGTAACTAAAACAGTAGTGACGCCGCGTCTTCGAGTCAGGGTTGAAAGGGAGCTCACAATCCTATATCCACCTCATTCTTCTTAGCTTTGTTTGTTGCTCATATCTACTTGCCTTTTTACTCCAAAGCCATCTCAGTAACAAGATCTTTAATCAGGAAGGGATGAGAAGTAATATTACCGCAGTGCATCGCGCCCGCGCCACCTATCGTAAAGCGTAAAACCCGTTATGGTTGGGGGAGAGTGGGAGGAGTCTAGATTACCGAGCTCGGGCTATATTGAGCTTGAGGATTTGCTTTATATCGTAATGTTATTCAGAAAGATACGAACTTGTTGAGAAATAAATGCGTGACTTAGTTTAAATAGCAAGAAAAGGTATACGTTCAGAAAATAAAAAGTTACAATGTGTAGTTTACAAAAGATTCTAACAAATGCAAACATGAAATAGTGTTACCAGTAATTAGGTAAATTTTGTCAACGGGTATTAATTGTATATTTTTGTCATTACTTGCGACTGTAATTGCCCAAATAATAGAGCAATATAGTAATTGAAATTTTAATTTGTTACAAAAACTTTATTTTACTTAAAGAAACAATTGGCCACGAAAGGATTATTATTATTTACAGTTTAATAATTGTCCTATTACGTAATTAACAAAAATAAACGTTTATTTCACTTCAAACAAATTGTATATCACCAAACTGAAATTTCTTCAAGGTACATTTAAGCTTGGTGTGACTCATAAGGTTAAAAAAAATACTACCTATGTGTGAGTAATCCGCAAACCACTCACGAATTGAGGGCAAATTTGATTGCCGAGAGGCGCTTTATGTAGGGAAATAGTCAAAGGTTGCTGAAGCCACAATACTTGCTAGTATTGTGTGTGGTTGGGTGTGGGCTTCCGAGGCTTGAGTCACACTTCTGTAGAATCGACATTCAAATGATTTAGGTAAGTCCTGGTACGATTTAGGTACTTACTTGCATGGAAATTGTTAACTCAAATCTATACACATAATCAATTTTCGACGAGGTCGTGTCAATACATGGAATCGTTTAGAAAGTTTAATAGTGCGTGGTTGCGTCAGTAACAATTTAAAATAAATCAGATTGTAACAAACAATTCATATAATTGCGGGTGACTTTTGAAATAAGTGCGAAGATTATTGAGTTCGCAAGAACTGAATATTCTCAAGTGAATTCGAAGAAATTGAAAGGAAGAAAATTGGGATTTCCTTACATTCCAAGTTCATTCATCGACACCCTGAGAAATAAATGACAACGGCAAATAATTTTAATAGTTCCTAGAATCCCTTTTGTGTATTTTTCCCATTCTTTTTTTACTGTGTAAAAAATAAATAATTAAATAATAATAATAAATTTTTATTGTGTAATATACCTATTTTTGTTTAGATTTACCAAACGTAGTAAGTACAAGCTTTGAAAGAAATACGTTTATTTTTATATACTTTTGCCTTTAAACATTCTCTACCTAACTAAACCAGCATAGTCAAAGCCAACAATGATTCCAGCTTGACATCAATAGCGTAGTACAAAAAACCAGCTTTGAATTTTAAAAAAGTAGCCACGACACGTTAAGTCATGTACGAGTATGTAAAAATGCATAGAGTAATGATCGAACAGAAGAGAATCGAACAAAAATACTGAAAGGAACGCGAGCGAACATTTTCCTTTCTATGTTCAGATCTTTTGTGTCTATGTAAATTTTAATGCCGTTCATTCAAATTGTCAGAACGCTTTTAGCACCTACTGAAAGACGCTTAGGCAATTTTGTTCATGGAATAGGTTATCAGTATTCAGGCATTTTATGTACCCTGTTCGTTTTAAATTCGTAGGTTACATTCAGGACGGTAAAAACATATTAAAAATGTATTACTTCTGTGTTAACTCTATTTCGTTTTAGCAATTAGGTAGATGACTGGGACTTTGTTTAAAAAATGCTAGTATTAAAATAGTTATCCCTATAATAATATGTTAACTGCGTCTATGCAAGTGTAGGCGAGTGACTTAAACCACGTATGCAAAGGTTATAACTCAAAAACTCAACTCAATTATTTTTTTTATTCACGTAAGCCAACAAAGCATTTATGAATAGTTAGAATCTACCACCGGTTCGGAATGCTGTCAATTGAAGCACTGAGAAGATCCGGCCAGAAACTCAATGGTTACTCTTTTCAATTAATAAAATATGGTGTACATGCTCAGGAACAGCAACAGAATATGAGCAGGCCACACCATTGTCACTAAATAAGTAATAGTAAATAATAATCAAATCTCACTCAGATTTAGGTACATAAATAAAATGAGAAAGCTTGTTTAGTGGGATGTGTATACCTACTTATAATAATAATAATTTAAGCGTTTACAAATCAAAATAATAATTAATTATAGAACATAATATGCATTTTTTGCGGGCTTTGTTATACAACCAAAGATACATTATTACCAATATAAAACCCTCAATAGCCTAGCGGTTAGAGGGGCCGCCCTCTTAGCTGTGAGGTTCCAAGTTCGGTCCCCAACCTGGTCATTAAACTATTGACGTGAGCCCACTCCTAACACAAGCATTAGCCTAGCTCGAGAGGACTTAATTTTTTATTTTTTAAACCACATATAACGTGACAAATATACATATATCAAAGGCAAACAAGCGTGCTACAAGCTTAACGTAAAGCAGTTACCGTAGCCTCTGGATGCTGGTAATACGGAAGGAATTGCTTGCACGCGTTGCCATCCTGAACGGAAGTGGGACAGAGACATAGTAGAAGGCAAGAGGGGTTGGACTTCCGGTTCTCTATAATAACTTACTTTACGGCGATTTTCTGTTATTCCCTGCTTAGCAAAGTACAGGTTAGCGTGGTATGGACATGTTATGCGAAGAGAGGATGATCATGTGATCAAAAGGACGATGGGTATGAGAGTGAGTCGTAGTCGGGGTAGGGGACGTCCTAAAAAGACGTGGATGAACTGCGCGGAAGAGGGTATGACCGAAAAGGGAGTGAGTGCAGAGATGACGGATGATAGGCTTGAATGGAAGAAGAGAACGTGCTGCGCCGACCCCACCTAGTGTGGGATAAGGGCAAGGTGATGATGAGCAAAGTTCAGGCCATTTCAGATCTTAAGTTGGATGGAACATATTTTTTTGTTTCTCTTACCTATTCCTGGTCTACGAAAGAAAAATTACTTCCCTCCCCTTATACTAGACCGAATTAAACAAATAAAATAGGTAGAGAATATTCAATGGTAAATGAACAGCAAGAAAACTGAATTAATACAGAGAATGCAAATTAAATTCCCGTAATGGTTACGTTAATGACCCATTCATTTTTATTTTCATCTTGTTACTTTTGCGGCTTGTGAATTTTTATTGAGTTTTAATAGAATTGAAGTGTCACAGTTTAAAGCTCTTAATTGAATGGAAGTACCGAACCATATAAAACGCTTTACAGAAGTTAATCGTCATAGATTATTAAAAACTACAATTGTAGTTCCTAATATACCTCTTTGTATTTTTTACAAAATATATTGCAATTACACTTAATAATCTATGATTACAAAACGTTGAGTAGAAATACTAAAAACAACACTAGGAACTTAAAAATAATAATTTGCGGTCGTAATATCTCAGTCTAGAAACACGTAAGTAATTCAAATATCCACCCACAGCTCTATTAGGTATTCCAATTCAGAACTTAAGAATAAGAATAGCTTACGAGTAGAATCTAGGTCGACCAACACATTTGTCGTACAAAGAAACATTTAATTCGGCAGACCTTTGGAAGGCCTTCGTGTGGGAAAACCTTTGCGCTGTGCTTTATTGCCTCCCCGAGGTCTCTATAATTAGCTACGTAATTATGGTCTTTTTTCGAAAAAGGAACGTGATTAATTTCTTCGCCAATTACTGTCGGCGGTACACCGTTTGGTTGCGTTATTTATTGCTGGCTAAACCGACCATGATATTCTTGGAAGATACTAAATTATGTGATTGTGGTTTGCGTTAAATTTTCCGAAGGGTAAAATACATTTCATTTAGATTACAATTTAAGGTAGTCATGTATCTATCTAACATAAATTTGGACGTTTCTCACTTTATCTGAGACATTTTTTATATTTCTTAACTTGATAATATATTGTTGTATCGTATTTCTATGTAACATGATATCATAAGTATCTATCCACAAATTTTAATAAATAATAAATTCTACGATATTTTCTATTCAACTTTTATAAACATTGAGTTAGCTTGTAGGTACTATTATCTAAACTTTAAACTCAAACTACGTTTTTTGAAAATTGATTTACTAATGAACTAATTAATTATTCTGATATGCAATATGCGTGATGCTGCCACTTATTTAAAAGTTCATTTTGGCTTTTCCATAGGCCTTGTTTCTTACAAACAGCATCCAGATAAACTGCAAATACACTATGTCCATTCAGTTATCGTAGGTACACGCCTAACGCCTGCGGTACAAAGCTTATGTTGGCTCGCTACCATGGGCGTGATGCCAATTGTTGGAATTATTGCCACGAGGTGGTCTTTAGAATCTCGAGCGTAGAGATACAAGCAATTGTGAGCAGGAAGCTGCTAGAATTATGGTTTTGGAACCAAATCTATGAAGACTATAATTTTCCTACAGACTTGCTTTTGTATTTTTGTCACGTTAAAGAGACGTCTTTAAATCTATGTGATTTATACACGAATTCGTCTAGATACAAATCTAGTCTATTGACGACCTCTTGGCGCAGTGGTTCGAACGTAGGCCGCTCAGCTCTCTGCACGTGATGGTTGCGGGTTCGATTTGGGGAAAATTTAGGAAATGGCCTTTTCGTAATTAGCTATGGTCTGGGTGTCACTGGGATCGCCCCAAGTCCATGGTAGGGCACCCGTAGTACAATCGTTGCTTAGTTTGGGACCATAGAGTTGGTGTGTCAGTCTGGCGATATTATTTATAAATACTTGCATTACCAAAGGCATGGTTCTCACGGTGCTGACCTGAAGAGGTATGGGACAGATAGCTGTAGGCAATTGAAGGTAGAGCTTGACTTTTAATGTAATAAACAAGCATTTTCACGCGCACAATGTCAGTATTTAGCCTTCATGTACCAGAGCAACAGACCGCGCTAGGAAGTCGTAAATACGGTTTTATTTGAAATGTGCTGGAACACAAGCATTGTGTGAAAGTAACGGCGCCCGGGGGTCATGTAACTCGCACGATTCTAGCACATTTTATTCGCGAACGTCGGCCATAGCCTCAGCTGTTTAGTACCCGTATAGACAGTTTATTGCGCCTTGTGCGTTTAATATTTTATATTCGACTAGCTGTGCCCGCGACTTCGTCCGCGTGTAATTTAACTTACCAAAAATTTCGGGATTATTCATCCCCTATTTTATCCCCTTGGGGGTAGAATTAATCAAAATCCTTTCTTAGTGGATGCCTACGTCATAACATCTACCTCCATGCCAAATTTCAGCCCGATCCGCCCAATAGTTTGGGCTGTGCGTTGATAGATCACTATGTCAGTCAGTCAGTCAGTCAGTCAGTCAGTCGGTCAGTCAGTCACCTTTGAGTCATATATATTTAGATTTTCGCTGAACAAAATTTCGAAAATTGACTTTTTTATAATTCGGTCTGGTCTGGGTGTCACTGGCATCGCTCCCAGTTAACACGGTACCGAAAGTACAAGCGTTGCTTAGTTTGGGACTATACAGTTGGTGTGGTAGGTTTCGATATTTTATTCATTTAACACTATAAATCATATTCCAAGCTTTATATCCTGGAGCCATCAAACGGTTATGAAAACATTTGAACTAGGTTGAACAAGTATTTGAATACTGGATGTATGTCACATCCGTAGTTAAGGTATGAAAAAATGTTGAACACAACGTTTCAACAAAAATGGGACAACTACATCTTGATAAAGTGGACATTAATTTATTACTTGCGGCCAGAATACGTAATAACTTTTTTTTTTTGTGTGACATATACTGTTATTGTCTGTAAGGAGGTCGGGGATAAGTTGATTAGACTCAAGTTGATATATACATGTGTAAAGCTATAAAGTTGTTGGCCACGTACCATCTCAAATACAAGGCTGTGGGAGAGGACTGACCAAAAATCCATCGACAAGGAGATCCTAATGAGAAAATGGCGCTGGATTGGACATGCGTTGAGAAGACCAGATAATCACCTATCCAAACAAGTGTTAACGTGGCAAGCGTATGGGAAAAGAAAGCCGGGCCGTCCCCGTATCACCAGGAGGCGCTCAGTTGAAAAAGAGGCTGCATCAACTGGACTCGGCTGAAAGGATCTCGAAGCTACCGCGCAAGATCGAGAAAAGTGGAAATCTCTTCTTAGAGCCCTATGTCCCTGTTGAGGGATTACAGGATTACATCATCATCATCAAAGCTATAAAGTATGTGCATATATATGGGTGTTATTGACACCTTAAAATTAGGTTAATTATTATACCACTAGCTTGCTTCGACCCTTCGTTACACCGGGCAACGCTTGTATTGCTTTAAGAAGCTGTCTCTATTTTTATACTGCTAAACATAGAGATAACGGTCAAAGTAATGACAACAAATAAGAATTTAGTATTTTTTTTACTAAATTTTAAATGTTTTGTAATTACAGCAAACAATTTATTAATACGAGGCATTACATAAATCTTTATTGTAATTAAAATTATAATGCTAGGATCTACAAAAATAATTTACTGTCGTATTCTTTTTCACTGTGTAATACATAATTGATTTATGCTGCTGTGTCTATTTTGGAGCCGTCAAAAAAAGAGATAGCCGTATTAATCAATACGAGCATTGCGTCAGTGTAATCGAAGGATTAAATAAAAAATCGCATTCCAAAATTCCAAAAAACGGTGTTGAGATAAAATAGTTTTTTGAAATAGTCAATACTTATTTTATTTGTAATTAATAGTCTAGATAGGTGGTAAGAGGTTACCAGGTTCGCGGTATTATTGATCCATCATAGCAATAAATGATATTAATCCTAGATAGAGGTGAAACGGGACCACTAGTAATCTCGTTTTTTAAAAAACCTTTTTTACTTTATATACCTAATATTACCTAATATTACCTATATGTACCTAATGTTACCGAGAAATCAAATTGGCTAAGGGTTATTCCAATAGTGTTATTAAGTTAGTAAAATGGAATTATCCGTTATTAGGTTATATGAATTAGCGTCTCAAGACAACGTAATACGGTTATTGTTTGCGTGATATGATGCGGCATCGATATTGTAATTCTGCTGCCTCACGGCACGGCCAAACAGTGAGAATACCTGTTCCATTTTTCCAATTTGCCTCTATATTAGAATTCTCTGGGCGTTCCGAACGAGAGGCAGTTTGTCGGCGGTGACTGTTCGGCAATTTTGACTCTTTTCTTTTAATTCGGCACAACGCTTTGGGAACTGTAAGGGTGCCCGTCAAAGTGAGCAGGCCAGCTAGCTCAGTTAGCCCGCCGAGCTTAAGTGGACTGGCACCCTGATGGGGCTATATGCATATTAAACTTAGGCTTGGAACGCACCGGCAAGGCGATTACGATGCGATAGTGATTTATTAACAAATTTTTGCTTAAGGTGATGGCGCCTGTCTAGCCCGCAAAATTCAAAATTTTCGAGTATTTTTATAGTTTATCCAAAATCTGAAAACATTTAAGACAACATTTTGTGATTTGCGACAAACACAGTATGCAGTGCGTTTATTAATACATTTATTTTACTCTAAATATTATCACGGTGGATATGATACTAGTTAATCACTAAATATACAAAAATTGCCAGATTATCTGAATAGCTGTCGTTCTTGAGATGTTTTAGAGTAAGTTGGATATATTAATAAATGCACTGCATACGGTCTTTGTCGCCAATCACAAAGTGAGCCCTTTAATATTTTCAGATTTCGAAAAATTCCTAAAAATCTTCAAAATAAATAAATTTCGCCGGCTAGATGGGCGCTTTAGCCTGTGACGCCGCCCTATCATGTAGTAATAGTATTTTATTTTAACTACAACGTCGATTTGCAATCGCCTTACCCGTGCTACTCCGGCCTTAATAATAAATATAATAATTTATGATGGCGTTATTTTAGTCTTACTGTGTTGTAAATTAATTATAAGTTTTTTAGTTTGTTGTTGTTGTTTGTTGTTCCCTACCATGTTTATCAGAAGCAAGGCCTGTATTATTTGTCTTTAATAACAATTCTATTACCCAGCGGGATAATATTCGTAAAACAGAATAATATTAATTAGGGACTACGCTCGATTCGATAAAAATAATTTGAAGGGAAGGTAGAGCTCTCAGAAAACAATTTGTTCTGCCGTCAATGATTAATAGGCGTGTTTTAGAAATTTCCTTTTATGTCGAACTACGAAATTATGTACCTATTGAAGATAAAAATGTGTTGTATATATTGAAACATTGAGAAATTGCGATGCACGGGGATGCGTCGGAATGTCGCGCGACTTCGTAGCTAGTCCTATACCTAGCCACCTAACCTACATATATATACACTCGCAAAGATTCGGGCGTCGGGCGAGGCGGTCGCTTGTCGTGGGTGCATACTTACTTCACGTTCATTCACACACAATTATTTTATTTTTATAACAATTTGTCAGATTATCAATTCTCTTATATTCCTTTTAATTTTATTTAAATATGTATGATATTTATTATTACGTATTACGTATAAGTACTTATATTGTTGTAATAGCTAAGTGATTTGGGTAGCAAATGGTGTAGGTATGCAAGACAAGGTATGAGGAGGCTTTGGCTGAAAATCAGCGTTGGAGGAGATTTCGTTCCCCTCCAGCACATGCTGAGCCAAATGCCTTTCGGTACAGCTCACACTGTAGGAAATGCAGCTTACTGACCTTAGGTCTATATATTTCACTTATTTTATAATTATGTGCTGATATTTCCTTATGTGTTCCCTGTGCTGATTAAATATTTTTCATTTCATTTCATTTCAAATTTATGGTGGTAAAGCCAGGCTTTGGCTGTGTACGGGCTGCCTTAACTGGCATAGTACCACCATCTCACAAAAGATTGGTGTAATGTAGCCGTATTAGTTTTTTCCGATGTTGTTTAATAGAGCCGGAAGCCCAAATACCTCTCCGTACATCTCCCTGTTTATTACACACTAGCGGCCCGCCCCGGCTTCGCACGGGTACATTGCGGTTACATTATGCGAGTTTTAGTAAGGATCCCTAATTTTTTGAAAATATATTATCGCCTATGTCACCCGAGGATAGTGTAGCTTCCCAACAGTGAAAGAATTTTTCAAATCGGTTCAGTAGTTTCGGAGCCTATTCATTACAATCAAACAAACAAAGTTTTCCTCTTTATAATATTAGTATGAAAAGTAGAGCCAAGCTCTACCTCCAATTGACTACAGCTCACATGCGGGCTGATTCGTGCTGGGTAGTAGTGGTACTACCTCTCGAAGAAGATCAGCGTAACATAGGTATCATAGCTTGGTTTTTAAGACGAGTCAAAGACAGTCAGTTACTTACTGATTTATTTATAGAACAAATTTACGACCAGCCTAAGTTAAGCAGTTATCGTCGCCTAAAGATACTTGCAATACTAAAGGCATTGCTAGCACGCTTCTGAACCGACGATAAATGTGACAGAGGGAGGGGAATGTAGGAGATTGTTGGTCTTCCGGTCAGAGTCAGAGAGGATTCAAGTATCCGTGCATGTATTATTTATGGTTGGTATCTGCCTAGATATGAATCGCGCTGTGTACATGCAATCAGCTGTCTGGATCAAGAAAATTTTGAAAAATGTTAATAAACAAGACTTACTAAAATAATTAAGTACTTAGATGCATTTAGAGGGAGATAGCAACATATTACGCTGCTGAACTACGTTCATGATTTATAAATCCTTTTATCAAAGAAACTGTGAAGATCGGATTTAATTGATACGTATCCAGCTTAGGTATTCGTTAAACATGGTCTATTATAATTTAAAAATTAACATTTATTTGTTATTTATTTGCCACAGACGTGTAACAAAATGTCGGATCATCACGGGAAACTTTATAAACATGCTTTGATTTCCATTCAGTATCCGTTTTCCAATGATTGAACTCTCTCCGAAGATATTGAATTCACGTTTACATCCGACTATAAAGGTTGAGACGATTGCTGCAATAAAAAAGCAACTGTAAAGAGATACTCAAGAGTAACACTTTCAGTAAACTGAATTCTGTACGTACAGCTGTAAATGTTCTGGCTTTAACTACGGATCAATATCAGGGAGAGTTCGGTACCTACGAGATGATTAGATGTGCAAACGATTATCTCCCTTAGATTCACATACACTACAGTGCTGTAAATGGTAAATAAAGTTCGCTTTCAAGGTTGCTTTCAGGAATCTTCAGTAAATTACACTTCTCACCTATTTTCAACCGACTTCTTATTTTATATTAGTTTAATCATCTAAGTCTTATTTTATATTAGTGTCAAGACTTTATTCAAGACAATATTCAAACTAAAACCTTTTAGCAAAACCTTTTAATAATTTTGTACAACACACTCAAGGTTATTCAGTTGTAAGACAATAACAATTTTGAAAGTACAATTACATACGAAGGAGGGAAGGTAATCATCTAGAACAAGCTCCTCGTTAATTAAAAGTCGGAAACTTCTGAAGAAGTCTTGGAATATTTGATGACGCAATTATATTGATTCGGCATCGTTAATAAGTCTATCGCAGACACGCTGTATTCAGGGGACTATACGAAGATAACTTTGGTTGTATGCAGTGCTAGCAATGATAGCCGATTGGTTAAAGCACGCGCTTTATGAGCTGGTCCAGGGTTTAAACCCCGACTCTCATATTTTTCGAATCAATATATTAATAATTATCTTCTGCTTACGTCGAATGCAAATATCATGAGGAAACTTTCATGGCTAAAAAGTCCAATAAATTTTCGTAAGACGTGAGAAATCTACTAACCCGTACTGGGAACGCGTGGTCAATTATGGCCTGCCCCTCACAATAGGAGGAGGCTCGTGCCCAGGATTAAGACATAAAAAGAGCTCATTATTATTAATCTAAATATAGACTAGGTAGTCTTAATTCTCGTGTCGTTATTTTCATTTATTACAGCTCGGGCTTTTCTTTAGAAAAATAAACGTTATGTTTTGAATAGCGTTCAATCAAAATCACCCAGCGCAATTTGAGTTGCACTCAAAGAATTTGTTAAAATTCTTTGGTTGCACTCAACTAGTCAACAATTTGACGTAAAACTGAAAACAATGAAAATAAAAAGCGTGACAATACTCGTAGTGGCTATAATTTCAAACACGTTTCAAATCTAAATAGTTTCAGTAATAGTTTCAACCCGAATGAACGATAGGGTACTGATTTAGTTTTAGTACAAGCTTTCCTTCAAACAACGAACCAGTTCGTGTGTATAATAACCACACCTTGCGTGCAAGACTAGGATTAGAAAATAAGTTTAACAACAAAATTCACCGTCGTTAAACTAAAAGATGCATGTAAAATTTTACTTCAAATATTAAATATAAGTACACTTTCAAGTGTTTTTTGTTAAATTGTTTAGTTTACCTAATAGAAACCCTAATGAACTCCAATCTAAAGTTAAGTAAGTACGTACTACTCAAGTACTTTTATCGAATTATTTTAGAAATGAAATGCAAAAATATTTAATCGTAAGTTTTAGAGAAATCATTTAAAACTAACACCGCTAACAAGAAGCGATCAATCATAAACAAAACCATTGATTTTTTATTATCTTATCAAATGGCGTGACCACACTTCTTATATCGCAGCCAACATACCTACAATCACGCACAAAGGTGACTTTCGACATGTAATACTCTATAGCGTGATCTATGTCACCGCACAGCGACATCTAGTTGCGAAATTTGAATTAACCAGACGTAATTACGTAATAGTTATCAACTAACATTACCCACCGCGACGTAAGATAACATCTTGATGAATAAATTAGTTTGCGTCATTATAGGAGCGTGCTGGCGTTTATGTCAACTCACTGTAATGAATCACGGTGGGCCTCCTTAATCATTCTGTTTGTTTACGGAAAATTGTTTTAGGTGTGCTTGAATTATCCCGCACGGGTAAAGGGGTTTTTATTGAGGAATAGGGAGACTAATTGTTTAATTTTTATTTCGTATTTTATATATTTCCTGTCTTGAAAATCTGTCCGTCACGAAATGACTCTGGCAATTCGTTGTATTCCCCGTGAGAAAATGTGTATTCTGTGTTTTCTCTACGTTGAACATATGTGGTTTCCAATTTAATTCGACATTAAAACGATAAAATATTGATTTACACTGCTTGGCGTAAATAAACATAAAATTATTTTTGTTATCTACAATGTAATTATTTAGTTTTTTTTTTTCTACTCAGATGATGAGTTGATTACCTAAATAACTTAAAATCTAAAAACAAACTATTATAAGCATTATGAACCTCTATTTAGAGAATATTTTCCTTAATTAAGTCTTTAATATTTTCCAGTAAAGGAAAACAACGGTTGCAAAGAAAATGCCTTCATTTCAGAGAGATTCCTAAGAGTTAATCTTCAAGTAACAGAGCATGAACAAATAAAATTAACATAATTAAACTTTTTGGCAGTAAATCAACACTCCGAATTCTTGTACGCGAGATTTAAGGTTGAGGTTAAATTTTAAAATTATTTTTTTATAGCCGAAAAGTTGTCCATTGGGCACGCGTCTTGGGCACATTGGGTTCAAATCCCGGCACTCACTTTTGAGCTTTTAGGGATAGACTTACCCTCAGATAGTACTAAAATACCAACGGCAAAATCTGGATGCACTGCAATACATAACTTCAGTATAATGTTTTTGACAAGGTAGCTGAAAATTTTACATGAAGCTCTATCATGAATTTTTGCGTTTGCTAGAATGTTTCTACGTAAAATGTGTGAATGTAAGTTCCTTGGTTTTCTATAAAATAAATGTAATAATAAATAAATATCGCCGGACTGACACACCAACTGTATCGTCCCAAACTAAGCAACGCTTGTACTATGGGTACTGTAAAATGGACTGGGGGCGCTACCAGTGACAGTCAGACGATTAGGCGATTTCCGAAATTTTCCCTAATGGGCATCGAACCCCTGATCACCCGGTGTACTGAGCCGAGCAGCCTACTCTCAAACCAATGCGCCAAGCGGTTGTCAAATATCAATACTTCACGCAACCGCTAGTGACTGGCGAGTGGAAAACGTGCGTAAACTATTGTCTGTACTGTGTACAGTGTGTGTATGTTCTGTGTACAGATGTGTTACGGTATCAAATCCCACCCTACTTACCCACTGATTCCCAGTTACACCCAGTGGAATGCCGACAACACCAGTTCGATAACTCGGAGCTGACAAAGCATTTTCGTTCCGTAAACCCTACTGAAAGTGATGTGGAAATGTGTGGAAATGCAAAGTCACCCTTTTATAGTGAAGGAGTATTTTTCCGTGGCGGCATTCCCGTGACGGCAATTAAATTGAGTACTAAGTTAGATGTAGATAATGCGTAATGTGATTAGGCAACGGGGACAGGTAAGTTTGGTAAAGTGCCTTTTCAGCTTAATAATAAAGCCTAGATTTCTAGATAAGCTTACGTAATGTTGATTGTAGATACCGCTATAAAACTTTTATGTGACCTATTAAAACTTTATCATAATGCAAATCTTTTTGATGAAATAATGCTACCGGTATTATAAAAACATTTTGACTGTAAGCTATGATAAAAACTTTGTTTTTATCCTAACTATGGCAAAGCCAATATGAAGGTTTATTAAAAAAAAACGAATGTAGACACAGAGCGACGGGATAGGGAGACGTTATAAATTTCCGTTCAAATAATATCCCACTCATTGTCTATGATTATCTTTCAGTCACCCGAAGCTATATTTCAAAAAATATTTTTTTAAGTCCTGAAAACCAGTTAAAAATTTTACTTCGAGCAGATAATAGTGGGTGGCAAAAAATACAAATTAAAAACCACGTAGATCTAGAAAGAAACAAAATGCATCGTCACAACATGTGAATAATGGCTAAAGGTTTTCTAATTATCCTTCACGATACGTTCGTGACATTATTAACAATTCCCCCCATATTTCAGAAACTCGCTCAAGACAATTGCGTTTCAGTCTTCGCGACGTTTTAAGTTCAGTGCACAGCAAACATGTTGATTAGATTACCGCAAGAGAACACGACTTGTAACTTTCCACCGTATAATAACCATTATAATATGACCTTTATTACAATCGTGATGAATACGTAACTACTTTGAACTTATTTCTACTCAGGTATTACTTGTTATGTGGGCTGTACCTGCCTACGTTTTCTGTGTAATAAATTAGGGCTTTCGATTTTTTTATGGATACCTAGAAATAATATTTCATGGTTTATTTATTTTATTACTTTGGGTACTTTGGTTATTATGGTGGCAGAGATAAGGTATATACGGGCTAGCTAGACAGGGGTAGTACCACCCTCTCACAAAGGATCAGCTAAAGTGGCTCTCATACCTGCGTAAAATGAAATTCGTAATGAGTGAATTCCGTAAAATGAAACATTATCTGCTCCACCACTTTGTTATACGACATTCAGTATTTTAGTTGTAATCAGTGGTGATTGGATAATTTTAGTTAATTCACAACCTTAAACCGCATGCTACTTATTTAATTTGATTAAAACACATTTTATTGTGTATTTTCTATATAATATGTTATAAATTTTCATTATTTGCGTTTGTATAAAAAAGTCACAAATATGGAAATATCTGAAAAATAATTGTTTCGCGGAATATAAAGGGGACTCAAATTTGTTGCATTTCATTTCCTCTATCGCATCTTGCAAGAAATACGACGAATTACAAGTGATTTAGTAGGTAACCCTGTACACTTCTCGATTACCTATACAGTAAGAATTTATTTCTGAGCATTTTCTTTTCCCTTCTAGAACTCCGCCCTCTCCCGTACGCAATTAGATCAAACGAAAGATTCGCTTCCAGCAATTTATTTATCTATCACCCCCTATCGGAGGTTGGGGGAGCGGATTATTTCGGAAGTTTCTGGCAAGGTGTTGTGTCACCCGCCAAATGCTGTGTAATCGGGAATGTTCAACTGGATATAATTTGTGATGGCAATTTTCGGTCGATTGGTTTAGTGTTTGATATGGGTGCGAATTAATTTTATAATTGTTTACCGTGTTAAGGTTCAGTATGGCTCAGCAGATCGATGTGATTTCGTAGATAAAAACAAACGTCCGTTCCCTGTGACTCTTTAATGTGTACTGACTTTTCATACAAGTACACACGTATTTATATTAGTATTGAACACTAATGGTCGCTCTCTGCAGTGGAATATGGATTCTGTAACATAAATGAAATAATTATATTCACCTTCAAAATCCTAACCCACCACTGTTACTAAACCAAGGACTAGAAACAGAAAATAAAACGAAAACACGAAACTTAGAACAAAATATTCCTTGCATATTTGTATGGAGTTCCTACATTTATTACAATGGGGAAAGAAATTGCAAAGATATTAAAATTACAACACTAGAAACCAATGAGATTTATGTTTCCTATTCATCTTTACCTCGATTTTGAGGATGGCTAAGCTATTCAGGGATATGGGACATCGCCTTAAATGCTACTTAGAGCATTCCTGATGCTATCGACCCATTTTGATGCCTCTTGCGTATCAGCAATCCATTTCACCCATTCGATATCAGTCAGCAAATAAGCATAAGACCCGCCTGAATTTCAGCAGTTAAAATAAATTAATCAATATCGCCTGACGAACACACCAACTGTATGGTCCCAAACTGAGCATCGCTGTACAATGGACTGGGGGTGATCCCCGCCCTGGGAAAATTACGAAAAGGCCATTTCAGAAATTTACCTTGACGGGAATCGAGCCCGCATCCCGGTGTAGTGAGCAGAGCGAACTACACTCGAACCACCGCGCCAAGCGGTCGTCAGCCGTAACATATAGATACATGCTTGCGATACCAAAGTTATTGCTGGCACGTTCCCAAAAGAGGAGTATGACAGAGGGGGGGAAGAGAGAGAGATTGGGCTTCTGGGTCTCTCACTCATCGTCTCAAATGCATAAAATAGATACTTTACCCTTATCTTCTGTGAAAAGTGGTTGAGCTAGCTCGTTAATGAGCTAAAGTCAATTCGATATAGCTTGGTCCCACCACCATCAATCAGTGATGTCGTTTCATACACAACTCTACATGCATTTTTTATTAAAAGATTACTAGCAATGTCCCTCGAGCTAAGCTAATGCTTGTGTTAGGAGTAGGCTCATTAGTTTAATGGCCAGGATGGGGATCGAACTCGGAACCTCCCGGCTGCGAGGACAGCACCCCTAACAACTAGGCTATTGGCGCTTAAACACATTAACATACCCCAATAAAACGTAACGACTACGTCCAAATACGTAATCAAAACATAAATTATCAATTTAACGGTATCCAGTATAATGCCGCATAAAATATGACTAAATAAGTCATAAAATATTCAGCGAGGCATTACAAGCGAAGCGACTGCAATAGTAATGCGGGGCCGTTATGTGACACATTTTGTTTAAGTGTCAATTACGAAGCTCAAGGCGAATCACACGGCCGTAGCGGGAATAACCTAAGCACGGTATATGCGTAGTGTTAAAATAGATTAAATGGCGCTCGAATGACGTCTTAGAATTATGTAATGACACGATTTAGGGGTGTTCCTGGGATCGGAATTCGAATGAGGTTTTAATGGTTGGTTTAGTGAGGCTTAGTGCGGTTTTGGGTGTTTAGTTTCTTGGCAGCCCGCTTCCCTATTGACATCATTATTCTTCAACTTTTTGTTAATTTATTTAGCACGCAAGCGTTACAATACTGTAATAATAAATACTTTTTTTATATCTACCCTTTTTCTTTGAGCATTGATTGCTCTGTTAAGTGAGAGTAGATTACAATTTGCACACCTCATAAACCTTACTTACTAATTTATATATATCAACCTGTTTATATATATAAACATGAAAATAAGAAACATTGTGGCTCTACAACCATAAACAAACATGCCGTAACATTAATGATTATCTCAAACTGTTACACGAACGAGCTCTCCAATTACTCTTCCATCATTGTACTGATAAATAATAAAACTAACTACCAAGGCTTAAGCTGCAACCGTGAATAAAACCAACACGTTAATTCTAAATCGACAACTCTACCGACCTGACTTGCGAAAAAACCGTTGGTAACAATCTAAATTTAGCTCTACCACGTGCCGTTTTATCCGACCACGTAATCGATAAGCACTCTCCTAAAAAGAAAATGATCTAACACGTTCACCCGTTAGCAGAAACAATGTGATATGTGAAGTAGGTATAATGCTCATGAAATTCAGCTTAAGGAAATTGCTTCTCCTTGAAGGAACCCTTCACGGCGTTCAGAGGGGAAAATTTGATAGCTTATAGCTTTGATAGCGCAAGCACGGGAGTGATGACGCTAAATATTTTTAAAGGTAGAAGAAAAATGTTTTTTACGATTTTCTGTTCTCTGAGATTGTGCGCGGGTGCGGCGGATCTTGCTGGTATAATGGCTGGTTTATTTTTCTTATAGACAATATAATAAAAAAACAAGTAAAGTTTTTTAAAGGTATTTTTGAAAGAGAATGCTTCTTTTTACAATAATGGTGGAGTATTACAGGCTTATTTAATCCTGCGTTGATTGTAGTTCAATAGTTATTCCGTGTTTACATTTGAAATGTATCTAAAATTTATTTCAACATTTACCTATTTCATTTTGATACGACGGGTATTTTATATGCGTTCTCAACTTGCGTTAGACATCTTTGAATATGGTGGAACAGCATATGCAGAAATTTGGCAGCGCACAAAGCTGCTTATTTATCTACGAAAGTAAAAGACGCATGTTGAAAGTGTAATTAAAGCATAGGCACTTGTTTGAATACAATGCCTTACGTAATTACAAGCACATGACATGACACAACACGACGTGGCATACACGACATCCATTAACTCTGATTACTAATCACTGTTAATGGAATATTTCGGTAAAATTGAAGGCTACCAGTGGAAAATTAAATGTCCTCGATGTAATGAAAGGTTGATATATCGTGTTTGTCATATGTACATGTTAATTACGGGGTAGTATTACCTATTTTGGGGTAGAGGGTAGAATTGGGCCGGAAATATTTATGTTATCGCATTGTTGATTATACGCTTACTTTTGGATTGTCATGTTTGTAGCGATATTCAAGAGCCCCGTTCCATAAATCCCGCCTACCATGGCAGGGTTGTTCCGTGAAATGTTAGATTATAACTTACTTCACGAAGCAAAGCCTGAACGTGGCTTTCGTAATAAGACTTGGTTCAAATGTGGCTTGGTTCAAATCTGTTACCGTATTGAAGTGGAAGTATTAATGTCAGATACCTGAAGAGACTGTGATAACTTTATCGCCTTCTTCTTCTTCTTCTAGTGCCATATCATAATTATTGATCTTGCCAATTGTTAGCGCCATTTCCACTTCAGAGACAACAGATCTGCGCCCCGAACGTCCGTATAGAAGCTTCGCTTCAAAAATGCCATCAAGTAACGCAAACAATACTTATCCTCTATTGTTTTATGTTTAATGAGAACCATGTGACTAAACGAGTGATGAATATGAATGTGAATGAATACAGTGCGAGAGGAAGGCCCAAAAAAGATGGATGGATTGTATTAAGAATGATATGAACGAGGTTGGAGTGGATGGATGTGACCCCAGATAATGGGAAAAGGTAAGGCAGATGATGATGATTGTTTTATATTTAATTCTTCACAAACCGAATTAACCTTTAATTGGATGAGTATAAATATAATCAATATCCGTAACGCAAGTTACGTCGACGTAACTTAATCCATAAATAACGAATCTTGGGGCCATGGCGCTTATTTGATGGAATCCCGTAGCAAGATCAAGTACGGTTCGTTGACTTTCATTCCGCCTAAGTAAGTTACATAAGTAAGGAGGGCGGGACAAAATCTGTTCACTTAACTGTCATCCCGAAAAGGGTATTAATAAATTTGCTCTTCAACTGAAATTCTAACGATACCACAAGCATTGTGATCGCTTTATCTGAAGAAAGGATTTCACCAAGTTTCAAGTCAGTACTCTTGGTATTTGTGATTTAAACTCTAAAAGGTAAATAAGTTTATTTGAATGAAATAAGCTTATCGCAAGATAGACGAGACACAGAACTTCATAAAATATGCTACTTACCTAGTTATTAACTTAATAAAATGTACTCCAAGCGAAGTTTGGGTTTGGTGACCGAAAATTTATATTCAAATTAAGGCACAGGAGAAATTTCGCTAAGATAAATTCAAAAACTTTAAAATAATACCAGTAAATACGGAGTCAGGGAAACGAGTCCGTTATCGATATAGCGATAAAGGTTATAGTTGAATAAAATAAATTAAATAGAGGACTTGAAAGACGACTTCTGAGTGGATTGGCTTTGAAAGGAAAGAAGCCTTTATAAACTGTTCAACTAGGGCGCGTCCTCATAGTGTAAAGTAAATATTTGCTATGAGATGAGTTGACAGAGGCCCGTGTAGTGCCGACCACGGTCGGCAGTTTTTGAAGAACATTTTAATTCAAATTCAAAGCGTTTATTTTGTTTAGGCCTACGGGGGCACTTACAAATTGTCAATTTTACATATTTTTTTTCTTATATCTACAACCGGATCGGAACGCGACCTCGATTGAGAAGATCCGGCAAGAAACTCAGCGGGCTTGTCTTTTTACATGTCATTTTTTTTTTTATCACCAGTTGCTTATATTCAATAATTACAAAGGGTAGTAGATATTAATATGAGTATTATAATAGCTCCAGTGTGTTGCCTTTTGATATTACCAAGAATTACACAAATAATTCGGACTAGTAGGGCAAGACACGCTACGCTTTGAAATTATTATTGACTGTCGAGATTTGAGCTGCTTAGTCCCAAGCTGATTTATCATCCAAATAATCCGAGATTTTGTAATAACCATACATAATAGCAGTGTAATTAAAAATAATAAGGGGTACCGTCCACTTAGCTGTGGTATGAAGCGGGGCCGTCCGCTTTGACCAATAGGGTAGCATTATTTCCTCAGCTTCACTCAGCTTAGCTCAAGTTGACGGGAAATCAAGTGATCTTATTGTTCGGAGGGAGCTGGCCCCACAGATATAGATTTACATAGATAACGCAAATGTATGTACTTAGCGTGTCCGAAAACCCCGACCAAGCGTCGAGGTTGGTCGGCGATAACTTACAGTCCTCGCGACTACAGATATAAAAATATGAGTATGAGCATGATAATCACTGGAGGGAATCGTAGCGGGCGGAGGGACATCGGCGGTATCGGTGTCTTTGAAGCGGTTTGGATTTCCCGTCACTAATGACGTCACAGAAAGTGTTAAAAATTCGGCACGCTTGGTTTCAATACAAATCGTGATACTTGCGTTATCTATGTAAATCTATATCTGTGGCGGGCCCGCTACTATAGGAGGTACATGACAAATAAAAATTGCAACAAACTTTTTGAAATAAATCACAGATTCATTTCCCTAGCGACAAAGTTATGTGAAATTGTCACAATGCAAAACAGAAGCAAGCAAGAAAGAAAAGTATGACTAGGTAAGACTCACAAGTATTCTATAAAGTTTAAATAAGTTACGAACGCGACTGTACACTGTACACTGAATTTAAAAGTTCATATTTAAAGCAAGCTAGCAACCAAAGCACACTACTCCATCCTACTAATATTATAAATGTGAAAGTTTGTGAGTGTGGATGTATGTTTGTTACTCCTTCACGCAAAAACTACTGAACGGATTTGGATGAAATTTGGAACACAGGTAGTTTATTACCGGGATTAACATATAGGATACTTTTTATCCCGATGATCCCGAAATTTTTGTTACGTTAAATACTACGCGGACGAAGTCGGGGGGCACAGCTAGTTATTTATACTGGTGCTCTGTTTAACTTAATTTAAAAAAAAAGTTGTATTAAAAATTTAAAGGTACACGTACGCCTAAAAATTATATAAGATAGATACCGCCAGATTATATTAGATAAGTTTATGCCCGCGACTTCGTCCGCGTAGTATTTAACTTAACACAAATTTCGGGATTATCGGGATAAAAAGTATCCTATGTGTTAATCCCGGTTATAAACTATCTGTGTTACAAATTTCATCCTACGGGTACCGTACAATGGATGGCGATCCCAGTGTCACCCAGACCTGGGCAAAGTACGAAGAAGTTATTTCCGAAATTTTCCCCGGCGGGAATCGAACCCGCCACCACCATGTGCAGTGAGCCGAGCGGCCCACGTTCGAACCACTGCGCCAAGCCGTCAAATATAACTCAACACTTGTCCTGAAATCATTAGATCGACGTAAAACACTCATTATTTCAGAGTAGAAATGTTTCATGAATCCTGCCGCAGACTTAGCTTTCAAAATATTTTTGCCAAGGAGCGCACGTTCAAAGAAAATCGCATATGTGAGAAACTTGGTTGGCATGTTTCTTGCATACTTCCTTTGAAATATTTATACATTGAGAGGGCTCTTGTCAAACTTGTTTTAAATTCAGACAGTCTAGAGCTGAAATTTTAGTCAAAGACGTTGGGCGTTGACTGAAGAGGAGAAGTATTTTCCTTTTTATATAAAACACAAAGTCGGCCCACAAGCGTACGTTTTGTCTCATGTTAGGCAGTAACCATGGCCTATTTATGGACTCTACCACTAAGATATTGACACTTTTAGTACGCACTTATAGCAATATACACTTGGCATTAATGGATTGGTATGAGCACAGTCTAATCTAATTATTACTCTACGAAATGAGTCCAATACTTACCAATTTGTTTTCGTAACAAAGTCGGTAGACAAGAACCAACTGATGTTAAGCAGTTAGTATAGCCTATATGGACGCTTGCAATGCCAAAGGCATTAATCACACGTTCCTGACCGGAAGTAGAGTGGGACAGAGAGAGGAACGGAACGGAAGCGGGGGATTACAAAATCTCGGATTATTTGGATGATAAATCAGCTTGGGACTAAGCAGCTCAAATCTCGACAGTCAATAATAATTTCAAAGCGTAGCGTGTATTGCCCTACTAGTCCGAATTATTTGTGTAATTCTTGTTAACATCAAAAGGCAACACACTGGAGCTATTATAATATTTATGTTAATATCTACTACCCTTTGTAATTATTGAATATAAGCAACTGGCGATAAAAAAAAAATATATGACATGTAAAAAGACAAGCCCGCCGAGTTTCTTGCCGTATCTTCTCAGTCGAGGTCGCGTTCCGATCCGGTTGTAGATATAAGAAAAAAATATATGTAAAATTTACAATTTGTAAGTGCCACCGTAGGCCTAAACAAAATAAACGATTTGAATTTGAATTTGATATTCTTCCGGCTCTCTCACTTATAGGAAGGGCAGCTAAAGTAGCTGCTCTACGCCCATCTTCTTTGAGCAGATGGTACTACCTCGGTTAAGATAGCCCGTAAATATGAGCTGTAGTAAATTGGCTAAAGCTGGCTCTATCACCTTACAACTTTGTACTTGTATCTCTACGTCTCCAAATCTACATACATTTATCTACTAACGCACGGTCCTCAATTACCGAAGCCCGGCGTTTAAGGTGAAGGCGCCTGTCTAGCCCGCGAAATTCAAAATTTTCGAGTATTTTTATAGTTTATCCAAAATCTGACAACATTTAAGACAACATTTTGTGATTTGCGACAAACACAGTATGCAGTGCGTTTATCAATACATTTATTTTACTCTAAATATTATCACGGTGGATATGATACTAGTTAATCACTAAATATACAAAAATTGCCAGATTATCTGAATAGCTGTCGTTCTTGAGATGTTTTAGAGTAAGTTGGATATATAAATAAATGCACTGCGCACGGTCTTCGTCGCGAATAACAAAATGTGCCTTTTATTATTGTCAGATTTTAGAAAAATTCTAAAAAACCTCAAAAAATTTGAATTTCGCGGTCTAGATGGCCGCTTTAGCCTTAACCATCACAGGTAGCCGGTATCTGTGAAAGTAAGCGCTTTTTATGTTCTTTTATCCAAGTAATGCCGTATCTATTTAAGTAACTGCCCGTGTTTTCCTGCTAACGAACTTTTTGCGTACATAGTTGCGCGATTTCCGTGTTCACATTACTTTGGAAAAGTTAAAAGGTCAATAAGGTTGAAAATTATATAACGAGCTAAGTTTTAATTGGAATAGCAATATTGTAAGCTTGTTTGTTTGTAATTGTGTGCTCAAATTCAATTCTCAATCCAAATGCAATTAAGTAATTAAGGTTAATCCAAAGTCATTAAGGCCGGTATGTATTACTACATTTATTTCAAGTCTGAGAGCGATATTGGAAATGTGAAATATAAAACTAAATAACATGACAAAGCCGTACTCAAAATCAGATTAGAGATGATTTTTTTAAATGTCACGAACAAACACGAATCCTGGAAAGATATATACAAGCGAAGGTAACTATCTTTTTACGTCGCCCATAATAACCAAGCCTTTCATATTATAGGCGAAACTTCTATCGTAACTAAACCTCAAACGCGTTTGATACTCGAAAAAGCAATCGAACACACATTTCCCCTCAATGATTTATAACTATCGTACATTCATTCTGCATTCCGTTCGGCTTCAAAACTTTTATTTTACAGGTTTGTTTCCTCCGAGTTTGGTGCCGTTACCAAAAATAGATACGATTTGGGAAACGGGTGGGCACCATATTTCAGTAGCTACCCATTTGGGACGAGTCTAAATCTCCCTATCGTTGGCTCTCCGCCCGAACACCAATGTTAGGTCATCAGTGCGATGACCTCCTTTATTGAAAGAATGGTTAGGCATAACCTAACGTATGTTGCTCGGGATATGATTGGTTCGATTTCATTTTTCAGCTGAATCACCTTCCGGTGCAAAGCGGTACACAAAAATAGCTGGTATGGGCTGATTGCCATAGAAGCAAGACTGTTACAGCTGATTGAAGACCAGTTGTAAGGCACCACGGATCGTAATTAGACTGATTGGGCCAAAACTCGTGAGCTGATTATACTTGATGGGGTACAACCCTAGTTGAGCTGGTCCGTATCTGAGCTGCAGTCAATGGCATAAGAGATCAAAACTCTACTACTAGAGTTCAAATTTGTATAAACACTTAATAAACTAATTATAAATTATGCCGCTAAAGGTATTCAAACCATCTCAGGGAAGATGTCTACAAAATGTCACACCTCGAATTATGTTAGAATGTTGTCTAACAGTTAATTAATTCTACATTTTAGTAGAGCGCTGGCAATAATTATGATAATACTTCACAGTTACATACGCAAATAAAACAACGCTCAAAAACGTGTTACCAAGTCCATTGTCATCTAATTAATCTGAACCCATTTAAAACCGACGCCCCAGTCAATTATAATGAACAATAATAAATAATTAAAATTGATGACGACACGTTAGGGCCTACAGAATCGTTATGATAAGGCCTTTGTACACAGTGGAGGGAAATAACTGTAATTTACCACCCCAAAGGGATTGTAAATCCTAAGTAATTTATATTAATAGCTGGGAATTTACGCTAGTTCTGGTTCAAGTCGGTGTTCGGGGACCGATTGTAGTAACTAGACAACGGTAGATCATGGCAAATTGTGTTGTTTTCACTATTATTATGATACCTACACTTGTTTTATGATATCCGTGTGGAAAAGCCTTTATTTTCGCTCTGATTTATGGTACATACTCGCTTCTATTATCGCCGGTGTATTTTTTTTTATTTGTTTGGTGAATTTCATGCTATGTTTTTTTATCATGTAGGTAATTTAAGGTTTTTCTTCTCAACTTTAATATTAAAAAAAATGATCACTTAATGTACTATCAGAAACAAAACAAATATACAATATATCAAAGGCCATATACATTTCAAACAACACTGACCTTTCAGTGCATCAAAACGTTATGAAGTTAATAAATTTTGCTTTGAACTCATTTCGGTTAATTTAATTCGGCTGGCTTTTTGTATCTCTTTAATTAACAAGGTTATTTGACTGGCTCACGGCGCATTAGTCTCGCTCTCGGTACAGATCTTCAAATTTCAAATAAATCTTGGATAAAACGCCAGTACATTGGCAAAAGGGAAAGAATGTCTGAATACTCGTACGTTTATCCTGCGGAATGAATGGGGTTCCGTGAGTGTTTTGGGTTCTTTAAGTAATTATTCTCTTTAATCGGTAGCTTTTATGCGGGTGTGATTTCAATGATGGGAGCAGGAAAATGGACCTTAAATTGGTCCTTATGTCTCAAGTGGTAGCTTATAATTTTATTTTACTAAATTTTGTAAATTCATTCAGGGTTTTACATAAATGTAAAACATAACTGTATGTATAAGAATGAATATTCAAGTTTAGTGTACACGATGATTAAATATTATACTAATATGAATATTTAAAAAAGAAAACGGCCCGGAAAACTAGGTTGGAGTGGATGTGAGTATGACGGGAAAGCGCGATGAATTGAAGGAAAACTAAATATACGGCGCCGGCCCCGGATAATGGAATAATGTTAAGGCAGATGATGAATATGAATATTAAATAATGAATACAATTAGTGTATGCGTTCAAGAGGCATTAATATTAAAATGGTAAAAAGACAAATCTCGCAAATAACCTCAAGCAAACTTCGCCTTACGTGCCTAACTACCTAATTGAAATTGCAAAGAAAATACTCTCTCAGCGTGTATTTTTCAAAATAAATGTACACTCATCAGTGTCAGCCGTACGGACAGATGGAATCGACGAATTATGCAATACTGGTAATCTGCCGGCGGGACCCTGAAAAAACGGGTCTTTTTGAATAATCGCAGTCATTCCGCAGGCGGCTCGACACCCCTCCGGGTGTAATCTTCGGGTTATTGCGTTAGAATTAACGAGTAAAATAAACATGGGAATATTTCAGCATAATGAGGCGGTCTGGGGGTTTCGCTACGAAATTAGTTCTAGTTGTTGTTGCTATGACAATTTCGTTTGCATAAGAATGGGAGATTAGAAGGGAATAATAAACATGGGGAGGGTGTAGGGAGGGAAAGTTGTCTGCTTTTGAAGCGAAGCTTCTATACGACCACTCTATCCGTGCTTAAGCATCAGCAGCATTACACGATATATATATAGGTATACAGAGTGGCAGCTGCGGCGCCCTTCGCTATCTATACAAATAAATAAAATTGGAGTGTCTGTTTGTAATATCAAAATAACACCTTCTCACTAAGTGCATATGAAAGTACAAACGACACCTACAGAAAAAACGCGATTTAAACAATTTTTGTCTGTCTGTCTGTGTGTTTGTTCCGGGTAATCTCCGAAACGGCTGGACCGATTTTGACAGGACTTTCACTGGCAGATAGCTGATGTTATAAGGAGTAACTTAGGCTACTTTAATTTTAGAAAAAAACTATTAGGGTTACGCGTAAAAAAATAAAAACACATAAAATCAAAGAGTATCTCCTATTTTTATTTCAGAAAAACAAAATAAAAAATGGGTCCTTTCGCGCAGGCTTAAACGCGGTAGCGGGTTTTTTTGTTAAGTTAAATCCACGTGGACGAAGTCGCGGGCTCAGCTAGTATACCTTAAAACTTTGCTTCTTTCAGGCGTCTCTAGACGGCACTTTTTTTTTAAGCGCATTCTACCTACCTACGTGCCTCTAGCCAAGTAGCCTCGTCTACAAGCGTTTCTACAAAACGCTAAGCTTAAATGTATGGAAATGACATTACAAGTCGATAAGTAGATCACGTGACTTATGTCATGTCCATACACGAAGCGTAGCAATTTGTAGAAACGAATGTAGACGAAGCCACTTGGCTAGAGGGGCTGATATTACCTTAGCCTATATAGAGATACTTGCGATACCAAAGCCATTGTTTGCACGTTGCTGACTTGGGATCCAACTAAGTCAACCACTGGCATCTCGATTGACTTACACTAGACTCAAAACTGACGTATTCAGATATATTTTTTGACGTATTGCAAGTAGATTGCGAGTCAATCGAGATGACAGCGGTTAACATAGTTGGGCCCCGGAAAAGGAGTGGGAGAGGGGATATGTGCTTTTGTTTCCAACACTCTCACAGCTATAATAGCTGTACGCCGCTATTCTGTAAGAGGATGGTCCTACCCCGGTAATCAATTTGCAACAGGTTGTCTCTATCACCGTAACAAAAGAAAAGTAATGTAATTCAAAATGTCTACATATCAATTAAGGATCCAATGTAATCCTTGCTGTCTTTCATAATTCAGCTCGAAATTACGCAACACAAAACAACTGAAACGTAATAATTATTCTGTATCTCTCTCTCATCACATCCCGTTAATATGATCCCAGACGACGCGGCCTTTCATATCATGTGACGTTGTTATCATAATACATATCCACTGTTATGTTTTCAGGGAACGCTTTCATCTTGATGATTCTCGTTAATTATATACGTAAACTGAGTTTATCTCTATTTATAAATAACTCTAAATTGAAAATTTAAAAACCCCCGATGCGATGACCTGTTCATCAAAATATGTATAATTTACCTAGTTCTTCCAAATAATGATGATAGCGCGATTTGCGTAGCTCCCGTAGCTCAGTATCCATAGCTCATCTCGCAAATTCATCTGGTACAACTAGTTTCGATGCCAGATTATGAAAGCACCATTAAATCATTTGTTTTGGCTTCCTCATTTATAATCTAAGATGTACAATAATCAACAGAAAATCTGTGTAAAAGTATGAGACATTATTTTGTTATGACATTATAATAATTGACATTAGAATAGACAACGAATCTAAATATTGATGTCACGGAGGTTTTATTCCTAGTAAAATATTATCAATTATGATTCAATTTGATGTAATAACTCTGGTTGAGGTAGACGGGAGCAGCCTAGGGGAATAATTTTCAATAACGCTAAAATTATTTTAAATTAGATTAGTTTTTTTATATTCTTTGTCAATGGCGGAGCAACGCCCTCTAGAATTATTCAATTTATTTATTTATTAATCAATTTAGTACATGTTACACAATTAATTAAATGATATAAAAGCTTGTCGCGAGATTTACCTGTGCACATAGTAATTCTATGAAAGAAAATGTTTCCTATAAAATATGCAAAGCAATCAAGTAGAATTAGAATGATTTCACATAGCTAAGCATGCATTGTCATCCAAAATATGCGTGTATACCAAATTTCTGCTCAATCGATTAAAGATAACTGATTTAAAAATCAGTTGCAAGATTCCACCCGGACAATCATACATTGCAAGTTAAATAAAAGCTTGTAAAACAAACAAACATTTTCCGACCACAATGAAGGAAGGCCTGTGTTAATTGGGTCCTCTGACATAACAAGCTACAACATCTTATCCGGAAACAATACATACAAGGATTTATCCTGACAATATAACTTATCGTATATTGCACAGGCACAGACCCACTAAACATTAGATATTCCTCGAACTCCTTTGCAAATAAAACATTTTCGTCTTCGATACGCAACTTTAGCGTCGTATGAAAATATTCAGCGTTCGCAGCCAGATATCGTTTGATATTCCGTGTATGTTGTTCGGCTGATTCGTGTATAAGGATTGCCTCGTCACGTTCACGCCAAGCTTCCACTGGCACACGTGACACGACACGTCGTGACATATTTCCTGTTTAAATGTACTTTTTCACGGCACAATTTCCTTCCCATTGTGGCGTTTCGCTCGTGTTCTGTCATTGTTGTATCCTACCTTCGCCAATACATGTAGCGGCGAATATGTATTGGACTGATTTGCGTGAAAGCTTGTAGGTTGGGAAAATGCTATGGATTCACTGTTCCGTGTAATGAACTTCTTCAAACGCTAATTTTAGTATTTCGGTCACAAAAACGTATGCCTACCAAGTTTATATTATGTAGGTCATATTGTACGTCAAACACCATTTCGTTGAACATTTTATATAAACTTACTTTCTTTTTTTTTATAGCAATAATTTCTGAAATTTGATTTTGTAAATGCCAAGTCTGCCCCACGGCGAAAATCATGCGAAAAAAGTGCCCTTGAAAAGACTAGGTCTTTGCTTTTGTTAGCTTTGCTCTCAAGGGGAATAGCTGAGTCCTAAATTAAATTGAACAAATGTGAAGTTTTGTCAGCGTAGGAAGAGTAACCAAGGGTTGAATTATGTTTGCTGATAAATACAGTGGTGGCTGCATATAATTAGAATCGGTTAGTATCTACTCTTGTCGGGACAAAATTCACCCGTTAGCCTAATATGAACGTACTACATCTAAATATATATAACTCAAAGGTGACTGACTGACTGACTGACTGACTGACATAGTGATCTATCAACGCACAGCCCAAACCACTGGACGGATCGGGCTGAAATTTGGCATGCAGGTAGATGTTATGACGTAGGCATCCGCTAAGAAAGGATTTTGATTAATTCTACCCCCAAGGGGATAAAATAGGGGATGTAAAATCCCGAATTTTTTGTTAAGTTAAATTACACGCGGACGAAGTCGCGGGCACAGCTAGTATAATTATATAATTCAAAATTAATATAGCGCAGTTAAACATGCTGAAATATAAAATAAAATGCAATAGTTATTGAAATATCCAAAGTCACTAAACATTCTTCCTTGTCTTACAATTTTAATAATTAATGCGAATATTTATACCCATATCTAAAATTACTACACATCCCTTTAAAACGATGCGACATTAAAACCCAAATTACCTTGTTACTCATATCTTGAACCATAACTTCGACATTGTTTTAGTGTTAACGACTTAATAAGGCGCCCGTCTCGTTACTTTAATACACGTTTTGAAGTAATAAAAGCATCAAGTTAGTACCTTAAAGAAGAGCCTCAAGTCCTCATCAAACATACTCTAGTACGTGTTTACGTATAGGCAAAGTTATAATGAGTTAAATCAAGCTTTCGTAGAGGATAGAGTTATGTAGAGTTAGTTAACTGGAGTCTAACCGCGGGATAACCGAGCGCAATTCAATATGGCTTGAACTGTATTGACAAAAGCGCAGAATCCCAAATATTGAAATTTTAACAATATTACACATTTGACGTTACCAAAGGGGAAGCACCAAAATCTATTTTTTTTTTAACTGGATTCCGAGGTCTTACAAAATTTTATTACAAGAAAGTTAAACACGGTTTAAACACAAGTAAGACTTGATAAAAACTTCCAACACTTCCGAAGCTTCTCCTAGAAAAGGGGCGCGTGAAAATCTTTTGTCGTTGCATATTACTCTGATGTTTATCACGTGTTTAACTTTTTGTAAAAGCAGTCACTTCCTTAGAGCTTAAAGTTTTATCACACATCGTTAAAATAGTAATAATAATTTAGCCCTTATGACGTCCCACTCTTGGCCACGGGCCTCCTCTCAATGCAAGGGGGAATCAGGCCATAATGCAAAACACAACGTTATACTGCAAATAAGTTCTGCAACTCCGTTGTACTTAAATCTTTGCCGCTTTGTTCCAGTCGTGCCAGCTTTAATCTTAGCGATCGCAATCTAGGGAAAACTTGTAAATAATGTGTGGTTTTACGCATACATATTGGTGAACAAGAAGTTCTTTAATCTAAATGGAGACATCATTATCTCTGGCACTTTAAAATGCAAACGTATATATTTTAATTCAATAGACAAAGTTTTGCATAAGTTATTTATGTCTTATTAGATGTTTGAGGATTATAAAGTGTAACAACTTTTTGTTGTGAGTATACCTAATGAGAAATTTCAAAAATATTTGCTTGCCTCTTCTCATTCGCACTCATTCGCCAATTTTTCTTTAGACATTGACACTTATTAGCTAATACAGTTCTGGAGAGCTTTTTTCCATTACCCTTAATCTGACATTATAGAAATAATATAATAGAAAAACAAAAGTTTTCAGATGTTAGGTAAAATTAATTAAAATTTTAAGATAAAAAGTTCAAAAAGAATATTCTATAGCATAGCTTCTTAAACATAATGTTTCGCGAACGTAGCCTTCTTGAGGGCGGAAGCACCCTCAAGTCTATAGAAATGTGTAATTTTAATGGGGAAGAAAAGAAAGAGATTCGTTTCCTTAAACCCAATTTAAGGCCATGCATACTCGCCCAAATGTAAATGATTCGGAAATTAAATAATGTTTGTGTCAAAATGTACACCGACAAATTTAAATCTTAGGCCCGCTCTACACGATTGACTTTCATATGAATGTTGTGTTTTTAGACATAACATAGACAGCAAACAATCCTAAGATCCACCTTATGTTCAGTAGTTATCTTAGCGTATAGATGCTTGCAATAGGTACCAAAGGCATTGCTCATACATTGCCGTACTGAAGAGGAGTGGGACAGTGGGAAGGCAACTGATGGACTAGTTGGGCTTCTGACTCACTCATTGTACGAAACGCTGCCATAATAGAGCTACTTTACTCTGATCTTTTGTGACAGGGTGGTACTACTCCGATCGAGCCATTAATGCCCTATAGTCAACTGGCTATAACTTAACTCTACCAAAAAAAAGTCTAGTTCCTCTGTAGGTTCTTATAGATACCTAAATTGTGACTACTCGAATTCTTTTTTTTCAGTAAGTAATCTATCAGGAATGATTACCCTAATAGGGTAATAAAACAACCGTTGCTTATTGAGAGAAAATTTGTGAAACTTGTCACTGCCTAGCCTGAAGATTTCTGCCTGACTTAGCATTTTTTTCAGCCAAAAAAGTGTGAAAATTCACGAGAGTACCGTAAAGAAACTATTTGTCACGTCAGCCCCGCGCTCGAACGCTCATTTTGTTACAATTAGCTGGCAATCAATCAATATCGGGATATCGACACTTAAGTTGTTAAGAAGAATGGTGTGGATACTCATCCTGTCGATATTGTAGGTAACGTCCTGGTTTATCAATTTATTTAATTTTATTTTTTACTAGCTGAGCCCGCGACTTCGTCCGCGTGGAATTTTGATCCTTTCTTAGGGGATGTCTACGTCATAGTACCTTTATGCATGCAAAGTCTCAGCCCGATCGGTTTAAAATTGACAAAGTTTCATACAAACCTTCATCCCCTATTTTAACCCCTTGGGGGTAGAATTAATCAAAATCCTTTCTTAGCGGATGCCCACGTCATAACATCTAACTGCATGCCAAATTTCAGCCCGATCCGGCCAGTGGTTTGGGCTGTGCGTTGATAGATCACTTTATCAGTCAGTCACCTTTGAGTTATATAGATTTAGATATATAGATTTATAGTAAGGTCGATAAACAAGCGTTCGGCCCGCCTAGTGCTAAGCAGTTACCATAGCTTTAATAATATAAGTGTTTCGTACGATGAGTGAGAGAACCGAAATCCCCTCTCCCTTTCCCTCTTGTCCTTCTTAAGGACAGCAACGTGTGAGCAGTGCGAGTATTACAAGCATCTACATAATTATGTACTACAGTATATCGTACGCTTTTTGCAGACATAGTTTTGTAAAAAAACTAGCTGACCCGACAGACGTTGTCCTGTCTTAACTTTGAATGAGGATTTCAAATTGCTCCACACGACTTTATTATTTTTTTTTATTTCATAAGAACCTTCTCCTGACAATAATAAACACAACAAAAAAACTTAGTGAAATCGTTCCAGCCGTTCATGCGTGATGCGATGAACAAGGAAATAGATTTTCATTTTTATATATAGGTATATAGATAAAACTCAATAGTGCCGCTGCAATCAATACGTAGCTTTACATATCGTTCGTCAGAAAACGTTCTTGCATCACATAAAACGGTTTTTATTGTCAATACAAAACTTATTTTTATGGTATGTTTATATGGGGCGGATAAAGAATGGATGGGTTTATGGAAGGAAGCCGGTAATCTCCTGTTTATAGTAGGTAAAATGTAATATATGGATTTTTTTATTGAAGTTTCCTTTTTGTCAATGCTGCGGCGATAAATAGATGCGTTTAGTTTTATAACATTGGGTTTATTACGTCATTAGTTTTAATTTTTAGTCAAACTAAAAGCCCTCATATTACTAATGGAACATGTAGACCATAACTGTGCATATAATTTAATTCCCGTTTTCATTTCGATATTGTACAAACATTAAACGACAGTCTGAAGGAATTTTTATTCCTAAGCCATTAACATTAAGACAAATTGAAAAAAAGATTGCAGCCCGAAGAAATGATAGGATTTAGCGGCCTCTTTGAGTAATCACAGACCTTTCTCGGAATTATTTTTATTACTACATTGGGATTAGTTAAATTGCAAAATCTTTTTCTAAATATACAGTTCCTGAAACGTATCGGTATTTCAGTGAAGAAATTTGTGGCTCCGTGGCTGTGATAAATCCTATTCATGTTATCCTTACATTGCGTAATGTATTTAGCTTGGGGCGAAAGGCGGGATACAATGCCGTTTCTAACAATATCTTTTATCTGAAAATGATTACCAAGAAATTTTGACATGTAAGAGGATAGTTTTGCTCGAGCAAACGGCATCGTTATTTTAATTCAAACATATTCCAGTGGAAACGCTTGTAAGGGCATTTTATCTACGTTTAGAAACAAAGGGGATTTTGGGTAGTGTGTGGGTGTTTTCGGAGATCCTATGTCACGACGAAATCTTCGAAACTGCAAGATATTCAGATTTTCAACTTGTCATTTGAAATTGGACTCTAAGTATGTACTCGCTAAGAAAGATTTGTACTGTGCGCAGACGCAGTCGCGGGGAACAGCTACGGCCGATATAGGTAGTATTCAAATGATATCTTATTTCCACCCCAGCTCTTACTGTGCCAATCGCGATGTTTTCCTTCACATTTCAGCAAGTATAATCTTAGTTGGAAATGAGATTTGCGCATGAAATCAGGAAATCCCTGAGGTGAGAGCCGTCGTTTGCATTCCTATTATTCGACCACTGAGATATCACTGCACCACTGTCTGTCTGTAAGTCTGTGTGTGAGATATCACTACACTACTGCTTCCGCTACTGGCCACTAAACAAACAGAAAATAAGAAGCCATAATATAGTTGACACCGACAAAGACCAGACATAGGTAGCGCGAACAGAAACGTTTGTGGCACATAAAGCGCTGGAATACAATACAATTTCTGTGTCGGACGCCTTTGTACGACACGTCGTCCTTTTCAGGTCACTTCCAGTTGTAACGTGTTCAACAAATAATTATGCGGAGTATATTGTTGGCGACGGTTTGTTGGACACCGTGATGTGAATGGGTTGGTCGGATAGGGTGTTTTTTATTTGGTCTCGTTTCATGTATTTGACTTTAATTAGGGTTCTGTATGCGAAGCAAAAAGGTTTAGATACAAATTAACGGGAAACGAGAATGGGATTATCAGATCATTTAGGCCGTATTAATAAATCAATCTCAAGTCTGAGAGCGATCTTGGAAATGTAATTCTTACATCATTCCAGTACAAAATTACATGTCAAACGCGTACTCATGATCGCTCTCAGAATTGAGATAGCTTTATTAATACGGGCCTTATCATTGGTTATCTTTTAGTTTACTAAACGAATAAAAACTGTGGTACATATAATTGATGAATATTTAGACTACACAGAGGCTGACGTAGGTTTAACCAGCATTCATTTACCTGATATTTTAGCGATATGAAGTATTTAAATAAGTAAATGAAAATCATAAACTCCACTAAAGTCGTCGAAGGTCAAAAGTTTAAATCGAAATAGACAAAACAAGATCCTTACAGATTAAGAAGAAGTAAATGACTAAAGTTAGAAATTTAAACGAGAATGTTTAACTAAATATTAGCATGTTTCACTCGCGTGGGCGGTGCTTCTACTTAACTACAGCGCGTAGGAATAACTTGGCAAAGTAATCCTCGGCTGGTTATGAAGTCTTATACGTTCCGACGGCAACGGGTTATTGCACTATTATTCAATTGGCTCGCAGTAAATTTTAACGTTAGTTTTAACTGATGAATAAACTTGAATTGTATGCATTTTATGGGTGTGAGAAAAAAAAGAAAATGTTCAAAATCTTCGCGCTGCTCTGAGAAAAAGTTTCTAGTATCCCTTTTAATACTTTTCACTAATCACTTTGTAATTACAGCAATTCCATTATACAAGGAATTACATAAATAGTTGCTGTAATTACAAAACTCTGAGAATAAATACTAAGAACAAATACTAGAAACTACAAAAATCATTTGACCTCTTATTTTTTTGTCAACGTACCAAATCAGTGTTCGATTCCTTTTATTACACTATTCATAACACAAGTGAAGAAAACGTAAATAGTTGCGTCACAAAATAATGTTATATTTTTTTCTTTTCCAGATGGACCTAATCCTGGGGTGACAAACCACCAAATTCTGCCCGTGAAGCATGTTGACCACTAACTCAAATATTCCACGATTAGTGCTCCGATGGGTTCTTAGTGGGTAAAAGGAAATAGAATAAAGATGTCGGTACCAGCCAGCGTCGGTTAAAGGAAAAGGGGGAAAAATGGCCGGGAGAGGGAATTGCGGGGAGGCGATCGGCTTTTTCCTGGCTGTGGCGTTTTGCATCGTATGTCCGGAATATGGTGAGTTGTTTGAAAATGCACTTTATTATTAATTCGCAAAGGAATGTTTTTGCGTAATCCGATAGAGAAGAGATGAAAATGTGGAATTGGTATTCTATTTAGATGCTATTTAGAGATGAATTCAAACTGTGTGAGGTCATTGCGTAGATTACGCCCTCCTAGCCAACAGATTACTTCTTAACTGACAGCCCACTGCTCCAGACGAATAGGCTATGTAACTTTTACATAGTGTCAAATTGTATATAGTAATACATTTACGGTAAGTGTATCGTAAACACACCGGGATCGGGTGGCCTTATATCTTATGGTTTTATCTAAATCTACCTCCAACATTAAGTTGTTGGCAGTATGTTTTCTATTCGGAACTCGTTCTCGGTTACACTGACGCCTTATTTGTATTGTTTTTTTTAACTCCATAAATTATACCAATACCAATGAACTGAAGGGGAGTGGGATAGGGGAAGAGGAAGGAAGGAGAGTTAGTTGGGCTTCTAGAACTCTCATACATCTTACAAACGACAAATACTAGGTGAAACAAAAAGGGTATACTATTTTTTTTGCAACTTTACTTTGTAAATCTAAAACTATCGGCTTTGTGGGACAGTTGAAGTACTAAAGGTTTAGTAGACTTGTGAAATCAGCAGCTGTATTCCTATGACACCTTTTGTTTTTTAAGTTTTCTCCAAAGCTGATAGTTTTAGAATTAAAAAGTTAAGTTTTGAAAAATAAGTATAGGTACCCTTTTTGTTTCAACCTGTGTAATAGATAGGTACTTTACGTCGATCTTCTGTGAGAGGGTGGTACTACCGAGGTCCAGCCAGCCCGTAGATGAGCTGTTGTCAATTGTAACCGTATCATACCTATGTTAAGGGGCTATGGCCAGAAAAATGAATATCAGTTTTGGGCTATCTGACACTCGCGTTCGCTAGCCACGTCATTACGTCGGCACTACGGAAATCTATGGAGCAGTCTAAATAGTTATTTTTTAACAAAATTAAAAATATGGATGAAGTTCTCAGTTCAATTGTTTTTTATGTATGTTACCTCAGATCTCCGTCATATATAAACCAATTTGAAAGAATATTTATTTATTTGATATTTTTTATTGTTTATATTATTGTTTATTGATACTTGTAGGACCCATATAAATTTCACCAAAATCGGTTCAGTAGTTTGGGAGATGGACTATTTACGGTTACCAGCAATTCAATACGTAGTTTACCATTAAAAACATTACCAAAACTTTATAAAAAAAATATCCTTTCCAATAAAACTGGGTGCGCTAAATAAAACGCTAGAAATTTGGAGGTCCCTAATTTGGAGTCAGTGTCAATTCAAGTAAGTAGGAGTTGGTAGGTACCTAAGAAGCTGTCCTAACGTAAAGATTCCACCAGCGCAGCGACTCCATATGACATAAATTGTCATTTCTAGCTTTTTAATGCAGGTTTTATTGAAGTCAGTTCTATTTTTTTTATCATTCCTTAGTCGCCCATTACACCAAAAATTTGGGCGTCAAGTATACTGATTCCATGTGCCCGCGACATAGTCGAAGTAAAGATGTTCCGTTTAAAAAAAAACAGTCATCGGCACGCCAAAAACCTAGAAAATTATACCCATATGCCAGATTTTCCAAAATATTATATAATAGTCCGCAACTTGGGATTAAAAAATTCTCATAATTATACTTCATAAAATATATAGAAGTGATAGCCGATTGGTTAAGCACGCGTCTTGCGGGCTACCAGGTCTCGGGTTCAAACCCCGGCTCGAACCTCTGGATTTTTAGAAATCTATGTGCGAATCATAATTTCTATATGATTATCACTTGCTTACGGTGAAGGAAAAACATCGTGATGAAACCTGCATGTCTTAGAAGATTTAACCAATTTTCGAAAGACATGTGAAATCCGCCAACCCGCACTGGGCCAGCGTGGTGGATTATGGCCTGAATCCCTCTCGTGTTGAGGGGAGGCAAGTGCCCAGAAGTGGGACGTCAAAAGGGCTGAAACTATTATTTATATTATATTACTAAATAACATATTATTATATTCGAATTGATATCGGACACGGATAAGATCACTTACACGTCTGTGTTAGTGCCAAATTAAAATTTACTTTGAATATTTTTTCATGTCATTTTATTGTTGTATGTTATGACATATTCGATTACGTCATACGAATATGTCATACGATTATTAACATACAAATAAATAAATATCGCCAGACGAACACACCAACTGTATGGTCCCAAACTAAGCAACGCTTGTACTATGGGTACCATACAATGGACTGGGGATGATCCCAGTGTCACCCAGACTAGGGAAAAATACGAAGAGGCCATTTTCGAAATTTACCCTGTCGGGAATCGAACCCGCAACCACACGATGCAGTGAACCCAGCGGCCTACGCTCGAACCACTGCGCCAAGCGGCGGCCAAATTATATTTTTTTGTACATTTTAAATAGTCAAAAATATAAGTTGACTTTTAAAATACCCCTTCCCCCTGAACGACGTTATAAATAAACAATGATTATAATATAAAATATAATTAATAAATCATTAATAAAATAACCATTTCGTTAAGTAATATTCAAAAGCAATGTCTACTGAAATACATGTCTTTAAATAAACGTATGTTTTCTCATAATGTCTCCCTTCGCCGTTCAGCAAGTGAAAATTTACGTTGGAAATTATATGGAAATAGAATAATGAACTTTAAAAAAAATACTGAAAATCTGTCAAATTACTACGATATACAAGTACATATAGTATCGGACTCGCACTTGAAATATTTTTTATTTGACCAAAGGAGTTTCCACTCTCTCCGTTTACGTATTGGTTACGACGAATATATTTAAATTCGGATCTGAAAAAAATCGGCATAGGTCCGACCTCGATGACGTCCGCAGACGACTGAGCTAGTTAGAATATGACAGTGATGCAATGACTTCATGTATAGAAAATATGAGATGACACTAGTGACCGCGCGCTCGGAAGTAAACCACATAAGCGCTAAACAATATTTCTTTGGTTATTAACAAAACTAGGGAATGGATTAAATTTTTTCTTATAAGCGATCCTAGATATTATCATTTACTATGTTTTAAAAAAATATCGTCATCTAATTCGTAATAATATCGTGGATGAAATGAAAATAAAAAGCAATAACAGCCAACTTTGGATTTTTTTTCTATCGAGGAAATTTCACTTAATCGTGTTTTCCTATATATGTAATCCTAGTTAATGTTCTTGAATAACACATATCTGAAAATAAGCTTCCTAATCTATAAAATGATAGAAATATTTCGAATTAAAAACCCAAAAATTGCGACTGCCTCTTCTTAAGCTAAATCCGTCGGTCAGACACCAGGGCCCTAACCACAGCAGCTACTCAAATCGTAATAGAAAAGCAAACGCTCGCGATAACGTTTCAAACGCTCCGCTTTTGACGTTTTGCTGACACCATAACATATCAATGTCAGTAGAAATCGTGAAGCTCGTGTCAGCAAAACGTCAAAAGCGGAGCGTTTGAAACGTAATCGCGAGCGTTTGCTTTTCTATTACGATTTGAATAGCTAGCTTGGTTAGGGCCCTGAACTCTCTACGGTTGTGTGTGATATGTGCTACCATTCTACTATGAGAGTGTGGCAAGAGAGAGTACACCTGCGCTTGTGCACACACTTCTGCACTATAATATCTCCTGCGTTTGGCTAATCTAAGTTGAGATTGCCAAACGACCGCTTGGCGCAGTGGTTCGAGCGTAGGTTCGGCTCACTGCACATAGCGGTTGCGGGTTCGATTCCCGCTGAGGCAAATTTCGGAAATGGCATTTTCGTAATTTGCCCAGGTCTGGGTGTCACTGGTATCACCCCGAGTCCATTGTGCGGTACCCATAATACAAGTTGATTAGTTTGGGACCATACAGTTTGTGTGTCAGTCTGGCGATATTTATTACTAAGATTGGCTGATTGGTTGCCGCGACTGAAATTAAGACAGACTTTTATATTGTGCCAAGAATCCGTATCTACATTGACAGGAACCTACCTGAACACTCTGGCTTTTGATGCAATTAGCCTATACAGTTGTTTCTGTCTCTCGGTTAATATCTAAAAAGATGATAAGTAAAAAATGAGAGTCCCAAACAAGAAAATTTTCCCGATAAACGCCTTTAGAAGCTCATCGTTCTTAAGAACAGATTAAATATTGTTGGCATGAAAGGACCATCCCTATGTACACTGAAGATCAAAAGTGATAAGAGTATTACGAGCCCCCATCCTCTTTATTTCCGGCGCTATCCCGTGGCCCACAGTCCGTACCGTTGTCATACCAAAGAGTGGCGTCGCTTGTGAAAACATTTACTTTGTGTGCTGAGGTTATCCGATGCCCGCAGTTGCAAGGAAATATCGTGACGTGTCGTGAATTTTAATAAACATTACTTCTTATTCGTTATTGAAGTCTATCTTCTTTTTGTGGAACTTATAGAATATAATAGAATAACTCTTTATTGCACACTAAAGTTCGGAATATATCAAATAACATAAATAAAACAATAGTGTACATTGGGCGGTCTTATAGCAGATTGCGATCTCTTCCAGAGAACTTTTGGATGGAGAGAATTATGTCATGTTGTCAAGGTACCTAGTGGTCAACAGTGTATTCATTAAACTACAAAATGAGAGGTGAACTTACTGCAAAACTTCACTCTAGGGAGGTAGTCTGATGGTGGTGTTCTAATCCGACATATTTAAACTAAGAAGAGACTATAGGTAGACGCAATATGATCTATTATACACCCCGTTCTATATAAAACCTGTCACGAGTAAAAAGTTATTCCATGGTCAATAAAAACATTAGTGTTTAAGTTAGTTAAAAAAGGTAAATCTATTAGAAATTTCACTTCTCCGACCAATACTTAGCGGATTCATATTCGTATGTTACTAATTACCTATTTGACACTTACGTTAATAAAAATTGAAATTCAATTAATGCATTAATTGTAAAATGAACTCATTTGAACAGGTGTATCAATATTTAATAGGTATCGGTTAATGTAAAATGAATATTCAAAGTTCAGCACTAAAAGCATTGCATTTTCGGCATTAAAATATTTACGTGTTACGTTAAATTGTTTTGAAGTTATATCACAGCAGATGAATAAAGCGGAGGCCTTGATTTATTTGAAACGATGGCAGTATTGTTTGTTATACAGTTATATAATGTATAGTGAGACTCACCACCCGTTTGGAATGCTGCTTCCACTGAGATGATCCGGCAAGAAGCTCAATGGCTACTCTTTAAATTAATGAAAGATGGTGTTCATTCTCAGGAATAGTAACAGAATGTGAGCAGGCAACACCATTGTCATTAATAAGGAAATAGTAATCAAATTTTACTCAGATTTAGTTATATAAATAACATGGGAAAGCTAGTTTAGTGAGGTATGCATACCGACTCACACTTTACATCAATTTAAATGTTTAAAAAGCAAAATAATTATTAATAAAACAGAGGTGGGTAACAAGATAATTGCTTTGGTGTGTTGTTTTCCATGCTATAATCAGTAGGACCTTTTGATCCACTGGCTAAGGTGCTGCATCTCCTTGCCATGCTGAATATCATCGTTTTAGCCCAGAGACGTCAACTGCTGGATATAGGCCTCCCGCAAAGTTTTCCACAACGACCTGTCATGTTCTGTTGGCATCCAGCGGTTTCCGGCGACCTTCACTAGATCGGCAGTCAACCTTATTGGTGGCCCTCACACGCCTCGCCTTCCAGTGCGTGGTCGCCATACGAGAACCTTTCTGCCCTATCAGCTATCGGTTCTTCGGACTATGTGTCCCGCCCACTGCCACTTCAGCCTACTAATCCGTAGGACTCAAACTCAAACTGGTGTCCTTTGTTCGTCTATGAATATCTTCATTACTGATGCGATCTCGTAGTGATAATCCAAGCCTTCGTATGAGGCCCATAGTTAACGAACAAGTCTCAGTGGCATAACTCATCAGCGGTAGCACATAATCGTTAAAGACTTTGTGATTAAGCACGGAGGTAATTCGGTCGAAAATACATTTTGAAGCATCCCAAATGCTGCCCAGCCGAGTTAGATTCGATGATCGACCTGTCTTTTGAAATTCGACTTGCCTAATTGGAATTTCTTCCCCCAGGTAGATGTATTCATCGACAACTTCGAAAGTAGTTCTTTCTTACCTTATGTGTCTGTGTTGAATGTGTTTATTTCTCTCTTTTAGTGGTCCCAACTAGTGCCCATGCATGTTTTATATTGTGTAATTTATGTCACACGATTGGAAAACTTTAATCACCAGTCCTGCGGTATACGCATGTGCATTTTCTGGCATAAACGCGAACATTTCTTCATTATGGAGTATCGGTAATTGGTTGGGGCTATATTTGGCGAGTACGGAGGATGCTGTTTCCAACTGCAGGTCTTTAATGTTAAAATGGGTTGTCGTGAGTCCTTGGGCTAGTTGGGTCTTGCGTTATCATGCAGCAATAATGGCGAAGATGCTATTTGAGTTTCCGTCATCATTGTTCGAAGTTCTTCACAATAGATATCTGCTGTTATTAATGCACTATATCTCAAAAAGCTATAGTGAATTACATCATGAAGTGACCACCAAACAGATATCATAACTTTTTTAAGGGTTAGCGTTGCCTTAGGAAACTGTTCCAGTATTTGAAACATTAAATTTCTCGCTTGCAGTCATCTTAGAGAACAATTCAGTCTAATAAATCCGTTTATTTCTGAACCTTCTCATTAAATCAAGGCATGCTTCAACGGTGGCTTCTATATTCTCATCAGTTAATTCATAAGATTCCCATTTATCAGGTTTTTTTAAGTGCAAAAGAGTCCATATTATTGTTGGTATATTAATGTCAAACCATGTGGTTAATTGCTAGAAATCGGCATCCACCATTACTTTTATTTCATTAGTGCCTGGTCTTCCTCGTGGTTCCATAAGTTGAAGTTACCACTAAGAAAGCGATTAAACCAAAATCATTCGCCAATCGTACCCTCTCCAGACGCAGCATTGATATTGCGAACAAGAGCTTATCCTTCTGTAGTAACTTGTAGATTATAGCTAAAAAATGGCTCACTGAAATAACCTGCGTGCACTTCTGGCGTTTGTGCCGCGATTGCCCAAGCATCGGATGTACCCTGTGTGACCTTAACCCCTTTTGTACCGAACGAATGGAAGAGATAACTCGCTTTTTAGTTTTTGTTGCACAGGGTAACCGACAAAAGTGTCACTTTATAGTTTTATTTTCTTATCTAACCACCACACTCGTTATATTCATCGGGAGGGAAAAAAAGGCCAAGCGACAAAATTAGAGGCCGAATTCGTTAGGGCAATTTGGGTTAAGCTCCTTCGAAAATGGGTATAGTGACAGGGAAAAAAGCACTAAGCTACCAAATACATGTCTAAAAATCCGGCCTAAATGTCATACATTCAAATTATCTTGTTTCATAAAACAGCCCTATCGTCTTAACACGAATTCTTGATGGTAAAATTGCAAGCAAAATTTGATTAACGCATCTTTCTACATAGATTACTTCCAGCCCAAAAAGGTTAACGTTCAGGCAGGAGAAATTTATATTACGCCCAAATGACATAAATCTCAGTTCTAGAAAACAATTTTTATCCATCCACCAACATAAAAAAATCATCAAAATATTCGTCGTTTACGTCCAAGAAATTTGCCTCAAGGCCTCAATTTACGAACTGCGTAAGCGACAAAAAGTATGTCGTAGAGCCATGAAACCCAGACCAATCGACGCAGAAAAATCAGCCGATTCCAACCATATATATAAGTCGATTTCGCCCAAAATGTCGCTTATCCCTTTTTGGCCGGAAGGCATCGATATAATCTTATCTATATATATATATATATATCTTATCTTCTATAAAAATAATATTATGATAATAGCAACGTAGGTAAAGTGAAAAGCTTAAGAATAAGTTGCCATATTAATATTAGGTAGGTAAGTACCTACATGTGTAACCCGTATACAACAGAGCAACAGAAGGCAGATAATAATTGAATCCTGTAAATAAATAAATAAATAAAATTAAAATAGCCTTTATTTACTCTGACCTTTGCACAATTTGTAATGTAATAAAACATAAACTATACTAACTATATTTAACTATACTATACTAACTATACTTATTTCTATATTTCCTATATGTATATAACTTAGTGTTAAATATCAGTTACCAGGTCAGGCTGTCTTGCGACATAGGCCTCCTCAAGTTCCCTCCACCTTTGCCTGTCCATTGCTGTCCTTCTCCATCCTTTGGGCAGATCGTCTTCCCATCTTTTTTTCTGCCTTCCTCTGCGTCTTTTTCCGTCCCGCGGATACCATTCTGTTAATTTTTTGGACCACTTTCCTGTTGTTGATCTCATCATGTGGCCAGTCCATTTCCATTTCAAGGTTCGTGTTTTTACTTTAACATCTACTACTTTGGTGATGCTCCTAATTGTTGTAGCTTTCCATTTGTCTTTCAGCCTCAGTCCTAACATACTTATTTCCATTCCTGTAAATAGTGCTCAATAAATCAAACCATAGCCTGAATGCCGTCCTAAATCTATACAAATAAATAAAATTGGAGTGTCTGTTTGTAATATCAAAATAACACCTTTTCACTAAATGCATATGAAAGTACATACGATACCTATAGCAAAAACGCGAATTAAAATTTTTTTGTCTGTCTGTCTGTCTGTCTGTCTGTCTGTCTGTCTGTGTGTTTGTTCCGGGTAATCTCCGAAACGGCTGGACCGATTTCGACGGGACTTTCACTGGCAGATAGCTGATCTTAAAGCGGGTAACTTAGGCTACGTGGATTTTAGAAAAACAATTAGGGTTCCGCGTAAAAAAATAAAAACACTTGAAATCAAAGAGTATCTCCGAAACGGCTGGACTGATTTTGACGGGACTTTCACTGTTAGATAGCTGATGTTATAAGCAGTAACTGAGGCTACTTTTATTTTAGAAAAACAAAATTAAAAAAATGGGTCCTGTCGCGCGGGCTTAGAACGCGGGACCGGGCTTTATTGTTAAGTTAAATTCCACGCGGGCGAAGTCGCGGGCTCAGCTAGTAGACACTAAAACAAGTTAGGGAAAAGGCTACGAAGAAGAAATGGAACTTGGTTGCCATTATTGTCACCCCTGTACGCCACTAACTTGTAATAGTACAAATTCCAGTTCAATTTTTATATAAATAAGTACTAAAACCGCTCAGCCAAATATTCGTAGCATATTAAAGCGTGCGTCATACATATTATAATGTGTACTCATGCACAGTCGTGCACAAAAGTACTTTCGTATAAAACAGCAGACAAGTGCTTTTGTCCGCGACTATATCCATTCACATCCAATGTAGTGTAGCGTTTTTTTTATACCCGCACGATGATACATACACTAAACTTTACTAAACTAAATATATCGCCGTCGTTCTCATGGTCGTGACGCGTAAGTCAGACAGCAATAATTTTACTTCAATCATATTTAGTTTAATTATCATCTATAGGCAACAAAATCAGCACCATTGCGGCACTGAACATTTTTTTTCAAAGCGTCAGCGGTCTTTCCCCAAAATTACCATAATCCGTTTTATTAAAACGTTCCAATAACAAGATCCAAACAATGAAACAACAAATATGGGCGCGGTATCCCCACGTCCACAAAGACTAGCCAGCGCCGAAATTTGTTCCCGAACCCAATTAAGGTGGGTTCAACACGGAATTTTGCGAGCCCCGCCAAGTTTCCAAAGTTACCCCCCAAATTTACGTAACCGAGACAAAACTACTTTTGTATTTTGACGTCGCTTTAAACCCAACAAAGGTATGCCTGTTATCTGATGAATGAATTGCGAAATAGGGTTTGGGTTCGGCGACTGAAAAAATAAGGTGCCTTTAATTTATTATTTTGTGTATTTTTTATGGGTTGGTCTGTTTCGTACAAAGAAATTGTAATTTACAATTTCTTCGAGAACAAAATGTATTTCAGTCCGATCTTTTTTTAAGTTATAAGCAAGAACAAGATAAAATATGACATACCGAGTTTTATGTTGCATCAATAAGTAACAAAAAAAATTAAGAAAGTCGGCATATTGAGAAAATTTTGCGCTTTCACGTAGTAAATATAGATAAAATTTGCCAAAATGTTATTTCAGTACCTAATTGGACGGCAGAATAGCAAAACGTCGAAGAACGGCATTCTTTATTCTAATCTCTGTTTTATGAAGTAAGTCTCAAGGGTCATTGAAATATTACGAGCCATCACTTAATGAACATAGAAGATTATAAGTAGATCGGTGTTATATTTTTTTAAACTCGATATAATTCAGTTGTCACATTATATATGATACTGTAGTCATAAAAACCCTAGTCTTACCACTATTTGGGTATCCTATCCTAATTTGGGTAATGGGTAATATCCCTATACTAATTTGGGTAATGTAGGTACCAAATTCGGCTAAGGGGCAGGGAACGATATTGCTTATTTCAGTGAATAGAAGTAACACGTGGCATAAGCTGTGAGCAGGCCTCCCTTAACAAAACGACTATAACCTTTTAATATTACGGGCGCTCTCAACATCAAATAAGCTATCAAAACAACAAACAAATTCCCAATTTTACCTTCATTTAATTAATAAACTTATCGTAATTGTGTAATAAACAAACAGGGGTAACGTCAGACTTATTCGTTGACTGTGTAATATCTGACATAATTTGGAACAAAGGAACTTTTCCTCTCCATTAAATGAATATAACAAGAACTTGCCTAATCCAAAAACATAATATCTGCAATAGCGAAGTAAAATTACTCTTTATTGGTGTTACGACTTATTATAAGTGCTTTGTTCTTTGAATCAACGGTACTGTAAAGTTTGACAGCAGATGTTTTAATAAAATTACATTATTATTAATTTAACCCCTCGCGGGAATGTTACTGTTCCTGGGATGTAGTTACGGTAATGGAAGTAAGTACCTGCGTACAAAGAATATTTTTACTTAGATTTTCTTAAACTTGGTTTAAAATTATAGGAATTCTTATAAATTTTATTGGAATTATATAAAAGTGGAGGTGTCAAACAAATAAAAAAATGGTAAATATGTGCTGAAGTGATACAAACGAATGAGACGTTATTTCCGTGAATTTTCATTCCCAATTAAGAATGAACATAATAGTTAAGAGTGGCTTATACTTCAAAATCTTTACGTAATACCTGAAAATGTGTAGAAGACAATGTACCCATAGAAGATAATAGACTTCAAGACTGTAGCTGGTTGGCTCTACTAGGGTAGTACCATCCTCTGACAGAAGATCAGCGTTAATAGCTGTGTTTCGTTCAATGAGCGAAAGAGCCGGAAGCCCAAACTCTCTACAGTTTAGCTCTACCACCGTATAACGTTATATTTCATTAGATGAAGCCCTTCGTTTGTGATAGAGGGCACATTAACCTTGATAAAGAGAATGCGGGCTCTCGACAACGATAAGGACAGGAAGGGACATTTTTAAGGGACAATGCAATATTCTACCTAAATGGAAGGTAAATAAGGGCTATTATACAAAATTGAGGATTGGTAGAGTCGAGGTTCAGTGTGCAATTCCTGTAAAATGAGCCGGAATATAAACAGAACAAGGAATATTCGGCCTTACCTGTCTGATTTTTAAATGCCTTTTTAGGTATTTTTTTTAATATGAGATAGTTTTATATTAGTGCTAGCTGTCCCGGCAAATTGTGTTTTGCCATAAAAAAAAGATGTTGACCGATTCTCAGACATACCCTATATGCACACAAAAAATCATGATAGTGAGTCGAGCCGTTTCGGAGGAGTATGGTAACTAACATAGTGACACGAGAATTTTATATATAAGATTTTATTAACAATTATTTGTAGCACAAAATACTCTGGGTCTTAAGACACTAGCTTTTGATTAGTGATGATATGATGTGATCTAGTTACTTGACCTTTTGTACCAATTTTTATATGTTTACGTGTGACTACTGTTTTTAAATAAATGTATTCTTATTATTATTGAAAAAAGTTTGCAAATAACCCGCCGTGTAACCCGCCTTTATTTTATCCAGTTACCGTAGCCTATAGATGCTTTGGAACATAAAAGCCCATTTTCGACCTGGGGGGGAGTGGGATTGAGGGAGAGGAAGGGAGTAGGGGTGGAGCTTCTGGCTCTCACACTTATCATACAAAACGCAGCTAAAATAGTTATTTTACGCAGATCTTCGCTCTACCATCGTTAAAGAGTTCCGTAAATCCGTAAATTTGAAGGCAAAATAAGTATCGATTCAGCTTCCATCCTCGCATCGTATAATATTTTATTTATGACCGTTTACGTCAACAGCAATTTACTTCAACCCTGCGAACGCGGCGGTCAAATAATGTTATATCTTATTCAACACTATTTCAGTTTTGTAACCGCCACCGCCGCGGGAAGTTTGCGCTTCTAGGAAATACAAATTTGTCGCTTGGTGTTATTTGATTCTTTTATTTTGGTGTAAGCGACCCGCGAACCGGGTTCTATGTATAGTAAGTATCCAACCCTTGTTATGTATGAATAAACAGGGTGTTTCAGAAGTACGATATGATACTTTTACATACGTATGAGTGACGAGAAAAGAATTGGATAGTAAGTACTATATCTTGTACTAGCTGAGCCCGCGACTTCGTCCGCGTGGAACTTTGATCCTTTCTTAGGGCATGTCTACGTCATAGTAGCTTTATGCATGCAAAGTCTCAGCCCGATCGGTTTAAAATTGACAAAGTTTCATTCAAACTTTCATCCCCTATTTTATCCCCTTGGGGGTAGAATTAATCAAAATCCTTTCTTAGCGGATGCCTACGTCATAACATCTACCTGCATGCCAAATTTCAGTCCGATCCGTCCAGTGGTTTGGGCTGTGCGTTGATAGATCACTATGTCAGTCAGTCAGTCAGTCACCTTTGAGTTATGTATATTTAGATTATAATGTATAATATTATTGTATATTTTCCAAACCTTATGAAATAACCTAAATAACTTTACTAATTCTCTTAAGCCCGTATTAATAAATCGGTCTCAAGTCCGAGAGCGTACTTAACATCAGGCTAATCGTACTTTTGCTTGCCGACTTTGTTATACAAAAAAGGCATCTGTAAAGTTAGTCTTCGCCCTCCAATAATAGATGGCGCTCAATTAAAGAAAATAAAGCGTTAGGCGGGCCAAGTTCAAATAAAGAGTGACACGTACCCAGTGCGTAACAACACAAATGAAAACCAACCCCGCCAACAATGACCCGTAACAAAATCAACACGGAAACTAAACATAAACACACACGAATTAACTACTTAGCTTTCAACCCAAACCTTAGTTCTCGACGTTCACCATAAATAATTAATTAAAAACTAGCCAGCTTGTTTGTACCCACGACAAAACTGAAACGTCTAGCCACTTAATTGTTCTGAAACACAATTAGACCCAATGTTACAGTATACTTAACATACAAAAACAGTTTGTTCAGTGTGGGTAACATTACAATGCGGTTTAGTTAGCATACGTATTCAAACAATTTTATTCAGAGCTTGAAAAAGTAATTTCTGTTGTTGTAAAGAGAATTGTTCTGACGTTTATGCTTAAGCTAAAGTTTGACATCAGGCTGATCTGGAAACGTATTTGGCCCAGCCGTGAGATAGATACACCAATGGCTCATCCTTTTTTGTTGGAATTCTTCATCTTGTTTTATGTTGTAGTCCTAATTCAATAAGTAAGGTTTTTCTTTTATCTTTTTGTATTGTGCCTTTTGAGTTGTGTCAAATATACGCTATTTTCTTTATTTTTTTATACGTTTATGTTACAAAGGCTCGAGTTGTGAGACATGATGGCATGGTCGCTAATGACCAATAGCTGTTTACAAATTGTTTAGCTTCGCGAGGCAGGCTTAACCACATACTACCATACGGCAGCCTCGAGTTTGACTCGAGCAATCAGTTCAGGAGTAATATATACACAGGCACCTTTACAACGAGGTAAATTACAATAAGCTGCACTCAGACAAGCCGCGCGCGGGTTGGCTTTGGTTAAACCATATCCTGACTGAGCGAGGCAAGGTGTCTGCTTCTTAGCCTGTTAGTACTTGTTCAATGACATAGGCAGCGTCTCATGTGTATTATCTTCTTTAAAAATAGTTAAAATATACATTTACGCTAGTGTATTATAATGTTTACTAATGGGGACTTATTGCTATTTGGCAACATGGATTCCAAGGAAACCAGGTCAAACAGTGTTAATTGGATAGCCCCGACATAACCTTGACATGTAAGGAAGTACTGAAGCAAAAGGAGTGAGTTTAATTAACCTTTTGAACAGTATTGCCAGTCAGTATAGGAGCTGTTGTGTATTTAAGTATTCACTTACATTTATACAACACTGGCAGCACACGGCCTTACTTAACACCCGACAGAGAGAGACAGGGCTATGAGGAAATACACTAAAACATTATGTATTAATGTGAAATTTCCCACTCTCCAGGAGTGGGAAATTTCACAGTAATACAAGTTTCTATGTTAGATATTGCTTTTCTTAATATATCAAAACTACAGCTTGTGATCATCATGGAGCCAAAATATACAAATAGTTTAATCTGTGGCGCTCTCCGTACTCGCATCGGAGTGGGCTGCTCGTATTTTATTCGATAAACCCTTATCGTCGCGACTGTTCACTGCATTGCCTCCCGATTCCGAAGCGACTCCTACGCCGTCTTAAATATTGTTTATTATGTACGTTTGTACGCTTCAGAGATATTTTGTTCTAAATTTGTTAATGTTATTAGTCAAGTGAAACGTCTCATTACTTCGTAAATATTAGTTCATACAAATTATAATGAGGAATCTAAAAGTAGAGATCATTAATCATTTACTAATAAGTGCTAGATTGTGTGCAACATTCTTGTTTTACATAGATTATCTTAAATAAAGTTGGGTGATTTCTAACGGAACACAGTAACTAATGAAAGCCCAATTTCAACAACAAAATTCTTATTAAACCTAATTTATTTTGTAAAGAGATCCCTAAATCTCTTGATATTGTAAAACCTCGGGAGTTTCGTTCAGGAAAATGTTGCCGTTATTGGCAGTAATCCATCTTTATAGGTCAAGTCTAACCATAAAATAACACAGCTTATGCTAAAGTTGTTGACGTAATAGACGACGTGTGTTAGAGACATTTCCATTTTTTTATTGGAGTTGACCCACCACTCTCTCCCACCACTATTACTGCTATAAGCCAAGATAAACAATGATGTCCAATGATGACACCGTGGTTTCAGCCCTGGGACTCCCAGGGAAAAGCTAAATTATCTAGGAATCCGTAAAAAAATTATCGAAGGAAGAATAGGAGTTGGAAGAAAATTATCCATTTCCATTTTAAGAACTGCATGGACTGATTGCCACAGAAGCATGACTGTTACAGCCAGCTAGAACAGACTTACAAATTCTTGTCTCATGCGTCAATCCGCGGGTGAAATTCAGAACACCAGAACTGTAAAGTCTGAAAATAACAGTGAGCAAATGGCATGGGTGTTGCCTCAAAAGCCCATATTACCTATTTTCAACCGACTTCAAAAAGGAGGTGGTTCTCAATTCGGTTGTATTTTCTAAGAAATATTTGCAAAACCACAGATAAAATAATGTATTTACCAATTTGGGTATGAAATTCTTCGAAGGTTTAATGTGATATAACCCTTGGATTTGAACAAGACGGTTGACAATCGGATGTAGATCCACTTGAACATGTATCTTCCCACCAATTGAAACATATTGTTACTGTAGTACTAGGTAATATTTAACTGAACAAAATCTTGAATATTTACACTTTTTTATAAGTGTCTTTAGTAAGTACTATTTTACGGATTATATCGCGTTTATTATGGATGTATGGATGTATCAAAGGCCCAACTATAACTCAGAAAATATCATAGTTATGGATAGTCGGTCTTCACTAGCTACACATAAGCTTCCATACATGTTACCAACCTCAATTTTTATCTTGGACTTTAGAAACACGCGGTATAAACTGGAGCGCGGATCTAAAATCCGAACGACTCAAGGTATAAAATTTCCTGCATTACCTAGTACAGCCCGGATTACGGTTCCTCCGGGAGGCTGGCCATTCGCCGAAGCGGGCATGTGCGATGCGCTCAAATAAGCACCAGGGATGGGTACCTAAGCTCTGTCTTGAAAAATTAAAAGAAAACTCCGCGATGTTGGTGCGGAGGGTTGTTATTGATCTAGGGAGCAGTGAGGGGAGATTAATAGGCTATATTCTGCCGTGGTAAAACCAAGCTGTTGCCGATTTGCTAAAAGCTCTTATACGAGCTGGGTAGACTGGGGTAGTACCACCCTCTCACAAAATAATAATAATAAATCTTTATTTCAGCCAAAAAAGCCATATCAATACAAAAGTACTAAAAATTACATAAAATCGGCCTTATACAAGGTGACACATAATGGGTATACTATTTTTTTTGCAACTTAACTTTGTAAAGCTCAAACTATCGGCTTTGTAGGACAGTTGAAGTACTAAAGGTTTGTACACTTGTGAAATCGGTCAACAGCTGTATTCCTGTAACACCTTTTGTTTTTCAAGTTCCTTCCAAAGCTGATGGTTTTAGAATTACAAAGTTAAGTTTTGAAAATAAAAGTATACCCATTATGTGTCACCTTGTATAACTATTATATCTGCAAGAAGTTCCATCTGCTACCCCTGAAAAATCGACGCGACAGCGCTGACTTCCTATTCTTCCTAAAAATACTTAGTAACAAAATTGATTCCCCTGAGCTACTTAGTAAATTCGCTTTTAATGTACCCCTTAAATCTCCTAGATTCAATCCACCTATTCGTATTCCTTACGCATCTACAAACTATAGGCAAAACACTTACATTGTACGAGCAAGCACGTATGTTAGTGAGATATGCAAGCAATGCGATCTGGATCTCTTCTCTTGTAGTGTTAACTCGGTTAAGCAGTGCCTAAGCCAATTTTTTTTAGTATATTTCATTAATTACATTATGCAGTTGCATTACAGATAGATTGCAGTAGATACGTAGGTACTCCTTAATTTTTACTAATATTGATTGTAATTGATTTCTTATGGAGACATATTAAGCATGATTAATGCATTATAGACTATGTTTCCATGTTATTAAGGTAGTTTGTAAATGAATTTTATATTTTATGTCGAGATAAAATTTACTGAAAAATATTGTGTTATCCTCTCTTCACAGTTCCCGTCATCGAGCTATTGTTCTTGAAACAAAAAGGGTATACTTTTTTCACAACTTAACTTTGTAATTCTAAAACTATCAGCTTAGGAGGAAATTTGAAAAACAAAAGGTGTTATGGGGATACAGCTATTGACAGATTTCATAAGTCTACAAAACCTTTCATATTTCAACTGTCCCACAAAGCCGATAGTTGTAGATTTACAAAGTAAAGTTGCAAGAAAATAGTATAGCCTTTTTGTTTCACCTAGTATAAGTGACATAGTGCGACCAAAACCTCTTTAAATTTTCTCTCAAACGTAATCCTTACGGGCATAATGATTACATCTCTAGGGTTCAAGCAAAGTTAGTCTACCAGAAGGAATATAATCTCTATGACTTAAGGGTCCTAAAGGGGCATAAATGGATGTACCCCGCCAGTCCGTAATCTGTCTCAAAGGGCATACGTAATTACCGCCCCTACGCCCTTGAAATAGAGGGTACAATGACTTTTTAGGAATGAGCTAATCTTAGTTTTATCTTGTTCTATATGAAATAAAATGAATGCCAATTATTTTTGTGTTCGTATTTGATGAAGTTTAAATTGACGCAACTAGATAGGTTGTTATTAAAATATGCCATCATGCTTTTAGTATCGAAAAGGGTCGGCAGAAGTCTGGTATTACACTCATGAATTAAACATTAATTAATTACTTTATTGCGACTACTTTATTATACCTATTATTAGAAAATTCTCCTACCAACCTACCCGCACCGAGTGGAAGAGTACAAAACAGCGCGTAAAAGAACCAGCAGGTCACTCTACGCTTGGCTTTCGGGCACGACGGACGTATTTGTTGTGTTATATATTGCCAAAGTTAATTTTAACGCTCACAGTTAAATTGTACGAGTAAAGTTCATTATTAGAATTAATTATTTTGTTAGGTTAATTGTTGTAATTATTTTTTTAAATTAAATAACCCGTGTAGTTTCTAAGAATATTATAATTACTTATAGTTTTAGTACTGTAGCTGAATAACTACTTTTGTCTAGTCCTTTAATTGAAAGCCTAACGCATATCACACATACTCAAATTAACTGATACATATAAGTAATTGTTTTTTAACACATCAAAGTCGGCAAACTATAGTACAATCCGCCTGATGATAAGCCGTTACCGTTGTCTATAGAACGCTTGTCATACCAGAGGCATTGATAACACGTTGTCGTCCTGTGGGGTATTAGGAAAGAGGGTCGGGAAGGGCGGTGGTTGGATTTCCGCCTCCCACTAGCTATAACAGCTACTTTACGCCGATCTTCTGTGAGAGAGTGGTACTACCCTGGTCAAGCACATGAGTTGCATTCAATTGGCTACACCTTGACTATAATCTAAATATATATAACTCAAAGGTGACTGACTGACATAGTGATCTATCAACGCACAGCCCAAACCACTGGACGGATCGGGCTGAAATTTGCTGATGTTATGACGTAGGCATCCGCTAAGAAAGGATTTTGATTAATTCTACCCCCAAGGGGATAAAATAAGGGATGAAAGTTTGTATGAAACTTTGTCAATTAAATTCCACGCGGACGAAGTCGCGGGCACAGCTAGTAATAATAAAATATCGCCAGACAGACACACCAAATGCATGGTCCCAAACTAAGCAAAGCTTGTACTATGGGTACCGTACAATGGACTTGGGGCGATCCCAGTGACACCCAGACCCGGGTAAATTACGAAAAGGCCATGTCAGAAATTTTCCCCGGCGGGAATCGAACCCGCAACCGCCATGTGCAGTGAGCCGAGCGGCCTACGCTCGAACCACTGCGCCAAGCGGTCGTCAAATGACTCTACCATCAAAACCGTTTTTACAGAGGGAAATTCTCAGCCTATTCCAATTCCATACTATTTTCTCTGAATACACCTTTTATTTTCCAGTCCATTAAACCACGAATCGCATAAAAATCAAAAGTTCCTACGAACTCCATAAAAAATGTTTAATCAGTAAACTTAATCCCGCCGCCGGGCCACACATCGCTCCATAAATATAATTAAGGCCATACCAAATATACGACCCAATAAGCGCACGCAATTCCGCGATTACGCCGCCGCTCAGAACGAAATGTATGATTTGGGAGTGCTTTTCGGTTTTATAACGTATTTCACTGTGTAATAAGTCTACTTTGTATAAAAAAAATAAAAATAATATTTTAGGTACATACAGTCTGCTAAGTAAATGCTCAGTGAATAAATACTGTTTACATAAATAGCTTATAAATTGGTCTCAAGTCTGAGAGCGATCTTTAGAATGTCATGCCAGTACAAAATGTCATGTCAAAAGTGTACTCAAGATCGATGTCGTAGGTAGGCATTTAAATTATTTTCTGTATAATATTTTGGGTAAGCTTGTTAGTATATCGCCGCATAAAACGGAAACTTCGGGGTGAAAGGCTCAACCGACTGTTTAAAAAAAAAATGTATTTTTATCTTGTTACATTACATGGATAAAATGCGCCTTTACGCCTTTTCTCAACGGCTACAAATGAACACAATTATAAGTATTAAAATGACTGCATGGTTTTTGGTTTTTATCATTTTGTTAGAGAAAATAGTTAGGGTGAAATATTTCTCAAATGCCCACAATATTCATCGTTTAAAATGAATCATAATTTATTCGCTCTCCACGAAGTAATATACCTTTTGATGACCGCTTGGCGCAGTGGTTCGAGCGTAGGCTGCTCGGCTCGCCCACACGGTGTTTGCGGGTTAGATTCCCGCCGGGACAAATTACGGAAATGGCCTTTTCGTAATTCGCCCAGATCTGGATGTCACTTGGATTGCCCCTAGTCCATTGTACTGAACCCACAGTACAAGCGTTGCTTAGTTTGGGACCATGAAGTTGGTGTGTCACGTGAGACACGTCTTCTCATATATAAAACTAGCTGAGCCCGCGACTTCGTCCGCGTGAAATTTAACTTAACAAAAAAGCCCGCTCCCGCGTTTAGAGCCCGCGCGACACGACCTATTTTTTTAATTTTGTTTTTCTAAAATAAAACTAGCCTAAGTTACTCCTTAAAATATCAGCTATCTGCCAGTGAAAGTCTCGTCAAAATCAGTCCAGCCGTTTCGGAGATTATCCGGAACAAACACACAGACAGACAGGCAGACAGACTAAACATTTTTAAATAGCGTTTTTGTTATAGGTGTCGTATGTATTTTCATAAGCATTTAGTGAAAAGGTTTTATTTTGATATTACAAACAGACACTCCAATTTTATTTATTTGTATAGATAAAACTCGCCTCCGAAATTTATTAAAGCGCTAACGTGCTACAAGCATTTACCTATAATTCTAGTAAAAACACTTTCCGATCGAAAGTAAACTCACATAGCGCTCGGTTCATTTATTGAAGATAAACAAAGAAACTAGGCCGAGCTGGGGTCACCATGAGTTGTGACCGACAAGGGATAAGCCGCACTAAGTCTCTGAGTAATCATCTTAGATTATCTAATGGAATCTGCTTAATATCCATTACTGTAACGCATGTGCAATCATTAATTGGTTGTGAGAGGTTGTGATTATTATGCGAGGATAACAGTTGAGTATATTGATAAGAAAAATCAATTAATTCCCTCTTCCTTTGCACAAATGGAAATTTCGATGAAACTGTTTGTTAAACTTATGTTATGATTTTTTTAATATTTATTATTTTTCAGCGGATAATGTTTAAGTAACTTATTTCAAGACATGCGAGGCATTTGTAGAGGATACATTGATTATACTTGGCGGACACATCATTAATTATAATTTAGGAAAGTTTCGAAATATATATACGAGGATGGTTACACAAAACCTGACGGACCCCATTAGGGTCGCCTAACAAAACGCTCCAACTTGCTTAGTTTACTTGCCCACTTATTTGCTCGATGCCAGCTCTGAACGACTAAACGCGCCTAATGGCGACCAGGGAATGTGTGCACAAAGTAAATGTGATTGAGTCCACCTTTGTCAATATTGCCGCTTGCCAAACAGCGAGAATTTTCACAAATTCAGAGAACGACTTTTGTTTATTCTATTTTCAGTTATTATTCAACACCTTTTCAATTAATTTTCCTGACAATTGTAAATAATTCATCTTCTTTCTTTAAAAATATGGCCCACCCAAGTTAATAGGTATTTCGGTAGTGTCAAGTAACAAATATTTATTTATTTATTTTTGCAGAAGACTTACGGACTAATACAAAATTATATGACAAAAACAAAAATGGATTCACAAATTGCCAATAACAAGTCTCCACATATAGGTATACAGTTGTAGACACACCTAATAGTCAAGTATCCACATAACTAAATAACTAACTACTAAATAACTTAATTTGTGCCAGAGTAACATTACAAACCAACGAGAAAAGAGAAAATAAAATAAATAGGGACGCCCGAAAGAAGCGAAGCTTTGCAGTAGATATTAGATATATTATAAGTGGCGTGCATAGGGTTTTGAAACAGGGTAGGCAGAGTGTAACATAAAAATAACGCGTAACGCGTCACGCGTCACGCGTCACGCGTTACGCGTCACGCGTCACGCGTCACGCGTTACGCTTTTCACCGTTTTAGTGCCCGGGTAGCGAGCGCCCCGAACGTCCGTAAAGAAGCTTCGCTTCAATACATCAATGTGGCCGTCCACTTTAGAAAACCAAAATGGAGTCCTTGAATGGTGATGCCATATTGAAACATTCAAACTTTTTGTTGAATATTGGTAGCTGCTACACACTTATTAATGTACGTTACACTGTACGTTACACTACACACTTATTATAGGTAGTTGCGGTCAAAAGGACGATAGGTATGAGAGTGAGCGGTAGTCGGGGTAGGGGACGTCCTAAAAAGACGTGGATTAACTGCGCGGAAGAGGGTATGAGCGAAAAGGGAGTGAGTGCAGTGATGACGGATGATAGGTTTGAATGGAAGAAGAGAACGTGCTGCGCCGACCCCACCTAGTGTGGGATAAGGGCAAGGTGATGATGACTGTATTATATGTAGTTGGATGTATTCTAAGGCGTCAACGCAAAATTTGTGACAAATATTCAAGGGTAGCTCAGAAAATAATAATATTATATACTTGTAAGTAGTTTATCTTCGTATCTACCGTATATATATCTAAATTATTATTTCGGACTTCTTAAACCCTGTATTAGGGAGACAGTCCACTTGGCTAAGCTATGAAGTGGGCCCGCCCGCTTAGACCAATAGGATCGATTCATTTCCTCAGCTCCGCTCGGCGTAGCTCAAGTTGACAAGTAATTATGCGATCCCATTGGTGGAAGCGGGCGGGCCCCAGCTAAGTGGACGGTCACCATTGCACAGTTATATAAAAGGTATAACGGTCAGTACTTAATACACTTGTAACAAGTGAGTTGGGTCGGATTATAAGAGATAATTGAGTTTTGCCCCCAACTTGCTTTGAATATGTTATCAAACTTTACTCCGCGAGAATGTATGTAATTTGCTTGTTATACAACTAATTTATTCTTAGTTATTCGCGGGAGTACGGTTGAAAACAATATTTTATGTGGTGGTACCTACTGTTGGTAAGGGCCGAAGATGAATTTACGAGACTAAATTTACTTCTGTAAACAATGTGAAAATATTTTTTGGGAAGTATATTTTCCGTTATTTTATTAAAATATGAAAGGAATCGGAGTTTCCGAATCTACGCGTACTTACTTATATGAAAACAAAATATTTCCACATCAAGTATAAATATAAATATTTTATCTGCGGTTCTCATTATTGTTTCGTAGGTAACAGATTCCGAATATTACTGAATATTTTATTTGTATACACTTGCTTGTAAGTAGTTACTCATTCTCTGAGCTGAGATAATAATATAATAAGCAGGCAACACCAATGCCATTGGAAAGTATTAGAAAATGAAACAATAGAAATTAAATATTACCAAGGTATTTAACTCCCACTTAGATTTATATAACTAATAATAATTAATCCCTTTTAACGTCCCACTCCTGGCCTTTATACGAGGGGGATTCAGGCCATAATCCACTTCGCTGGCCCAGTGCGGGTTGGCATTTTCATATGTCCTTCGAAAATTGGTTAGATTTTTGTAAGACATGCAGGTTTCCTCACGATGTTTTCCTTCACCGTAAGCGAGTGATGATCATTGAAATTGTGATTCGTGCATGGATTTCGAAAAACGCAGAGGTGTGAGCCGGGGTTCGGACACAGGACTTTGTGCCCACAAGGCGCGTCTATCACTCAAGAACCAATCGGCAATCACTGGTCCCACTCACATTAAGGTATTTAAATTGAACAGCTAGCTTAGTGAGGTGTGCATACCTACTCTCACTATAAGAATAAGTTAATGGTAAGTATAAAAAAACTTTTTAAAAACAAGCTTTTAAAAAGTTTTTTTACCATTCATTAGTTTTCGTGTTCTCCTCAGCACGCCCTTTCATTTGATATCCATACTGTAGTAGTGCAGAAAAAATAACAAGACCGCCATCTTGGATAATCCGCCATATTGGAATTAGAATGTCGTCACATAGCTAAGCATGCATTGTTATCGAAAATAAGCGTGTACTTATACTAAATTTCAGCTAAAATTCAGTTGCAAGATTCCACCCGGACAAACATACATTGCAAGTTAAATAAAAGCTTTTAAAAAGGAAAGATTATACGCTATACTAGGTGAAACATAAAGGGTATACAATTTTTTTTGCAACTTTACTTTGTAAATCTAGAACTATCGGCTTTGTGGGAGTGTTGAAGCCTAAAAGGTTTTGTAGACCTTAAAAATGTGTCAACAGCTGTATCCCTGTAACACCTTTTGTATTTCAAGTTTCGTCCAAAGCTGATAGTTTTAGATTTACAAAATTTATGTTTCACCTTGTATTATTACACAATTTTACTTAATACTCAAGTTGCGATACTAAACCACATTTAGTCTGCGGTTTGACTGCTAACTGCAAGCATTAGTTTGCATCTATGCGGAATAACTGGCTCATTAGTCTAGTTAGTCGGATCCGTTTCCCGGTGCTGTGTTTCAACGCAGATTAAAAGCTTGCGGCGACCTCGTATGAAACTATGACAATGTATTAAATTGGGTGGGATAAATTACTGACACACATCACACAAGCTTTGAAATTATTTGATTTAAGTTATTTAAGGATTGCGTACCTATTGACCTTTAACTTTTTGTGATGTTTGTATATGTGTGGCCAGTTTCTTCATGAACTGAAGTTGAAAAACAGCTAGAACAGCTGCCATTGTAATATGAACTTCAAATATTCATCTTTATAGTATACAATTCCGGTGTGCGTGGGTTCGCAATTCTTCCTCCCCTAAATAGCTTGTCCAATTTTGATGATATTTTTTGTACTTATGGGGTCACCTGGAGGGGTCTTAGCTACAGTTAGAGCCGGTAGGTGGCGTTGTTGTTGACATTCAGTAAATAAATTCTACACTATAAACGCTGCAGAAAAAAGTTAATATTACTTCAAAATATTCTGTTCCTTGTCTCAGGAACCTTAGTTTTGTATATTGCAGAGTACGTAAAGGTTCATTACACACATGCAAGCTCATCTATTCCAAACTCCGAGGTAATCTGTTCCCCTCAGCTGGCTTTCGGAGCGCGGAAACAAAAACAGCTGAGGCATCTTATTTCGTAGAAATTGGGTTATGCTATAGGCGAAAGCTCGCTTAAAATTTGCTGTGAAATTACAATTATCACATTGAAAAAAAAAAAAATGGGATTATATCGCGATTATTTTTACTTTTTATGTTCCCGACGTTTCGGTTGCTTTACAGCAGCCGTGGTCACGGGGGGACTGAGGTGTTACACGTCCTGATGTCATAGTTAAAAACTGGGTACCCTCAACATTTAGTTGGTGTTTGCGGTCCTTGTGTGCTCACACAGTGTCTCGAGGTCTTGCAATGGTACGCTTGGTTTTGTTTTTGGTTTTATTTCAATGTGTAGTATTCGCGTAAATATAAGAAATCAATATACAATTAGCACGTTAACATTTAACCCTTTTAATGTCCTTATATTAATTAGGTATTCAAGCCTAACTTATACGTTGAGTCACTATGACGTCAGAAGCGTAGTAGTTCAAGTGTAGGTTACTCAGTTCACTGCACTGAGTGGTTGGGCATTCAATTCCCGTGAGGGTAAATTTTGAAAATGGCCTTTTTGTAATTTCCGTTGCCTGGGTGTTACTGGGATCGCCCCTAGTCCATTGTACGGTACCCATAGTACAAGGCTACAATATTAACAGTGGTGGACATGTTGGGCGAAGCTAATTCCAATAAAATCTAAAAATCCGTACGAACACACAACATGACAATTATACAGCATAACTTTAAGGAGGTTTTGCTTACAACACAACGACATTTACACTATAATTTGCGAACAAAAACAACTAGTTTAATATCGAATTAGTCCGGCGTCTTCCGACGGAATTACCATTCGAAATTACAATAAACTACTTGGTAGTTCGTTAACCATGGTTTTATGTGGCTACTCGTAGTGTGGTAACTAATTCTTTTGTAATAACACAAAGAGCGGTTAAGTCGTTGGTGACACGAAACAAGGCAGTAAACACAAGGCGCTTTCGAAGACATTGAAACATAAATATACCTAAAATACACAATTGTAATCCACGAAGGGCTGGTGTAGGCATGCCATAAAGGTAATGAGAAACGAAACGCGTGCTTCAAAGTCCAAAGTCTTAGATTATAATGTACTTACCAAAAAAAACAAACCACACTCATGATACAATAATATGACGTTTTTTAGAAAATTTTCAAAATCTGTAAATATTAAAGGGTACATTTTGTAATTGGCGACAAAGACCGTATGCAAAGCACTTACTAATATATTTCAAGAACGACAGATAACCAGAAGAACTGGCAATTTTTGTATATTTAGTGATTTACTCGTATCATATCCAACGTGATAATATTTAGAGTAAAATAAATGTATTAATAAACGCACTGCATACTGTGTTTGTCGCAAATCACAAAATGTTGTCTTAAATGTTTTCAGATTTTGGGTAAACTATAAAAATACTCGAAAATTTGGAATTTCGCGGGCTAGATAGGCGCCATCACCTTAATAATTGGACAGTTTCAGTCGTCTTAGCTCAAGCTGACAGGAAATGAAGCGATCCTATTGGTCGAAGTGGGCCCGCTTTAAAGCACTTCCAAATGGACGGTCATCCTAAAATTGACTCATAGCTCGTTACGGTTAAACTTAAAATTTGATTAAGTCAAAAGCACAGTGTACACCAAACTTAACTAGATCGCAACTCGCAATCCATTGCCTTCAACTCAAGGTATATTCGCTCTAACGAGCTATCGGCCTTTGTGTGGAAACAGGTAATTGCTGTTAGAATATCAACGGATCAGAACTTTCATATACAGTTGAAATTGCTTTGAGCTACGAACCTTTAAGAACGCTACATGGGTTAAATTCTGCCTTATAATTTGGAACGGTGACTCAATATTGTAAATAAATGGTTCATGACATTATGTGCGATTGTTAAAGTTAGTTAAGGTTTAAAATTGTCATATTATGGATTAGGTACTTCCTTTTTGATCATTCAATTAAAACATTAAAACTATGAGTAAAGTTTGTTTTAATTAAAATAAGATATATATTTATACTAAATAATATATTATTCTTTACATGTATCTTTTGATCTAAGCCGGGTTGGTGGGCTTTAACCCTCCCATCATTAAGGGCAAAATAAGGTACAAAAACATTGCACAAACTTGATTCATAAAAATAAACGTGGGCGAAATTATGAAACATACCACCTTCCTTTTTAAACTGTTTCTGTAAATTAAGTTTGCTACCGAGGAAACATGGTAAAGTAAATTCAACCTTATTGGTTTCAGAATTGTAACGAAAATAAATTGGGTAAATAATTAGGTAATTATTGGGTGTCTTGTCTTGATCTCAATTTGTAACCTCTGTATTTTGTACTACGACAATCATAATTAAACGAAAGAGAAATCTAAGAACCGCCCTTAGTTCCATCGGATCAATAAAACCCAGCCAAGTATGAAAGTCCCCAAGTAATTACCAATCTAATTTAATACTAACTCCTCCTCAGTCTGGCAACATTATCATCCGAACTTCTAAGCTTATAATCTCTTAGTCGACATGAAATATATGGCAACGCTTTTTGTACGTGCGAGCGCAAATTTTTAAGTGGTTCACAAATTATTTACACCTTAGGCAGTGGCCTCGTCGGCTCGTACACAGTGTTATTCAGTTTATGGAGTAAGTCATGAGAGTAGCGGGCTACGAAGCGATTTCAATATCAAAGAACAATGTAAAGACGTTATAATAAAAATAAAATAAAAAAATCGTTATAACTTTTATCGAGAAATGACAATTTTTTTTTTGTTATTCGTGTACAATCTGTATCAACTAACTTTAGGGTTTAAAGATAGCAACCCTAGGATATTTTTTTATCAACTCACATTTACAATATTAATATTTTTTAAGCAATAATTCTAATCATCAGAAAACCTGCAAGTCTCTCAAAAGGTTTGTGAAGTTCAGCAACTCACACTACTGGGTCAGTTTGATGTACTAATCTGAATCTGCATTGGTGGCAATGAGCTTGTTATAAAAGAAATAGGATTTGGCTTGGGCAGCGAAATATTACTGTGAATGCTCTGGAATTTTCTTCGTCGAAAAAAGTAAATTTAAAAAAAGCAAAAACCTGTGAACCTGTGAACCAAAGAAGCAGTGATAGCCGATTGGTTAAGTACGCGTCTTGCGGGCTACCAGATCTCGGGTTCAAACCCCGGCTCGAACCTCTGGATTTTCGAAATCTATGTGCGAATCATAATTTCTATATGATTATCACTTGCTTACGGTGAAGGAAAACATCGTGAGGAAACCTGCATGTCTTAGAAGATTTAACCAATTTTCGAAAGACATGTGAAATCCGCCAACCCGCACTGGGCCAGCGTGGTGGATTATGGCCTGAATCCCCTTGTCTTGAGGGGAGGCCCGTGCCCAGGAGTGGGACCTCAAAAAGGGCTAAAATTATTAGTATTATTTAAACCTGACGTCTTTAAAACTATACTTAAAATATAAACTGAAAGGAAAAAAAACAAGTCCAGTAGTCTAGAATTCTGTTAAGTAATATATATTTAACAGTCAGGACCCATTATGTGGAACATTTGAGCTGGTCTAGACTTTTAAACCCTCCTTTTCGTCGCGTAGTCGGATAAAATAAGTAATACATACCCGCTCTCGCTCTCGCCTCACGAATGTGGAACAGCCGAGTTTGCACGAAGTCACGCAGCCCCCTTATTGTCCCGCCACCCTCCCCCGTGGGGGCGCCCGTGTTCGTGCGAGGCGATTAACCAAATTGTATGGAATGGTTCCCGGCACTGCGGCACTTTACCTACTTAGTCGCTTCTAATGACAGCGGTTTCCACGCATTGGAGATGCAGGTGTTATTTTGAGGTAGGTATTATTAGTAGACTGCCAGGAGAACGAACGAATCCATCTTATAAGAGCTCCAAATTAAAAAACGACTTCCCTCTGTATACCGAGAGCGTCAACTAAGCTTCTTTGGACATATAATGCGGTCTCATAGGCATGAGCTGGAGAAGCAGCTGATCGTGGGACAGATGCAGGGGAAGCGCTCCAGAGGTCGAATTCCAACGCGATGCGTTAAGAGTATTGTAGAGGCAACAGGAGAAACTCTACAACGATCTATTGATATGGCGCAGGACAGGAGCAAATGGAGACAGATCGTATATGGTCACGATCCTCAGCAGTGAGGGAACGACAAAGAAGAAGAAGATTATTAGTAGATAAGTGCAGCTGTTATCTTAGCCCATAGATGTTTGCAATACTAAAGGCATTGCTTCCACGTGGCCGACCCGAAGGAGGGTAGGACAGGGCGAGGGGATAGGGGGAGGGTTGAGCTTTCAGCTCCCACTCATCGAAAACAGGTAGTTAATAAATAATACAAAAGCAGTCATAGCCGATAGGTTAAGCACACGTCTTGCGTGCACTTGGTTCTAGGTGTTCCGGCTCAAACCGGGTTTTTCGAAATCTATGTACCAATCATAATTTCAATATAAGTATCACTTGCGTGAAGGAACCTGATTATCTTAGAAAATCCAACCAATTTTCGAAAGACACGTGATATTCGCTAACTATCTATCTAAAACGCTGACTCAGTACAAACTGAGTCAGCGTTTTAGATTGCGGCTTGAGTCTTCCCTCGCATTCAACGGAGGCCCGTGTCCAAGATTGGAAAATAAAGAAACGCTAATAATCACTGTTATTAATAAAAAATCTGCTCACGGACCGCGTTTGGCACATTTTTTCGTGCAACATTGTTCTCATCACTGATGTGGGCACGAAGACTATAAATCTGAAGTTAGAAGCAGATGTTGCAAAGGTAGGCCAACGCTATGACAAATTGGATACCTACCGATGGCCACTACAGCTGTTGTAAACTTAAAACTTGATAGCTAGATGTTTTGGTCACCGTTGTGGAAATTACGTGGCCGAAACCTCATAAGACGAAAGAAAAGCTATAAAGGAGACCATTGGTCTGGAGTGTGATAAAGAAAAACAGTGCCACCTAGGGACTCCAGAAAGAAGCGAAACTTTATAGTATAAAGCGTAGGGCGCGCAGCTGCCAGTCTTTATACCTATGTATATTGTGTAACGCTACTAACGTCATCGTGTAATTCTACTGACGCTTAGCACGGATAGAGTGCCGCGAGCGCCCCGAACGTCCGTGTAGAAGATTCGCTTCAATAGGCTACTAAATAAATCTATGTTTATACTAGGTGAAACATAAAGGGTATACTATTTTTTTGCAACTTAACTTTGTAAATCTATAACTATCAGCTTTGGAGGAAACTTGACATACAAAAGGTGCTACAGGGATACAGCTGTTGACATATTTCACAAGTCTACAAAACTTTTAGTATTTCAACTGTCCCACAAAGCCGATAGTTTTAAATTTACAAAGTAAAGTTGCAGAAAAAATAGTATACCCTTTCTGTTTCACCTAGTATAGAGGGTTAAAGTTGCTTATTAGATAGAACGATGTCGTTTAAGTCGAATATCATATTGAAAACTGTATCCCAAACTGATGTTAAGCTATATTCACACGAAAAAGATGCTCTCACATTTATTTATTTGAATGGAATAATCTTTGTAAATATCATCTAAAATTTAACAACTCATTCCTATGTAACACAGGTAATGTAATTAAGGCACACATGTTTAACCGAATATATGACTGTTAATAAAACAACAATGAAAAAGAATTAACACAATGTACAATTAACGCTGATATAAATGAGCACAATAATTCATATGTTAGGTATCCTCTTCCAAACACAGGACATAATCTCCGCTATATAAAACATTAAAGATATTTATCATCTAAATTGACACAATTGCGGTCACAATTTATTTAACGTATCCAATGCCGGTTGCGTGCGATAAATTATTCTAGAACGCTGAAATTATGCGGCAAACAATTGTAAAGAACGAAGTTTTGTCAAATAGTCGGTTTGCGGTTTTAAATAATTAAGTTCGTGTCGTTGGACGATTAAATTAAAAGAGAATAAGAATTAAACATATACACAACTATTAATTAGTTTTAAGCACGTTAATTAGGCCGTCAGTTTAGCAGTTGTAGACAATTTTGGGACTGCGAATGTTAAATGTATTTTTATAAATACCTACCAAAGTCTGCAATCGAGCCAACGCCCGCCTATCGTTAAGGTGAAGGAGCCTGTCTAGCCCGCGAAATTCAAAAATTTCGAGTATTTATATAGTTCATCCAAAATCTGAAAACATGTAAGACAACATTTTGTGATTTGCGACAAACACAGTATGCACTATGCAGTGCGTTTATTAATACATTTATTTGACTCTAAATATTATAACGGTGGATATGATGCTAGTTAATCACCAAAAATACAAAAATTGCCAGATTATCTGGATAGCTGTCGTTCTTGAAATGTTTTAGAGTAAATTGGATATATTAATAACTGCACTGCACGGTCTTTGTCGCGAATTACAAAATGTGCCTTTTATTATCCGCCAACCCGCACTGGGCCAACGTGGTGGATTATGGCCTGTATCCCCCTCGTGTTGAGGGGAGGCCCGTGCCCAGGAGTGGGACGTCAAAAGGGCTAAAACTATAACTAACTAACTTTTATTATTGTCAGATTTTGAAAAGATTCTAAAAAACCTCAAAAAATTTGAACTTCGCGGGCTTGATGGGCGCTTTAGCCTTAAGCAGTTGCCGTGTTCTATAGACGATTGCAATGCCAAAAGAATGGCTCGCACGTTGCTTGCGTGGCATGGGACAAAGTGAGGGTTTGGCTAACGGCTCTCTCAGTCATCGTACGAAACACAGCTAAAATAGCTTCCTTACGACGACTTCTATTAGAGGGTGATACTACCGGCTTTACTCGGTCGAGGTCGCGTTCCGATCCAGTTGTAGATATAAGAAAAAAAAAATTAAAATTGACAATTTGTAAGTGCCCCCGTAGGCCTAAACAAAATAAACGATTTGAATTTACTGACGTTAAATGTTGTTTCAAATCAATATCAAAGATAACCAAAAACTAATTTCCGTTACCGAGCAGCAGGTAATGATAAAGGCATACGATATTACCATAAAATGATTACGTGAAGCTACCCAAAAATATTTTCCTGCGCACACGAAACAAGGAAAGTTATATTAACTTGAGAAGTTAGATTAACGCTTATCCGAACGTTGGATTTATTCTAATACTTTACACTACTTGTATCATCCTCTTGGGATAAATTTGTGGGGTAGCAAGTCGGGCAACAAGTTGCGCAACGTGTTATGCAATTTAAATTGAAGATGAATGATAATTTTAGTATGCTTGTTAAGTGTGTGTGTGACTTTTAACCAAATTATTATAATACTTAATACTTGACCTTTCGACTGGCAACCCTGAAGAGAAATTCACATAAAATAATGAGATTTAGGTAATGATACTGCTACTCAAATTATATAATTGAAAAAATCTGTAAGTATAGAACACGCATTTCCGAGTCGATTTTTATTTTACACTAGTTTTTGCCCCCGACTTCATCCACTTAGACTTAAGTAAAGTATTCTATGTGTTATCCAGGTTGTTAACTATCTGCGTTCCAAATTTCATTTAAATCCGTTCAGTAGTTTTTGCGTGAAATAGTAATAAACATACATCCATACTCACAAACTTTCGCATTTATAATATTAGTAGGATAAATAATAAATCGGGTCTAAATCATACACGTGTGCGTTCATCAATTAGAACATTCTAGATTTTAACGTTCATTAATTACCGTCGATCTCCGCAACGTGACGTCACTCATTGTTTGCTGTCAATGTACTGAAAAGACGTGAGCACAATGGACGGGAAACACCCAATTATATCGTTCTTCTTCGACGAACTGTTATATCCAAGGTCTGTATGCAAAACTGCTGAGCATACAGAACCAGCTTTAGATGGTCTATGCGGTGAGCTGGCCAAGATAACACACCTCACCGGCAGTCTATTCCTAACCACCATCGCGTGAGGTTGCCTAAGGGTCCCCAAGTTTTCCATTCATTAAAAACAAATAAATAGTGTTTAAATAAATAAATGTTTTTTTAAAACACCATCCAAAGGGGACCCTATAACATTTGGTGGCAGCGGTGGGATACGGAAATCCCCAGTGCCCATACGCGCAAATTTTTAAAAAATCAAGGAATAGATTCAACTTGCAAACCGTATCCTGCAAAATAAACCTAATATCCGAGTGCCGTAAGAAGTTCCTGCTGAGGCGCTGACGTGGTGCTGTCCACGTATCCTGTAAAAGTTCCTCCAGGGCCCTGAGTGTGCTTGCGGGTATTCGGCGAATGCCCTGTGAGCCACCCTTTTGGGTTACCTGTGAGCATCCGCCTGTCGCTCCGGTCTACGCTTCAAAGTGATAGTGCCCATAGTGACAGTGCATCAAAAATCATACAGTGAATCATCCCGCAGCTATGCAGCCAGCCGTAGCACTGGCTCTTATCGCCGCCGCCCACGTAGTTTCGTGAGTGTTTGAACTTGTTATTTAAATCTAGACTGTGTGTTATTATAATTACTATCACGCCTCTATAATAAGTAGGACTAACGTTTCGAATATTATAGTTGAATATTGTATGGACTTTGTACCTGCACGTGATTAGTACGACCCGTCTTTGAACCAAGTACCTATGCCTAAAAGTGTGAAGTTCGAGGACAGTCTAAACATCCCAAAGGGTGAAGGTTTACCTGACCTGCCCGAATCCCCAGCCGTTAGCCCGACACCGGGAAAACTACCCAGGGTCACACGACATAGTACTGTGGCTCCCGAAAAAACCATGGAACTAAATACACTATTTAAGTTCATCAAGCCTTACGACGGCAGTCGAGAAACCCTCAACTCGTTTCTATCCAACTGCAATAGTGCATATGAATTAGCCTCAGAATCACAAAAGAACACATTGTTCAAATACATACTATGCCAACTTAGCGGAAAAGCGGAAATTGCTTGCTCGATTAAGGAGTTCTCCTCGTGGGATCAACTTAAAGAATTCCTGAAAACACAGTTTAGCGAGCGCAAGCATTATAGTCACCTCCTCACTGAAATTCAAGAGAGCAAACAATCTCCGTCCGAAAATGTTAACCAATTTGCATTACAAATCGAATCCTTACTGTCAAAATTATTGACAGAGATTAGCCTATCCACTGTAAAGGCAAAAGAGTTGCCTGGTCGCACCGCGATGATGGAAGACTTAGCCCTCCATCATTTCCTTATGGGGTTGCATCCCCGCATCTCTAACCTAGTAAGGTGTCGATCCCCGAAAACGCTTAACGAAGCGGTCAACCTCGCTATATCCGAAGAGCGTATACAGCAAAGCTTGTACAAACGTAATACTTCACAGTCGGAAGTTAAAACAAATAGTTTTAATCCGAATAAAAATAAATATCCTTCACCAACCCAAACGAAACAAAAACCCCAACAAAAAATGAATATGTCCAACAATAATAACGCAACCTTAGTATGTCGTTATTGTCAAAGCCCGGGTCACGACATTAAAGACTGCAGAAAGAGGCAGTACTTCAATGAACGATTTCCCTTGAATCAACCATCCGGTTCTAACCAACATCCTCGTGTAAACCTTGTTCAGGAGGATACGGATATTATAGAATCCGAACCGATCGAAGAGGGAGACATCTCTCCTGAAGAAGATTTAAACGAATAGACGTCTCGAAATGGTGTCGCACGGGACGTAAACTCAATGCCGACACCCATCCAAATCATAAATCCGAGATTACACGTCAGGGTAACCAGCCCCAAAAAGGAAATCTCACTTCTACATCCAACTTATCCGAGATTACACGTCAGGGTAACCAGCCCCAAAAAGGAAATCTCACTTCTACATCCAACTCATCCGAGATTACACGTCAGGGTAACCAGCCCCAAAAAGGAAATCTCACTTCTACATCGAACTCATCCGAGATTACACGTCAGGGTAACCAGCCCCAAAAAGGAAATCTCACTTCTACATCCAACTCATCCGAGATTACACGTCAGGGTAACCAGCCCCAAAAAGGAAATCTCACTCCAAAAACTACTGAATCCGTCAAAGTAATTCCCACTAAGCTGGAAATATACGAAATAAATATCGACACAACAAAGAGATTGTTGCCACACATTTTGGTAATGTCTCAGGTATCTGATATCCCAATTACTCTTCTGGTAGACTCAGGATCTGCAGTATGTTTATTAAAACAATCCTGCATCCAGAGCGAACCAATTCTTACCCAAAAACTTATCAACTTAAAAAGTATCGATCCCGGCGAGGAAACTACGCCAACGTTAGGCCATTTTCACCTTCGATTTAGAGCATCGGATAAGAAAATAATAGGTCATAAATTCCATGTTATAAAGGACATTAGCCTGCCATACGACGGTATCATAGGGAATGACTTCCTGACAGCACATGGCTGTAATATTGACTACACACGCGACATCCTCAAGGTCGGTAACACTGAAATCAAAATTCATTTCTTCGACCCTTGTTACATTATTCCACCACGTAGCGAGACTGTAGTCGAATGTGCAGTTGCCAACCCTAATATAGGGGAAGGAATACTGATAGATCAGCATCTTTCCGAAACACTTTTAGTTGCAAATTGCATAGTTAAGGTAAAAACTAATAATAGGATAAACACGACAATAATAAATACTTCAGATTACCCTGTTACTGTTAATTCTAAAATAATGTTTAAATTAGAACCTATTGAGAGCTACCCTATCTTAGCAATTAAAACTAATGAAAATGTATCTCAGCGGACTCATCAAGTTATCGAATCATTAAGATCCTCCCACTTGAACGCAGAAGAAAGCAGAGCTCTCATAGATTTGTGTACCCAGTATTCTGATATTTTCCACCTTCCTGATGAGCCTCTTACATTTACGACGGCCATCCAACATGAAATTAAGACCATAAATGACATCCCCATTCATACTAAGTCGTATAGATTCCCGGAGTGCCACAAGAAGGAGGTTGAATCGCAAATGAAAAAAATGTTAGATCAAGATATAATTACACCTTCATCGTCCCCTTGGTCCTCCCCAATTTGGATAGTCCCCAAGAAAGCAGACGCTTTGGGCCAGAAGAAATGGCGCATTGTAATTGACTATCGTAAGTTAAACGATATATCTATAGGCGAAATTTACCCTATACCTCAAATAACCGAAATTCTCGACCAGTTAGGGAAAAGCCAGTACTTTAGTACGCTAGACCTCTCATCAGGCTTCCATCAGTTATTGATTTCACCAGAGGACGCGCCTAAAACTGCCTTTTCCATACCTCAAGGTCATTTTCAATTTAACCGTATGCCATTCGGGCTTAAAAATGCGCCATCTACCTTTCAAAGGCTAATGAATAATTGTCTCTCAGGGTTACAGGGCTCTCGATGCTTTGTATACCTAGATGATATAGTCCTCTATTCAGCCAATTTATCGTCTCACATCGAAAATCTCAAGGCTGTATTCGATAGACTTCGCAAATTTAATTTAAAACTCCAGCCGGAGAAATGCGAATTTCTCCGGAAAGAAGTATCTTACCTAGGCCATATTATCACTCAAAGAGGCGTACAACCTAATCCAGACAAGGTCAAGGCCGTAACTGAATACCCCGTTCCCAAATCCCAAAAAGATATCAGATCTTTTCTTGGGCTAGTTTCATATTACCGGCGTTTCATCCCAGACTTTTCCAAATTTTCTAAATCATTGAGCTCACTCCTTAAGAAAGATGTCCCATTCGATTGGAAAAATGAGCAACAACTCAGTTTTGAGACATTAAAGAATAGATTAGTTAACGCCCCAGTACTCGCCTACCCCGATTTTACACAACCTTTCTTACTAACATGCGATGCATCTAACCTCGCTATTTCGGCTATTTTGTCACAAGGTCCTATAGGCCAAGATCGGCCTATAGCATACGCATCTCATACTTTAAACAAGGCTGAAAGTAATTACAGTGTAACGGAGAAGGAATGTCTAGCAATAATCTTTGGCACAAAAACTTTCCGACCCTATCTGTATGGTCGGCACTTTACAATTATTACAGATCATAAACCTTTACAATGGCTCTTCAATTGTAAAGACCCCGGCTCCAGGCTCATTCGTTGGAGGTTAAAACTCGAAGAGTTCGAGTACACCATCCAATACAAGAAAGGTAAAATAAATGTTAATGCAGATGCCCTCTCTAGGTACCCTGTTAACCCTATCCAACCAACCTCTCAGGAACCAGAAAATCTAAACCCTCCTCAGAGTTCAGCATCCCAACAGTTAGAAGAATCGCTCTTAAGAACGGACAATTTGGACAGAGACTTACTAGATTTACTTACTTCACCTATTTCACTTCCTTCTGTAGAGCTCGACCCTGACTTCTTGTTGGAATGTCCCACACCACAGCTCCTAGACCTGCAAGAAGACAGTCCTAATCTGCACAACCCTACCTTAGTTGATCCTTCGCCTGCAGCTCCTACCAAAACACCGCCAGAACCTGAAACATCAGAACCTAACCAAAACCCTACCTTATCTGATCCGTCCCCTACAGTTACTGCTGGAAGCTCATCAGCACCTGAAACTGAACCCTACCGAAATACTAACTTAATTACGGAAGATTATAAATTTTTCCTCAAAGCTACCCTCGATAAAAAAAAAATCTTTTAACACGGTAATCATAGAACATAATGAAAGCCTTATGAAAAGTACCATCAAAACTATCCTAGTTCCCTGTTCGTTAGACTTAGACGACTCTAACCCATACATAGAAGAAATTCTAGGAAATTCGGGAAACCAAGATGAAATTCTCAGTCAAGAAAGGCAGTTAAACGCATTTTGTAAGATTTCTTCTAACAATAAAATATATTACCTCATGTTTATAAAAGTTCACCATTTTGATGAAACTTCCTATCCAGAAATATTTGATACCTTACGAGCAGTTCGTAATGAAATAATAATCGCAGACGATTGCAACGAAGTTGGTCTATCTGATTTCAGAAATCCATTTGAAAGGCATAGTTTCATTAAAATTTATAATATGATAATATACCTGTTCCATAATACAAACATTCAGGTGAATATATATCACAATAATATAGTATACCCGTCACCCTCTGAAATTAAAAAAATATTGTATGATAACCATGATATTCCCGCTGCTGGACACCTAGGAGTATCGCGCATGTATAGTAGATTAAAAGAAATGTATTACTGGAAAGGTATGCGCGGTGATGTAGAGTCCTATGTAAAAAGGTGCAAATCATGTCAGGAAAATAAAGCGTTGCGGAAAACCAACCGCGCTCCAATGCAGATAACTAGCACATCTACAGGTCCCTGTGAGCGTATAGCATTAGACATCGTAGGACCGCTCCCTGAGTCCGGACCCGCTAGCTTAAAATTTATTCTTACCATTCAGGACGATTTTACTAAATTCTCCACAGCATACCCTCTGCGCTCAGCAACCGCTGAGGAAACCAGTGAGTGTCTAGTACACTATATATCTATATTTGGTATTCCAAAAATAATACTAACAGACCAAGGGTCAAATTTCACAGCTGATGTATTTAAGAAAACTTGTGAATTCTTAAAAATAAAACAACTCTGGTCTACACCCTATCATCCTCAAACCCAGGGTGCCCTGGAACGCAGTCACTCCACTCTAAAGGAGTATTTGAAATCCTACGTAAACGAAGACCAAAACAACTGGCCTCGTTATGTGTATACAGCCATGCTTACATACAACACGACTGTCCACTCCACGACGCATTATACCCCACACGAACTCATGTTTGGAAATAAGCCGTTTATTCCAAATTCTTTATTCGATGAGGTCCCTGGGGCTACATACCCTGATTATGTGCGGATGTTACAGAACCGAATGAAACATTCCCGAGAAAAGGCCTTAGAACATATACAACAATCAAAGGTCACCTCTAAAAATTATTATGACTCCCGAACTCGTTCTGTCCAATATAAAATAGGAGATCATGTATACCTAAAAAACCATCTCAGACTTCGAAAAGCTTTGTCATCAATTTGGAAAGGACCGTACAAAGTGGTAAAAATTCACGGAAATAATACTTTGTCCCTACTTATCAATAGACGTCATGTGCGGCACCATTACGATGAGGTAAAACTCGCTGAAGTCTGCAACAACCTGTAAATAAAGAATAAATATATAATATATATATACATACATAACTATATTTTTTTATATATAATAATCTAATCTAGTACCCAAAATATACAGATAGGGGTTAGTTCGTTTATTAATCATAAGTATCACTACGAACTAGCATAGCGTCTTACCTTGAACCTAACTTTCAGCATCACGGCGGAACTTCAGTCGCCTCAAGGTCAGGACCTACACTATGTGCAGCCGATTACAGCGAGCCCTGGAATCTTCTTTGATTACATAGGAAATATTAAAATAATTAACGGCCGTTTAAATGTTTTAATACCTTTGAAAATTTCGCATTTCGAATCACACATACAAAGTATTAACTCCGCATTAGGCACGATTAGATATCTATGTAAACAAAGGAACACTATAGAAGATATAGAATGCCACAACGTGTTAGAACCTTTAACAGTTCAATATCAAAACGTTGTCCAATTATTCGGCTCCATTTCCCACATCACGGATAACAGAGTTAGGCGCAGTGCATGGATAGGAGGAGTTGGGTCAGTACTCAAACAAATATTTGGCACTTTGGACGAAGACGATGCGTCTAATTACGATGAAGCAATAGAGTCCATACAAAATAACGAAAGGAAGCTGACTTCCTTAGTGAAAAACAACATCTTAGTAACAAGCTCTATAGCATCTATGTATAACAATACCCTGCATAAAATAAAGCAGAACGAAATCAACCTAAATGAAGCTGTCGATAATCTCTCGGTTAATTTCAGAAATCTATCTATGCAATCTAGCTCTCTAGAGACAAAGACGACCATTAATTTAGCTTTGAATAGTTTAGAAACTTCTTTGGTCACACTGTCATTGCAACTTGAAAACATGATAAACGCTATCATGTTTTGTAGTATAAACATCCTGCACCCGGCCGTGATACCACCCGCCGCTACGCACCGAGAGCTTACCGATAACGCCCGACACTTACCTGGTAACTTGCAGTTCCCAGTAGTCCTAGATATAAATACCGTGCATGTTATTATAAGATTGTCCAGTTTGTTATGCTATTATTTTAATAATAAGTTAGTTTTCGTAGTACAGATACCATTAGTATCAGCTAACGAATATATGCTGTTCAATAGTATTGCTTTACCAGTCCCACATAACTCGGACCAACCTGATACATTTAGTATTGTTATTCCTGAAGCTAAGTATATCGCAATTACTAGAAATAAGGCAGATTATTGTAATTTGGATAATTTAAAAAGCTGCAAAATTGTTAGTCCAACAGATTTTATTTGCGATATCCAAATGGTCTTTAAATCATATTCAAAACCTAGCTGTGAAAGCGAGTTAATATCTAAAGCCATTAGTAGCATTCCATCTAAATGTAAAACCAAATTTATCTATGGCAAATTAAATCTTTGGAAATCATTAACTAATAATAGATGGATTTATATCCAGTCGGAACCCACTAAATTATCAGTTGATTGTCAAAATTTGAATCTATATGAAACCAATATTCTAGGCGTAGGCGTCCTTACTATTCCTAAATATTGTATTGCGTATTGCAAGGGTACAACCCTAATTCCAAAACATCATAAGACGCTGAATATTACGTCACCTATTAGCCTACCCGACTTTAACCTTACCAGCGATATTTGTTGTAATTTAGATAAGGTTAGAAATGTAATTAGCAGTATGCCCCCTACTAAACTAGAAAACATTAATTTGGATGATATAACTTTAAACAAAAAACTTTTAATGAAAATATTTGTAGACGCGGACAAAATTTCCGATAGAACACACATCGTTAAGTATGGGACACACTACTCTATAGCCACTATCCTAATTATATTTGTAATCATTGTATTCTCTATATTTAAGCTCCTATTGTTCTTTTATCGACCCAGCAGCAACCTTTGAAAGTATATTATTCGTCAACCAAAGCCTCAGATCTCGGAGACCATAGAATTAGAGTCAGTAGAACATAACGACCAATCAATTCCAGCTCCAGCACTAAGAACTTCTTTTTAAAAATTTAACTTTACTTAAACTTCAATAAATCCATTGTCCCCGAAGTTTACTCTTCTGCGGGAGGTGTTATATCCAAGGTCTGTATGCAAAACTGCTGAGCATACAGAACCAGCTTTAGATGGTCTATGCGGTGAGCTGGCCAAGATAACACACCTCACCGGCAGTCTATTCCTAACCACCATCGCGTGAGGTTGCCTAAGGGTCCCCAAGTTTTCCATTCATTAAAAACAAATAAATAGTGTTTAAATAAATAAATGTTTTTTTAAAACACCATCCAAAGGGGACCCTATAACAGAACGCATGAACTTCAATTGTTTGAATGAACTACTTAATAAATGAGTGAAGTTCGATTGCCTGCGCGAAAATAATTTGGAACGTTTATTTTTATCGGCGAGAAATCGTGATTCGGATTTGTATTAGGTGATTATTGCATTTTATTGTCGTTTTGGTGATTGATTTTCTTTTAATTTATTATATTAAAGGTAGGTGGAAGCGATAACAAGAGAGATTGTATTTCTTGGAAAGTCTGTGTAAAATATCCTTATAGTTATTAATTGCGCGCATGAAAGTTCAAGAAAAGAGTATAAGCACGCTTCTGTGTTCTTGTAACTTCTTGTAATGAAATAGAAACTGTTCGTCAAGCAGAAACCTGGTCTAAGTCGGTACCTCCATTCGATGCTAAAATCAAATGTTCACCAAATCTAAGTGGGTAATATTTAAAACCAAGTATATCCTAGAATATTGACCCGAGAATCCTTGGCCTCAAATGCCTCTGTACCAATGACTCCGCAGATACACAGTAACACGATCAATACGAACCGCACAGCAGCTATGATTAATTAATCCGAAATTTTCACATAATTAAACCTCAACCGCGAACGTTTAACGTCATAAATCTTAAGTTGAATGGCGTCTTCGAGGATTGAGGTTAAAAGTGGAACCACAAAAGATGAGTAATCAACCAAACGGAATAGAGACTGAGGGGATTGTGGAGTACTGGTTATATTTTAAAATACCGTTGGAGCTGGAAAATAGGACGACTTGGACGCGTAGGAGGACTTTTTACAGCTGAAAGGAATACTTAAAAATGGAATCAGTGAGCAAAGAAAGTACTTTAGTTTATATATATTTAATTAAACAAAACTTCTTGTTAAACTAAACAATGTTAGCATATAAAAATACATGGATCATTTTAAAAATAATTATAAATTTATATTTTTGTAATAGAATAGGGTATCTTAGAAACGAATAAGTTTCAATATTTATATACTTAAAAAATATAGTAGGTAATATTTATGACAGTTGGAAACGTTAAATCTGTATGTTACGACCGCTTGGCGCTGTGGTTCGAGAGTAGGCCGCTCGGCTCACTGCACATGGTGGTAGCGGGTTCGATTCCCGCAGGGGAAAAATTCTGAAATGGCATTTTCGTAATTTACCCAGGTCTGGGTGTCACTAGGATCGCCCCCAGTCCATTGTACGGTACCCATAGTACAAGCGTTGCTGAGTTTGGGACCATCCATACAGTTGGTGTGTTCGTCTGGCGATATTTATTATTATTTATTACAGTCAAACTGGAAGCTCTTATACATCGCTGTGTCTTTTGGGACTTGGGAATGGGCCAGCCATGGCTTTTGCCACGAATTCGTACCACGAATGGATCCGCAAAAGTGAGCAAATCGTATCAATGCCTGGACGCCCATAGATCGTCACTGACGTCGTGCCAGGCCAAAGAGAAGATGGTGCGACGATTTGAACACCTTTGTGGGTAAATCACGGCCACAACACAGAAGACATAAATGAGTCCACAAAAAAAAAGTACATGATAAAGGTTTTATTATAATTCCATATTTAAGGAATACGCTATGTACGCGTTTAGCAAGCGCAAATTTTATGTTAGAGCTGCCGAGAATTACTCAAGTTTGTTTACGACCCGAAATATTATACCGAGAATTTTGAGAATTTATTACTGAAACCAGTTAAAGGTTTGTTTACAATATCAGAATGATACCAAACAGTCTGAAGTGTAATTCAATACGTTCGGTGTTTGTTCAGAAATCCTATTAGGGAACGGATTTGTTTTTGAATTCTAATTGCTTCTGCGGACTGTTTGCCGACTACTTTAGGAGTAATCAATTGGGATTTATTTTACTATTTGTAAATATCGGTGGCTAGGTTTTCAACATTTCGGTATTAGAGTTTTAATTAAAAGTTGATCCCTATCAATTGTATTTTTGAGTGTGTTCTATTTCGTCGCGTTTTAAGTGGTAAGCGTGATCTATTTATAAATAACTAGCTGTGCCCCGCGACTCCGTCCGCGTGGAATGTGGACAACCCTTATCACTTAGGGGTATAAATATTGTTTATAAGCAACTGGCGATAAAAAAGACATGTAAAAAGACAAGCCCGCTGAGTTTCTTGCCGGATCTTCTCAGTCGAGGTCGCGTTCCGATCCGGTTGTAGATATAAGAAAAATATATGTAAAATTGACAATTTGTAAGTGCCCCTGTAGGCCTTAACAAAATAAATGATTTGAATATGAAAAATAGATAGTAGCCGATTCTCAGACCTACCCGATATGCACACAAATTTCATGAAAATCGGTCAAGCCGTTTTGGAGCATTTTATATATAAGATGTGTAATATGCAGCTCATATACGTATTCACTAGGGTAGTACCACCCTCTTACAGAAGATCGACGTAAAGTGGATGTAATAGCTGCGTTTCTCACGATGAATGAGAGAACCGGAAACCATTCCCCCACACTTCTCCTCCCTCTATTCCAATTCCCACTCCTCTTCAGTACGGCAAAGTGCGAGCAATAGGCTAATAGTAAGCTAGGTTGCCGACATTATATATATATGCAAGCATTGTTCAAGTAATTTCCACTCTACACTTCTTTAGATTTTCCAAAAGTTCATAGCGTCGTTACATTTAACTGAGACCAGCGGGACGCATTTACAATGCAGTAAAAGACATTGCTAGTACTTTTAAAGTTGACAATAGTTAAACAATATGGAATATAAGCAACTGGCGATTTAAAAAAAAATTACATGTAAAAAGACAAGCCCGCTGAGTTTCTTGCCGCATCTTCTCAGTCGAGGTCGCGTTCCGATCCGGTTTTAGATATAAGAAAAAAAAATGTAAAATTGACAATTTGTAAGTGCCCCCGTAGGCCTTAACAAAATAAACGATTTGAATTTGAATATAATATTTTTTTTATGTTATGTCCATACGTACAAGAGTTTCAAGTGAGACAAACAAGCCAAAAGAACGCACAAATAATTCACTTAGCATCCCGAAAAAAAGGGAACTTCCACACAAAAGGCGACTCCCATTTTACTATCTAAAGAAAATCTCGCGACGACAAGAAACAACGTAATCTAACTTATGTATTGCGTATATTGTGCCCTCTTCGGCCACAATTTGGTCGGCTATCGCTGTCTAGGCATTTCCACAGAGATTTATGGTTGCGAGTCTTTCTCTAATATTGTTTACTCCAGTAATGGTCGGTTTTATGGACGACGGCCATTAGATTGTTATGTTTAGTTGCGTATTTGGATTAACGGGCATTAAATGTTATGGGGTTATCATTTTACGGCTAAAATCTTGATTTTCCTTTCTGCGTAAATAATTAGTGTTGCTTGTATCGAATTTTCGTGTGGCCACGATGTGAGTTGCTGGTCTTTTTCTTTATGCTTTAACCATTTTTATTAATTCTCTTTCGTATTAAGAGATCATTTACACTATGTTTTGGACGTATTTGACACTCTGATATAGTAACGTGCATGGAAAAAAACAGGTATTTCAAAGAACTCAATACTAATTGAGTTCTTTGAAAGACCTGTTTTTTTCATTTTTGTTTTCGTATTTTCATAAACCTTTTATATTTTCCACGTTTCTGCCATGTGTTTTGTAGCCAGTTCAATCCAAGGACATCCTTGACGTCATTTTTCTATAATATCCATCACGTCTATATTTTCTACTCGTGTAGCGATTTACACCAAGAACTCTACTTTCTGGTGTGCATGTAATCATTTATCTTGAACCATTATTTCTTTTTTAAATGCAGTCAAGTCTACATGTTTTATATCTGACTACTGATCGGTAGAGAAACTGAATTATGTACCAAGTAAAAATCAAGGAAATGTTATGCTGTAAAGAAAATATTTATACCAAAAATCCAGTCAGTTCTCCACAGACCTTATCCACGACATAATTCCAGACACTGCAGAATCTAGACAGCTAGAAGCCATTTCGTTGCGGCATCTGCAATGCGTATTACTTAACTTTAAGCATATGCTTATAAAGCGACTTCGTGCATACGTAGTTCAACGTGGTAAAGATAAGAAACAAAATCTTATAACTGTACCTTACAAGAAATGGTCTATTAGATTATAAATATTCAAAATTTGTTCTGGGTAAAGGCTTAAATATTATCTCCTATTGTTGGAAATAAAACATCATTATTTTTGTTCCAGAACTAATAAATAATTAATAATTTTAGCCCTTTTTACGTCCCACTCCTGGGCACGGGCCTCCCCTCAACACGAGGGGGATTCAGGCCATAATCCACCACGCTGGCCCAGTGTAAAAAGGCCAAGCGTAGTGTAGGACGCCCTCCGACCAGGTGGGATGACGATCTGCGAAAGACTGCAGGATTTCACATGTCTTTCGAAAATTAGTTAAATCTTCACATGCAGGTTTCCTCACGATGTTTTCCTTCACCGTAAGCAAGTGATAATCATATAGAAATTATGATTCGCACATAGATTTCGAAGATTCCAGAGGTTTGAACCTGAGACCTGGTAGCCCGCAAGACGCGTGCTTAACCAATCGGCTATGACTGCTATCCAGAACTAATATTTTCCCGAAATAACTATGTACCAAATCCCATAAACCTATTAATGTTATTATCATTGTTATTGTCTCTCTTTCTTTTTCCTTGGTCATTCTTATGTACGAATCCTATTATGTGTCACTCATATTATTACATATATAATAATGACAGTGGCGACACGGTAACGAGCTTTTATACAACAAAAAACAAAGTCGGCAAACAAGCGTGCGTCTTCCTTGATGTTAAGGAGTTACTGCAGTCTATAGACGTTTGCAATACCAAAGGTATTGCTCACATGTTGCCGACGAAGATAAGTAGAATCCTTATAGTAGGATAGAGAGGGGCAGGGTGAGAGAAGGGTTTGGGCTTCCGGGTCTCTCACGAATTGTACAAAACGCAGGTATAATAACGACTTATGTAAGAGGGTCCCCGATCTTATGTAAGAGGGTGATACTGCCCTGGTCGAGCCAGTATATGAGCTGTAGTCAGTTGGCTACAGCTTGGCTACAGCTTGGCTACACCTTTAAAGTTAAGTGAAGCCTTAAAAATACTCTTTTCAAGCTAACCCCAAATATTTTCCCCTCAAATACGTTTTCACAAAAAAAAAAATGTTAGGGCTTCCGTTATAAAATTACCAGCGAACCCTTCTTCGTTCGGTTCGTGTTTTGTTCCGCTCGACCCCTTGTGTTCGGCCATTTTGTGATATTCAATACCAACGCAATAACAATGGCGAGGCCTTCTGGTTTATTATCATGTATGTTATTAGCATTCGTGGTACGGAAAGTGGGAACAATCGGGAAAGAAAAGTCCTTCGGTTCGAAATTTTGTTGGCGAATTTTTGAGAACCAAGTTTTGTTCACAACTCGTCCTGTTCGATATTCGTATTTATGTGCTCAATTGGGTTCGTTAGCTGTTATCCGTTGCTTTCAATTTATTGTTGACCTTTTTTCATACAGTTGCGACATATTTGCGAACAAAATTTCAAATATACAACACTTTTTTTATTTCGTTGACTGATAAATATAAAATTGGCACAAAAGTCTACAGAATATTGTGGTCGATACAAATTCTCAATTATTTGTATTTCGTTCTCTTAATAGTTGAGACTGACTGTTTGAATTAATTTAATATTATGCAATGTTCTTTGATCTTTCTAACGATTCGTGTTTCAATAAAGATCCCAATGAAGTGATAAATCACCAAGGGCTGTCAAATAAAACACAAAATTTACCCGAGGGTTGTCCCAACACAATGCTTATGAAAATTAAAAGAAAACGTAGATATTATCTCGCGAACTCCACGGGGAGCAGGTGCTATTCTAAATGACAGGATAATAACTGATAGAGGTGAAAATGCTTTTCATTCAGATTGTGTCATTTTAAGGGCAGAGAGACTCTGCGGCGGTGGCCCCTTTGATTTGGTTCCCTTAGAAGGTACTGCTTTTAATTTTAGATTCAGAAAATCTATACAAAAAAATAAAATTGGAGTGTCTGTTTGTAATATCAAAATAACACCTTTTCACTAAATGCATATGAAAGTACAAACGACAAATATAGCAAAAACGCGATTAAAAAAAAATGTCTGTCTGTCTGTATGTTTGTTCCAGCTAATCTCCGAAACAGCTTGACCGATTTTGACGGGACTTTCACTGGCAGAAAGCTGATGTAAGATATAAGGAGTAACTTAGGCTACTTTAATTTTAGAAAAACAATTAGTGTTCCGCGTAAAAAAATAAAAACACATGACATCAAAGAGTATCTCCGTAACGGCTGGATTGATTTTGACGGGACTTTCGCTGACAGATAGCTGATGTTATAAGCAGTAACTTAGGCTACTTTTTTAGAAAAACAAGAACGCGGGAGCGGGAGCGGTTAAGTTAAATTCCACGCGGACGAAGTCGCGGGCTCAGCTAGATATAAATATATTTATGTTTTGCAATAATCTTTTGAGACTCCCTATTAACATCGCTTTTGCACTGTCAAGTCAGATGTATATTATTTATCTTATGCGTAGGATAGGCAATAAATTAGATTTTTTTGTGTCTTTACTAAACGCTTTGTAATTACAGCAATGATATAAGTAATGCCTAGTTTTCATGGCGCGTGTTTCGTATGCAGCGGTGCTAGGAGCTCGAAAAATAATTTGCTGTCGTTGTTTCTTTCTCAGTGTGAATTCAGATCTTTTATATTCTGATATATGAGTAAATTTCTAGAGCTTTGTTCTATCATCTAGATTTCCCAACAGCAAATCCTCAAAAGATTTTTGTTTTGAGATTACTACCAATATGAGATTACCATATATTATGCAGTGTATATGTACTAAAACACACATCCATGTTATCTCGTTAACCCAGCCAAAGAAGCATAACTACTGAAATTGTTATGATAAAATATTCCACATAAATTGTTCCATGATTATGCAAATGCAATATCAAATACCATCACTCGTTAAATTCTGTTTTATATTAGAATACGGCTAAAATCTAACAATACATCTAAAACAGTGCTTGTACATTAAAATAACATTAGCGGGCTCATGTTTCTGAACCTGGGGCACGCAGGAGACGATGCAGAACAAATATCAGCCACTAAAATGTTGGTAAATAGCCTTGAGTTGTGTTGTGTTATGAAATAAGTATACAATGTTTTGTATAACATGCTTTTTATAGGGGTATAAATGTCGTATAAGAAAACAAAGTAGTATGAGAAAAAATTGGTCAAGTACATACGATTTTTGATTGTTTGTAAGTTTGACTGAATATCAGGCAAAACAGCCGAACAAATGTGAATGAAATTTGGTAGAGAGGTAAGCTAAGCTGTGGAATAACATATGGGTTAGCTAGATACTGTTCATCTTTGGTGTCCACGCGGAAGCAAGTAGATGTAGTAGATAAAAAGATTTTGTTTATATTAATTCAAGATGGGTTTATTTGTCTTGCGTTCAGGGTTCCGTGGTCCCTACTAGGAACCCTTACAAGAACATATCCATCCGTCTATTATAGCACTATGCTATATCCCTGTTTACGAAGGTCGTACATAATACCAAATAAATAATACAATAATCGTCCACGCTGTATAAAACGCGAATATGCGACTCCCAAGACCTAGATATAAAAGCTGTCAAGTATTATATTTTAATGCCGCGTCCAGTGTAACTATCTCATCGAACTGAGTGTCCATAGTGACGTCACACGCGCTCAAGTGATGTTCACACACACGATCGCTTCGACAGAGTTTCCACGAGACCAGACACGGATAATAAAGTTGTGGCGTGGTAATCTATTCCAGTACTTTGCTGGACTATATTTATTTGTCGGGGTTAAAAGGGGTGAAGTCACTCGACCGTTACCAGAGGAAATTTTGTTGTTGAGGGTAGAAATACTAGTTTTGACACGGTTTTAGATTAAATTTATCAATAACATGGAAATATAATGTACCAGCTGACCCAACAGATGTTGTCCTGTGTTTGAATAACTTTGAATATTGAATTAGAATTGTTAAGCAGTTGACTCGCCTGATGTTAAGCAGTTAACAAAGCGTATCGATTCTCGCAATACCAAAGGCATTGGGTGGTTGCGGGTTCGACTCCCATCGGTGAAAATTTCGGAAATGGCCTTTTCGTAATTCGCCCAGGTCTGGGTGTCACTGGGATCGCCCCCAGTCCATTGTACGGTACCCCTAGTACAAGCGTTGCTTAGTTTGGGACCATACAGTTGATGTGTCAGTCTGGCGATATTCATTAGGTATATTATCTTGTTCGCAGTATCATCAGCGCAACGGGAACTCGGAAAAGGGTCGCCCACAAATGCGTCGGCCACCGCGCCGCCGGCCGGGTCAGCGGACAACGCCATCCGGGCGGGCGGCGCCCTCGACAGCCCCCGCCCTACGGCCCGCACTGGCCCGTACTTCGACCTGCTTTGGTCCAAGAACGTCACTGCGTTACTGGGCAAGACGGCGTATTTGAACTGCCGCGTCAAGAATCTAGGAAACAAAACGGTAAGTGGATACGATTTAGGAATGCTTGAGTAGATGACGTGATTCAGTCATACGCTGTTTACGGTCCACGTCCAGACTTGGGCCATGTTTCAGGAGAGAGAAACAAAATAAAAATGTAAGTTACACTTACACCATGCAAACAAGGTAACTTATGTTCACTACCAGGTGTGTTGTAAACAAAAAGAAACCAGCTTAAAAATACCTGGGTGCACTAAAAAGCTAGAAATAACTAGGGACTTTGTAATTTCTTTCATTTGGAATTGGTACCAATTGGAGAGGGGTAGGTAGCCTACTTAAGAAATTGTCCTAACGTAGTGCAAAGATAGTGGTCCACAATTGACGGTGTAATTGCTGAACATACATAAAAAAGTCTGTATGTGGTGTTTGTTTAACCTCCTCCTTTTTTGAAATTCAGTTAAAAATGCTTTGAGATAAACCATAAATACATCAAGATTGACATTCACATCTGGTGCGGCTAAAACTCCACTGTCGAGTCAAACAAATAGACGCTGCAGTATTAATTTCTCGAACCAATTTGGTACCTATTATTACTATGTTAGATATTTCTCCTACCCACCCAACCGCGACGAGTGAAAAAAATATAAAACAGCACGCAATTCAACCAGCGGGTCTCTCTGCGCTTGGCTTTCGGACACGACGTACGTATTGGTTGTGATAGGAAGGTTTCCTTATAGTTATTGTCAAAGTTATTTAATCGCTGTCTGTTGAATTGTTCAATGTATAGGTCGTTGTTAGAATTAAATTGTAGTAAGGTTGATAGTTGTCCTATTATTTAAGAAATTACCTTGTAGTTTCTAAAAACTATTAATACTCATTCTACTCAGGTAACTTTAGAGACCTTTTCAAGTGAACAAAGTCTAAATTGCCTTACCTTTATATACCTACGAATCAGTCTCACAATGTTCCTGAACTGAATTTACTGCCTATCCTATAACAAAAGGAGTACACGTTTCATTCGCCAAGTTTCCTTAAGTTTACGACTCACGCGAAGCGATGCTGAACTTAAAAGGCTGGGATAACATCTTGGCATTTTGAGCGTTGCTTTCTTGAATAATTCGTGATATAACTGATACAAAATTTGGTGTTATATTTTTTTAGGAATTAATTTGGGATGAAGTAATTTCAAGTGTGCCTACACTACCTTTATGGTATGAATGAGGATGAGTAAGTTGTTGATGACTTAACTTATGTAGGTATCAGTAAGCCGGAAAGGAGGTGTCTTAGCAGTGGAACAAAATAAATTCAAAAACGTAAAATATTTATCAACAATGTCGAGTGTTGGTTCTTTAGAGAACAATAATGTCCTATATAACTCTAAATTGAAAATTTAAAAACCCCCGATGCGACGACCTTTTCATCAAATGTATACAATAATCAACAGGAAATCTGTGTAAAAGTATGAGACATAATTTTGTTATGACATTATAATAATTGACATTAGAATAAACAACGAATCTTAATATTGATGCCACGGAGGTTTCATTCCTAGTAAAATATAATCAATTATGATTCAATTTGATGTAATAACTCTGGTTGAGGTGGACGGGAGCAGCCCAACGCTAAATTTATTTTAAATTATATTTGTTCTTTTATATTTTTTCGCAATGGCGGAACAGCGCCCTCTAGAATTATTATAGCGTAATATTCCATGACCATTAACAAAATTTAACGCATGCGCGTATCCATCATTTGAAACGTGACTTATGGAACGTCTTTAGTTCATACACAAATCTCATTATAAAAATTGATAAAATATACTTTTTTCCAGAAACAGGGAATCTTTTCAAATTTATAATATTGTAAAAAGCCAGTTCAGACTATTACGATCATTTAAAAATATAATAAATCTAAATCCAATCATCTCAAATTTTGAATGGATTCGAGCCGTGGAAGTTGGTTTTGGCCTAGAATGTGGCTTTTTTACCTACAAAAGAGCTGATGATCTTCAAACGGCTGAACCGATTTTTATGAAACATAGCTAAGAACATTCTCGATCAGAATACCTATCTAACAAATTAAACTAAATTGAAATCGGTTCATCAGCTTGGGCGCTACGTTGCCACAGACAGACACACAGATACACAGATACACAGACACACAGATACACATGTTAAACTTATAACACCCCTCGTTTTTCGTCGGGGGTTAAAAACAAGCTGTAAATACGCAGCAACGTGCTCATTTATCAACAATTACGTCATGAACATTTGATAAAGCCTCCATAATAATCCCATAAAGTCAGCCCAAATGAAATTTCACTTTCTAACTACCGCACAGACGCACCTCGCTTTCACTATACACATTTCCACAACACGTACGCACACACTCGTCCTAACGAGTCCCCTTATTTCAACAAGCAACGTCCAATTTACATAGCGGTGTACCAACTCCTCGTTTAAAATGAAACCTAACAATAGCACAATGAAACTTTAAAGTCAGTACCTATTGTGTGCTCAACTTTATATATAAAACTCTTTTTAGGCGCAGTCGCCACTTCCCGACCACATAAATAACAAGCCTGACTAACGAGATGGCTGTGCCTTCGCACGGCGCTTTAAAAAGCTATGCTATCAACTTTTTTAATTTACGTTCTGGAGAGTAATCTGTTCGAGATAAACGGCGACTTAGGTTTTTAATAGGTTGGAGACTTTTTTCTTTAAAGTTTTTTTTTATTATGTAGGTTTCTAGGATTTTTTGTAACCCTATTTAGTCTTTCAATCAAATCAGTATTTAGACATAGAGTCCTTTTTTGCATTTCATCTTCATTTTCTCGTACCCTCAATTCTGAGGATCGCGACTATGGACGTTTTTATATTGATTGATAACGTAGTATTGTATTCTCTTTGGATTGATAACGATTCGATAGATATTGGCGGACAGACTGATTGACTTACTGACTGATCTATCAACAGTGTACAACCTAAACCGCTGAGGACCAAATATTAAATTGGATCAGTAGGTACATTTACCCATAGGCGTGATTATGGAAAATTCTCCTGCTAAGGGGGTTATTAGGGGATGGAAGATTGTTTTTGAATTCCATTCCGAGATCTGCATGGACGAAGTCGCTTGCAAAAGCTAGTAGCAGTAATATAATTTAATGCTTTCCTTGACCTGTGAAGGAGAATGTTGATAATAAAAAATAATCCCTACGAAAAAAAAGTTAACTGACTTCACAATTTCCGGTAAATATAAAATTTCATCTACTGAATAACGCAGTTTAGTTTTTTAATATTTTTTTTTCTCTTTCAAGTCAAACTAAATAGATTTCCCCTAAATGCCTCATTCCATTTTAAAGTATCAAACGCCAGCCAAATGTCCGGGTGCCAAGAAAATTTCAGAGGTTATCCTTGAAGATTGGATTATTGGATTATATGAAATGCCTGGACGGGTTCAATAATTTCCCATTGAACAATGTTTTATGATGACATCTTTGTAATAAATGTATTTTGCAACTATGAAACATAAAATACTACTTAAGCCCAAGTCTTGCGCGTGCCAAATCCAGTTTCGACGTAAACCTATACTTACCTTACTTAGTACATCTACTACGAAGGCCACGCCCTTGAGTTAGTCTAAACAAGTCTGTAAACACGAAAAATAAAGTCGTGTCATCTTTATTCATTTCGTACATCTATTACTGAACTACTATTATGCTTAGGCCTTGGTGAAGTAGAGTGAATTACCATATGACGTCAGTGATAAAGTAACTACATTTATCTTGGTAACAAGGATAATAATTCAAAGGAATTCTGACGGTGTAGGCACTAGGATTTACGGAATGGGAGGAGATGGTATTGATGTTTGAAACGCTAATATAACCGTTAAGCCGTTAGAATAGAGACTGCGTACTGACAAAGTTATATATTAAGTAGCTGTAGTGTTCTAGAGTTCCTATACGGTGTTTGACATAAATATAATATTTCATCATCATTTCCTTGCCCTTATCCCACACTAGGTGGGGTCGGCGCAGCACGTTCTTTTCTTCCATTCAAGCCTATCATCCGTCATCTCTGCACTCACTCCCTTTTCGCTCATACCCTCTTTCACGCAGTTCATCCATGTCTTTTTAGGACGTCCCCTACCCCGACTACCGCTCACTCTCATACATAAATATAATATTTATTGTATATTTTTATATTAACTCAGAAATATATTTCTTGAGGCTTCTCACAAATGCTATTAAAGTTTGCTAAAAGCAAAAGCGGGATCGGAATCATTTTCTGTTGCACGCGCGCTGACTTATAACGCTGAAGTCACATCATTAGGTCTACTATTTTCGATTTTTCTTATAGAAAACTTTAAACGTTTGTATAGTTGCCAACTTCAAAGTTATTTCAAATATATATCACTGATAGTAATCGCAGGACATCGTTTATATAATAACAAAAATAATGCAATTTTTTGTGTGAATTAATACCCTATTACTTCCTGCTATTACTATTAAGTAAAAACGTATCCTTGTTTCAGCTGAACATGCAAGTGTCATGGGTGCGGCACAGAGACATCCATCTCTTGACAGTCGGCAGGTACACCTACACAAGTGACCAGAGATTCAGAGCGATACATCTGCCGCACACAGAAGATTGGACCTTGCAGGTAAAGCCTTTGTTTATGTCGATGACCGCTTGCCGCAGTGGTTTGAGTGTGGGCCGATTGGCTCACTGCACATGGTGGTTGAGGGTGCGATTCCCGCTGGGGAAATATTCGGAAATGGGCTTTTCGTAATTCTGGGTGTCACTGGGATCGCCCCCAGTCCATTTCACGGTACCCATAGTACAAACGTTGCCTAGTTTGGGCATTGAAGATCACTAACGTCTTAAATTCATCTTTGATTCGATGTTCTTACTTTTATCATCACTAGTTAGTGGATAAATACCCAAAACCACACCCGAGGATTTAGTGACAAAAATGTGAAGTCTAAGGTCCGTATACACAAACATTACTATGAGGTCTCATAGTGTGCGCAAACGCATAGCTCATTGAGAAATACTTACCGAATTTTTTATAGAGTTGGTCCCGTACTTAGGTAAGTATTGTTTGTGAATAACGTAAATGTTATTCCAGGGCAGTATTTTAACTCAGTACAAAACTTGATTCAAATCTGTTCAGCCGATTTTGCGTGACGCTGAGTCAAACTTACAAACATAATATATAGGTATGTGGAAACACTCATTCATATCTATACAATTAGATAATACTCATATAGTAATTAAAACATTTAAAGCTATATATGTCCCGTCATTATCCCGCCATTAGTGTCTCAAATGACGGCATGCTACCTATAGAATACAGTTAGGTATTTGGGAATGAGACCATTAATTATAACTAAGCAAGCATAACCTAAGTTAGGTAACTAATTAAAATATACATTTTTGTTCCTAAATTTTTGGACAAAATTCGGCTTGACATGAGATATTAATTATACTTTTCATTAGTTTTTATTTTAATAATGCACAATTCTTCGCAAGGCGTTTAAGTAAGTCCTTTAGATATAGATACCCATACAACAAACAGTATGATTGTATATTTTTTGCTGTTGGTTAGTACTGCTGGGTGGAAGCGAGTTATACAATATAAGGTCAGCGTCTTAGAGGAAACATATCAGATTATATTTGCATGGTTGAGACACCATGCATTTATGAAATAAATCTTTATATTATACAAATGAATTACCTACCTATCATTCCCTTTACCGGAAACAACCATAAAAGCTCTCAAATTCAAGATTAACTATAAAAACTGAATTGTTATTTCAGTTCAACTCTTTGATAATAGCAAAACAAGAAACTTGAGGAGTTTCTGTACGTACAAAATATGAATACATGAAACAATTTTATGTAAATAAACAGTACAAATAAATCTTACCCCGAAATAGGATCCATTATTATAGAGCTCATAATTCACACCACATTAAATACAGACATCGCTGGGAGGGCTCAAATATTTGAGTTACATTAGCGTAAGACGTGATAATATTACAATTCAAATGATCCTCGGCGTCAAATTAAATTAATTGAACTTGGAAATCACTGGAGTTCAAGTCTCAAGATAATGTTTGTGTCATAATCCCGACCTTATTTCTTAATGTTATGGCCTATTTAAAATATAAGTGGATAAAATTACATTACCTACTATGACTACGACGTAAGATTAAGTCCTAATGTGAAACGATTATCTCCGAAGTAATGTACAGTAAAATTTGGGGACAAAACTGGTTATTGTCCTTTTTGCTCTTAACCATTTGAAATGCGATTGAAATGAAATGGGTACTTTTGACACTGCTGCTTCTGGAGAACTACTGGGAGAGATCATATCAAAAATTCTATCATTTTTACCAGCCTTTTAAAAAATCAATGGCCAACAAAAATGCTTACCCATCAAAGTCAGCCATCAGACACTAATAAAACGATCTCCACCCACTTTAGCATTAAAAATAGCTCATTCCTAAGCATTCCAACCATAAAATAGACTACACTATTGCATTTTTCCAATATTGACACAAAATAAAATGTTGTCTTCAATATAATGTTACGAGCGCAAGGACATAAAGTTCTGAGACACATTTCACAGGATCACCAGACCAGAAAATTGAGTTAAACATTGCATTTTCTCGTTTCGCAAATTCTTTGAAGTTTCCAAATCACTGATTGGGGTAAAGGACCTTCCCTCTTCATTTTAGATTTCAATGATTTGAAAACCGAAGAGGTCGACGTCGTCTTTTTGTTTCTAATCAAGAGACTGATGAAATACAACCCTGGGGATGCCAAATGAAATTTTCTGCTAAATATAAAGAGTGTGTAAAGTAATTTCGACGCGTGTTTCGGCTCAAAGGGAGACATTTCCAATATATTTCAAACCCCTCACGCAAGGTTAAGAGGGGTGTTATTAGTTGACGCTCTTGCCTCCATCTGTCTGGGGCATTGTAGCTTCAGAATGGGTAAAACAATATAGAATGATTTTTAGTTCGATATCGAATCGGCGAGATGATAGGTTCGTTTCACGATGATTACCCTTTAGACTCCGCACCAATAAGAACTTTCACTGAAATAATCATGTAAAAGTTGCAGGGTGGGCGCGGAGGCTTCGCATTGTGATTGGTCTATTGAAAATAATAATGGGTTGTGATTGATTGATCGTTAAACCTATATACCTTATTAAGCACATGTGTTTTCGATTTTTTGTCATAGAGTGTCCGCACTCGTCCAAAGGATTGTTGGTCCCGTAGCTATGTTTAATGGAATATTTATTTACGATGTTTTGTTCCAGATCAAGTACCCACAACACAGGGATTCTGGGATCTACGAGTGTCAAATATCAACGACTCCCCATATGAGCCATTTCATACATCTGAACGTCGTTGGTAAGTTGAATTTAACTAGAAACTGTTTGGATATAAAACCTGTTTATGTTTGCTATTCAATCGACTTGGAGTAAACTGGAAGAAAATTTCACTAGAATTGGGAAATAAATAAAAATTGAGCTGGATAAAATTTACCACCTAATATAAAGAAGCGAGTCTTTCAGATAGGACACCATAATACAACCTGAGTTAGTAAGCTAAAATTGTTTTGTCAAAGACGAAGCGTTTATTTTGCTTAGGCCTACGGGGGCACTTATAAAATGTCATTTTTACTTATTTGTCTTAAATCATCAACTGGATAGGAACGCGAGCTCGACTGAGAAGATCTGGCAAGAGACACAGCGGGCTTGACGTTTTACATGTTGTAACATTACTATTTTTTTAAATCGCCAGTTGCTTATATTATTAATAAAATTAATGTACATAATTATAATAGCTCCAGTGTGTTTGTTATTGAGTTAGCAAGATAAAAATATAAAATATACTTATTTGATATTCTGAGTAAATTGACACCATTGTTTTTATTCAAGCATGCTGTTAGGTATAAGTATGGGTAGGCAGACATAACTTTACTCAAACATAGCGCAACGTTATATTATTATTAAAATTTTAACGCAAAAAAAACCAAAAAGAATTGTCATTTAATATAACTACTATCAATCATCATAAATATAAATTACCTATGTATATCTCAGGGTTGCTAACACTTAAATAATTCTTAAAGTAACTCCAATATTGGCAAAAATACAGCCGTTAAAAGTTTCTAAACTTACTGACGTATGACTTCATAACTCAATTGTTTAACTAACTTGAACAGCGAATAAATTTGAAATCATTCAGTATTTTTATCAAACATTATTTTACAATATTTTTACAATTTATATAGCAGTGATAGCCGATTGGTTAAGCACGCGTCTTGCGGGCTACCAGGTCTTGGGTTCAAACCCCGGCTCGAACCTCTGGATTTTTCGAAATCTATGTGCGGATCATAATTTCTATATGATTATCACTTGCTTACGGTGAAGGAAAACATCGTGATGAAACCTGCATGTCCTAGAAGATTTAACCAATTTTCGAAAGATATGTGAAATCCGCCAACCCGCACTGGGCCAGCGTGGTGGATTATGGCCTGAATCCCCCTTGTCTTGAGGGGAGGCCCGTGCCCAGAAGTGGGACGTCAAAAGGGCTAAAATTATTATAATTATTTAATTATTTTACAATATGCATAAATAATTGGTACTTATATACGATCATATACAAATACAAAAATTTCGATATGCGAGTACTTTAGTCAAGCAATTGGGTTGTTTGTGTTTCACGCGAACGTTTTATACGGTGTACGTCATACCGCCAGTGGACTTAACACAAAATGTTTATGTTCGTGTGTGGCCAAGTCAGTTAATTACTTGCGGAGTGTGTGGGCACGCACGCAACTTATGGGGGTCGTATAAGAAAAACAAAAACTCGACGGCGCCTCGTTAATAAGCAATGGCATTTGATTGTCCCCCGAACTGTGCCAAGGTCCCAATAGGCAATGGGAACTAATAATAACTTTACATACTAGATAAGTAATACTTAAGTAGTATGTAATTTTTGTTATATTACAAAGTTATCAAACAAGCGTTCGATATGACTGATGTTAAGCAGGTATCGTAACCTACAGATGCTTGTAATATCTAATGGATTTCCCGCACGTTGCTGGCCTGAAGGGAAGTGGGCAGAGAGGTTGATCTTCCGGCTCTCTCACTCTTTGTACGAATCGCAGCTTTATTACTTTACGCCTTTATCTTCTGTGAGAGGATGGTACCTTAGTAGGTCAGGCAGACAGAAAAAACTAAGTCAGGCAGACTGGGGTAGTCCCCAGTCTGCCTGACTTAGCTTTTTTATTTTTGAGAAATCTATACCCACCAAATCATGTAGGTACCCATCATTCTTTATGAGAATATAAATTGAGAACTAAGGATGTTAAAATAATCGATAATGGATCGCAACATTTGGCAATAAAATGTCTCTTTCTCTCCAGATCCCCACCAATAATGGTTGCAATCAAAATAAGGCCAAGTCTCGTGATGCTTTTTAATACCTAATAAGAAAAGTTAAATATTGTTTTTTACACGGAAGAACACTACACAATTCTTAAAAAATCAAATAATTTTTAACTTTGTTTTTGTTTTGTTTGTTACAGAACCAACGACAGAAATCATAGGTGGTCCAGACCTATACATAGATCGGGGCAGCACTATCAACCTGACTTGCGTGGTTCTGTACTCACCGGAGCCGCCGGCGTATATATTCTGGAACCATAATGATGCGGTGAGTTCGCCTAATGTATCGGGGCTCGGCAGTGCTCCCGCCAAGTCAAATACATTTTACGATACATAATGTGTGCTTTTTTTTGCTCACCGGCACCGGCTGCCGGGGAAGCAAAAATGTATGAAATTGTATGGCATCGGCCTGGTTGCTTGGGAAGCAAAACTGTATGAAATTGTATGTGCCAGCCGGAAAAACTGCATGTGGACAGTGTGTACGTATTATATGAGTGTACGAGTATACTCGGGTCGAAAAACGACCAATGGCATATTTTTTTTATAATGTTTATTTGGTAAATATCCTACCTTAATACTTATTTTATTAACCCCTCAAAGCTCAATGAGATGTTCCGTCCACAGAATTTCAATCTTGTAATCCCATAAGTTATCCAATCCAACAGTTTTACAACACAAAAACTGGAACAGGAAAACGTATCCAATCTGGTAAATAGCATCAATCCAATTTCCATAAAACACGCAGTGAATAAAATGTGTGCAGATAATAAGCTACGACTCCCCGCGAGGGGGGGTGTCGGTGGTGACCGAGAAGGGGGAGACGACTACCTCGTTCCTCCTCATCCAGCAGGCGAGACCCTCAGACTCGGGGACCTATCAATGCAACCCGAGTAACGCCCAGTCCAAGAGTATTGTGGTCCACGTACTGAATGGTGAGTTCCTTTTAATATTTCATTTGATCTAGCGGGCACTTCGTCCTCGTGGAATAGTGTCTTTGGGTAGCATTTTTAATTATTTAGGCTAATTATTTTACACCCTTGAGATTAAAACTTTTACAAACTTTGAATGTCATATTTATTTATAACGAATTAACAGTCTGAAAAATAAGTTTCAAGCTTCCAGCTCAAAAAATTACGATACTTCCATACAACTTTTCATACACCCCTTTCAACCTCTTACACCCCTTTTTCGATTTAAAAGTAGCTTATGTCCTTTCTAAGGCTCTGAACTATCTGTTTACCAAATTTCATTAAAATGGGTTCAGTTGTTTTGGCGTGAAAGTGCGACAGACAGACAGAGTTACTTTCGCATTTATAATATTAGTAACGTTTTTATTACCATTTTTTATTTGAGTACGTATTTCATTGTTTTTAATTTATGAAGAGTGTAATAAAGAATAAAATTTCAAGAGCCTTAGGCGAACTTTTATAGAATAGATTTTAGAACAACATTATTTTAGGGTTCTTTGTTGTGTTACTCACTGGCATTTAATTTACTGATTTTATTAAATTTTAAGGTAGCTTTCACTATAATTTCATGGAATGATTTTTAGATTTACAACTTCTAGTAATATACAATATTGTATTATGTCTATTTGTTACACTTCAATTAATAATTTACAAAGTTCTCTCGTCATCTTTATTCTTCGGTAAAACTATCCAAATTCACTTGATAAAAGACTTTCATATTATTTGATAAGATTTAGAAAGGAAATAAAATTCAATTATAATCCCCGGCCTGAATAAAATTCTGATCATTTAAAGCAATATAAATTAATGAAATTAAGCGTTCATTATAAGTAAGTCGATTGATATTGTATTATATTTATATAAAAATGAAAAAATAACGTCAAATAACTTTATCGTATAGGTACAATTATTTCGACGAAACGAATTAATAAATGGTTGTAATCAATTCATATTCATTAATTCAATGGATTCCTTTTTTGAAAATGTCACTCCATTGAGTGTCTACGGACAACTATGACTAAGCTTAACTTATTAAAAGCCGGAACCAACCTACAGAATCAAGGCCAAATTCTGCTTAGTACAAATAATTTCGTACTACCCACAACAATTTCCACTCAAACACAATGAATTTATGATTTAAATTCCAATAAAACATACCTACAAAGTTAAAGGTACCTATTGAAATATAAGAACAAAAATCAAATCACTTCACTTTTAAAAAAATATGGTTTTCATTGTTAGGAAGTCGATGATTTTGCCAACAACAGAGTTTTATGAGACTGATGGTCGGATTGATCATATGAATTTAGATTACAGTGACATGCAAATTAGTGTAACTTTAAATTGCGAATTCATTTCTTAAAAAAATCGTTATTAATACTCGAATATTCGATAATAATACTTATTTTCATTTAATGCATTAATAAAATGTTTGTACCCAGAACGCTGGTCTAATTATTTTTTATCTGTTCATTGCAAAACGTCCTAGCAAAACGTTCAACACAGTATTGTCGAGAACAGTTTTAATTTTTGCCAAAGAAGCAAACTCGATTTTTCCTTTATCAGGTGAGTACCCGGCCGCCATGCAGCGGGGCGGGCAGGCCTTCGCCCCCACGTCGCCCACGCACTGCCTCGTGCTCGCCACTTGTCTGTTCCTGTCACTCTCTTGACACATAGGGATGCACCGTTGAATGTAAATAACGAAAGTTTTAACGATTCCAGCTTGTTATATCGATTGCCGTGATAATAAAAACGGATAAATTTTTTGAACATGAAATGTTTTTTTCAGAAGTTGTTGGTACTAGACTTTGTATTCTGCTTCGAAAACTCCCAAGAACGTTCCAACGTTTCTAATAAATAATGAGAATATTAGAAATACATTCTCTGAAATTTGTTCAGTTACTGATTTTTATTTATCACGGATGTCGATGTAATGATCTGAAATAAATTGCTATTTTATAGTGTGGGTTGTGTTATGTACAATATAAAATAATTCCCCGTGCAAGTAGAGGAAACGCTTGTATCGTGCAGTTTTTGTATATAGTGTAAAATAACGTATTACTAGTAATGATTTATGTAATATTTATTAATGTAAAGGAGATTATAGTCTTACGAAAATAGTACCTATTTAGTAACGGTTTTTCACATAATGGCATTAAACAAAAACATTTTAGTATAAACTTATACCGGTGTATTTTTTTAAATATAACCAATTCCACAAACAAGCGAACAGCCAGCCAAATGCTAAGCAGTTGCCGTAGCCTATAGATACTTGCAGTACCAAAGGCATTTCTCACACGTTGCTTACCTGAATGGGAGCGGGACAGAGGGGATGGGAGGATGGCTTTCAGCTGTCTCACATCGTACGAAAGGCATCTATAATAATTTCGTAAAGCCAATTTTTTTTTGATAGAGTGGATAGGCGAGAATGGAATGGAGAGTGAAATGGGAAGAAGTCGGTAGTTACTTTACTCCGTTGGAGTATATAAGCCTGTATATAGGCCTGTATATAGGCCTGTATATAAGCCTGTATATAAGTTGTAGTCAATTGGCAATAGCTTGGCTCTCCCACCCTTATGTGAGTATGTTATATTTCGACTTTATTTTTAACACATAAAAAGGCAGGAAGCAGTGATAGCCGATTGGTTAAGCACGCGTCTTGCGGGCTACCAGGTCTCGGATTCAAACCCCGGCACGAACCTCTGGATTTTAGAAATCTAGGTGCGAATCATAATTTATATATGATTATCACTTGCTTATGGTGAAGGAAAACATCGTGATGACACCTGCATATCTTAGAAGATTTAACCAATTTTCGAAAGACATGTGAAATCCGCCAACCCGCACTGGTCCAGCGTGGTGGATTACGGCCTGAATCCCCCACGTGTTGAGGGGAGGCCCGTGCCCAGTAGTGGGACGTCAAAAGGGCTAAAATTATTATTATTATTATTTTTAACACATCAAGTCTCCTTATTGTTGAGCACCTAAGTACTATTTTCGTAAGAACATAATTACCTCTAGTTAATACAAAATAATTTCAAACACGAAAAAACGAACCTTGTGACTTTATGATTGAACACATAATCCTTTGGAATAAACAGATTATAAATAACAGGTGTGTAATTGAGTGATTTGCATTTATCGGCTTATAATATTTGCGAGTAATCTTCGTTATTTATAGATGTGTAAAAAATTGCGAACTAATCCGTTGAGAGAACATAAAGATAGTGGACACAGGAATGTAAAAACAGCAGACAATACTATGATAAACACAAAATGTTTAGAGATGAAAAAATAAATGTAAATATTAACGAAGTATGTTATACGAATCACTCTATCTAGCTTTACTGGATCTGTAATAAGTGATGTAAATTCTATAATTGTAAGTTTTAGTACACTTTGTGAATTTCATGATGTTGTAAATATTATTAAGTAAGGGACTTATTGCATAGAGGTCTTAATAATAAAAATTTAAATATAAAAAAAATGTTTCTATAGTCATGGTTTTTTTTAGGTTGTACTGATTTACATCTTTAACTATTCGATATATGATGCTTGTAATGGTTTGAAATACAGTATCCGGATTATAAGACCCCTTTGAAATAATGTCATAATGTATAAAACATTATTATTTAAATAAATAATAACATAGAAGTAGTTAGGTGTAAGCGTAAATTAGAAGATGATATTTTACAGATTAGTTAGAAAACAATTCTGATTTCAAATTGAACATTGTTTGTACTTCATGTTCTTCCTATGAAAGACATTTCCATTAATGTAATTAATTAAAATACGTAAATACTTTCAGTTTTACTATAATTTGCTGTTGTGTATATTTCTTTTTAAATGTACAATGTAAAACCTTCGTAGTCATTCCCCGTCCCTAATTAAGTTCATTTAAAGAGTTCGTTATACGGAAAAACAAGTGCTTTCTTGACAGATACCTACTGTCATTAAAAAAAGAATTATTTTCCTTGTACATAAAACAAGCTGTCCAATCCCGCTGAATCCAGCTATTTCGGTGTAAAATAATGAAAAAAAAAATGTTTTTTCTCGAATTAGGATATTGACAGATCTCGATAAAATATAACCAGTTATTATTATGTCAGAAGTTTATTATTGTATACAAGTAACAATAGTATTAAATAACTTGTTGTATGTATTATGATACCTGACAGTGCGGTGGCCGCGCGGTATAATTACATGTGTAATAAATATTATAAACAAAAAAAATAAAGTTTTAAAAAAATATTTGCGTTTTCCTTTCCTCCTCTGTGAATTAATCACACCGAAACGAAAATTTCAAGGTCTTTAAATTATACGGTTCCGTGACACATTGTTAGTGTATAACACTTTAATTGCCAGTTTTTATAGTTTTCATAAAATGAGGCACGTCATATGACTTTCCCAAAATCATTGACGCTCTTAAAAATAAAACTATTTTATTTAATTTTTGTTGGACGAGAGGAACAAGGACAGCGAACGTCCCAAAGCGTCAAAACTCAAACTAAAAAAAAAAAAACTCAAAACTCAAAATTGTTTTTATTCACGTAAGCCAACAAAGCAGTTATGAATAGACAGAATCTACCACCGGTACGAAATGCCGAGAAAATCCAATATCGTCCAATATCTGATGGTAACGAACAGAGATGTAAGATATCTTGCTTAATTCGTAGATACATTTACATGGTACAGCGACTGTGTTTGTTTATAAACAATAAATCTATATGCATATATATATATAGGAATGAATCTCTATTTCTTTGGTCATCGCATCACGGATGGAACGAATTCGCTAATTCTTTTTGCTGTGTTTATTATTGTCAGGAGTAGGTTCACAAAATAAATAAATAAGAAAGTTGAGCGAAACAATTCGAATTTAATATTCAAAGTTAAGACGGCACAACATCTGTCGGGTCATCTAGTATACAATAATATTATACATTCAAAACTCTACCATAAAGCTAATTTTGCGCGGAAATTCTTATAAATTTCTCTGACATGTTTCCTTGGTAACAAACTTATTTATAGTGACAGTAATTTTCTTTTAAACCATACAAAAGTAATTTCCTGGTACCCAGATAGTCAGGGAAATTCGTTTGATCATCGCCGTTTGGATATTAAAGGTTGTTTCTATGTAAAATTGCTGCGTTATCCTGAAATATAATTTTCTTTGAAACGAAATTATTATGCCCAAGTTAATTAAATAGCCGTTAGGGCAACCGGTTTTGGAAATAAAATATTAAACTGAATACGCTTTGGTGTAAATTAATATAATTAAATTGGGCCTGGGCCTGGGCGTTACTAAGGCACATTTATGTAAGTTCGATGCGGCCAAATCCGTACTTTGATTGTGCCGAATCTTGAAACATTAAACTTTTTATATCTAGGACACACCAACTGTACGATCCCAAACTAAACAAAGCTTGTACTATGGGTACCGTACAATGGACTGGGGGCGATCCTAGTGACACCCAGACCAGTGTAAATTACGAAAAGGCCATTTCCGAAATTTGCCTCGGCGGGAATCGAACCCGCGACCACCATGTACAGTGAGCCGAGCGGCCTACGCTCGAACCATTGCGCCAAGCAGTCGTCAAACCTAATACAACTTGATTTGACACACGACTAATCACTTATCTGAGGACAGGAAATCAGGCTCGTATTAATCAATCTAACTCAATTATTCTGAAAGCGATCTTAAGTACGCATTCGACATGTAATTTTGTACTAGAAAGACATGAGAATTGCATTTCCAAGACTGCTCTCAGACTAAAGATCGATTGATGAATATGGACTTGAAAATGCTCAAAAGAAATCATATCATGTCAACTGATCAAAGGAAGGCATGCCGATGGCACGGGGTACAGATAACAATGCAACGCAGTTTTAACTGCGTGGTAATTTTAATAAAATACCTATGTTCGACTGCGTGGAAATAATATTAAAAAATTGCCAACTATTTTAACTGCGGGGGAATTAAAAAAAAATGCCTACTCCACTCACGGATCTGTGTAGCCTTCTATATCTTTACCTCTTTTACAAACAAATAACTTTACCTTTTTATGATATTAGTACCTATAAATAATTGCAGTGACGTAGTTGGTGGGTATAATAAAGTGACGTCATGACACATGGGTGTGTACAGCGCTATAGTTTCGAAGCATACGATTAGTGTGCTCCTCCATTAATTTCATCGAGATAATAAAAGCCTAGTGCAGACAAAAAAACACAGAGACTTTTTATTTTATTTTATTTATTTTAAGCGCTTTACTTTCAAACGCTTGTCGTTATCTACAAAAACAATATCAAATGTATTCTGTGTTGAATGATTACTCTGTCACGGGGCCCCTATAATACTACATTCGATCACAGAGGCAGTAGATAAACTGGGGATATTTGTACAGCTATTGACAGTAATGGGGTAACAGAGACGGGTTTTAAAAAGGGGCGTTAGAAAAGATTATTTATTTATTATTTTGTTATGTAATGTACAATTGTTTATAGTAAATTTTATGACTGCCTGGCGTTTTGGTTCGAGCGTAGGCTGGGTTTCATTAAGGACAGTCAAATAATTGTTCCTAGTGTCTACAAAGTAAAGTCTAACCAAAATAAATCTATAAAGTTTCGTACTCACATACGGTACTTATTACTCGATCGAGCATACATCTCGGGAATAGTACGGCCTAGGCTCTATGTACACACATTTAGCATTTATATATCGAACTACATGGTGGGATGACGATCTGCGAAAGACTGCAGGCAGATGCTGGATGCGGCAAGCTGAAGACAGGGCGCTATGGCGCTCATTAGGGGAGGCCTGTGCAGCAGTGGACAAGCATAGGCTGATGATGATGATGATGATGATGATGATATCCAGCTACATGTTACATTCAGTATTCACCAGTTCGGATTATGCTCGCTTCGTGTGGAGTGCGAAGGAAATTGCATTTATTTAATGCCATCGAGCTGGCTCGATGCGAGCCTTCGAACTTTGAATTTTGCGATTCACACGTTGATTTTTACTCAGTAACGAGTAAAACAGTCGACGAATACCATAAGCTTTAAGCTCCGTACTACTACTTCTGCAAAAGTAAGCAAATACCATCTGAGATAGGATACCAGACAACGGCTGCTACAGCAGGGGTTGACCCAAGAGAAGATAGCGGGACAATTTGGTCACCCTTGCGGGAGATACGTGGCCCGAAACAGCACAAAACCGTATTCTATGGAGAATTCAGGAAGAGACCTTCGTTTAAAAGTGGAACACACAAAAAGGCTAGGAAAATAAAATTACTATTACTCCGTAAACGATCACGTAAAATACATTTAGTTTGTAAAAAAATATCGAGTCGATGTAAAAACGAACATTCCATTATTGATTGCAGAGTTACCGACACGCACGTCTACAGGCTTAGAAATTACCGAGTGCCACACGACACGGAGGGGCGAGAAATGCGTCTATCAAACTGTAGCTAAATGTACCTTTGTAAAACTGAGCTATAGGTAGGTATTCTGATGTACTCGTACGTGAGAGCACAGTAGAAATAAAAATAACAGTTTGACCTCCGCTTGGCGCAGTGGTTCGAGCGTAGGTCACTCGACTCGCTGCACCAGGTGGTTGCGGTTTCAATTCCCGTCCGGGTAAATTTCGGAAATAGCCTTTTCGTAATTTGCCCTGTGATCAGGGCAAATTACCCAGATGGGTGTCACTGGGATCGATCCGTGGTGCCTAACAACTAGTCTTCAATCAACTGGCAATCAGCCCATACAGTTATATTGTTTTCTTATATTTACGCGAATACTACACATTGAAATAAAACTATTTTTCGGATTTTATCGCGTTTATTTAATTTATGCGTGGATCGGACCGCAAACAACAACTTAATATGAGGGTACCCAGTTACTAACTATGACATCAGGACGTCTAACACCTCAGTCCCCCCGTGACCATGGCTGCTGTAAAGCAGCCGAAACGTCGGGAACATAAATTAAATAAACGCGATAAAATCCGAAAAATAGTTTTATTTCAATCCATACAGTTATTTTTGACTCCCGCTTTGCAACGGAGGGTGGATAATTTCCTTCCAAATTGTCCTATTCTTTTTTCGATTAAGTTCGTGCGGGTTCCAAGAACTTATCCCGGACTCGTCGAGAGTCAAACCTTGGCGTCACCATTGGTCACCATTGCCGATCCTGGCTTAAATCAGTAACATTGGTCGGAGTATGTGGCGGGAGATGCTCCAAAAAATAAAAATACCTTTGTATACATTTGTCGCAGTCCTGACCTAGTCTATGGTCACCAGTGCACTGCAGTTACGTACAAATGGTTTCCAGAACTACGTCATGACAATATCGACTTTAATAATTAGAATATGGATATTAAATTCGTTTGCTTACTAAATAAGTCTCTCTGTGTTCCTATCCATTTCAAATTGTATGTAATTAGCAGCAATACCAAATACGTTACACAAGAGTGACATTCAAAAAGCAACCCTATTGCACGTTTGCCTACCAAATGGGCGTAGATAATTACCACAATGACACCGGCGGAACGTTATAAGGTTCATTTCACTTCTACTGTGGTGATGATGTGTGTAGTAGACTTGAATATTAACACAAACATACTAATTGTAGTTCACTCATTCCATCCAACTTGTTCCCTGAGCTAAATAAACAATCAAACAAGGGTAACTCCCACGTTCGCTTTCCATTACCGGTCTAAAAGGTACGGCATATGAGCACCTCTCGGCCCGCCTTCATTAAACCCACCTCTCAAGAAAATCACGTATTGTGATGGGTTAATTGTACTCTCCAGTTGGTGATTGCTTTAGTAACTGGATACGCATTGAATCCCTCATAAATACTGATTCGGCTCATGAAATAATTAAGCCTTGTATCAAGTAACTTGCGTAATTCTGTTGTTCACTTTCGATACAGTTACCTAACCGGTAACTTTGCCAGGAAACACTCGGTAGAGTAAAAATAAGTTAATATTCTCGTGAAATGTACCGAGTCCCATGAAGTCAACTTGCCCAAGTTTCTCGATCTTACCGATTTCTTCCGCCCATGTTTTCATCTTAAATGTCCATATGATGTTAGTCATATGAATTCCACCGTCGGAGGTTATAACGACCCTTGGACTCGGTGCGAGCCTATTTCCTTATGGCCATGAACGTTTCACAAAATTGGCTCGCGTGACTTGCTATTCTAGGCACTTTATTAGCGACTAGTTGTTGCCTGCGGCTCCGCTCGCGTGGTTTTCAATAAAATAAAACTAGCCTGATTTACTCCTTATGAAATTGGCTATCTGCCTGTAAAAGTCCCGTCAAAATCGATCCAGCCGTTTGAGAGATTCGCTGGTACAAATAGGCCGACAGATAGACAAAAAAATGTTGTTATTATTTCTTATTATGCATTTAGTAACAAGCTGTTATTTTAATGTTAAATTTTATTTATTTGTAAAGATGTGGCATCGGGGTGTTTAAAGTTGTTTTGTGAAAGAATAAACGGATTGGATGATGAGTATACATAATATAGGGTATAGAATAAAATATAATTAAATTTTTATCGTAATACAAACACTTTTTTAATTTTTAAATCCTGCCAAATAAAAAATAAATTTCTAAATTGTGCAATTTTTTAACATTATTTCTTTGATATCGGTAGCTGCTACTCTTGAAAACAGGTCACACTGTTTCCTTGGCCATTGTATGTGTTTTCAGGCTGCCACACGAAAGTTATAAAAACATTAAAAGTTATAAAATATATTATAACAAATAAAATAGGGTTTTTAAGTAACACGTTTAAGTTAGAACACACACAAAATTTATAATTCGTAATTCATTACATCCTACCGATTGTTTGCTTATAATATACATTATGATTTTAAGACCTTACATAAATGGTTTCCAAGAAAATTTACCCACTCAACCCGATTAAAACAAGCACAATATACGCACCCCTTCAAGTCCTGACAAACACTCAATCATATTGTGACCCCGCCTAAAACTACCGACGACCTACTTCAGCTTCAAAATATTTTTCTATAAAAAATGCTTCCTCCCGCTGTGCCCGAGTGTAAGTAAACGACTCGAGGTCAGAGTAATAACGAGAACCGATAGTAGCCGCCCGCCCCGGTCGGTATGTTGTTAGTTTAAAATTCTCCGTCGGCCGCGACGATTTTTCATATATCTGTCGCCGCCAAATAGCTTAATTCGCCGTTCAATTAACAGCCTAGGCACTTAACTAAACAGCGCCGTTCAACTAACGGCCTGAATGATATTCAGCCGTATCGTCTATTACAACATTTAATAAACTGGCTGGCTAATGCTTAGGCAACTGGTTGACATTTAAGTGCTACAAAACTTTTTCAAAATACTACCCAAGCAGAACGACCTGGATGGGTTTAGGTTAGGGTTATTTTTTTTATGACCCCACAGAAACCCCAACCGGCAAATAGATTCGGTGGATCTAAAAAAAATCGTAAAAAACCTAAGTACCTAATAAAATTATTCCATCAAAGTTGTTTTTTTCCGACGCCATATTGACCAAAGAGAATATAGAATATAGAGATATTGACAGTTTGATGAGTTTCGGCGCTAGGTGGCAGAAAGTAGGACTAAATTGGAATGAACAGGCTAGGCAGGTAATTAAACGGCTAGGCAAGTAGTTAAACGTCATCGATCCAAGTCATTTGCCTAGCTGTTTGATCAAATGGCTGAATATCATTCAGGCCACTAGTTGAACGGCGCCGTTTAGTTAAGTGCCTAGGCTGTTAATTGAACGGCGAATTAAGCCATTTGGCGGCGACATATCTATGATATTTTAGGGTTAAGTATTAAATGTTGTCCATTTTTTTTAGTTATGGTGTTATATTGAAGCGAAGCTTCTATACTGACGTTTGGAGCGCTCGCCGCCGGCCACTCTATCCATGCTAAGCGTCAGATGACGTAGCGTTACACGATGACGTCAGAGCTGCGGCGCCCCACGCTTTATACTAACTTTGGCCTGAAGCGTTACACGACATATACCTATATTTGCATTGCAGCTGTTTTTAACGCTTAGTTCCTGCGCTTTCCTACTAATATTATAAATGCGAAAGTTTGTGAGTGTGGATGTATGTTTGTTACTCTTTCACGCCAAAACTATTGAACGAATTTGGATGAAATTTTGAACACAGATAGTTTATAACCTGCATTAACACATAGAATACATTACTTAAGTCTACACGGACGAAGTCGCGGGTAGCAACTAGTATACTATGAAGCTCCGCTTCGTTCGAGCGTCCCTAGCCCGCACGGTTTTTTTTCTGTGAGAGGGTGGTGCTACCCTAAACAAGCCAGCTCGTATATGAGCTGTCATAAATTGGCTACAGCTTGGCTATACCACCATTTTTATAGTGGTTGCAGAAGGTTAATACAGTTTCTCGATGACGATTCAATTCTGTTGAATTTATCACCACAACAGGACCTACAACAAAATAAATCACCACTCCAAGATTACCTAGAGAAGATAATGGAAAAACTTCCACCTGACAAAAAGCTTAACCAAGATGAATGCTCCAAAGAATTTAATTATCAACACGTAGCGAACGATAGGTGCGAAAAGTTTTTCCCTTGCCGTAAGTAGGGACTCTCTCTTTTTGTGGCCTCGGTGACGTCATAACGTGATATATTAGGTGAAGCGGCGAGCTGGGTATAAATCATGCAAACATTTTTCCGTGTGTGGAAATATTACGGGAAATATGATGTTTTACGTGGTGTACTGTGCTGAGTAATTTATTCTTAAATTTTGGAGTAGTATCTGTTTACTTCAAACAATTGTTTTATTAGGTACGGAATAGGGATGATGACTTGTATTGAGTTTAGTTAAGTTTATTATTTATATTAACTCAAAAGTACACTTTTTATGGACATTCTTTTAAATAATATGACATCAATAATAGATATTCGCTATTAAAAGTTTGTTACAACTATTCGGAAATTACATCATACTTCATTTGCTCGTACTGTTTTTTAAACCTTATCGGTCTAAAGTATAACCAAATTAAAAGTAATTTTACTAGTAGTAATTGCCAAGGCATACTGTACTTAAGTATAGTATAATTATGCAAAAAAACATCCCCATTACAAAGGATCTATTAAAAATTCGAACTGTCTGAGATTTAAAATTTAAAATTTTAATACATTTTTAATGGTAAAATCATTTAAAAGTTGTGTATATTTGGGAACTTGGTCTCAAGCTGCTACGTCGCAAAATATTTTATTCCATATTACGCAAAATTCTACTTTCTAACTAAACGTAGTTTACTCAATTAATTATAAACATGAACTGCTTACACGTAAACCGCAAGTCCAATATAAGACAGCAAATACCTTTAATTAGAAAAAAAAGTACACAATTTTCCTTCAGCATTAATAATTTTCATGTTAATTTTCTCGGAAACTTTACAAAGTATGCCTGTTCGGGCCTGTCATTCCGATGTACAATTCGCAAAAGTAACCGTGGGGCCACGAGAAAGCTGTGAGCGAGTGATGTCGCTCGGCATTGCGAAATAAGTATGTAGGCGTAGGTAGAGTCCATAAAATTAAAATTCACAATTCAAAATTATCGTCTCAGCTTTGCAGCACAGAAAAAAAATATGATAATATATTAATTTAACACCATAAAAATAAAAATAAAGTATATCTGATTGCAACCTTAAATAACAAAATTACCTGCTGTAATTACGCAGGGTGTATGAAATCGCTTGATACACACTTAGGGTGATAAGCAAAATAATGAGTTTAGTGACGAAATAACTACTGGGTGAAACAAAAAGGGTATACTATTTATTTAGCAACTCTACTTTGTAAATCTAAAACTATCAACTTTGTAGGACAGTTGAAGTACTAAAGGCTTTTTAGACTTGTGCAATCTGTCAACAGCTATATTCCTATAACACCTTTCGTTTTCCAAGTTTCCTCCAAACTTGATAGTTTTCAAATTAGAAAGATAATAAATATAATTGTTTCACATTTTATCAGTCGCATCGTTAAAGCATTTCGCGAATTTCGCATTAGTCTAAATATCTCGTGGCCCCAAAGCTTACTTCGTATAATTAACATTTATACAATAAAAGCAATGGGAGTTTGGTTTAAAACTAATTGTTGTTTAACCGTCCTCGTGACGGTAACAATTTCATGCTCTTTTAATTGTGTGACCTCTATTTTTCTTTGGAGTCTCAATTCCTCGTCGGAAGTTTCTTTGCAATGAGGTTTGAAGTTTAAATTTAAGTACTTTGATTATGATTTATCTAACAAGTAATATTTTTGTATATTAAAATTTTTTATAATAATATTGTACATATTCTCAGACTTAAGATATAATGTGTTTTAACTAACTCAAATGCGACTATGACATCTACTTGTCTTGGCACTTGTCTCAACCAGGGAAGCGGGAAAAATGTACTCTTTGTTCATCACTGATTTTCGAATGAATTTTCACCAAGGGGTCTTTCAGTCTAGTGTTTTTTGGGCGATGGACACTTATTTCAGCGAGTTTGCTCAAACCGCGCGGGGAGGCGTCTCAAGACTCTCGCGTTTATAAGCGCGCAAATGGCATGCCTGCATTTGAGAGCTTATACGCACCGGTAAAACGTTAGTCTGAAAGCGCCCTAACTCCAGTTGACGCAGTCCGGTTAAATTCTCCGTTATAAATTGTGTTTGTTCAAAGAGTTTGATAAATAAATATAAATATCGCCAGACTGACACACTAACTGTATGGTCCTAAACTAAACAACGCTTGTACTATGGGTACCTTACAATGGTCTGGGGGCGATTCCAGTGACACCGAGACTTGGGAAAATTACAAAAAGGCAATTTCCGAAATTTGCCCCGGCGGGAATCGGACCCGGAACCACCATGTGCTCACTGCACGCCGAGTGGCCTACGCTCGAACCACTGCGCCAAGTGGCCGTCAGAAATTTGATATTTATGAATGTACCTGATAAAATTCGCTCTCTATCACACATAATGATGAACAATTACCATCTAATCTGAACCCCATAGAGTATTTAACTAAATCGTTTGGAATACCATCCCCTGGGCAATCAAATGAACGGTAACGAGTCCACCGGAGGTTTGGACAATTTAACACTAGTGATAGTAATTAGTGCGTATTATGTGGCAGCGCCCTTTTAACGATCCAATATGGCATAGCCCTTTCAAAAGGAAGTTGTAATTTTCAGAATGTGGGAGCCGCCCCCCAGCCTAGGCTTCGTCTACAAGCGTGATTACGTCATTTACTTATCGACATACAAGTCGATAAGTAGATCACGTGACTTATGTCTTTCCTGTCCTTACATGAAGCGTAGCGTTTTGTAGAAACGAACGTAGACGAAACTACTTGACTAGAGGGACTGAACGCCAAGATGAGACTAAATAGCGATTAAAATGGTTGATGAGCAACTTGCGGTGGTATCAATAGCTAAGCTATATTACCATTTAGGAAGACCTATACCAACCATCTATTTCAATAGCCTATCCAGAATTACCAATCATCGATTCAGCAAATCGATACCTGCCACAAAATCGATAATGACTCGTTAACCTACTCGATTCCACTCGACTATCTCAAAAGTAATCAGCCGGATTACGTTCACGTTTGATTACCGCAGAGTGATTAAGTAAATCGCGTAGTATACCGGCCCATGGCCCAATCGACCCTCACGTACAGCGAGTTGATCCACAAGGGATTAGCCCAACTTTCTATCGGCCAATTTCTAACAACTGGGTATTAAGCCCATGTTGATTGCTTTAAGTTTTGAGCCGTTTTAAGTTTGTAGGTGTCGTCGTTTGGCAGTTATCCTGATTGGGATGCGATTCGGGTGGTAAGTTTGATTTTATGGTGCTAGAAGATGGGTATATAATGTATATTTTATGTCATCTTGGTATCTTTGTAGATGCTGAGGTAAGAAACGGCGATCCAAACTGTATATTTAGAAGGTGTTCAGATACTAAGGTTGTCTCAATGTTATCGATAGTGCATTTTAACTGATTGATTTATCGACGTACTGCCAAACACTGGGGTTACCTTTTATACCATAGCGATCCCCTAAGGAAGTATTGTTGAAATTCCACCGCTAAGCGCACATTCACACGTTAAACCCGACTGCGATAATTTCCATAGGTATATTTATTGCTGTATCTAAGTTCCTAATGTGGTCATAATCTGTTAATAACTCTAAATTGAAAATTTAAAAACCCACGATGCGATGACCTGTTCATCAAATGTAAAATTTACCTAGTTCTTCCAAATAATGATGTTAGCGCGATTTGCGTAGCTCCCGTAGCTCAGTATCCATAGCTCATCTCGCAAATTCATCTGGTACAACTAGTTTCGATGCCAGATTATGAAAGCACCATTAAATCATTTGTTTTGGCTTCCTCATTTATAATCTAAGATGTACAATAATCAACAGAAAATCTGTGTAAAAGTATGAGACATTATTTTGTTATGACATTATAATAATTGACATTAGAATAGACAACGAATCTAAATATTGATGTCACGGAGGTTTTATTTCTAGTAAAATATTATCAATTATGATTCAATTTGATGTAATAACTCTGGTTGAGGTAGACGGGAGCAGCCTAGGGGAAGAATTTTAAATAACGCTAAAATTATTTTAAATTAGATTAGTTTTTTTATATTCTTTGTCAATGGCGGAGCAGCGCCCTCTAGAATTATTATAGCGTAATATTCCATGACCATTAACAAAACAAACAAAATTTAACGCATGCGCGTATCCATCATTTGAAACGTGACTTATGGAACGTCTTTAGTTCATACACAAATCTCAATAAAATTGATAAAATATTCATTTTTTTCAGAATGAGGGAAACTTTTCAAATTTATAATATTGTAAAAAGCCAGTTCAGACTATTACGATCTTTTAATAACTCTAAATTGAAAATTTAAAAACCCCCGATGCGACGACCTTTTCATCAAATGTATACAATAATCAACAGAAAATCTGTGTAAAATTATGAGACATTATTTTGTTATGACATTATAATAGACAACGAATCTAAATATTGATGCCACGGAGGTTTAATTCCTAGTAAAATATTATCAATTATGATTCAATTTCATGTAATAACTCTGGTTGAGGTGGACGGGAGCAGCTCAGGGAAAGAATTTTCAATAACGCTAAAATTATTTTAAATATGATTTGTTTTTTTTATATTTTTTCTCAATGGCGGAGCAGCGCCCTCTAGAATTATTATAACGTAAAATTCCATGACCATTAACAAAACAAACAAAATTACACGCATGCGCGTATCCATCATTTGACACGTGACTGATGGAACGTCTTTAGTTCATACACAAATCTCATATAAAAATTGATAAAATATACATTTTTTCCAGAATCAGGGACACTTTTCATATTTATAATATTGTAAAAAGCCAGTTCAAAATATTACAATCATTTAAAAATATAACAAATCTAAATTCAATAATCTCAAATTTCGATCGGATTCGAGCCGTGGAAGTTGGTTTTGGGCCGTGAATGTGGCTTTTTAACCTACAAAAGAGCTGATGATCTTCAAACGGCTGAACCGATTTTCATGAAACATAGCTAAGAACACTCTCGATCAGAATACCTATCTAACAAAAGAAACACAATTGAAATCGGTTCATCAGCTTGGGCGCTACGTTGCCACAGACAGACACACAGATACACAGATACACAGATACACAGATACACAGATACACATGTTAAACTTATAACACCCCTCGTTTTTCGTCGGGGGTTAAAAATATAATAAATCTAAATCCAATCATCTCAAATTTCGAATGGATTCGAGCCGAGGGAATTGGTTTTGGCCGTGAATGTGGCTTTTTTAACCTGCAAAAGAGCTGATGATCTTCAAATGGCTGAACCGATTTTCATGAAACATAGCTAAGAACACTCTCGATCAGTATACCTATCTAACAAAAGAAACAAAATTGAAATCGGTTCATCAGCTTGGGCGCTACGTTGCCACAGACAGACACACAGATCCACAGATACACAGATACACATGTTAAACTTATAACACCCCTCGTTTTTCGTCGGGGGTTAAAAATGTGTAAAACGACTTAAGAAGATAATAGAGCCTATTTCATCACGCTGCCCCAGCACGGAAAAAATGCATAGGTATCACATACATTCAATCTATTTTCTTCTAGTTAGTACGTGTAAGGAACTCTTTTACAAACTTCCTTAGATTCCCGTTAAGGATACTGACCCTCAATAAGATTAACATCAATTCTTTGCAATCTTAACAAAAGGGTGTCTGGGGACGGACTATGGCTTCAGAAACACCATGATATGACGAAATAAGTTCACCACACAGAAACAACCCCTCATAGCATTTTTATATTAGGGGAGAAACGCTGGGGGTGCAAAGTTTATTATTTTTTGTTGAACTCCGCTCACAAAAACGATTTACATAAACTGCAGTTGCATTTTTATTGTTTTATGACGTGGAAAGAAATAGTTACTGGGAGTAGTAAATTATATTTTATTGCTTATTTAGTCCTTTCTGTTATTTGGCTGACAATTGCACAAAAGATATTGTAATAATTATGATTACAATTTCCTTCATTGGGCCTTATTATGTTATTTTAATGGCTTTCTTTTTGTCTCTACGAGGAATGATTATAAGATCATCAAGTCCGTCCGTCCGTCCGCCCATCCATTCAACAGTCTGATTGTCCATCCATTCTGCCACCTATCCGTCCCATATATCTATTCTAGTATCTTTCCAGTATTATCTCTTCTACATCTAGGTCTCATTTAAAGAACAATCTATGAGAGGTCATCTGAGGGCGGATTCAAGTAGGTACACCAACTTAACTTTTCTAGTTTAGTAAAACTTAAATTTAATTCCCTTTATCATCATGATTTCCAAATATAATAGTGTGTTTAAACGTTTAGATGTCACTTAATGGGTCGATATATTAAAATTAATTTTAGCCCTTTTTGACGTCCCACTCCTGGGCACGAGCCTCCCCTCAACACGAGGGGGATTCAGGCCATAATCCATGCCATATAAACATATTATATGAATATAACAACAAATATGACTATAATCCTACTAATATTATAAATGTGAAAGTTTGTGAGTGTGGATGTATGTATGTATGTTTGTTACTTCACGCAAAAACTACTGAACTGATTTGGATGAAATTTGGAACACAGATAGTTTATAACCGGGATTAACATATAGGATACTTTTTATCCCGATAATCCCGAAATTTTTGTTACGTTAAATACTACGCGGACGAAGTCCGTGGGCACAGCTAGTAAACTAATATAACTTGTAGGTTCTAATTTATTATCAGTGAAAATAAGCCCCGGGATAAAAATGAAAACTGTCCAAAAAGTTTTTATCACAAAACTTAAACATCGAATACCCCGCGGAAACATCACCAAGAAATTCACTTAAATATTTCCTAACGCCACGACACGACCTACAACTAATTAAAGAAAAAAACTTTCAAAAACAATATAAAGACCTTGTTCCCTTGGGATCTTTCGCTACGTGACCGGAATGAAGTTAAATAAAAGTAAATAATAATAACTTGTAGCGTTTGTCTGGTTGCGATTGAGGGTTATGAGAGTATATAGTCGAGAGCGGAATAATAACCCCTATGTGTGTTTTGATAAATGAGGTTTTTACCTGGCCGTAACGATGGAATAGAAAATTACACTATCAGTAATATTATTCGTATCAGTAAAATCGTATCAGTATCAGTAAAAATCATCATCCACGTGAGCTGATGAAACTCACATGTGGGCATATCCCGGCGGTAGCGGGCGTGTACCAATGGAATTTTATAAGTCTATGTATCTATCCCAAAAACAGAAGCACCGTAAACACCTAGGCCTTAATTCGTGGCGCTAATATCTGGGCCCAATTCTATTGTCGGCCATCTGTTCCAGGACAGATTCCCGCCGGGGCAAATTTCGGAAATGGCCTTTTCGTAATTTGCCCAGGTCTGGGTGTCACTGGGATATCCCAGTCCATTCTACGACGGAATGAACGGGACGATACAGTTGGTGTGTCAGTCTGGCGATATTATTATTATTAATGACCGATGTTTTTAAATTGATTTTCAATTAGCAGAATTGGGGCCCCGGATGAGTTCTTCTGTCAGTGTTTCGGAGGGCACGGTCCCGGCTATCGCAGTCGTGCTTCATTTCCGACACTTATTTTGGCCACTAACCTGGCACATAAAAGCAAACAAATGTTGGAGCGAAAGTTTGTGCAAAAGAACGTTAGTACGGCCTCTAATCAAACGACACACCCAACTAAATAAACTGTGACCTCCTTGAACATATCGTGTCTCAGCAGAAAACCAACCTCCCCTCGAAATTAAACTGTCGATTTATTTGCTCCGGCAGATGGATTGGCTGTCTGTACCCCAATTGTCTAGCATAACTAGACCCCTGGTGTACTCCTTTCTGTCCCCTATTTGTACCAATTTGAAAGTAGCAAGAGAGGGGTCAGGAGTCTGGTTGCGCTGGTGTAGATACAGCACGTCAGTTTTGGCGGATCGCAGCCGGAAGTCCGAGGTCACGTGGCGCTCGCGGCGTATATCCGGTTACAAGTTGTAGGGGGATCGAGCAAAGGGTGGGATTTCATTTGAAATTTGTGTTTCTGACTCGTAGGTGTAATATTTTGATGTTTGTGGGCTTAGAGAGGAAATAGCACAATAAATTCAGTTAAGTATTTTGTACCTACATACTATTGTAAGGGTAGTAATTTTTTTACACTTAAAAAATATTCCCTTTATGGGTTTCCCAAATTTGACTCACGAGCATGAATCTGGTTTAAACCTTGGCCCTTGAAAAAACAGCAATCCATATAAAAATCTAGTCAAATATATTAAATAAAAACTCTACTATAACTTTATCATAAACAGTATAAACTACTATTATACTGTTTATGATAAAGTTAAAAATCATTTTAGCACCAAACAATTCCAGCCAGTAGGCAGTCTGTTTGAATTAACCCCCCAACAAACGTATAGGGTTCTTTCAACGCTGACGTAAGTAGACGCAGTTTGCTTTGCCACCCCAGACGTGTGGCAACATACAAACATAACATTCTATATTATGTGCAAAACACGATAAGTATGTAAATAAATATATAAATATCGCCAGACTGACACACCAAATGTATTGTCCCAAACTAAGCCACGCTTGTGTTATAGGTACCATACAATGGACTGGGGGCGATCCCAGTGACACCCAGACCAGGTCAAATTACGAAAAGATCACTTCCGAAATTTACCCCAGCGGGTATCGAACCCGCAGCCGCCATGTGCAGTGAGTCAAGCGGCCTACCCTCGAACCACTGCGCCAAGCGGTTGTTAATATATGTTAATATTTGAAAAGTAAAAATATCCACCAAAGGGTGTATTTTAAATTGATTCACGTAACTATACACAGCGCACAAAACTCTTCTAGTACACATCAACACTGTGATTCACAGTAAAACGTCTGAATCTTTATCGAGGACTCGAAACTATAAAGTTTTGGGCCCGAAATCAAATCTTAGATTATGCCCTGGTGTGCCCTCGTAAAATTACTGCAAACGGAGGGTCGAGTGCCATCCGGAGAGCGTTATTGTAGGAGATATGCAATATCGCGAGAGCTCCTCAACAGCGGGCCGCACACAAAAATATTAGGGTTTGTATGGAATGGCTATGAATAACCATTTTCTAATCCCCTCGGTTTTAAATGTTTGTATAGTCTGTATATGGTGTTGTTTTTGTTCTAAAAACAGATATTAGGGGAGATATCATAGAGTCCGGGTATTTAAATGAAGGTTAAAGGTATATTCTTCACTCGTCATACTGGACAGAAAACATCTGAAGAAAAAAGAGATAGGTATAAAACGATACGGATCAGGTTGTCTTTAGGTGTGAATATGTTGTCTTTATTTTCAGAGGGCAAGGGTAGTTTTAAAAACGATCCCCCTTCCTTTGTCTTACTCGCCTTGTGACATGACGTGACGTGAACATTAGACGGAACGTGCACTTGTTTGCCGTATTTGTTTATGTCATTGACATAGTTATTGCCATAACATAGTTGTAATGTTCACTGCTGCACTTTGCGTACCTGTGCGATACTTATGTTTATTTATATTAATACAACTAGCTGAGCCCGCGACTTCGTCCGCGTGGAATTTAACTTAACAAAAAAGCTCGTTCCGCGTTCTGAGCCCGCGCGACAGGACCCATTTTTTTTATTTTGTGTTTCTACAATAAAAGTAGCTCCTTATAACAGCAGCTATCTGCCAGTGAAAGTCCCGTCAAAATCGGTCCAGCCGTTTCGGAAATTACCCGGAACAAACACACAGACAGACAGACAGACAGACAGACAGACAGACAGACAGACAGATAGACAGACAGACAGATAGACAGACAGACAATTTTTTTTTAAATCGCGTTTTTGTTATAGGTTTCGTATGTTCTTTCATATGCATTTAGTGAAAAGGTGTGGTTTTGATATTACAAACAGATACTCTAATTTTATTTATTTGTATAGATAAGCAATAAACTAACCAAAATAAATACTTCTTAATATAAAAATAATAAGTTAAAAATACTGTTACCCCACTATTAATAAATAGTAAATAATAAAACTAAAATGTAAGACACAACTAAGGACTGATAGATAATATTGTCTTATGGAGCAAGGCTAGTCTTTTGATATGCCTGTTTATTTAGTTATATTGAAATATTCTGTCAGTTTCACAAGAATTACATTCCAATTAAATTCCAATGCCGAGGTTATAACAACCCCTTTCTTTTGTTTGCTGTAGTCAAATAAAATAGATGAAGATAATCCTAAAAACTCTTCTATCAGGAGGACTTGGGTCTTACGGAAATTATTTTGTTTCTATATTTTTTTTGAGTGATGCTAAATCTTTTCAGAGTCGTATGTCATACAAAAATACCATCGTCGATCGTACAAAAGCAAATGCAAAGATAATTCGCGGTGACATCTTGATAAACAAACGCCAGTTACGTTTTTCGTACTCACGATAAACACATCGAATCCTATTACGATCAGTTCCGATATGAGCGTTCTGTAAACACGAGCGTGTCTCGAGGAAACATTGAAACATAAATAGTGAAATGTAAACAGTAAGGCAAGATTTTGTATCATCATCATCTCACCCGAAAGACGCCCACTGCTGGACATAGGCCTCCCCCAAGGTACGCCACAATGACCGGTTTTGCGCTGCCCGCATCCAGCGGATTCCTGTGACCTTCACCAGGGTCCTAACCACGCTAGCTACTCAAATCGTAATAGAAAGGCAAACGCTCGCGATTTCGTTTCAAACGCTCCGCATTTGACGTTTTGCTGACATCATACCATATCAATTCAAATTAAAATTCAAATCATTTATTTTGTTTAGGCCTACGGGGGCACTTACAAATTGTCAATTAACATTTTTTTTTCCTTATATCTACAACCGGATCGGAACGCGACCTCGATTGAGAAGATCCGGCAAGAAACTCAGCGGGCTTGTCTTTTTACATGTCATTTTTTTTTATCGCCAGTTGCTTATTTTCAATAATTACAAAGGGTAGTAGATATTAATATAAATATTAAAATAGCTCTAGTGTGTTGCCTTTTGTCAGTAGAAATCGTGAAGCTCATGGCAGCAAAACATCAAAAGCGGAGCGTTTGAAACGCAATCGCGAGCGTTTGCTTTTCTATTACGTTTTGAGTAGCTAGCGTGGTTAGGGCCCAGGTCGTCGGTCCACCTTGTGGAAGGCCTACCCACGCTACGCTTTCCGGCGTGTGGCCGCCAGTCGAGAACTCTTCGGCTCCATCAGCCAACTGTTCTACGAGCAATCTGCCCCACCCACTGACACTTGAGTTTAGCAATCCTTCGGGCTATGCTGCAGTTGCTTTGGTCCTTCTGCGTATTTCCTCATTCCAGATTCTGTATGTCGGATGTAAATTCAAGAAATTGCTTTTTTTATTAATTTACAGCACTTATAGCCGATTGGGTAAACACGTGTATTGCGGGAACCAGGTCTTGGGTTCAAACCCCGACTCGCACCTCTGGGTTTTGCAAAATTTATGTGTGAATCATAATTACTATAATATGATTATCCTGCATGTCTTAGGAAATCTATCCAATGAACTGGGCCAGCGTGGTGAATTATGGCCTTAATCCCCTTTGTAATAAGGGGAGGTCAAGGAGTGAGAACTCAAAAGGGCATAATTATTATATACCTATTATTATTATTTACTTATTTTGATTGTAAGATATAAAATATTTGTTATTAATTATGCAAGTTTTGATGAGTAACTGCCACTGTATTTCGTGTATTCATTACTTTTGTTTTCTTATATTTACGCGAATACTACACATTGAAATAAAACTATTTTTCGGATTTTATCGCGTTTATTTAATTTATGTTCCCGACGTTTCGGCTGCTTTACAGCAGCCACGGTCACGGGGGGACTGAGGTGTTAGACGTCCTGATGTCATAGCCCCCCATATAAGTAGCCATATTAATTGAAATAAAACTATTTTTACGGATTATATCGCGTTTATTTTTACTTTTTATGTTCCCGACGTTTCGGCTGCTTTACAGCAGCCATGGTCACGGGGGGACTGAGGTGTTAGACGTCCTGATGTCATAGTTAGTAACTGGGTACCCTCATATTAAGTTGTTGTTTGCGGTCCGATCCACGCAGAAAGTGCTCACAGTGTCTCGAGGTCTTGCAATGGTACACTTGGTTTTTGGATTTAATTATATTAATTACTGGATCCCAGGTTGGTGGTAGCACCCAGCCATCTTCCCTATTGAAATTTGGATGTTTTTTAATTTCAATGGCCTCACGTATCATCCTTGGACGGAATCGGTGTTCTTTTGCGAGGATCTGTGGTTTATCAAATCTGATATAATGGCGGGTGCGGTCCTGTACATGTTCACAGATTGCAGACTTCGTGGAGCGCCGGTGTTTCACGTCAGCTATGTGTTCTTTTACGCGGGTTTTTACTGATCTTTTAGTTTGCCCTATGTAGGAGAGCCCACATTCACAATCGAGTTTGTATACCCCTGCATCTTGTAGAGGAATGTGACACTTGACAGGTGGTAAGAACTGACTAATCTTCTTAGGTGGCTTGAAGTAAGTTTTGATTGAAGCCCGTTTCAAGATGTAGCCAATCTTGTCTGTGACACCTCTGATGTATGGTAGTACAGCAGGTAGACGCTCGACTGTGGCTGGTTTCACTCGGTCACTGTGATGGCGGCGCGGGATCCGAAGCTTGTTGTCATGCAATACTTGCTTGACGTGACGGATCTCAGCAGCCAGGTGTTCCTCATCACAGATCCCTTGTGCTCTCTGAAACAAAGATTTACCCACGGTAGCTAACTGTGTTGGATGGTGGTGAGATTCACCGTTTAAGTACCTATCGGTATGGGTCTTTTTCCTATACACGGTGTGGCCTAAGGTGTTATCAGGATTACGGATCACTAAAACATCTAAGAATGCTAGAGAGTTGTTGGCCTCTAACTCCATTGTAAATTTGATTTTAGAGTGTAAGGAGTTAAGATGGTCTAGAAATGCTGTTATTTTGTCAGATGGTAATATTGTGAAAGTATCGTCTACGTACCGCTTGTAGAATCTTGGGGTCACAGGTGAAGTGCGAAGGGCTGTCTCCTCAAAGTCTTCCATGAATATATCGGCGACAACGGGAGAAACAGGGGAGCCCATCGCTACACCATCTACTTGCTTGTAGAACTGTTCATTCCACAACAGATACCCAGATGTAAGGCAATGTCTTAAGAGTTCAGCATATTCCTCCGGCATGTTGTTCTCTGCTAGCTTCTTTGATACTATTGTGATGCAGTCTGCTACAGGTATACAGGTTAACAAAGACTGAACATCAAAACTGACCATAGTTTCATTGTCTGCAAGATGTAGATGTTTAATCTCACTGACAAAATGGTATGAATCCTTTGTATGTGCTCTTGTGTGTCCTCTTAGTAGTGAGAGCACCTTCGCTACGTGCTGGGCCAGACTGTATGTTGGTGTGTCAATCTGGCTTACAATGGGACGCAGCGGGGCCTCGGGCTTGTGTATTTTAGGTAACCCATACAGCTTAGGTGGTTTTGCGCACGAAGGTATCAATGATTTGACGTCTAGATTAAATGCGTCGGAGTGTTTCTTTAATAGATCGGTAGTTGTTTTTAACACGTTTGTAGTTGGGTCTGTTTTGACCTTTTTATATGTTGTTTCATCCGATAGAAGTTCTACAATTTTTGCATTGTAATCTGACGTATCCATTATTACCGTCGCATTTCCCTTATCCGCGCGGAGAATAGTAATATCTGTCCTAGTACGTAAGTTCTTCAACGCTAAATACTGATTCTTAGAAAGATTTTGTTTGGGCACTGAACTACGGCGTAACAACGATGATACGTCCTGTCTTATTGCCTCGGAGTCTTCCTTTTTAAAATTATTTTTGGCTAGAACTTCCTCGACGCTACAGATAATGTCTTCATAAGGGATCCTGCGAGGCGGCACAGCGATAAATAAACGCGATATAATCCGTAAAAATAGTTTTATTTCAATGTGTAGTATTCGCGTAAATATAAGAAATCAATAGTCATATTAAGTTGTTGTTTGCGGTCCGATCCATGCAGAAACTTTCTGCATGGATCGGACCGCAAACAACAACTTAATATGAGGGTACCCAGTTACTAACTATGACATCAGTACGTCTAACACCTCAGTCCCCCCGTCCCCCCTGCTGTAAAGCAGCCGAAACGTCGGGAACATAAATTAAATAAACGCGATAAAATCCGAAAAATAGTTTTATTTCAATGTATTCATTACTGTTTTTTTATTATATTATATATACCTACTTGTTTAGTTTATTTTTATTACTCTCAATTTTCTATTGGTCACAATAATTTCACGGGTCCAATTAAGTTGATCTACTGTTCATCTTGCACACAGCTACACGAAGTCGTCTCGTAACAGCATTTGCATAATACCGAATGATGTCTCTACACAAGGAGGACTGTATTTACATATAATTTGAATTCGCTTGCAAAGTAGCGAATGGAAGAAAAAACAAGAGAATCTGCATTGTAATTTTTCGAGTGGTCATTAAATATTTAATGTAATTATTGCTTTATGAAGTTCTTTCAATTGCCTCGATGAGAATATAAATTTTATTCGCGTTGAATTCCACTAGTTACGTACACGTTCATAATTGTCAGTAGAGAGACTGAGTTTATTGTGGGTAGTAGGACTTTAGAAGTCTGTGGTATTAAGCCAGTGCTTTCTATATTTACGTAATCATAATTTAAGAACATCATGAAAAAAATTGTCAGCTATCGTACATATATTGGATTTTTTGAAACAACATTGGCGTACAATCGTATGATCCGCCTAATGTTAAGATGTTACCGTACCCTATAGATGCTTGCAATACAAGGCATGAATCGCACGTGGCTGACCTGCAGGGGAGGAGGACCAGGGGAGGGGATGGGAGGGGTTGGGCTTCCGGCTCTCTCACTCATCGTACGAAACACAGCTGTAATAGCTACGCTACGCCGATGTTCTGTGAGAAGATAGTACCGCCCGTTAAGCCAGCCTATACTAGGTGAAACAAAAAGGGTATACAATTTTTTTGCAACTTTACTTTGTAAATCTCAAACTATCGGCTTTGCAGGACAGTTTAAGTACTAACGGTTTTGTATACTTGTGAAATCTGTCAGCAGCTGTATTCCTATAACACCTTTTGTTTTTCAAGTTTCTTCCAAAGCTGATAGCTTTTTACAAAGTTAAGTTTTGAAAGAAAAAGTATACCCTTTATGTTTCACCTTGTATAAGAGCTATAGTTAATTTGCTACAGACTCTATCACCGTTGAAACTCTTCTTATTTTTCTCAAGCTTAATGTGTTTTAGTAATATTTTATTCGCCAGACTCACACAACAACTGTATGGACCCAAACTAAGTAACGCTTAACTATGGGTACCGTTAAATGGACTGGGGGCGATTCCAATGACACCCAGACCAGGGCAAATAACGAAAAGGCCATTTCCGAAATTTACCCTAGCGGGAATCGAACCCTAACCAACATATGCAGTGAGTGAGACGAGCGGCCTACTTAATATTTAAAAAATATGGAAAAAATTGTTCGTGCTAATTAAAGTGGCTTCTACCTAAGTAAGAGCATACCCTCTATACCGTACTCTATGCCTGAATAATTAACACGGCTGGCTCGCTGAAACAACCCACGGAAATACTGATCGATTGTTATTCGGCTCACTCAAAATAAACATTTGAACTGGTAACGTTTGTGTTCTATTCACAATGACAATCACCGTCAAATGAACAGAGCTGGTTATAAAATAAAATTCAATTGTGATGGTAGAATATCGAAAACTAAAGTTCTAATTCCTGGAACAAATTTACGAGTTAAGTTAATAATATTATGTTGTTTTCGGTAAATTTAAACCACAGCCATCGGCAAGCTTTACGATAATGTTTAAGATTAATTAATAAATTCATTTATTCCCCCCTTTCCCCCTTGTAGTAAGGGGAAGCCCGTGCCCAGGAGTGGGACGTCAAAAGGGCTAAATTATTATTATTTGATTTAGTTATAACAATATATTTTATGCTCTATTTCCTCTTATACAAAATATAAAATATCGTGAGCTCGCTACAAGTCCATTATGCAATGAGTGACGCCTCTTCCGATTCCCCAAAATAGAGTTACGGAACGTTCCCCGAGAAATTTTTCACTTCAAAGGGTAAATCGATTACCGCCAGTTCAACCGACAGTAGTCGCTCGGCATTCATAATTGCATTTGCATAGAGACTAGAATCGTACGTACGCTTCGAAATCGTGTCGTCAGGATTAGGCGACAAAAACTAAAGAGCCGCTTTGATAATGGGTAAGCTTCATTAGGCACCGTGAAAGATAAATAGTATCTTCTTGAATGTTAATTACTAGTGACGTCATGTTTCGTCACGGTACATTTATGATTTTCTAATTAATAGTATATTAGTAGGTATTACTTAGTCTGGCCATAAATACTGAAACAATTAAAAATAAACAAAATATTACATTTGAATTTGGATCTGTCATTTTTATATGATTGTTCATTATGTTTTCTCATTTTGGCGCCAATAAATTGTACAATATTTTGCGATATTAAAATGGAGTGGGGTGATAAAGAGAACCGAATCGCTGTGATTGCATTACAAAAGTAGGAATGGAGCCCAATGCAATTTTTAAAACTCTCCATACCCTTGGTATTAGTAAAATGTTTGTGTACCGGGCTATTAATAGGTGCAATGAGACCTCCTCTGTTTGTGACAGTACTGGTCATTTCTTAACTGATAATTTAAAAAAGAATAGGTTGGTAAAATCGAAACAACTACTGAAGGGGTACGCAAAGGTAGGTCACAGAATAAAATTGTTTATGTATAAAAAACTAGTAATTCCTACTAACATCGTTGAATGCCGTTTTAACCTACTACGACCCTACTAACAATACTCTAAAATTAATATCTCGAATTTTAGATCAGTATTTATTTCTTAAAATTGATTTATCATCGAGAATTGAAGGAATAATTAATTGATTTGGAAAATGTGATTGATGAAAATAGAAACAGAAATACATTTATTTATTATCTACATTTGTGAAGCGAGCTAATAATATAATATATGACGTGTTTGACACAAATTGAACAAATCCATTTGGAGCTCCTACACTCCATTAACTGGAGCGGCTAGTATTTTATATCGGCCAATGAGGCTAATGTATTATGTTTGCACTCCGCTGTTCAAACATTATCCGTAGAGAACTTTATCGATAGTAGTTATTATGATAATTTTGATTTATAATGTGTGTTCACTCGTCCATACTTTCCAGGGCAATTTACGGCTAACCTCTGGTAGATGTACATTTATTTACCTAGTTCCTGACAGCCTCAGGTTACCTACACATAAGCATTAACAACTCCTGACGAAAACAGAGGGGTGTTATAAGTTTAACATTGTATCTGTGTGTCTATCGGTGGCAACGTAGTGCTCAAGCGGATGAACCGATTTTAATTTTGTTTAAAGTTATTCTGATCGAGAGTGTTCTTAGCTAATTAGTAGGTACCTAGTAGTGTTTTGAACCTTAAAATGTATATATGTTTGCCAATTAAAAAGTTACTTTCAAACTTATTTAACTAGTAAGTAGTAATCTTAGACATACCTACCTTATATAAATATGCCATAAATAAATAACAATAATCATGTACATTATATACTACTGTAATTTTAGTATTATAACTAAAATGTTCTTAAAGTTTAGCAAAAAATACACCTAATAATCCACAGCCATAAAATTTTCCTTAGCCTGTATAAAAATACAAAGTAGCTACCTACGCTAGAATGTAACGTCGGTTGCGTGACAAAAAGAAATCATCAGTTCGATCCCCTTCGCGCAATCGTTAGAAGATCCTTATCATCGCGATGAGTTCCTGAATTTAATTTTTAATTAAGAACACAGCCTCGATTGACTGACGGTATCAGTATTTTAGTGTAAGCGTATGCTGAGCTGATACGCAGGTGACGCAGCTTACGCAGGGCAGGGCAGAGTAGTTTATATGACATACACACAAAACTCAGCTGGGTATGCTGCGACGAGGTAGGCATGTGAAACCCAGACATATGTCTGTCCTGCTCTGCGGCTCATTATAGTGAGGGCAGCCATACAGCGCGACGATTTTGAAGACATATTTTTATGTAAATTGACACTGCCATAGTTGTAGTTGAACAATTGATTTATAATATATGTGTCATTTAGCTGCGTTGTAGCAGTCGGTTCTGACCTAATCGACGTCAACATGGCAGCCCTGCTAATTCCATTCTACAAGGTGACACATAATGGGTATACTTTTTTTTCAAAACTTAATTCTGTAATTCTAAAACCATCAGCTTTGGAGGGAACTTGAAAAACAAAAGGTGTTATAGAAATACAGCTGTTGACCGATTTCATAAGTCTACAAAACCTTTAGTACTTCAACTGTCCCACAAAGCAGATAGTTTGAGATTTACAAAGTTAAGTTGCAAAAAAAATAGTATACCCTTTTATTGATTTCTTATATTTACGCGAATACTACAAGTAAGTATACCCATTTTGTATCACCTAGTATACTGTGCGGCATCAACTGCCAATCAGCATGCGCTTAGCCTTATTATATAATCAGATTTGGTTCTGAAAGTTTTAAATTGAATGAACGCGGTTCAGTAATCCTAAAATCAAAACGAAAGAATGAAATGTTAACCTCTGACAATTGGCTAATTCGTAATGTGGCTTAAATTCATAATACCGGAAAAAAATAAAGACTTTTATGAATTATATTATTATCTTTGAAATCCGTAATTTTGTAGCCTGTTAATTGCTAAACAATGAAATCAAATTTGGTATTTTTGTAAACTCACGTACTTTATAGATATTCATTCATTTCATATTGCGAAATACATATATAACTTCAAAGACTTTCGTTTTTTATCGCCATGACCTTTCTAATAACCACTTAAACAAATCATTGCTTTTACAACCTGCTTGCAAAAACATAATTATGATCGATACCAAAAATTTTAAAAAAAATTGTACAACTAATATTGATTTCTTATATTTACGCGAATACTACACATTGAAATAAAACTATTTTTACGGATTATATATACAACTCTCTAGCATTCTTAGATGTTTTAGTGATCCGTAATCCTGATAACACCTTAGGCCACACCGTGTATAGGAAAAAGACCCATACCGATAGGTACTTAAACGGTGAATCTCATCATCATTGAAATTAAAAAACATCCTAATTTCAATAGGGAAGTTGGCTGGGTGCTACCACCAACTTGGGATCCAGTAATTAATATAATTAAATCCAAAATCAAGCGTACCATTGCAAGACCTCGAGACACAGTGAGCACTTTCTGCGTGGATCGGACCGCAAATACCAACTAAATTTTGAGGGTACCCAGTTTTTAACTATGACATCAGGACGTCTAACACCTCAGTCCCCCCGTGACCACGGTTGCTGTAAAGCAACCGAAACGTCGGGAACATAAAAAGTAAATATAAATGCGATATAATCCGTAAAAATAGTTTTATTTCAATTGTACAACTAAAATGAGTAATCTTATAATGATATAATATTTTATCATTCATAAAGATTATCGATTGTCAGGTTAATCGGAGAGATCAAAAGTCACGATTGAATGCCGATAATCCGCCTTTGTTATTTTAACAGGCTTTTGTTACTTTACATAAAACAGGAATTCCGATAATGAGATTATAATTTGTGTGAAGCGAACGAATGTTTTGTTTTCACGGATTTTTTCAGGTTTTTTGTTAGATGAGAAAGTTACAAATTACATAAGTAGGTACCTAGTTTGTTGAAAGATCTGTTGACCGATATTTTGCTTAGAAAACAAACGGAACCAAGAATAACTTCTCAAATAGGTAAAAGTACATAATATTTAAAGAGGGGTTTCATGGATGAAAACCCCTTCGCCAAAGAAAACAATGCAAATACATGCATCGAATTATTAGAGGTGACACAGAAAAGTCACCTACCTTTATTTCCTTGTTTGTAAGAAAGCATGAACCAATTTTTAAGAATTCTTTAACGTTCGTAACAAACCAAACTTAATCTATTTCCCATAAAAAAACAAAAGCATCGTTTACGCACGTAGCGCTACGCCGTAGCCCTCTACGAATTCGTAGCAATCAACTACAAAGTAATGGTCGGATGCCATGTCAAAGGAATTCCATAAAATGTGCGGTGGAAATACAGTTTTTAGCATTGGGCTATGAAAAATATTATGAACGGAACAAAGCGGTAAGCATGTAGAGCGATTGATACTATGCCGTACCTACTGCCTGTCAGCATACGCTTAGTATTTCAGTGCAAAATGTTTGATACCAAAAATATTTTTCCACTATGGTTTACTAATTTTCAATCGTAACTTAAGGCTGTATAAATAAAAGAGCGATCTTGGCAATTTTATTCTAACGTCATACCAGTTCAAAATGACATGTCAAACGCAAAACTAAAAATGTATACAGCCTTAATCTTTCCGCCGTTTTCATAGCCACAAAGTGTACACTACGTAGCGAATGGCGAAGAAATCTTAAGTGACGCTTTGCGTGATCGTACGCGTGGTCAATGGGAATTCGGCCAGCAAACAAATTGTAACTTCTACTTGAAATTACATAGTGTAAGTATGAAGCCGGTTTATTTTTCCTCTATATAGAGCATTTCTTGTGGAATTCATGAGTTTTACTGACTGTTACTCTAGGTTTGATTTTGGATTTGGTTGTTTACATCAAAGAGTGTTTGGCAGCTGTTGTGTTTTGTTAGTATTTTTATTGTACACTAGAGTGTAACTCTTGAGAGTAAAATGGAGAGTATAATTTGGTGTAAGAGCTATATAGTGCGTAAGTAATTTCAGCTGAAAAGAGTGAAGTGGTCTTTTGTTTTGGTTTTCATGAGGCACCATTATTTGTATGCATTCCGCTAGACGAAGGCATAATTTTCTGTTCGTATTAGGTCAGGATAGTCGTAAATGAGTCGCCTATTATATACGTTCAAATAACTTTTATGGGACCCAATCATTTTCCCCTTGAACTGTGATCATGATTTTAGTTTTTTTTTATTAATTCAATTTTGTTTTTTTTTTCCGAAGAAAAATTAAAGTAATATCGTGTTTCGGAGATGTGAACTTTAAAATAGGTACCATAAGTGGCAAGCATTGAACACGTGTGAAATAGCTGAGCGACCTTCCCCCGAAGGTTGAAGTACTTTGAACACAATAACCTAAATCCAGTAAATAATGTTCCAACATTGAATGAGTACGTCAATCAATTTCTACCTAATTCATCAATAATGAAGGCAAGAGACCGCATAAAAGATTTCACCTTTCGTATCTTTACTAACTTTCCAAGGAGGATCGATATGCTTTTTATTAAAATTACAATATACGTCAATCAAATATAAATAAGGTCTTATTTCAATAACGCTCGATATCTTACTGGTTTCTTCCTTGACTTTAGATTAAAACACTCGCTACTAATATTAACTGATTAGTACCATCCGTTTTTTTTTTTTTGTGGAAGTAGCATTTATTAAGTCACAATGCAAAATATCGTGCATTTTTATAATAAGACCTTGTAAATCTGAGATAAATTATTTTTTTAAGGTTACTTAATAATATTCTTAAAAAAAATTAAAACAGGACCAAATAACGTTGACAAAATTAAAAAGAGGAAATTTCAAATCAGGAATTCTTCATGATTATAAATATTTGTTTTCTATTTTTTGATTTCGCTAATGTTAACGACTTTTTAACATTGAATCTTTTCTCAGTTACCGAGTAGATTAATTATATTTAGATATAAAAATATACGCCACCTTTTTCTAGGTTTAATTAAAGTACAAATAATTAATATTATAGTATTAAAACGAAATTGCATAATGATATCCGTATTCTTATAATTCTCCACCGGCGTTGCAACAGCCAATATTCAAGTCACGCAAAACTGTATTTAGGATGTACAATGCGGGTTTTTCTACCTGCATTATACGTAGAAAACATTACAAAATTTTTAAAATAGAATTCGTAATAACTTTGGAAAATAATTCGCGAAATACAGTGGTTATTTTTTATGTTAGTATTGCATATTCTGCGACAAAACAGACAGGCGGAGTAGATGCATGTAAAATAATACGGTGGAAGTGCAGTTATGCAGACAACTGTTAGTGAGTAGGTATGCACACTTAGAACTAGCTTTCTCATATTATTCAAATACCTAAATCTGAGTGAGATTTACTTATTGAGTGACAATGGTGTTATCTGCTCACATTCTGTTTATGTTCCTGAGAATGTACACCAGCTTTTATTCATTGAAAAGACTAACCATTGAGTTTCTTGCCGGATCTTCTCAGTGGAAGCAGCATTCCGAACCGGTGGTAGATTCTGACTATTAATAAAATGTTTTGTTGGCTTACATGAACAAAAACAATTTTAAGTTGAGTTTGAGTTTGCAATAGTATCTACAATACCAAGCATTTTTGATTTACAGCACATAAACAGATATCAACGTAACACTTCTCTACTTGTTATTTTGCAAAACATTTGCCATAACCATAGACATTAAATTAGATTGACTCAAAAAAAAAGGGTGCCGTTTGACCAAAATACCATTGCGCCGAGAAAGATAAAATATGATGTATGCATCCTATTCACTGGCATGCAAAGGCCCATGCGTGTACTTCATTTCCGCAGCTGTCAAAATGTTAACAGTAACTGTAAATTTACCAAACAACAACTTATACGCCTGGAGATAATTGCGAGATGAATCAATCGCAGGTTAAACAAGTGTCACATTCAAATAGCAAATCCGAACTCATTTATGTTTTCAAAATAATTGTCTCGGTCGCCGTAAGCAGCATGAAAACTCTGGGAAGAAGAATAATTTATTTGTAGTTAACTACACATGGTAGCGCTCAAAAACTGGTTGTCTTCACAAGAATGTCTACCTTGGATTTTATTGTTATTTAACAATGATAATAAACAAACATCACCTTGACAATATGACACTTAACTCCGGCCTAGACCTCGTACAGCCGTAAACACTAATCTCCAAATAATAACCCGTCGCGCACAAAAAGATTTATATATTTTCACATTACTTTTTACAAAAGTGTCCATAGTAAAAGATAAAACGGCTTTATCGTAAAAAAATGTAAGTGGCCCACCATTGTCTTCTCGGCATTCCACCTTTTAGGTAGGGTACAACAACCAATTACCGGTCTTCCCTTTTGTATTTGATTTTTTGGCCTCGATGGGCCGCGTAGAGATATAAAAAATGCAAATTCGGTCGCTGAGTCTAATAAATATGATTTTTAACTTTTTGTTTTCAGAAAAGCAAGAGTGTAGAATTTCGAAATTGTACCACAAATTTTGTATTTCATTAGAATTTCTTATAAAAGCTGAAACGCATCTTCACTTCGTATCTAGTATAGAAAGTATCTAGTATATAAAGCCATAATTATCCGAGACAATTTAAAGGGCTTTTACAGAAAATTCAAGAAAACGATGTATACAACGTCAAATTGTTCTTAATTATATTTTTTTTAATTTTAATTCTAAATTCGGGCATTAAAGTTGTTAAACAGCGTAATAAACACTACCACCCTGGGTGAACTCTCCACAGTTTACGTGTTCAATAAAATGTTTTTTATAGTCTAACCGTGTGTGTACTTTCCAATGTCTCCGCTTAATTACACTGTACGTATGTCCTTGTAATAAAACTTAAGCGTTTATTGTTTTCCATTTTAATTGGAATTGAAGGCATTGTTTTTATTATATGTATGATGACGTCAAAAACGCGGTCACAGTAAATTGTACTATCACAACACTGGCTTTTTACAATATAAATATGTAGTTCGCACACGTCTGATAATAAATAACTGTTATTTGTAGTGGAGTCAAGTAAACAAGGCAAAAATGTACCTAAGTTTACTTTTTTATAGAAGTAAGTATATCATGAAGGAAAGTTCAAAAAATACTTTCATATTTTTGTTCCAACATTTGGCTCTCCCACCCTACATCAACATTTTAGTAATATTACAAAGACAAGCGCGACGACCCCAAATAAAAAAATCTAAAACTCCCCTTACTCGTGTACTTTTGACGACGCATAAAATTCAACTCTTGAAATTTTACATCACCATAAAATATCGTTCCGCCCTTTCTGGAGTTAGACCCCGATTTTTTAAGACTCCGTAATTAAATTATGGAGAGCTGAAAATTTTTGTAATTAACGTTTTTATGAAAATATCACTACATAGTATAAAACAAAGTCGCTCCCCGCTGTCTGTATGTCCCTATGTATGCTTAAATCTTTAAAACTACGCAACGGATTTTGATGCGTTTTTTTTAATAGATAGGTTGATTCACGAGGAAGGTTTATATGTATAATACATGCATAATAAAGTAGAGAAACACTGATAATTTTAGAGCCGTGCGAAGCCGGGGCGGGTCGCTAGTTAATTATAACCAACATAGATGTCTATGCCCACAACCATCACGCCAACATGTTTGATAGAAATTGGCACAGACCGATGAGCCTTAGACGTTGTAGCCAGACACTACTGCTCGCCTCACATACGCATTGCCATTGCATATGTATGACCACCTCTGACATTTTGTTTAGTCCATTCACAGCTGGACCTTGAACGGACCAATCACAATTCGCCGTCTTACCCGATGCACCGCCAACTTTCAAAGATTAAATGGTCATACAATAAACTCAAACTTAAAATTATTTTTCATTACTCATACTCTGAAAGTAGGTCTGAAATTGCCTGAGAAGCGGGTTGAAAGTAATACTTTTCAGGCCCGGGAGTTTCGCTTTCAACAGACAGCTGTCAAGTTATAAAAAAAAAACTAGTTCCATTTTCACATTTCTATGGAACCATGTTCAAACTTTTTCTACAGTCACTCAATTACAGCACGATGTAAAATTGAAATAACATAAAGTTAAGTATTAATTCAAGAATATTTTTTTTAAATGACTTAATTATAATTTAGTTTCAACAATTTCTTTAAAATAACATAGATTTGGGCAAAATATTTAAAGATGAAAATGAAAAATAATGGCTAAATGATAAAGTTGGCCGGCCAAAAAAAAAAACAAAATAGGCGGCAATCTGATTCTTTTTTTCGAGTTGTAGAGTATTGTTTATACTTCCTTGTATTATTTCTTTAGCCAATTCCTGTTTTTATTTATATTTTCCTTGTATTCGTAATGAAAAGCACAGTGTTTACCTCGGGTGACTTTCACCACTCATGTAACAATGTACTATTTATTCACGCCAGCCAACAAAGCATTTATGAATAGTCAGAATCTACCACCGGTTCGGAATGCTGCTTCCACTGAGAAGATCTGGCAAGAAACTCAATGGTTACTCTTTTCAATGAATTAAAGATGGTGTACATTCTCAGGAACAGCATAAATAATAATATGAGCAGGCAACACCATTATCACTAAATTGCATAGTGGACGTTTAAGCAGTGTCTTGTCTTCTTTCTTCAATCTTTTTTTATTTTTCTACATAGTTCATGATGAATCTTGAAGGTAGTACTAGAAGCGTACCGTTTTATTGGTTTTGGGACCCTGTAATACATGAAATACGCTCTCATGAAACACCCCTATATTCGAAGAGCAATATATCGTACACATGTGATTGCCACGGTACATATAGATACCTATTTTTATTTGAATAATGTCCTATCCGTTTCCGTCCCGCTGAGCGTCGCGTCGGCCCGTCACAGGAAATTGGCGAAACGTATTTGCTTATTTTGAAGGTGTTTTTTTTGCTGACTGATTCTAAAGGATTCCTATATACACCGTACCTATTCATTATTTGTAGTGTATGAGCGAAATAGGATTTTCACCCAAAACATAAACCGAAACAGAACCTTATGTCTATACTAGGTGAAACAAAAACGATATACTATTTTTTTGAAACTTTACATTTTAAATCAAAAACTATCGGATTTGTGGGACAGTTGAAGTACTAAAGGTTTTGGAGACTTATGAAATCTGTCAACAGCTGTATCCCTATAACAACTTTTGTTTTTCAAGTTTCATCCAAAGCTTAGTAAGTTTAGAATTACAAAGTTAAGTTTTGAAAATACTATACCCTTTCTGTTTCAATCTGTATAGTCCACAAAACGACATTTAATATTTCTTTAATCTGAGATTGATCTCGGTTTATTTCCTATTTTATTGTAGGTTGGTACTATGTCAATTATTTATATGGGAATATTTTTAACGCAAAAATTATTTATATAACTTGTTCGATGAGTTCGTTTTCAATACATAATACTTTATAACTCTCAGAACCGTTTTCATAAATATTCCAGAAATATTGAGATATTACAGCAAATTTAACTGACTCCAACTTTTATTAATACTTATTAAGAGTACCTACTCTTCCTACTATTCAATACCTTGTATTAAAAAAAAGCAAATGTATTTTATTTAAGATTTATAAGTATTTGTGACTCGTTACAATTAAATTAATTTATTTCTACATTTTCCATTGGAATATGGTTTCAAGTATATAGTTTTTATTCTCAGTAAACTGTTTACAAAATTAATATATTTTAATCCTTATTTATTTGCTTGTCAAAAGCATCAAATAAATTATTTTTCTGCAAGAAAATATTTTGCGCTCCAAAAGTGTTTGGGAAAACATTAAAAAGCACATTCAAGGGAGTATAAACTGATCATCTCCTTTAGAAAACACATTCCCATACCTTTCTATACTCTACTATGTTACCCCAATGTATCAAAAGGTCCATACCAATTTGTTCGTGTCACAAAATAGGAAATTTACCTAAATTCGCATAGAAAGCGGTGGGTCCCACTCAAAAACGTATTCCGTTTATTCACTCGACATTCGCATTGCTATTGGAATTGTACCTTTAAAACCCTTTCTCGTATCGAATACCCTTCATATGTATGCCTATAGGTACTATTCCTTTGTGTTGGACGCGTGACGTTTTGTACTAGCCCTTTTTATACTCTTTCAGCGTCTATTTACTGAGGCCTAACAGTATACCTACGTAAATGTATTGCCGTATTTTTATTTGAGTACGGAAAATAAGGTTTACTTTGGGGAAAATATCTTGGGATAAATCTTGTACTTTGATGTACCTATATAGTACGGTTAGGCAGTGCCTGTTGAAAAATTGTTCTTTGAATACAAGGTCTCATTTTTAACAGAATTCAAAAAGGAGGAGGTACTCAATTCGTTTTATGTATGATATTTTGTATGGCATTTACACGAATTATATTCAGAATTGTACTCAAACCCCGGCACGCATCTCTGAGTTTTTCATAATGTATGAGCAAATCATAATTTCCTATGTGATTACTTGTATTTAATTGAAAAAGCAACAAGTATCAAAATATGTGACGTAAATGGCAGTATCTTTTAATTTTCTTACACCAACATGGTTCAATAACATTTAATCTAATTTCATAACGATAACTATGCCTATGCCTGTGTCTGAGGAAAAGAGCCTTGACAGACAGACAACAGTGATTATGATTTTATATTATATTTAGAACTTTGGAGAGTAGACAAACCGAAAGATACATTTGATCAGGACATAAGAAATAGGTTTACCGAGTTAGAGGAAAAGGCTCTATTTTATTTCTACCCAAATAAAAAAATGAAATTGTTTAAAAGATATATTTCAACAAACGTATACACGTAACATAATATGCACTTATGAACTAAATTAACGAGCTTGGTCATTTAATTGGGCATCAAACAAACGCATGATGGAAATGCTATTATGCAAGTGTATACTGGATGTTTGAAACAATGGAAGTGTTAGTGTAGGGTACTTGCCCATTATTATTATTAATGTAGGGTATTTAGTTTTTAACCGTGATACTTGTCGGCTGCTGCGTCAGTCAAATATACGAGCTTGCACGTACCGGTTGTGTGATTATTTGACTACCTCCACCCACGGTTGTAACAGTTGACGACGAGGAAAATTCAAGATGGCAAAAATAACCATCGGCAACTTATCGGTTTTCGACCACGAAATTCACGAGTGGCCCATATACAAGGAGAAACTTGAGCAATGGTTTCTAGCTAACGACCTGGGGGAGGTCGAAGATAAATCCGGTTCTAAACGTCGAGCTATTTTGCTCAGTAATTTCGTCGAGTCATCATATAAATTGGTTCGGGATCTAGCTTTACCAAGTAAAGTTGCCATTTTAAGCTATGATAAAGTGGTCGAGCTACTGGATGGACATTTTAAGCCGAAGAAATGCACATTTGCAGAGAGGTACAGATTCCATAGTGCGACGCAGAATGCTGGCGAAGGATTACCTGAGTGGGCGGCGCGCGTCCGAAGTCTGGCGATGCACTGCGGATTCGTGGCCACAAACTTGGATGATCAACTTCGGGACCGGTTCGTGTTGGGAATGGAATCCGGACCAGACAGAGATAAGCTATTCACCAAGGACTTGGCGGAACTGACCTTGAGTAAGGCTATTGAAATAGCTGAAGCGGTACGCAGCGCCCGGATGGGGGCTCAAGAGACGATTCGACGTCAGGAAGCGGTTCCAGCTACACCGCTACAAATGATGAAGGTAACCATGGCACGATCGGCGAACGCGCAGAGTGGAGCACAACGCTGGCCACCGGCGCCGCCGCAACCGCGCACGCCAGCAGCGGGCTCGCGAGCTGCGGCCGTGGAGCGGCCCGGCGGCAGTGGCAGCGGATGCACGGCTTGCGGATATACGGGTCATCAAGCTTCATCATGTCGTTTTGCACATTATAAGTGTAAGAAATGTGGTGTTCAAGGACATCTGAAGCGAATGTGTAAAATGAATGTGAAGGGACAACATTATATCGAGTGCTGTGCGGATGATGATGACGATGGTAAGCAATGTTGTAATATTCGTACGATGCGCGGAGAACCAATGCAGGAATCTGTTCTAGTAAATAAAGTCAAGTTAACTTTTGAAATTGATACAGGTTCCCCCGTTACCGTGATATCTGAGCAAATGTATAAACATTATTTTTCCAACGTCATGTTAGAAGCAAGTGATGTCATTTTACATAGTTATAGCGGCGACAAATTAAATATTATAGGTAAATTGAAGTTATTTTTTTCATATAATGGCAAATCTAACTATATTTATGTTTATGTTGTGAGAAATGGAGGGCCTTCCTTGTTGGGAAGAGATTTTTTTTCCCGTTTTAATATGCAAATCTGTTCCGTAAATAAATGCGAAGATGTGGTCCAACAAATAATTTCCAAGTTTCCAAACTTATTCACTGACCAATTAGGTTGTTTTAGGGAGCTAGAAGTGAATTTAAACCTAAGACAGGGCGCAAAACCAATTTTTTTTAAAGCGAGGTCCTTACCGTTCGCATTACGTGATCGTGTGGAGAGTGAGCTGAACCGGCTAGTAGGGCTAGGTATTCTTGTTCCCGTTAAGTATTCGGACTACGCCAGTCCTATTGTACCAGTCTTGAAGCGCGACGGTTCAATACGTCTGTGCGCAGATTATTCAGTCACTATTAATAAACAGTTACTTGTCGATAAATATCCGTTACCTAGGTATGAAGAATTATTTTCTAAGCTTCATGGGGGGAAATTTTTCAGTAAGTTGGACCTTTCACAGGCATATAACCAGTTGTGCCTAAATGAGTCATCACAAATGCTTACTTGCATCAATACACACAAGGGGCTATATAAATTTACAAGATTAGTATTTGGTTTAGCTAGCGCGCCAGCTATTTTCCAGCGGACCATGGAATCCGTCCTCGCTGGGCTAGAGGGAACCTTACTATTTCTCGACGATATTTTGGTATGGGGGGTAGATAAAAATCAAATGTTGAATAGGTTACAGGAGGTATTTCGGAGACTACAAGAGGCCGGACTAGTCTTAAAAAGGGATAAATGCTCATTTTTTCAAGAATCAGTTTCTTACCTCGGGTTTGTTATAGACCGTAATGGTATTCATAAGTCCCCAGGGAAAGTTGAGGCTATTTTACAATCCCGCGTTCCCACGAATGTAACAGAGTTGAAATCATTTCTAGGGATGGTGAACTATTATAGAACGTTTATTCGAAATGCATCCTCGATATTATTCCCGCTGCATAAATTGTTACAAAAACACGTGGCATGGACATGGACTAAGGAACATGACGATGCCGTGTCGGTCATCAAGCGTGAGTTATCCTCCGACACCACATTAGCACATTTTAATCCCGAAGCTCACCTCATTCTAACGGTAGATGCGTCACCGACCGGTCTCGGCGCTATTTTGTCACAGGTTGAAGACGGGGTGGAAAAGCCTATCGCGTTTATGTCTCGATCACTAAATGCCGCGGAGAAACGGTATAGCCAAATTCAAAAAGAGGCCACGGCTATTATTTTTGGTATTAGGAAATTTCACCAATATTTGTATGGGCGGTCGATACCATTTACCCTAAGAACCGATCACAAGCCACTGATATCGATATTTAATCCAGATAAAGGTATTCCCGAAATATCTGCAAATCGGTTGCAACGTTACGCGATTTTTCTTTCGGCATACAACTATAAAATAGAATACGTTAGCAGTGTTCATAACAGCGCGGATTATCTAAGCCGAGCAGTGAGTGGTACAAGCGACGAACGGCCGCCGCCGGCGGACGACGCGCGGTCGGTTCAAGCTAGTGATGAGTCATTAGATTGGTCGAGTTATGTACGTTTTGTATATGAAGGAGAACGGTTCTTAGCGTTATCGGACGTAAGGGAGGCTGTTATGCAGGATGAGGTTATGTCAACCGTTCTCAGTTATGTTTTGAATGGATGGCCACGTAAAATAAACGGTCCTTTAATACATGATTTTTTTAGTCACCGGTTGGAACTATCTATTGAGAACGGCTGTCTGTTGAGGGGACATAAATTAATTATTCCGCAGAACTTGCGGAACAAAGTCTTATCTGAATTGCACAAAGGCCATTTAGGTATCAATAAAATGAAGGAAGAAGCGCGAATTAGATTTTGGTGGCCAGGCATGTGTGTCGCGATTGAGCATTTTGTCGGCGCATGCACGGTATGCACATCGCTGCGGGCGTCGCCCCCGCGAGCCCCGCTTACCCCTTGGCCCTATCCTACGCAGCCGTGGTTCCGTGTTCACTTGGACTTTTTAGGCCCAATTAACGGACGAACTTATTTAATAGTGGTAGATGCCTACTCTAAGTGGGTCGAATGTTTTGATGTGTCATCAGGTTTTAGTTCTCGGGTCGTGATTGAAAAATTATGCGAAGTTATGGCGAGATTTGGATTGTTCAATACAATTTGCTCAGATAACGGTACCCCTTTTATTTCCCACGAGTTCAAGCAGTTTTGTTTGCGCAATAGCATCACTCATTTGACATCTCCAGTTTATAATCCTGCCAGTAATGGCCAGGCTGAGAGCTATGTAAAAATTATTAAAAAGGCTATTAAATCCATTTTACTAACAGGGGGTAATTTTCGTGACTTAAATATTAAATTACAAGAATTTTTGTTATGTTATAGAAATTCTAATCACTCCACTACGAACAGATCGCCAGCAGAGGTACTATTTGGCCGCAAGTTAAGATGTAGATTAGATTTATTGAAGCCAACCTCCGTAGCACCATTCGACCCAGCACTCGATCAAAATGTAAAATCCAAACAGTGCTTGCAGAGTGACAATTACAGCGGTAATCGCAAAGTGTCTTTTAGTATTGGTGAGAACGTTTTAGTGAAACAATACCGGCAACAAAGACACTACTGGTCTCGGGGGTCAGTCATAAAAAAAATTGGCAACTCCATTTATATTATACAATTATACGACACTGACCAGACGATTAAAAGACACGCCAATCAGCTGCTTAAATATAGAAGAGAGGAAGAGATGGTTTCGCCGTTTATATTGCCCGTGTCAGGTGCGGCAGCTAGCGTCGGTTCGGGGAACTCAGCAACCGAAATTGTAAGCGGCCAGACACTGGAGGAAGCGGAAGCGTCAGATCATATACCCCAAGATGGTGGCGCTAATTCAGATGACGTCAGGATGCCGACTTCATTCAGACCCGTGGAGTCTGATACGCCTAGTTGCCCTCAGAATGAGGGAAGTTCTCGTTCGAGACGTAACAGAACCCCTGTAGACTATAGGAAGTTTTTTAAATAAAGGTGGAGGAATGTTAGTGTAGGGTACTTGCCCATTATTATTATTAATGTAGGGTATTTAGTTTTTAACCGTGATACTTGTCGGCTGCTGCGTCAGTCAAATATACGAGCTTGCACGTACCGGTTGTGTGATTATTTGACTACCTCCACCCACGGTTGTAACAGGAAGGTACTAGTTCGTGCAGATGCATCTGCCGTTTTCGCAATTTCCGTACGCGAAGCCCACGTCCTGGCAGTCGGAGACGCAGGTTGTAGGGTCGCACCCCTTCAGGGACGTCGGCATGTGCAGGGCGTGTTTCACCACCACCGGTGCGCTGACTCCTAAAACAAACGAAGTTGTACATTACAAAATAATAGCTTAAGCCCACGATTTCGTCCGCGTGGACTTCATAAAAGTATCCTATGTGTTAATTCAGGTTATAAACTATCTGTATGGCTAATTTCATCCAGCCGTTTTGTGTGGTTGAGTAACAAATATCTTAACATAACGTGCGTACTCTGTGGACTCGCTCTGTAGCAAGGGCTATGTTAAAAAAATCCGGACAATTGCACGACATGCCATGCTAAATGAGGCTTCCGTACCCATTTCAATGGCGAACATTTATCGAGTCTTTAACCAAAGAAGTGATACTCGTATACGAGAAACAAAGTTGTATTCGCGGTTGATTTTTAACTCTCAGTATTGAGTTTATTCAGAAACGATGGGGAATCAACTTTGCTTTAACTTGGTCGGCTGTAGCTAGTGATTTAGTGAACCCATTTTCTGTTAAAATTTTAATTGCTATTTTGTATCATGTGCTAGAATCCAGATTTTTTCCAGATTTTCTGCACTATGTTTCAAATTTTTACAGCAAGATCTACCTAAGGCCAAGGTTTCAGCTTAAACTAATTTTCATCAGCTAGTTTCAAATATATGGTCCACGCGCATATAGGTTATTACTGTATTCAAAATAAAATTTTCTAACGAAAAAAATATAAAAAATCTGTACGTACAGATGTAGGAATTGTACAACACAATATGCTCACCGATTTCGTTTGTTTGTTCGTAAGCTTTCAGCATGTCGACTAGCGTGATGACTTTAGCGTTCGCCGCAAGGACGACAGCGAAGAGTACGACGATCATGAACTTCATGGTGATAGTAGAGCGCGACTGTTCTTCACAACAACTACTCGGAGAATAATTAATGTACCATCGGGAACGGTGCTTTTATAGCAATAATGTTCATTATCTCAAGTAATCCACAACATACGCAATGCATTATTTTTCATGTTCCAATGTACCCTTTTGCTAGGTAATAAAGTTCATTATTGCTAAGTCGTAGAGTTATTGTTTATGACACAAATCACCAGCCTAAAATTACGTACTTACCTATTTGCGGTTTTGATAATTAAATTGTCATGTTTAAGCAACTGTTTTTACATTTATTAATTACTAGCTGTGCCCACGGACTTCGTCCGCGTAGTATTTAACGTAACAAAAATTTCGGGATTATCGGGATAAAAAGTATCCTATATGATAATCCCGGTTATAAACTATCTGTGTTCCAAATTTCATTCAAATTCGTTCAGTAGTTTTTGCGTGAAGGAGTAACAAACATACATACATACATACATCCACACTCACAAACTTTCACATTTATAATATTAGTAGGATTTTCATAATTGCGTCCGTAACTATGTCTTCATGTGTGAATGTTAAACTATACGCTAAGGACCTTCCTACAAACTAGACCCAGATGGATACGTGGAGCATGTTAAAAGTTACTACAAGTCACTTACAATAAAGAAAATAAAAAGTAATTACGGAATTCCAAAAATAGAACTCTATTGCTAACCCATTAGTTCAGAATTTGAGTTTGTCATTTATGTACTATTGTAGCGTCCTTTAAAATATTGTGTGTCGCTATTAAAATGAATTTGACTCGTGAAAAACTCTCAATCATTTTTAAAATACATTTTCTGATGGTTATGTCAACGAGTTGCCAAAGACTCCAACTGGCATTTGGTGCGAAGCACCCTGACGTATTTCTGAGTATTCCTGGTTTGGAGAATTTAAACGAGAATCGTAGGTATTTGAAGGCTCAAAATATGTGGAACTGATAATGCATCTGCTATACAGCTCAGACCTCGCACCTTGCGATATCTTTTAAACCGACTTCAAAATGAGGAGGGTTTCAATTAGGGTTCCTTTTTTTATGCTTCTGAGTGACTATTCAATAGAATAGTCCCAATACACTGCCGACTTTCCGGCTTCATTATAACATGATGTTGAAACCGGAAGGTAGGCACAGGAACTCTGTAATAAAACAATGTTCGTATCCTAGTCGTGTTTGGGCTTAGTGGAATTGTCATGAAATGCGTACTGGCTATAAGTGCCGTATTATATGATGTGTGGCCTTGATTGGCAGAGGATTTATATAATATTTTTTGTTTAAAAGCCTCCCACTCGGCTCCTTTTTTGTGCAACCCCTCCTGTTAGAATATAGCTTTACGCATCCAAGCTTAGAGTTAAAAACATCGATTTTACGCAAGTTTCATTTTGTACCCTTATGGTAAGTATTAACACAGTAGGCACCAACCGAGATAAAGGACATAAGTCAATATAAGTGCAATTAAGTGCATTACCAAGTATGTCCTTAATAATGTAAATAATAATAATATAATTTTAATCAATTTAACCCGTCTAACGTCCCACTCCTGGGCACGAGCCTCGCCTCAATAAGAGAGGGAAGCAGGCCATAAACCACCACGCTGGCCCAGTGCGGGTTAACCGATATGGTTGAGGGGAATGATGCGGATTTTCAAGTCATGCCCGTGCGCGGGCGCTGCTTGCTGGGATTGGTCCACTCACTTTCCTCTTAACAACATTGTTGTAAAACCCTATTCATTTATTTAGCATGGAACGCATTAAACCGAGGCTATTGTCGTCTTATCCACCGCTGTTTAAATAATTATTATTTTGGTTTATAAACATTTAAATTGATTTGAAGTGTGCTAAACTAGGATTCTCATATTTATCATGCAAAATACCTACATTTGAGTGAGATTTGATTACTGTTTACTTATTTAGTGACAATGCTGTTGCCTGCTTATATTCTGTTGCTGTTCCTGAGAATGTACATGTTATTCATTGAAAAGAGTAACCGTTGAGATTCTTGCCCGATCTTCCCAGTGGAAGCAGCATTCCTAAGCGGCGGTAGATTCTGACTATTAATAAATGCTTTGTTGGCTTACATGAATAAAAACAATTATGAGTTTGAGTTTAAGTTTTTACATATCTTTCGATTATTGGTTAGATTTTCTAAGACATGTATGCAGGTTTCCTCACGATGTTTGCCTTCACCGTAAGCAAGTAATAATCATAATAATAATATGTCAATTATGTCATAAATTTCGAAAAACTCAGAGGTGCGAGCCGGTGCTTGAACCCAGGACCTTGTGCCCGCAAGTCGCGTACTTAACCAATCGGCTATCACTGCTTCACTATACCTACTGCTACTAATGTATTTGTTGTTAATAGTATAGTTTTAGGCACCTAAATTAATTTAAATTTATTGTTACTTATAGGTGCTCCAGGAAAAAACAAGCTGATCGTCGTTATCTTTTCCTTTTATAATTAATTTTAATTAGGCGCATTAGGCATACGTTTTAATAAACAGGAAACATATTATAAGCTTATTAAGGCGGTACTGTTTTTACCTGTTGCACGGCAGAATCTGAGTACCTACTTGTTTAAATAAAATATTATTTGTTCGTAAAATAAATCACAGATTATTTAATTCCGTTTGTTCATTATCTTCTAAAAAATCCCGAAGCGGTAGGCCAAGATAGGTAAATTAATGTATACAACAAATCGATTGACAACTCATTCATCAAAATCAGACAGGTGGTTTAGGCGCTACGATGCAACATATTCATACATACACAGACAGCTTAAAACATAACCTTTCCTTTAGGCTTTGCAGTAGTCCACTAAAAGCTATGCACCATTAATTCACTTTTGTTACTTTTATAAATACTAGTAGTCGCCCGTGGTCGAAATTCGACCATCATGCATTTAAATTTTTAAGGTTTTTAAGGTTATTAGGTTCAATTGTAAACTATTAAGGCGAAAGCGCCCATCTAGCCCGCGAAGTTCAAATTTTTTGAGGTTTTTTAGATTTTTTTCAAAATCTGACAATAATAAATCGCGACAAAGACCGTGTGCAGTGCATTTATTAATCTATCCAACTTACTCTAAAACATTTCAAGAACGACAGCTATCCAGATAATCTGGATTTTTTTGTATATTTAGTGAATTACTAGTATCATATCCACCGTGATAATATTTAGAGTAAAATAAATGTATTAATAAACGCACTGCATACTGTGTTTTTCGCAAATCACAAAATGTTGTCTTAAATGTTTTCAGATTTTGGATAAATTATAAAAATACTCGAAAATGTTGATTTTCGCGGGCTAGACAGGCCCCTTCACCTTAAGTACAAAAACCCAAAACCTTCTCGATTGATACTGGCACGCAGAATGCAATATGGAAAAAAAAAACTGTCATCGTATGTCAGTGAGAGAGTCAGTCAGTTACCGAGTGGAAGTTAAAAATGTGCGTGGTGACTCCATTTTGGTTTTCCAAAATGGACTGTATTGTTATTAATTGTGTCTGTTATTGCTATTTGTTACTCGACATTGGCAGAATCACATTGGGCTTGACCCAATGGAAAGAGGCTATTAATAAAAAAAATATAAAATTTGTGTGTATCAAACGCATGGTAGTGTGTGTTGTTATTTATTAGTTTAATGTATTTTTATGTATAATTATATAAAAATATTAGCTTTCTTCACTCCTTATCCATATTATAAACTTTAACTGTGCCAACTTTCATACTCCACCAACTGCGTAATTTTCGTAAAAAGGGATACAAAGTTTTGCTTCACGTATTAATATAATAATTGCGCCCGTCATACATTCGGTATCTCATTATAATACACTCCACCTCATTACAGGGCCTCAGTAATTTATGTAGGCGCAGATAAAAGCACCTGATTACTTAGCGAGGTAAACTAAAAAGCGCGCTAATAAATAATCTACGAACGTGACCGGAGCTTCAATATAAGGGTTTGTAGAATTTTGCTTCTAAAAACGATTTAGATAGATCTATATAATATTCTAGGTTCTACCCGCGACTACGTCTGCGTAGACTTAAGTAAAGTATTATATGTGTTAATCCGGGTTAAAACCTATTTGTGTTCCAAATTTCATCCAAATCCGTTCAGTAGTTTTTGCGTGAGAGTAATAAACATACATCGACACTAACTAACTTTCGCATTTATAATATTGGTAAGATTTTCGCCTAACGAAGTTGGCGTATCGATGTCGATAGATGCTTGCAGTGCCAAAGGAATTGCTCGCTCATTGTCGACCTGGGGGGGGGGGGGGGGTAGGGGGGTAGGAGGGGGTTAGACTTTCGGCTCTCTCACGCTATCATAAACTCAAGCTCAAACTCAAACTTAAATATTTTCATTTCAAATAGGCCATATTGTTTTCTTATATTTACGCGAATACTACACATTGAAATAAAACTATTTTTCAGATTTTATCGCGTTTATTAACATTATGTTCCCGACGTTTCGGTTGCTTTACAGCAGCCATGGTCACGGGGGGACTGAGGTGTTAGACGTCCTGATGTCATAGTTAGTAACTGGGTACCCTCATATTTAGTTGTTGGTTGCGGTCCGATCCACGCAGAAAGTGCTCACAGTGTCTCGACGTCTTGCAATGGTACACTTGGTTTTGGATTTAATTATATTAATTACTGGATTCCAAGTTGGTGGTAGCGCCCAGCCATCTTCCCTATTGAAATTAGGATGTTTTTTAATTTCAATAGCCTCACGTATCATCCTTGGTCGGAATCGGTGTTATTTTGCGAGGATCTGTGGTTTATCAAATCTGATATAATGGCGGGTGCGGTCGTGTACATGTTCACAGATTGCAGAAGTGAAGTTAATAAACGCGATAAAATCCGAAAAATTGTTTTATTTCAATGTCAAATAGGCCAGATTAACTGGCACTTTTAAAAAGTCAAGAGCTAGGTGCATGTTCCATAACAAAAACCTATGGAGAAGAACATGCAAGAAACTCCATGGATACATTTTTCTTTTATATTTTTTTTAATAACGACTTCGACCCGTTTTTCTATGAGAGGCCATCCTCTCAATCGATTCGTTAACTTGACTTGAGTAGTAACAGTACTGTGAAATGTAGTTAATTGGCAAAAGCTTGGATTTGTACCAACATTGAGAAGACACAGTGAGCTTGGAATTTTGTAAAATAACACGTATCATCAATTATATAATAATAAAAAAATTAAACTTCAAAAAACCTAAATTCACTAAAAACTAGAAATGACTAGAGACCACATAATTGATCTAATTTGGACCATTTTCAATTTACACAATTTCGTTTACTTGAATGACACGTCATTTTTCCAGTTATTTTGATTTAAATGCCAAACTACTGAACCGATTTTGATAAAATTTCAATGGGACTGATCTGGGCCCTAACCACGCTAGCTACTCAAATCGTAATAGAAGAGCAAACGCTCGCGATTATGTTTCAAGCGCTCCGCTTTTGACGTTTTGCTGACACGAGCTTCACGATTTATACTCACATTGATATGGTATGGTGTCAGCAAAACGTCAACAGCGGAGCGTTTGAAACGTAATCGCGAGAGTTTGCTTTTCTATTACGATTTGAGTAGCCAGCGTGGTTAGGGCCCAGTATGAAGATTTTTTCAAAGAAACTATTTTTTCAATTCAGTTTATAAATGACGGAGTTTTAAGGTAACAAACTTAGGTAACAAAAAAACACATACAGACGAATTAATAATTCTCCTCCTTATTGAAGTCGGTTGAAAATTGCGTAATTCTTTTACTAAAGGGCTTGAGTGATTTTGATGATTTTTTCTGAAGTAATGGGTCACCTGGTAGTTCGTTCACTATAGTTTACCGGTAGGTGGTGCTGGTGTTGACATAAAGAAAAAAGATTTACAAATTGATTTCAGATTAACAACTACTACCTAAAATAAAATTTCACTTTTATGAAACAGTAGCTGAGCCCGCGACTTCGTCCGCGTGGAATTTAGATCTTTTCTTAGGGGATGTCTACGCCATAGTAGCTTTATGCATATCATGCATGCAAAGTCTCAGCCCGATCGGTTTAAAATTGTCAAAGTTTCATACAAACTTTCATCCCCTATTTTATCCCCTTGGCGGTAGAATGAATCAAAATCATTTCTTAGCGGATGCCTACGTCATAACATCTACCTGTATGCCAAATTTCAGCCCGATCCGTCCAGTGGTTTGGGCTGTGCGATGATAGATCAATATGTCAGTCAGTCAGTCAGTCAGTCAGTCACCTTTGAGTTATATATATTTACATACATAGTTGTAAATCTTCGCTGAGCGGAAACACAATTGTCAAGCTCGCCACAAGCAATGGAAGGTTATCACTCGATCTCGACATATTCGAGTCATTATTATGACAATTTGATTTGCCATTAAATCATTGTATTGTAAACTCTATTTGGTTGACGTTAACGTTACGCTGTGTGCACCGTTACAGCGGTCTCTACATACCCTTTGCTAGGCGAGTTGTTTGTGAGCCGTAGTGTTCTCCCGCGCGAAAGCTCATTGCTTCGTTTGGTGCAAGTTTACGCGAGGTAGCTCATGAACACAAAATAATATTTTGATTTCAGGTAGAGTCTAGTTTTAAGCCCTGACGCAAAAGAGGGGTGTTATTTACAATTTAATTAATATTTAGACGCTTTTCACATGAAAACGACTATCGATAAATTTTATAAGCTGTAGCGAACAACCGCGCGAGGTTTCTTATCCGCAATAAGACAGTGCTTAAGGGTGCCCGTCCACTTAAGACATGCGGGCTGGCTGGGCTACCCAGCCCACTTGCTTAAACCAATAGGATCGCTCTATTTTCTGTCAACTTGAGCAAAGTTTTCCGCTCTGTGCGAGCTGAGTTGCACTTTGTTACAGTGGTTACATATAAGTATATTTAACTGTATTGTCTGAGTAATGTATTTAATCATTATGTAATCTGTGGTCATATATTGACATGTAGACGAGCCTTGGCACCAATAATCAATAGAGAGTAAGAGTACGTCGCAACTTTTGTCGTTAAAACGCTGCGCTCATAAACTTGTGGCAAAACCCTAAACTAGACAACATAGAGGGTTTGCGGTTTGCGTTAATTAACTACTGACTGAAAACTTGCTACAATGGAGTCGAGTAATTTGAAAATTGTTTATATACGAAGCGCTAAATGTTGATAAACAAAGAAAGATTTGAGGCGACTACACCTACCTATCAATTGTAGTAATTAATTAAAAACCAAAAATATTATTCGGTAACATCTGGCTATTCAATATTCGTGAATATTTTATTTGGAGCAAATTTTAATATTAGTATCCTACTAATATTATAAATGCGAAAGTTTGTGAGTGTGGATGTATGTATGTATGTATGTTTGTTACTCCTTCACGCAAAAACTACTGAACGGATTTGGATGAAATTTGGAACACAGATAGATTATAACCGGGATTAACATATAGGATACTTTTTAACCCAATAATCCAATACTACGCGGATGAAGTCGCGGGGCACAGCTAGTACGTAATATAACAGAATATATTTTGTAGGTACTTAAAACTTTGTGATTTGCTTAAACATCAAATTAATAAAAAATACGTTGATAGAACAATGAACCACAATCTAATTATGTTATAAACTTTGTAGGTACCATTTTTACCAGAAATCGAGGTGCTAAATAACCTTTATGTTTTGCAAGCACAACATTTTAAGTTATTCGATGTCACACTATCCGGTCACTTGAATAACTTGATTACGCCATATAGTTGATTTTTAGAGAACTTTTTTACAGTAACAAAGTGAACTATGGTATAACGCTTTTCAAGCGTGACGATTTCGGCCATTTAACTAAAGCCGCATAAAGGAACTTTGTGCCAAAAACAACTTATTATAAGGATTTACTGAATCAATTTGAATAGGTAAGTACTTATTTCTAATTATGAAAATATAGATTTAACTAATATTTAAATCAATTTGCTAATTTGTAGAAAGGTACGGAAGAGATAGTCGAATCCAACCTCATCTGAATAGCGAGACTTGAGGCAAATTGGACATAGTTTTTCAAAAACTAACCAACCCACACTTACTCCTGCAGACTAAAATCAACCCCAGTTGAAGTGGTTGTAGGTTGGTTTCAGTTTGCAGAAGTCTGTGCGGATTGGATCCATTCTGCAAAACCACGTTCAATTGCATTTAGATTAGCAATTTTTTGAATTAGGACGCCCTCCCACCAGGTGGGATGACGATCTGCGAAAGACTGCAGGCAGATGCTGGATGCGGCAAGCTGAAGACAGGGCGCTATGGCGCTCATTAGGGGAGGCCTATGTCCAGCAGTGGACAAGCATAGGCTGATGATGATGATGATGATGATTTTTTTTAATTAACCTACGTAACTTTATCTTTTCAGAATATTGGATCAAGGTGTATTCAAACCTGAATAAGCGATGAAATTAATCGAGCCAGCACCATACTCTCACAGATGATGGCCGTTAAGCAGCTATTATAACTGCAATTTTTAGGACGAGTGAGAGAGCCGAAAGCCAATCTCCCCTCCCTTCTCCTTCCTCTGGCCCACTCCACTTCAGGTGAGCAAAGTAATATGAAATGCCTTTAGTATTGTAATATCACCGGGATCATACGCTTGTAAGACGTCCTTATTTTTAACCCCCGACGAAAAAAGACGGGTGTTATAAGTTTAACATGTGTATCTGTGTGTCTGTCTGTTGCAACGTAGCGCCCAAGCTGATGAACCGATTTAAATTTTGTTTCTTTTGTTAGATTGGTATTCTGATCGAGAGCTATGTTCTTCTGATTGTCCGAACTAATTCAAAAGGTCGTCGCATCGGGGGTTTTTAAATTTTCAATTTAAAGTTATATAAATGTCGTACTAAAAATATTTATTGTATGCATGCTTAAATGAAACGTTAATAATTAATTTCTCTCAAAGTCTTCCACATCAAAGAGATTAACTATAATAATTACACATAATATAGAAAAGGTTTACAAGCAGGCGGCATCAAATAGAGCTGAAAGAATGCCAAGAAAGCGAACAAGTAAGTGGCTTCTAAGTGGCTTGCTCCCTTTGTGGCTGCGTCTCACTACTTCAATGGCCTCCTTAATAGCTCTAGTTTTATACCCAGCTCGCCGTGTGTGCCCCCCTTTTGTTCACAATGTGTGCTATTTAAATATCACAAAAAAAATTAAATATTTATAGGACCACGAATTTATACATTTCTTCCAAAAGTTATATATTAGGTACTAGCGGCCCGCCCCGGCTTCGCACGGGTACATTGCGGTTACATTATTCGAGTTTTAGTAAGGAACCCTAATTTGAAAATATATTATAACCTATGTCACCCGGGGATAGTGTAGCTTCCCAACAGTGAAATAATTTTTCAAATCGGTTCAGTAGTTTCGGAGCCTATTCATTACAATCAAACAAACAAAGTTTTCCTCTTTATAATATTATTATTATAAGTATATGATTATGAATTTAAATGTTTAAATTGCAGCTATAGGTTTAATACTATGTGTTATATGACTAGCTTTAATATTTCGTTTAAAAACCGAAGACTCGTTAACGAGCGCTGAGCACAACAACAGAGTTGATTGATGATAGTTACTATTAGCCGGCGAGTGACGGCCTATAATGTTTTTTTATTCTGCCTTATTGCGTATTGTCAACATCTCTATTTGAAGCACTTGCTAACGTTTGTTCTTTATCGATTAGTATTAAACTAACATAGATAGCTGTTGTTATAAGCAGTAACTTATATTATTTTATTTTAGAAAAACAAAATTATAAAAAATAGTTCTTATCGCGCGAGCTCAGAACGCGGGAGCGGGCTTTTTTGTTAAGTTAAATTCTACGCGGACTAAGTCGTGGGCTCAACTAGTGTTCAATATAATAATAAGTACAGTGTTTATTTCTCTTAACAGATTGTTATAGTAACATCATTCGTAAAATTAACAAATAATGTGAGGTGGAGTGGTGAGCAGTGATTGTCGATTGGTTAAGCCTGCGTCTTGCGAGCGGTCCTGCGGTTCAAACTCCGACTCGCACCTCTGAGTTTTTCGAAATCTATGTGCGAATTATAATGTCTATATGATCACTCGCTTACGGTGAAGGAAATCATGGTGAGGAAACCTGCATGTCTTAGATAATCTAACCAAATTTCGAAAGACATCTAAAGAAAGTCATTATTTTCAGTTTCAAATATATATGACTACATTCGTAAATTATATCCTCAAAAGTCAGAGATAAAAAGTCGGAAAAGATATTGCCTTCTTGGAATTCGCTCAGTGCGTACACATGAGATCAGACAGTTATCGTTATCGCTGCCCGCTGCAATTCGTGTAATCGCTGTTTATCGGCAGAACAGTTTTAGGGCTCCGTGGTCAAACTAGGAACCCTTAGTAGTCCGTTTGTCCGTCTATCTGTCGACACAGTAATATTATTCAAAGACTTTTAGGGCTAGAAGGCTGAAACTTGGCACAAAAATAAAGTTTTAGTAGGTACCGCTACAAACCTGTGTGCGAAGCAAAATTATTTTGGGGCACCTCCCGTACCTACATGGGAAGTAGGAGTAAAAAATGTGTACTCACATTCTCAAGTGGGGTAAGTTACAAATAAATAAAATTCGAGCTTGTGTTTGTAATATCAAAATAACACCTTTTCACTAAATGCATATGAAAGTACATAGAATACTTATAACAAAACGCGTTTTTTTTGTCTGTCTGTGTGTTTGTTACGGGTTATCTCCAAAACGACTGGAATGATTTTGACGGAACTTCGACTGGCAGATAGCTGATATTAAAAGGATTAACTAAGGCTTATTGTTTTCTTATATTTACGCGAATACTAGATATTGAAAATAAACTATTTTACGGATTATTATAACACCGGCGCTCCACGAAGTCTGCAATCTGTGAACATGTACAGGACCGCACCCGCCATTATACCAGATTTGATAAACCACAGGTCTTCGCAAAAGAACACCGATTCAGACCAAGGTTGATATGTGAGGCCATTGAAATTAAAAAACATCCTAATTTCAATAGGGAAGATAGCTGGGTGCTACCACCGACTTGGGATCCAGTAATTAATATAATTAAATCCAAAACCAAGCGTACAATTGCAAGACCTCGAGACACAGTGAGCACTTTCTGCGTGGATCGAACCGCAAACAACAACTAAATTTGAGGGTACCCAGTTATTAACTATGACATCAGGACGTCTAACACCTCAGTCCCCCCGTGACCACCGTTGCTGTAAAGCAACCGAAATGTCGGGAACATAAAAAAGTAAATAAACGCGATACAAGCCGTAAAATAGTTAGGTTTCCGCGTAAAAAAATAAAAACACCTGAAATCCAAGAGTATCTCCGAAACGGCTGGACCGATTTTGACGGGATTTTGACTTGCAGATAGCAGTTATTATGAGCAGTATGAGCAGAAAAAACAAAAAGCACAGATCATAAATGCTGTCAGTCGCGCGGGCTCAGAACGCGCGAGCAGGCTTTTGCGATAAGTAGGTATATAAAACACGAAACATCGACACGCAAAAAAAATGAGATAAAACTGAGATTAACATAATTAAAAACTTTTTATAAACTCTGCGAACTGAATGAACATTTTGTGAAATTATTATTTTTTAGTCCATTTCCACGCAGACGAAATCGCGGGCACAGCTAGTCGGTAAATAAAATAAATAAATCATTATTTTTATAATTTTGAATTATCGAAATGATAAATTGTACACCAATAACTCTACCAAACAAAAATAAACTTTATACCGTAGCAACAGATGATATTTTGATACGAAATAAAGTATAATCTGACACATGTCAGATCCCGATCAGACCACTTGAGTTAACGAATGACTAACGTGCATAATCACTATAAAAGCACAGTTCCCGATGTTTATTAAACATTCTCCGAGTAGTTGTTGTGAAGAACAGTCGCGCTCTACTACCACCATGAAGTTCATGATCGTCGTGCTCCTCGCTGTCGTCCTTGCGGCGAACGCTACAGCTTCCCAAAAACCAAACGAAATCGGTGAGCATATTTTGTACAAACACTACATCTGTACGTATGTAGGTATAGATTTATTATATACTAGCTGCGCCCGCGACTTCGTCCGCGTGGAAATTATCTAAAAAAAAAAAAAACAAAAAAAAATCGTTCAGTTCGCAGAGTTTATGAAAAGTTAATAATTATGTTAATAAAGAATACCTATGCTCAGTTTAATCTCATGTTTCTTTGATGCGTGTCGATATACCTACCTACCTATCGCAAAATCCCGCTCGCGCGTCCTGAGCCCGCACGATAGACAGCATTTGTGATCTATGATTTTTATTTTTAGAATAAAAGTAGCCTAAGTTACAGCTCATAACATCAGCTATCTGCCAGTCCACTACAAATCGGTCCAGCCGTTTCGGAGATTACCCGGAACAAACACACAGACAGACAGACAGACAGACATTTTTTTTAAATCGCATTTTTGTTAAAGTATCGTATGTACTTTCATATACATTTAGTGAAAAGGTGTTATTTTCATATTACAAACAGACACTCCAATTTTATTTATTTGTATAGATAAGTAGGTAGGTATTATAGTCAATTTTATTTTGTACACAATAACAACCTTTATGCGCGTGGACCTTCTATTTGAGACTAGTTACGCGACGCGGTTTCACCCACGAGGAAATTTAATCGGTATTAGTCTTGTAGGTCTACATTTTTTCGCAACACCACCAATTATTACGACAAGAAGACTGATTTTGCGTATCGCAAGTCTTAAGGAACTAGTTTTATTGTAGCATTGGTTTGGTTGTTGCAAAAATACAACGACAAGAGCGATTTTCATTACCAATCAATCCTTTCATATTGTATGAATGACTAAAATTGAAAATTTAGGAAACCCCCGATGCGGCGACTTTTTAAATTACAAAAGAGCTCATAATTTTCAAACGGCCGAACTGATTTTCATGAAAAATAGCTAAGAACTCTCTCGATCAGAATACCTATGTAACAAAAAAAAACAAAATTGAAATCGGTTCATCCGCTTGGACGCTACGATGCCACAGACAGACACACAGATACACAAACATACATGTTAAACTTATAACACCCCTTTTTTGTCGGGTTCAAAAAAAAATACACATGTCCCCACAACACACAACATAAACTTAATTAAACTAATTTCACTCGGGCGGTAGACAGCTGACCGACCGCACGCGCGCATTAGCTTTCTACGTTTCTCAAACTTTCGTACTTTGAGTTTTTTGTCTTCATAATGTTTTCGTGTAAACGCTGTGAACCTGAGGTCAGTGATGGTGTAATTTGTTATATATGTAAGGGGCAGTATGATTTTCCGTGTGCTGGAATTACGGAATCAGGGTGGAGGAAACTTGGCGATCGTAAAACTACATGGAAGTGCAGTTCCTGGGTGTAGTCCCCGTACTGGGTCGGCCAAAATTTCAACTACGGACACCGATGCTATATTAAACGAGCTGAAACGGCTCTCCACTCAAATGGAGACACTGCCGATACTAATGGATAATGTAAAGGCCATACATAACGTTGACGGAGTTGAAAACCATGAGGGTGGAGTTATCGGATGTTAAATCCTCGGTCGAGTTTCTGCTTAGCTCAGTGACTGACGTAACTAATAAAACGTCATAACTTCTTGTCTTAACTTTCGAGCAATAGCAAACTTTATTCCGAAGCAACAGGTTATTGAATGATACATTTTAATAGTTTGCGTATGTGTCAGACCCTAGGGCAGACCCCTTGAGATACCAAATGACTAACGTGCATTATAACTATAAAAGCACAGTTCCCGATGTTACATTAATTAATCTCCGAGTAGCTGTTGTGAAGAACAGAAGCGTTATATTACCACCACGAAGTTCATGATCGTCGTGCTCTTCGCTGTCATCCTTGCGGCTAACGCTAGAAGGCCCAAGCTGTCCGACATTGTGAAAGCTTACGAAGAAACGAACACAATCGGTGAGCATACTTTGTACAAACTCTACATCTGTAGGTATAGATTTATTATATAAGTAGGTAGGTATTATAGGCATTTTTTTGTACCCAATCACAACCTTTATGCGCGTGGACCTTCTATTTGAGACTAGTTACGCTACGCGGTTTCACCCGCGTGGAATATAATCGGTCTTAGTCATGTAATCTAGGTCTCACCATTTCTCAACACTACCATTTTACAAGTATAAGACATTTTGCAGTACTAGTTTAAATTATAGTATTGCTTTGGTTCCTGCAAAATGTAACTACAAGATCGATTTTCAGCAACAATGAACCCTTTCAAATATTGTATGTTTATATACTTTACGCACGCCCCACAACACACACCATACACTCAAATCGTTGGAACCCACATAATATCAGTCTGATTATTCCATATTCTGAGTCAGAGTGCGTTCTTTGTTATCATATTTTCGACTAGTTGAGCCCGCGACTTCGTCCGCGTGGAATTTAACTTAACCGCTCCCGCTCCCGCGTTCTGACCCCCGCGCGACAGTACCCATTTGCTTTTTTGTTTATCTAAATTAAAAGTAGCCTAAATTACTGCTTATAACATGAGCTACCTGCCAGTGAAAGTCCTGTCAAAATCGATCCACCCGTTTCGGAGATACTCTTTGATTTCAGGTGTTTTTATTTTTTACGCGAAACCCTAATTGTTTTTTCTAAAATTAAAGTAGCCTTAGTGACGCCTTATAACATCAGCTATCTGGCAGTGAAAGTCCCGTCAAAATCGGTCCAGCCGTTTCGGAGATTACCCGGAACAAACATACAGACAGACAGTAAGACAAAAAAATTTAAATCACGTTTTTGCTATAGGTCTCGTATGTACTTTCATATGCATTAAGTGAAAAGGTGTTATTTTGATATTACAAACAGACACTCCAATTTTATTTATCGGTATAGATTTCTAATGTACGACTTCGTTTGTTTTAGGAGAAAAGGCATCAGTAGCGAACCAAGACCTGTTCATCCGGATGACTCCGCAGGAATGCGCAGACTGCAACCAAGCGTGCAACACCGACTGCCAGGCTGGTGGCTTCAAATACGGAACTTGCACTTCTCCCAATGCACCGTGCAACTGCTACGGTAAGTGCCTCCCATTGTTTAAAACCTGCGGTTCATCCTGACATAAGTACTCACAGCATTATATGGGACCTTTCATTACGCATTTATTTGATTGTCAGACTAGATCATAATTCTCTTTAATAATGTAAATGAGTGCCAATTTAACTTACTAATAATATAAATGCGAAAGTAACTCTGTCTGTCTGTCGCGCTTACACGGCAAAACTACTGAACCGAATGAAATGAAATTTGGTACACAGGTAGTCTAGAGCCTGAGAAAGGACATAGGCTACTTTTAATGCGAAACCAGGGTTGTAAAGGGTTGAAAGAGATAAATGTGACATTCAAAGTTTGTAAACTTTTTAATATTCCTGCAAAATGTAACGACAAGATCGATTTTGAGCAACAATTAACCCTTTCATATTATATGAGTATACATTTTACGCACGCTCCACAATACACACCATATACTCAAATCGTTGGAACCCTCATCATTTCAGTCTGATTATTCCATATTCTGAGTCAGAGCCTTCTTTATCCTACTAATATTATAAATGCGAAAGTTAGTGAGTGTGGATTTATGTATGTTTGTTACTCTTTCACGCAAAAACTACTGAACGGATTTGGATGATATTTGGAACACAGATAGTTTATAACCGGGATTAACATATAGGATACTTTTTATCCCGATAATCTGGAAATTTTTATTACGTTAAATACTACGCGCACGAAGTCGGGGGGAACAGCTAGATTATCATATTTTCGTTTTCTAATGTACGACTTCGTTTGTTTTAGGAGTAAAGCCATCAGAGGCGGACCATGTCCTGTACATCCCGACGACTCTGAATGACTGCGAAGAGTGCATCACAAGGTGCCAAGAACGCTGCCAGGAATTGGGCTACAAATATGGTATTTGCACGTCTTCCATGGAACCGTGCTCCTGTACCAATTAGTCTCCCACTGTTTAAAACCTTCGGTATATAATTATACATAAGTAACTACAACATTTTATGGAACCTGTCACAAGCATTTATGTGATTGTCCAATTAAATTATGAAACTCTTTCATTATGTTAATGAGTGCTTATGTTGTTTAATATAATACTTCAGTACTATATTATGATCGTGTATTTTATATGCGTATGTTGAAATAAAGCTTTCAAATTAAAACTTCTTTTTTTGGGTAGGAAACCCTTTACTTATAATGAAGCCTTTTAATTCTCTTACTAACCTAATTCTCATGTCCTGATCAAATGTATCTATCGATTCATTAATTGAATGAAATCTATGGAAATAAATAAGATTGGAGTGTCTGTTTGTATTATCAAAATAACACCTTTTTACTTAATGCATATGAAAGTACATATGACACCTATAGCAAAAACGCGATTTAAAAAAAAATTGTCTGTCTGTCTGTATGTTTGTTCCGGGTAATCTCCGAAACGGCTGGGCCGATTTTAACGGGACTTTCACTGGCAGATAGCTGATGATATAAGCAGTAACTTAGGCTACTTTTATTTTAGAAAATAAAAAAAACCAAATGGGTGCTGTCGCGCGGGCTCAGAACGCGGGAGCGGGAGCAGTTAAGTTAAATTCCACGCGGACGAAGTCGCGGGCTCAGCTAGTTTTCAATATAAATTCAACGTGTAAAAAACATTTAAAAAACTGTAAAACAACTTCGGAAAAATATCTGAGTTTAACTTTCGGAAATAAAATAACTCTAACTTGAAAATTTAAAAAAAACCTCCGATGCAACGACCCTTTTATAGAATTTATAATTATAATTTTACCTATTTCTTCCTAATAATCCGTAAATGACGAAATGTTCGTAGGGAAAGAAAATAAAGTTAGCGCGATTTGCGTAGCTCCCGTAGCTCGGTATTCATAGCTCATCTCGAAAATTCTTCTTGTACGTGTAGTTTCGATACCATATCATATAAGCGCCATTTACATAATTAGTTTAAGCTCACTAATTTATTATCTAAGACAACCAATGCAATGTCCATAATATATATGTTGCAGCCAACTAGCTTAATTCGCCGTTCAATTTACATCCTAGCCACTTTACTAAACAGCGCCGTTCAACTAACGGCCTAAATGATATTCAGCCGTATCGTCTGTTACGACATTTAATAAACTAGCTGGCTAATGCTTAGGCAACTAGTTGACATTTAAGTACTACAAAACTTTTTCAAAATACGAACGAGGCTATGACCCCGGCATTATCATTGGTCACTATTGTCCAAAGCCACCTAAGGCTTACAGGAGTTATAGTGGTGGCAGAGTGAACGGCGGGACTAATAAAAAAAAAACGTGCGCCTAATAAGATTGTAGTGTTACATTGTGGTATAGTATTAGATGTGGTACCTATTGTACACCATAACAAGAAGGTCTAAGGTAATGAAATAATAACGAAAAAATAAATATTTATCGCCAGACTGATACACCAACTGTATGGTCCCAAACTAAGCAAAGCTATGGATATACAATACAATTGACTGGGGGCGATCCCAGTGACACCCAGACCAGGGCAAATTACGAAAAGGCCATTTCTGTAATTTGCCCCGGCGAGAATCGAACCCGCAACCACCCGGCCTACGCTCAAACACTGCGTCAAGCGGTAGTCAAAATGAATGGTTATATAGTTATATATATAGTTCTGTATAACAACTTTTTTTAGATAGGTATTTATCTGATTGAGAGTGGTCTTAGCTATGTTTCATGAAAATCGGTTTAGCCGTTCGAAGATTATCAGCTCTTTTGTAGGGGAAAATAGCCATATTCACGGCAATAGCCAACATTCACGGTTCAAATCAATTCGAAATGTAGGCATATTGGAATATCTATTTAATTAAAAATGAAATGATATTCATAAACCTGTGTACCAAATTTCATTTAAATCGGTTCAGTGGTTTTGCCGTGTAAGCGCGACAGACAGACAGAGTTACTTTCGCATTTATAATATTAGTAAGTTAAATTGGCACTCATTTACATTATTAAAGAGAATTATGATCTAGTCTGACAATCAAATAAATGCGTGATGAAAGGTCCCATATAATGCTGTGAGTACTTATGTCAGGATGAACCGAAGGTTTTGAACAATGGGAAGCGCTTACCGTAGCAGTTGCACGGTGCATTGGGAGAAGTGCAAATTCCGTATTTGAAGCCATCAGCCTGGCAGTCGGTGTTGCACGCTTGGTTGCAATCTGCGCATTCCTGCGGAGTCATCCGGATGTCTTGGTTCGCTACTGATGCCTTTTCTCCCAAAGCAAACGAAGTCGTACATTAGAATTTGGAATAATCAGACTGATATTATGAGGTTTCCAACGATTTTAGTGTATGGTGTGTGTTGTGGGGCGTGCGTAAAATGTATAAACATACAATATTTGAAAGGGTACAATATTCATTGTTGCTGAAAATCGATCTTGTAGTTACATTTTCCAGGAACCAAAGCAATACTTAGAATTAGAACTGAGTAGTTATGCAAGACTTGCGAACTGCAAAATCAGTATTATTGTTGTAATATGGTGGTATTGAGAAAAGCTTAGACCTAGATTATAAGACCAAGACCGCATAAATATCCACGCGGGTGAAACCGCGTCGCTCGAAACTAGTCTCAAATAGAAGGTCTACGAGCATAAAGATTGTAATTTGGTACACAAAAAAAATTTACTGTAATACTTACCCACCGACTTATAATAAGTCTGTATCTACATACCTACAGATGTAGAGTTTGTACAAAGTATGCTCACCGATTGTGTTCGTTACTTCGTAAGCTTTCACAATGTCGGACAGCTTGGGCGTTCTAGCGTTCGCCGCAAGGATGACAGCGATGAGCACGACGATCATGAACTTCATGGTGGTAATATAACGCGTCTGTTCTTTACAACAGCTACTCGGAGAATAATTAATGTAACATGGGGAACCTACTATGCTTTTACAGTAATAATGCACGATAGTCATTTTTTATATCAAGGGGTCTGCCCTAGAGTCTGACACATACGCAAACTATTAAAATGTATCATTCGATAACCTGTTGCTTCGGAATAAAATTTGTTATTGCTTGGAAAAGTTAAGTACCGCAGCTTTCATTCCAAATCCTTATGGTAAGTATAACTACCTAGATCAAACAAATAAATAAGAATAAGTTGACGTGTTTAAAAATAGGTAGCTGCATTAGTAGGTATACCTACTTATGGCGCAAATTTATATTTAAACCAACTTCAAAAAAGGAGGACGTTCTGAGTTCAGGCGCTTTCATGATCTGCTATCGAAACTAGACATAGCAGAAGAATTTTCGAGAGCTATGAATACTGAGCTACGGGACTACGCGAATCGCGCGAACTAATTTTTTCTTTCTTTACGGACATTTCGTTGCAATAATTAGAAGAAATAGGTAATGTATAAATTTGGTCAAGGGTTCGTCAAAGTGGGAGTGTTTCATTACCGATTAGTTACAAATAATATCAACTACGGTACAACAGGAAAAAAGCACGACCGCCTTAATTAGAGTTCCTGAATTATTATCCTGTTTATTCAAATGTATGCCTAATGCAACTATATATTACTAGCTGAACCCACGACTTCGTCCGCGTGGAATTTTGATCCTTTCTTAGGAGATGTCTACGTCATAGTAGCTTTATGCATGCAAGTCTCAGCCCGATCGGTTTAAAATTGACAAAGTTTCATAAAAACTTTCATCCCCTATTTTATCCCTTGGGGATAGAATTAATCAAAATTCGTTCTTAGCGGATGCCTACGTCATAACATATACCTGCATGCCGAATTTCAGCCCGATCCGTCCAATGGTTTGAGCTGTGCGTTGATAGATCACTATGTCAGTCAGTCAGTCACCTTTGAGTTATATATATTTAGATATAGGGGTACCGAATTGTATTGTGTATTAAAATAAGATATTAGTGGTCCCTAAAACTATAGTATTAATTAAACCGACCGCAAAAAACCTGGATGTACTAAAAAGCCAGAAATACCTAGCGACCTTATAATATCATTTCTTTCATTTGGAGTCAGTGCCAATTCAAGAAGTAGGGGTAAGTAGGTGCCTAAGAAGTTGTCCTAACGTTGTGTAAAGATAGTGGCACCGACTCCAAAAGAAATAAATTATGAGGTCCCTAGTTATTTCTAGTTTTTTAGTGCACCCAGGTTTTTTGAAGTCGGTTTTATTATTATTTTTTTCACGATTTTTAGTTTTTACTTATGTACAGGTAAACATAAATAGTCCATATTTACCTACCAATTTGCATACCTACTAATGCAGCTACCCTTTTCTAAACAAGTCGACTTATTCTTATTTATTTCCTTTATCTCGTTTAGTAAGTATTTACGAATACTTACCATAAGGATTTAGAACGAAACCTGTGGTACCTAACTTTACCAAGCAATAACGAACTTTATTACGTAGCAACAGATCATTGACGAACGAATGAGTAACGTGCATTATTACTATAAAAGCACAGTTCCCGATGTTACATTAATTAGTCTCCGAGTAGCTGTTGTGAAGAACAGACGCGTTCTAATACCACCATGAAGTTCATGATCGTCGTGCTCTTCGCTGTCATCCTTGCGGCCAACGCTAAAACGCCCAAGCTGTCCGACATTGTGAAAGCTTACGAAGAAACAAACACAATCGGTGAGCATACTTTGTACAAGCTCTAATCTGTAGGTATGTAGGTACATATGTATTATATATAAGTAGGTAGATATTATATAATTTTTTTGTACCCAATAACAACCTATATGCGTGTGGACCTTCTATTTGAGACAAGTTATGCTACGCGGTGTCACCCGCCTGGAAATTTAATCGGTTTTAGTCTTGTAATCTAGGTCTAACCTTTTCTCAAGACCACCATATTACAAGAATAAGACAGATTTTTCAGTTCGCAAGTCTTGCAGTAATAGTTTAAATCATAGTATTGCTTTGGTTCCTGCACAATCTAACGACAAGATCGATTTTCAGCACCAATCAACCCTTTCCTGTCACATGAAAATACATTGTTCATTACTCATACTCTAGGTCTGAAGTTGCCTGAGGTTGAAAGTAATACTTTTCCGGCCCGGGAGAATCGCTTTCAACTGACAGCTGTCAAATTATAAAAAAAGAAACTAGTGCCATTTTCACATTTCTATGGAACCATGTTCAAACTTTTTCTCCAGTCACTCAATAACGGCACGATGTAAAATTGAAATAACATAAAGTTTTGTAAAAGTATTTTTAAATGACATAATTATAATTTAGTTTCAACAATTTCTTTAAAATAACATAGATTTGGGCAAAATATTTAAAGACGAAAATGAAAAATAATGGCTAAATAATGAAGTTGGCCGGCCAACAAAAAAAAAACAAAATAGGCGGCAATCCGATCTTTATTTTTTTTTTCGAGTTGTAGAGTATTGTTCATTACATTCATCTTCATCATTCATTCATTCATTGTTCTTGTATTATTTCTTTAGCCAATTCCTGTTTTTATTTTTACTTTGCTTGTATTCATAATGAAAAGCACAGTGTTTACCTCGGGCCTTCTCCACTCGGTCACTTTCTCCACTCGTGTAACAATGTACTATTACGCACGCCCCACAACACACACCATCCACTCAAATCGTTGGAACCCTCATAATATTAGTCTGATTATTCCATATACTGAGTCAGAGTGCCTTCTTTGTATATATTCGTTTTCTTATGTGCGACTTCGTTTGTTTTAGGAGAAAATACATCAGCAGCGAACCATGTCCTGTACATCCCAACGGCTCAGAGAACTTGCACAGAGTGCGTCATAAAGTGCCAGGAAGGCTGCGAGAGACTTGGCTTCAAATATGGTATTTGCACTGCTACCACGGCACCGTGCTCCTGCCTCAATGAGCTTCCCACTGTTTGAAACTTTCAGTATACATAAGTAACTACAGCATTTTATGGAAACTTGCATCACGCATTTATTTGTTTGTCAAATTCAATTATGGAACTCTTTAATTATGTTAATGAGTGCTTATTTTGTTTAATATAATATTTCAGTAGTATTATGATCGTGTATTTTGTATGCGTGCGTTGAAATATATCATTAAAAATTAAAACTTATTTTATTTGTGTAGGAATAAAATGAATTGACCTTTATTCTCTAACTCGATTAACTTGATTCTCATAAGTACGCATAAGGTCATAGATGCTTTAAACATGACCTTCCTTTTGGCTTTGTCGTGGTCGGGTAAAAACGGGAAATCAATGATAAATAGAATTTCCATACAACCACCACTAAACTCATACAATAAGCAATTAATATTATTATTGTAATTCGTTGATATATTCTTGCTTAACATCAGGCGGAGCGTATGCTTATTTACCGACTTTGCATATATATAAAACAAAACAGAAAGCCGGCCAATTAATTAAATATGCTGTGTTCGTTTAGAGTTCTAAGATGTCGGACGAAGTGTCTCTCGCACGTGCAAATGGTTCGCAGCGGCATAAACCAACAATAGTTGGCTTGCTGCTATCACAGCTCTCCGCTAGTACCAAAGAATTTGTAATAATAAGACAATATTACAAATTATTTCGCTAGTACCCACTGTATGACTTTTGGTAAGATCACACTTTACATCAATTTCAATTTTTACATAAAAAAAAGAGAGAAAATAACTAAAATTGAAAATTTTTAAAACCCCCAATGTGGCGACTTTTTAAACTACAAATGAGCTGATAAATTTAAAACGGCTGAACCAATTTTCGTGAAACATAGCTATGAACACGCTCGATCAGAATACCAATCTAACAAAAAAAAACAAAATTGAAATCGGTTTATCCGCTTGGACGCTACGATACCACAGACAGACACACAGATACACAAATACACATGTTGAACTTATAACACCCCTCTTTTTTGTCACGGGTAAGAAATAATTGCTTTGGTGTGATGCCTTCTATGCCAAGTAAATAATTATTATTTTGTTTTTGTTTTTGTTTTTATATATATTTACTGTAAGTTAGTTGATAAGTAGTTTTAATACTGTAAATAGTATGTAAAATAATATGATATTTTAAATAAATAGAAGAAGGAAGTAAATGATAAAAGTTTAAAAATAATGTTGTTAAGAGGAAACTCAGTTGACCAATCCCCTCAAGCAGCGCCCGCGCACGGGCACGAGTGGAAAAATGGCATCACTCCTCAACAATAATAGAGGGAAAAAGGTGACCCGCTCCACAAAGGCATCGCAAACAAGGTCATTAAAAGCAAATCAATATACTAAACTAATCATAATATTCTATATCTATATTTGCTATAAAACAGAGTCTGTTCCTAGATCATCTACTACACATTGAACATTTTCAATATCAGCTTTATAAACATCGAAAAATAACTTTGAACTTTTCACGTAAACTGCACGGAAGTGTGGAATTTATTCCATTTCCTTTCGATTGAATCCAACTGAATTTCAAATAGGTATCAGAAATGAAAATGTTTACTAATATCCGAAGGTGGGATTGGCTTTTGGTATTGTATTACGTAATAGACATTTATGACGTATGCACAATGCATGGAGGAATGTGAATTCTGAACATTTTAAAATTAAACTTAATAAATTAAATTAAAATTAAACTTACATAAGGAAATTGGTGTGAAGTGACCATACTTAAAGAACAACGGCTATAAAAAAACTATTTCATGTATAAACGTAGCGTTAAGGTATTACTATTTTACAATATCATTGTTAGACCATAGTGACGGCGGCTTGGCGCAGTGGTTCGAGCGTAGGCCGTTCGGCTGACTGCACATGTTGGTTGCGAGTTCGATACCCGCCGGGGCAAATTTCGGAAATGGCCTTTTCGCAATTTGCACTGGCCTGGGTGTTATAGGGATCGCCCCCAGTCCATTAAACAGTACTCATAGTACAAGCATTGCTTAGTTTGGGGATCATACAGTTGGTGAGTCAGTCGGGCGATATTTATTTATTTGTAAGTAAATAGTGGGAACTGTTAATTGTAGCGTCACGGGAATCATTCTTCGGCCCTTTTTCTGTCCCTACAATACCTTCAGTGAGTGACTGATGACGCATATAATCCATTAATTACATTGACCTACATAAGTCATGTCCCTTTATATCGTCCTTACATTTCAAGCACCCTCGTTCAAGGACGCGTACATTGGAAATTCTAATTGTATGTTCCGAAACAAAACCCAATTTCATTCCAAATTCGATTCATGAGTCAGCATAAAAAAGTAGGACATTGAATTAATTCGAAAAGGCACGAATGAGGGACTAGTGTAAGTTGAGCTGCCCCGCCTCCCGCTGTGCAAAAGGGCATAGGTGATGTGGGGGTCATTGAAGGTGGTGGCAAGGTCTGTTCGGAAGGTGGGTAGACGCAAATGAAGCTTGGCGCGTCAATGAAGTGCGAAGTGTAATCAGTGAGGCTTCGCTATGTGCTAACACACATTAGCACATTGTTGATAAAACGAAGCAATTTCTCTCGATTCTGAGATTGTGGTCTCTGAATTGATGTAATGTTCTTTCAGAATGTATCTTATTCGATTGGCGGTTAGATTGGATTCTTTGTTAAATTTTCTTGGAGGTAAAAGCTTTAGGTTCTCTGGCACAATTGATGCTTTATGTAAGTTAACTGTCTTACTGATCATCTGTAAGTTAACTCATAATATAAATGCGAATGTAACTATGTCTGACTGTTTTTTACATATTCACGCCTAAACCGCTGGCCCAATTTTGATAAATTTTGGCATAAAGATAGATTGGCTTTGGAAAAGGACGTAGGCTACCTATTGTTGCGAAAATATAAATTGAAGAGATGAAATTATAGGGAATTCAAGTTTGTAAGTAAATTTCGGACAAAGCTATTTATATTATTATTATAATGGACAATAAAATACAGAGTTAGGTATGGCATTTTTATGAAATCTGAAAAACAAAATTGGTCACGTCTGGCCAATATCGATTCTGACTTAATCTATTTATTGCTACAACTTTTTATTTGATACTTCCAATTAAGATTCCTAAATTGTTTTGGGATAACCACTAATCCCAGCCACGCCTTGAGCGATCAGTAAACAAAAACAACCTTAGTGGCCGCGACATCTTTCTGGCTTTTATTAAACAGACGTCAATCACGGCTGCTTGTTTAATAAATGCTATAAACATCGTTTCTCTTGGCTTTCCTTTTCAGTACGGTTCAAGTTGTAAGCGACAAAAATATGGAGTTCATTAATGAGAACCGAAACAATAAGTTATGAGACGACGATACCTACATACGGGGCTTGCCCGGTGTAGTACCACCCTCACACAGAAAATCGGTTCGAAGCAGATAGCTTGTTTCTGATAGTACTATCCTGTGCTCGCGACTTCGTCCGCTTAGTATTTAACTTTACAAAAATTTCGGCATTATCGGGATAAAAGGTATCCTATGCGTTAATCCCGGTTACAAAAACTATCAGTTTTCCAAATTTCATCCAATTCCGTTCAGTAGTTTTTGCCTGAAAGAGTAAAAAACATCCACACTCACAAACTTTCGCATTTATAATATTAGTAGGATAGATGCGTTTGACAGAGCCGGAAGCTCGACCCTCCTTTCCCTTCCGTATATCCCAATAACTTTCAGGTCGGCCGCGTGCAAGCATCTACAGGCTACGGTAACTGCTTAATATTCGACAGGTACTACGTTTGTTTGCACTTTGTTACCTAAAACAAGATAATGAGTTGATTACCCAATTAATGAAATCCGTAAAATCAAACATACAAATCCATAAAAAAACAATAACATAAAACACAAGAATTAAAAAAAAAATCCATCTTAAGACCGCACGTGCACGGACCAATTACGGCAAAAATACAGTATTAGTGGCGGGAGCACAGCTGTTTAATGATTTACCGGAAGATATAAAGAAATGTGATCATCATCATAAATCATTTATTAAAAATTAAAATGAAAAATATTCTCTATGCAGCGGCCTTTACACTAGGCTCTGGGCCTGTATCGCAGAGACCAAAACTATAATATACATATTTAAAAGTAAACTTAAAAAACATGTGTGTACCCTATAACGTCACCAACGTCCCAGAGGCAAATAATTAAATAATTACTTATATATAAATAACTCTGTATCTCATTTTAAGTGAACTGTTAGTTATAAGTTCTTATTAGAAATAAATTTCTTTAAACCGATTATCTACCACCAGAGAGATGGGTGAGTATTGTCACTTTGTGGTCGCCTCATAATGGCAATCTTTATTAGGGTTGACTTTAAAACGCTGCAGAAAATCAATTTAAAATGGATCACGGAAACGAAAGGTTAATAGATATTTAGAAAATGCCGAGCATTTAAACTGAGGGATGCTTTTTGGTGTGATTTAATATTTTAGGTCTGTATTCACAAATGCATCTCAAGTCTGAAAGACTTGAGTACGCTTTTGACATGTCATTTTGTACCTGTATGACATAAGAATGCCATTTCCAAGATCGCTCTCAGATTTGAGATTAATTTATTAATACGAGCCTAAGACGCTTGAAACTCAAAACTCACGACCGGTCCGTCTAGCGCCGCGCCGCGCCGATAATGGTAAGTCTTAACACGACACTTATTGCCAAAATAAATCATCTGCCGCCGTCCACCGGCTTGTACAAATTATTTATATAACAACAGCTCTTTGGCTGTAAACAAATGTAATGACGTCATCTTGCTGGTTAATACAGAGACTTGAAACTTTAGTTTGATTCAGGAGATGGGTTAGTCGCTTGCAAATAACCCGCTTAAATCGACCACTAAAATCGTTTGAAATTATTCTCAAAGTTTTTGTCAAGAGGCCAATAAATTTGTTTGCACACCTAACGACCAACCGTTGTTCTACGAGCATGCAGAAGCTGTCGATCGATGTAGACTCATCTTGTTTTTCATCAATTGATGGATTGATTGGAGGCCTATTTGTGTGTGAACACCCAAAAGCTGAGAGTTAGTCAATAATGATACATAGAGTATCTGATCAACTTCTGAACATATTTGAATAACTATTTATTTGACTAGCTAGTGCATATCTGTGCGCAAACATGAGATAAGATTATTTTCCCCTATTTCTAAATATATGTCGGAGAATCTACGATCTGACGATGGCAACACCGCCTGACAGCTGTCGAACGCAAGGATGACGTCACAATGCGCCATCTTTGGATGCGGCCGTTGGAACGGGCGGGCAATCTAAGTTGAGAGCTCGCGCCGAGCGGACGTGTCTGTTCGACTGCTTCGAATTGATTTAAATCGATGTACTTTAAAATGATAAAGTTTGAGTTGCGCTAAAAGTGTTATTTTGCTTGAGACTAGCCATTATATCAGAAACCGATGAAAACGCGTGTCTACCGAGCCCTGCAGGACAGCTGTCTGCGACATCAGAAGATGGGATAAAGGATTCAAAAGCCCACAGTAACGTATACCCACAGTATCGTTAAAATTGAGCTAAGTCTGTAAATTTGTTATCAACAAGTAGACCGTTAACATTCGAATTTGAATGTTGTTTTGCTTACGATAACTGCTTACTTAATTGTTGTTATTTAGTGTGTGTTAAATTGTTGATTGAAACTGTGATAATGAAACTTATGAGGACGCCTAGTCCATGGAGGTATCTTTTTAGGAGTAATTCGCGTAATTAACTTCAACATACTTCTCGAACGTCTCGCGACTACAGTGACGACCGATCGGATCGGAATTCGAACGATAGACGTCGTACTTTGCGAGATGGCTTACGTGTCCGAAATCGACGTGATTGTCACAGTACCGATGTAGCAAGTGACTCGTGAACGTCTTCGAAGTAACCAAGCCAGACAAGATTACCTAGCTAATCAACAACGACGTACCCTACGCCAGTTTAATGTTCTTCGTTATAAAGTGTTCTCAGTCGGCAGCGGTAGTTATGATAAAACTACGCAAGCTACTGCGCAGTATATGGTGCCGTGGCAGACGCCGGGCGTTGGAGTTGCGCGTGTGCGGCGGCATGCGAGCTATGCCACTTCATATGCTACGAGCGTGCGTCGTGCGTTTCGGGATCGACGGTGTGGTCATCAGCGACACATGGCGAATCTGGATGACAATGATGGTCACAAGTAAGCGTGAAGCAGAATCTGGTGAGTCGATCCATGTTTATCTGGTGCCACGGATTCTATAAAGAGAAATTACACGTGGTACGTATTACAGTGCGTGTAAGAGAGTAAATGCAGGTGCGCGTGATATTTTTATTCCGATATGAGGGTGGACAATACCAACTGTTGTCTGCTATGTGATTGTGTTGTGTGTGACTTGATTAGAAGAATTTCGGACCGGACAGGCCGTCGCAACCGCTACGGTAGCCAAGATCAGCGGGCTCATAGACAACAAGATCTTTCTCCAGATACGTTGTGAAGCTCAATGGAGGCGATCTTGGTTGGATTTTCAGCGTTAGAGGAGCAATCTGCGACTAGTTTTACCAGGTTGCTAGTTCGGCTGGTACAGCTCGAAATCATCATCGCTAAAGCGTGGCCCTCGTCAGGCCCACGACAATGCTTTTGACGAGAAACACCGCGGACACCTCCGCTGGTATTGCCAAGTCGGCGCCAGGCATGTTCGCTGACTGCGCTGACGCGAGCGGTCGCCATGACCGACGCGGTCGGCATAACCTTTTATTCCAGTGCGAAACACACCGCAGGCGCCTTGTGCGTCACTGGTCTTCACGGCGGTCCGGGCAGATCACGTGCTGCCAACACAGAACGCCTCGCTGGGACCAACATTGAAGAGGGAGGTCAGCGAAGCGCTGTCAACGTCCTTGCCGTCGACGGGCGCAGAATGTATCGTGGAAACAATTCGTTCTATCTGTGGTTTGATATGAGTAGCACTTAAGTCTAACGACGGAAGGATTAAGTGCCGTGAATACCGTGAATTGTCTGAGGCTTGAAGTTTTGTTTGGCACGGTCTATGGTGTCAAAGCGGGTGCGGCCTGTGACGGGAGGCGATTTGATTCAAATAATTAACGGACTCATTGTAGGCGATTGTGTTCTCATAGAAAATGAGGAGAGGAACCGATCGAGGCTCGATCCGGGGTTCAGGGGTCCGTTCGGGGTTTTGGATAGTGATCGGTATTGCCTGAGAGCTTTGAATTCTGAGAGGACATACAGGTGCCCGCGCGATGGAATGGGAGGGATTCCGAATCACGAAGTTCCGTTGGATGTCGAGCTGGATCTGGAATCTGACGATGGCAATTCTGATGACGTCTAGCCTGGTGGAAGCGTTGCGGCGCATATGGGCGTTGCGGCGCGTGTGGGCGTTGTGGCGCAATATGAGCGTTGTGGCGCAGTATGAGCGTTGTGGCGCAGTATGAGCGTTGTTGCGCATATGAGCGTTGTGGCGCAGTGTGGGCGTTGTGTCGCGTATGAGCGTTGGGCGCGTATGAGCGTGGTGGCGCGTATGAGCGTGGTGGCGCTTGGGCACGGTGTGGTGTGTGTGTGCGTTGTATCGTGCATCAGAAATCTCTTGTTTCAATCTCCGCGTGGTTGATATGAGCCGTAGGAGCGGCGGCATGTGCAAACATGGTTACCCTTATTTGCGTTGGGGCGTAAATAAGATGAGTCGTTGGTGCGACGATATGCTTTCATGAGTACCCTTGCTCTCGTTGTAGCGAAAGCAAGATGAGCCGTCGTAGCGGCGCCGCTAATGTTGTTTGTTACAGCTAACGATGATGATGAATTTTTTGGTTTGTAAGAGAGTGAGAAATTGTCGAGTCATTGATTTGCTCAGATGTGAGGTCAGAATAGCCGAACGAAGTACTGGGTCGATGTGCCACCTTTGCGGATGCTGCACACGAGGACGTGTGAGACATCAGAGATGGCCGTGTCGGAGAATCTACGATCTGACGATGGCAACACCGCCTGACAGCTGTCGAACGCAAGGATGACGTCACAATGCGCCATCTTTGGATGCGGCCGTTGGAACGGGCGGGCAATCTAAGTTGAGAGCTCGCGCCGAGCGGACGTGTCTGTTCGACTGCTTCGAATTGATTTAAATCGATGTACTTTAAAATGATAAAGTTTGAGTTGCGCTAAAAGTGTTATTTTGCTTGAGACTAGCCATTATATCAGAAACCGATGAAAACGCGTGTCTACCGAGCCCTGCAGGACAGCTGTCTGCGACATATATATAACTCAAAGGTGACTGACTGACTGACTGACTGACATAGTGATCTATCAACGCACAGCCCAAACCACTGGACGGATCGGGCTGAAATTTGGCATGCAGGTAGATGTTATGACGTAGGCATCCACTATAAAGGATTTTGATTAATTCTACCCCCAAGGGGATAAAATAGGGGATGAAAGTTTGTATGAAACTTTGTCGAACGCGGACGAAGTCGCGGGCACAGCTAGTCTTATATAAAATGTCTAGACACTCAAATTAGTATATATGGTACGTGCACTCTATAAATAAAACTATATACTTACTAATAAAAATATAGTTTACTTGTTTAGAAACCCTTATTTTTTACTAACTTCCAGAAGTCTCGCAAACTGCAGATTTGAATTGCTAAACCTATTCCTATGCCTGAGTCTGTGAAAAATGCCTTGACAGACGGACAAACAATGATTATGATTTTATTATATTTACAACTTTACGATAGGTATGAGAAATAGGTTTACCGACGTTTACCGAGTTGGAGGAAAAGGCTACATTTTATTTCTACCCAAATAAAAAAATCGTTTTCTTTTATATAAAATATATATTTCAACAGACGTATACAAGACATAATAGCACTTATGGACTATAACGAGCTTCGTCATTTAATTGGCCATCAAACAAACGCATGATGGAAATGCTAAATATTATGTCAGTATATACTGGATGTTTTGAAACAATGGGGGTACTAGTTTGTACAGATGCATCTGCCATTTTCGCAATTTCCGTACGCGAAGCCCACGTCCTGGCAGTCGGAGACGCAGGTTGTAGAGTCGCACGCCTTCAGGGACTTCGGCGTGTGCAGGACGTGTTTCACTACCGGTGCGCTGACTCCTAAAACAAAAAAAGTTGTACATTACAAAAATACTAGTTTCTGCCCACGATTTCGTCCGCGTGGACTTAATAAAAGTATCCTATGTGTTAATTCAGGTTATAAACTATCTGTGTGCCTAATTTTATCCTGCCGTTTTGTGTGGTTGAGTTACAAACAAATGTTTTAACAAATGTCTTAACATAACGTGAGGACTCACTATGAGACAAGAGCTATTTTTAAAAAACCGGACAAGTGCACGTCAGGCCACCCAAAATAAAGGCTTCCGTACCCATTTCAAAAGCGAACATTTATCAAATCTATAACCAAACTGGTGAAATATAAGAAACAATATAGTATTTGCGATTGTTTTTTTTTATCTCAGTATTTTATACAGAAAGGACGGAGAATCAAATTTGCTTTGACTGTAACTCGTGATTTAGTGAACCTATTTTTCTGTTACAATTTTAATAGCAATTTCGTATCATGTGCTCCTGATTTTTTCCAGATTTTCTGCACTACGTTTCATGTTATTACAGCAAGATCTACTTAAGGCCAAGTTTTGATCTTAAACAAATTTGGGACCCCAATACAAACTGTTGTCCCTTATTTCAGACACTTAGGGGTGGAATTAAGTAAAACGCTCAAAATTTTATTTTTTGTTTGTAATGAGTACCTAACCTTAAGATGATGGCGTCTGTCTAGCCCGCGAAATTCAAAAATGTCGAGTATTTTTATAGATTATCCAAACCTTGAAAACATTTAAGACAACATTTTGTGATTTGCGACAAACACAGTATGCAGTGCGTTTATTAATACATTTATTTTACTCTAAATATTATCACGGTGGATATGATACCAGTAATTCACTAAATATACAAATATTGCCAGTTTTCCTGGTTATCTGTCGTTCTTGAAATGTTTTAGAGTAAGTTGGATATATTAATAAATGCATTGCATACGGCCTTTTTCGCCAATTATAAAATGCGCCCTTTAATATTTTCAGATTTTGAAAAAATTCTAAAAAACATTCAAAATAATTGAATTTCGCGGGCTAGATGGGCGCTTTAGCCTTAATACTCATTTTCAAGGCTCTGAGTTGAGAATTTTTTTCCCATACTAACTTTCACCACCTATTTTATTCACTTAGGGGTGCACAATAGCAAACCACCATGGTATATGATATTAATTTTAAGTTGATTACTCTAACCGTTTCCGAGATAAAGAGTCTTGACAAATAGACAGACAGAAAGATGGACAACAAAGTGATCTTATAAGGATTTTTTCCTTTTGAGGTACGGAACCCTAAAAATAATACGCGGGTGAAACCGCGTGGCACAGCTAGTTTAAAATATATGGTCCACGCGCATAAGGGTTATTATTGTGTACAAAATAAAATTTTTTAATGAAAAAAATATACAAAATCTGTACATAAAGATGTAGGAATTGGACAACATAATATGCTCACCGATTTCGTTTGTTTGTTCGTAAGCTTTCAGCATGTCGACCAGCGTGATGACTTTAGCGTTCGCCGCAAGGACGACAGCGAGGAGCACGACGATCATGAACTTCATGGTGGTAGTAGAGCGCGACTGTTCTTCACAACAACTACTCGGAGAATAATTAATGTCACATCGAGAACGGTGCTTTTATAGTAATAATGTTCAGTATCTCAAGTGCTCCGCAACATACGCAAAGCATGAATTTTTATGATGAAATGTACCCTTTTGCTTTGTAATAAAGTTTGTTCTTGCTTGGTGCAGTCATTGTTTATTAACACAAGTTACCAACCTAAAATTTAGTACCTACCTATGAGCGGTTTTGATAATTTAATTGTTATGTTTTTACGTGTCGTTGACTATGTCTTCATGTGTAAATGTTAAACGATAAGGTAAGGTAAGGACCTCCCTACAAACTAGACCCAGATGGATACGTGGAGCATGTTAAAAGTTACTAAAAGTCACTTACAAAAAGAAAATAAATAAGTAATTACGGAATTCGAAATAGTACTCCATCGGGAACACATTACTTTGGAATTTGAGAGTTTGTCATTTGTGTTTTTATTGTAGCGTCCTTTAAAAAATGGTGTGTCGCAATTACTGTGAATTTAAATCGTGAAAATTCACTCTGAATTATTTTTTAATATATTTTCAGCGGGTTAAGTCAACATGAAAGTTGCCAGATACTTCATTTGGTGATGAAGAACCCTGTCGTAGCTCTGAATATTCGTGGTTTGGAGAATTTAGACGAGAATCGTAGGTATTTAAGGCTTCAAACGTGGAAATGATAACGTCTCTGACACAAAGCCCGGACCTCGCACATTGTGACTTCTTTTGAAAGGACTTCAAAAAATGTGGAGGTTTTCAATTGGGTAAAATTTTTTTTATGCTTCTGAGTGACTATTCACTAGAATATTCTCAATAAACCGCCTACCTTCCGTCTTCACTATCAAATGATGATGAGACCGTAAGGTAGGCACTGGACATGTGATGCTTTCTGGCTATAAGAGGCCTTGTCTGCCTTGATTATCAGAGGACATATATAAAAATAGTAAATAATAAATATTGCCCGACCGACACACCAACTGTATGGTCCCAAACTAAGCAACGCTTGTACTATGGGTACCTGACGATGGACTGGGGGCGATCCCTGTGACACGCAGACCAGAGCAAATTATAAAAAGGCCATTTTCAATTGTCCCGGCGGGAATCGCTCCCGCAACCACCATGTGCAGGTACCCGAGCGGCCTACGCTCGAACCACTGCGCCAAGCGGTCGTCATATTTTTTTTTTTATATATATTTTTATTTGTTTATTAGCCTCTCGTTTTTTATGCAACCCCTCCTGTTAGAATAAAGCTTTATGTATCCAAGCTTAGAGTTAAAAACATCGACTTACGCAGGTTTCATTTTGTGCCTTTATGGTAAGTACGAGTATTCGCTTTGTAGGCACCTACCGAGATTAAGAACATAACGTAAATATGTCCCTAATAATGTAAATATAATAATATAGTAATTTAACCCTTTTAACGTCCCACTCCTGGGCACGAGCCTTCCCTCAACACGAGAGGGAAGCAGGCCATAAACCACCACGCTGGCCCAGTGCGGGTTGGCCGATATGGTTGAGGGAAGTGATGCGGCTTTTCGAGTCATGCCCGTGCGTGGGCGCTGCTTGCGGGATTGGTCCACTCACTTTCCTCTTAACAACATTGTCGTTGAAATCTATTAATTGATTTAGCATGGAAGGCATCACACCGAAGCTATTATCTTCTTATCCACTGCTGTTTTAATAAGTTTAAAGTGTTTCAGTAAGTTTGAGAATCGGCTACTATCTATTTCATAACCCTAAAAGACAGGACAACGTCTGTCGGATCAGCTAGTAATAATATACAAATTATGATTCGCACATATATTTCCGAAATCCCAGAGGTGCGAGTCGAGGTTCGAAACCAGGACCTTGTGCCCGCAAGACGCGTGATTAACCACTCGGCTACCACTGTTTCTCTATACCTACTGCTTAACTTTACCTAATAATGTATTTGTTGTTAACAGTACAGTTTTAGGCACAAACATTAATTTAAATGTATTGTTATTTATAGGTGCTCCAGGAAAAAACAAGTCGGTCGTCGTTATATTTTCCTTTTATAATTAATTTTAATAAGGTGCATTAGGCATATGTTTGAATAAACAGGAAGCATAGGAAGCTAATTAAGGCGGTCCTGTGTTTACCTATTGCACAGTAGTATCTGAGTACCTACTTATTTAAATAAAATATTAATTGTTCGTAAAATAAAGCACAGATTTTTCAATTCCGTTTGCTCGTTATCTTTTAAAATTCCCGAAGCGGTAGGCCAAGATATATAAATGGATGTATACAAGAAATCAATTGACAGCTGATTCATCAAAATCAGATACTTAGCTGGTTTAGGCGCTACGATGCAACATAATCATACATACTCGTACACATACTGCTAAAAACATAACCTTTCCCTTTGGCTTTGCGGTAGTCGAGTAAAAAAGGCTTTCAATCCACTAAAAGCTATGCACCATCAATTCACTTTTGTTACATTTATAAATATTTAAAGCGCCCGTCATACATACGGTATCTCATTATAATACACTCCACCTCATTACAGGGCCTCAGTAATTTATGTAGGCGCAGATAAAAGCACCTGATTACTTAGCGAGGTAAAATAATAAGCGCGCTAATAATCTACGAACGTGACCGGAGCTTCAATCTACGGGTTCCTAGAACTTTGCTTCTAAAATAGATTTAGATAGATCTTTATAAAAAGCAGTGATAGCCGATTGCTTAAGCACGCATCTTGCGCGGCACCAGGTCCTGGGTTCAAACCCCGGCTCGCACCTCTGGGTTTTTCTAAATCTATGTGCGAATCATAATTACAATATGATTATCACTTGCTTACGGTGATGGATAACATCGTGAGAAAACCTGTATGTCTTAGAAAATCTAAACAATTTTCGGACGACATGTGAAATCTGCCAACCCACCCTGGACTAGTGTGGTGGATTATGCCTATTATTGAGGGGAGGCCCGTACCTAGGAGTGGGACGCCAAAAGGGCTAAATTATTATATAAGATATTTTGACGATTTCGGCCACTTAACTCCTCCTGCAAGCCGCCTAAAGGAACTTTGTGCCAAAAACAACTTATTCAAATTGATCAAGTAAATCTCTTTTTTTTTTTTTTTTTTTTTTTTTTTTTTTTTTTTTTTTTTTTTTTTTTTTTTTTTGAATTGACTATATGTTGTTGGCCAGAGTGGCCATAACAACTTCACCCGGACAGAGGGCGAGCGCAAGTGCGCTCCAGCCATAGGGGCAGGGGGGCAGCTAGCTCAAGGGCGTCACTAGGGACACGACCTCGGCTTGGGCCGCTGCCAGGAGAGGTGGCGAGGGTAAATCTACCACCGGATCGGAACGCGACCTCGACTGAGAAAGTAAATCTCTCTAATAAGTAAATACCTACTTATTTCTAATTGTCAAAATATATAATGATTTAACTAATGTCGAAATCAATTTTTAAATTTGTAAAGAGGTGATTCTGCGTACCTAGCCCGGGACGGAGGCAACGGGCCAGGATGCCCTCTAGCGGTACAGATAAGTGAGTCAAATCCAGCCTTATCCGGATAGCGAGACTTGAGGCAAATGGCATTTAGTTTAGCTATTTTTGAATGCACCTACGCAACTTCATGTTTTCAGAATATTGAATCAAGGTGTATTAAAATCTAGATACGCGATGAAATCATCTGTGAGAATATCTGCACCTATCTCACCTATCTGTTGTAGGATGAATGAGAGAGCCGGAAGCTAAACTACCCTCCCTTCCTCTGACCCATTCCAGTTCAGGTCGGTGAAGGTCACTTCAGGTCGGTCTGACTTCAAGTAAGATGAAATGCCTTTAGTACTGTAAGCTTCCATAGCCTACAAGAACTGCTTAATACAACGGCATCGTACGCTTGTTAGACGTCTTTGTTTTATAAAAGTCGTACTACGAATATTTATTGAATGCATGCTTAAATGAAACGTTAACGTCTCTCAAAGTCTTCCACATCAAAGACATTGACTATAATAATTACACATAATATAGAAAAGGTTTACAAGCAGGCGGCATCAAATAGAGCTGAAAGAATGCCAAGAAAGCGAACAAGTAAGTGGCTTCTAAGTGGCTTGCTCCCTTTGTGGCTGCGTTTCACTACTTCATTGGCCTCCTTAATAGCTCTAGTTTTATACCCAGCTCGCCGTGTGTGCCCCCTTTTTGTTAAAAATATGTGCTATTTAAATATCACAAGAAAAACTTACGACGAATTTATAAATTTCTTCCAACTTCTATTCTTTCTTTCGAATAAATACGTGCTGGTTACAAAAAAAAAATGTTTTTCCCCGGGAATCGACGACTTGATTCAATGAATCGACGACAGCTACCTATACTTAAACAAGTCGACTTATCTATACAAATAAATAAAATTGGAGTGTTTGTTTGTAATATCAAAATAACACCTTTTCACTAAATGCATATGAAAAAACATACGATACTTATAGCAAAAAGGCGATTTAAAAAATTTATGTCTGTCTATCTATCTGTCTGTCTCTATGTCTGTATGTTTGTTCCGGGTAATCTCCAAAACAGCTGAACCGATTTTGACTGGACTTTGCCAGTAGGCAGAGCTGATGTTATAAGGAGTAACTGAGGCTACTTTAATTTTAGAAAAACAATTAGGGTTCCGCGTAAAAAATAAAAACACATGACATCAAAGAGTATCTCCGAAACGGCTGGATCGATTTTGAGGGGACTTTCACAGGCAGATGGCTGATATTATAAGCAGTAACTCAGGCTACTTTTATTTTAGAAAAAAAAAATATGGGTCTGTCGCGCGAGCTCAGAACGCGGGAGCGGGAGCGGCTAAGTTAAATTATACGCGGGCGAAGTCGCGGGCTCAGCTAGTTCTTATTTATTTCTTATATCTAGGTAGGTATACTTACCTTTAAACTTGAATGTCCTTGTTTGCGGTGGCTTTGTGGAGCGGGTCACCCTCTTCCCTCTATTATGGTTAAGGAGAGTGATGCCGCTTTTCAAGTCATGCTCGTGCGCGGGCGCTACTTGCGGGGATTGGTCAACTCACTTTCCTCTTAACAACATTGTCGTTAATTACTATTCATTTACTTAGCATGGAAGGCATCACACCGAAGCAATTATCTTATTATCCATCTCTATTTTATTAATTATCATTTTGGTTTGTAAACGTTTAATGCTTTAGCCTTATTGTATGAATTCAAATTCTCCTCTTTTATTTGACATCACACTAGTGAGAGCCAAAAAAGTATTTCAGGGACTCTCAGTTCTTTGGAAGTTACATCCGTCATATTGATTTGGTTTGCATAAAATGTGGCCTGTGTCATTCAAACCATAATAACTAATCCATTGACATATAAATCACTAATATCGGACCACTATATGAGGCGCTCCGGTGGAACATAAAAATCATACAAACACACATACATAGATGCTTAGAACATAACCATTCCTTTTGGCTTTGTCGTAGTCGGGTAAAAAGGGAAATCGATAGCAAATCAAATCTCCGTACAACCATCATCGTCCCTCAACTCTTATAACAATCAAATTATTTATTTTATTAATATCGCCTTACTGACACTCTTTCTGTATGGTCCCAAACTAAGCAACGCTTGTACTATGGACTGGGGGCGATCTCAGGGACACCCAGACCTGGGCAAATTACGAAAAGGCCGATTACAATTTTTTTAGCCATGTGCAGTGAACCGAACGGCCTACGCTCGGCTCAATATAAAATAATTAATTTTTAAAAGCCAATACAATGAAAATTAAATTAACTCCCACAAACCCCGTCTGTACATTCCAAAATAGTGAAATCCAAATCCTAGGCCTCTTTAAAGGTTTGTTAATGAAGGCTTAATAAGTGAAGTTTTTTCGGAGAAGTCAAATTTGAATCAACTTGAAAGATGATAAGTATTGGTAATTTTGCAATGAATAATCTCGCTTGCACTATGGGTACCGTACAAAGGACTGTTAATTACGAAAAGTCATTTCGAAAATTGGCCAGGCGGTTACGAACCCGCAGCCACCATGTGCAGTGAGCCGAGCGGCCTACGCTTGAATCACTGCGCCAAGCGGTCGTCAGATACCTATATAGGTAGTAATGATTATATTTTGTGGGTTTCATTATTGTGAATTAGACTGTATAAACATTGACCTGGTATTTTTAGAGGTACCAGTAAAACGTGTGGTACCATACTCCGCTGTTAGCCTTGCTTGAACGAAAACACTTCTTACAGCATTAGCTGTACGCCGTGTAGGCTAGGTAGATAGATAGATAACTACCAGAAAACAAAAAATCACAAATTATTACATAATTTACACAGAAGAGGAAAATGGGCGGGCTTATCACTAAAAGTTATCTCTACCAGGCAACCTTAGGATGGAGAGGATCTAAAGAAAATAATACGGGGGTGTACTTACATAAATTAACTTATAAACATATGCATTACATTAAATAAACAAGAAAATAATAGGACACTTATACCTACTACATAATGGCTAAATGAATATAATAGCACGCAACAGTTTAGACACAAACAAAATAAATAATAAACAAATAAATTGGTACGTACAAGAATTAAAAGTTATAAAAACTACCCTCTCTAAAACTATCTATAAAATATCAATCACTATAATTTTATAGATAGTTTTAGAAACTTTAAAGTTGGCGGAGTATTACCAAACTCATTATAATGTTTTGATAAAAGCAATTCCAGTTTGCAATAAAATATTTCCCTAGACACGTCTAACACATAACCATTTCATCAAAGCATTTTTCAATACAAAGGGATTTTTTTATATATAGTTGGTTTAACGGCCCTGGGTAGGTGGGTACAAGCCCTTTTGGCCTCGAACGGATAACTTGCGCTTGGTGTTGCCAGGAATACGGCGCAGTGCGGTGTACAGTATAAATAAATAAAATAAATGAATATCGCCAGGCGAACACACTAAACTAAGCAGCGCTTGTACTATGGGTACCGTACAATGGACAGGGGCGATCCCGGTGGCACCCAGACCAGGGAAAATTACGAAAAGGCCATTTCAGAAATTTACCCTGACGGGACTCGAACCCAAATCACCCGATACAGTGAGCCGAGCGGCCTACGCTCGAACCACTGCGCCAAGCGGTCGTCAAATAAGAGCCAAACAGTAGCCAATTGTCTTCTTATATTTACGCGAATACTACACATTGAAATAAAACTATTTTACGGATTTTATCGCGTTTATTGACGTTAATATAATATAATTAAATAATAATAATTAATATAATTAAATCCAAAACCAAGTGTACCATTGCAAGACCTCGAGACACTGTGAGCACTTTCTGCGTGGATCGGACCGCAAACAACAACTAAATATGAGGGTACCCAGTTATTAACTATGACATCAGGACGTCCAACACCTCAGTCCCCCGTGACCATGGTTGCTGTTTACAGCCGAAACGTCGGGAACATAACAAACTAAATAAACGCGATATAATCCGTAAAATAAAGCAAAGATGCAGAAGCAGTGATAGCCGATTGGTTAAGCACGCGTCTTGCGGGCTATCAGGTCTCGGGTTCAAACCCCGGCTCGAACCGCTGAATTTTTAGAAATCTATGTGCGAATCATAATTTCTATATGATTATCACTTGCTTACGGTGAAGGAAAACATCGTGAGGAAACCTGCATGTCTTAGAAGATTTAACCAATTTTCGAAAGACATGTGAAATCCGCCAACCCGCACTGGGCCAGGGTGGTGGATTATGGCCTGAATCCCCCTCGTGTTGAGGGGAGGCCCGTGCCCAGGAGTGGGACGTCAAAAGGGCTAAAATTATTATTATAATCCGTAAAATAGTTTTATTTCAATGAGTAGCCAATTGAGTACAGCGTATATACTTAGGGGCTGGTTCAACCGGGTAGTACCACCGTCTCACAGAAGAGCGGCGCAAAGTAACTATTTAGCTGCGTTTCGTACGACGAGTGAGAGAGCCGGAAGCCCACTTCCACTCTACTCCTACAGGTCTTAATTGTGAGAGAAATGCCACTGGTATATTGCAAGTACGAGTATCTATAGGCTTTGGTAACTGCTTAACATAGGGCGGGTCGTACGCTTGTTTGGCGACATTGTTGAGTGTTATCCATTGTCATATAGGCCAGAATCCGCCAACCCGCACTGGGCCAGCGTGGTGTTTATGGACTGAATCCCCCTCGTGTTGAGGGGAGGCCCGTGCCCAGGAGTGGGACGTCAAAAAGGGCTAATATTATTATTTTATATTATTATAGGCCAGAAACGGACGGGAACACAAATAGACTAACATTTTATAAGAACCTCTCCGGGATTTAAAAATAATTCAAAAATACATTTATATGTATATGTGTAATAATATTACCACGTACAGGTCCGACTAAAATTAATTTAAAAGAACTTGTAAACTTCTACTAAACTCATGAAAAGTGATACTGCCTGGCAACCCCACGCACGAATAAACACGATGAAAATAAATACAGGGCCCACAGTGAAACCTTCCAGTAGTTAATTGAAACTGTAAGGCAACTTGTTTGTTTATGCATCCGCTCATGGAGCTTCGAGAGGTGATTTAGAGGTGATCCTGTTTATTAAAATGTATGCCTAATGCAACTATATATTAAATATACCTAATTTTATTGTGTATAAAAACAAAATATTGGTTGTCCCTAAAACTATAGAATTAATTAAACTGACCGCAAACAACCCGAGTGTACTAAAAAGCTAGAAATAACTAGGGACCCTGGGGTTTTTTTCATTTAGAGAATTATAAGGCCCGAAGTTATTTCTAGCTTTTTAGTGCCCCCAGGTTTTATGAAGTCGTTTTTTTTTTTTTTTTTAAAGATTTTTAGTTTTTAACTACGTACTGGTAAACATTAATAGTCCATATTTACCTACTAATGCAGCTATCCATTTCTAAACAAGTCGACGTATTCTTATTTATTTCCTTTATCTCGTTAGGTAAATATTTACGAATACTTACCATACGGATTTAGAATGAAACCTGTAGTACCTTTACCTAGCAATAATAAAAATTATTCCGAAGTAACAGATCATTGTATCATAATTTTTAATAGTTTGCGTATGTGTCAGACCTTGAGATAACGAATGACTAACGTGCATTATTACTATAAAAGCACAGTTCCCGATGTCACATAAATTATTCTCCGAGTAGCTGTTGTGAAGAATTACAGACGCGTTCTATTACCACCATGAAGTTCATGATCTGCGTGCTCTTCGCTGTCCTCCTTGCAGCGAACGCTAAAAGGCCCATGCTGTCCGGCATTGTGAAAGCTTACGAAGAAACGACCACAATCGGTGAGCTTACTTTGTACAAACTGACGACCGCTTTGACGGTGGTTCGAGCGTAGGCCGCTCGGCTCACTGCACATGGTGGTTGCGGGTTCGATTCCCGCCGGGGCAAATTTTGGAAATGGCCTTTTCGTATTCCAGGTTTGGGTGTCACTGGGATCGCCCCCAGTCCATTGTACGGTGCCCATAGTACAAGCGTTGCAGGGTTTGGGACCATACAGTTGGTGTGTTCGTCTGGCGATATTTATTTATTTACTAGCTGAGTCCGCGACTTCGTCCGCGTGGAATTTAACTTAACAAAAACGCCCGCTCCCGCGTTCGGAGCCCCCGCGGCAGGACTAATTGTTTTTTATTTTGTTTTTATAAAATAAAATTAGTCTAAATTATTGCTTATAACATCAGCTATCTACCAGTGAAAGTCCCGTCAAAATCGGTCCAGCCGTTTCGGAGACACTCTTTGATTTTATGTGTTTTTATTGTTTTACGCGGAAACCTAATTGTTTTTTTCTAAAATTAAAGTAGCCATAGTTACTCCTTATAACATCAGCTATCTGCCAGTGAAAGTCCCGTCAAAATCGGTCCAGCCGTTTCGGAGATTACCCGGAACAAACACACAGACAGACAGACAGACAAAAAAAAATTAAATTGCGTTTTTGCTATAGGTGTCGTATGTACTTTCATATGAATTTATTGGAAAGGTGTTATTTTGATACTCGTATTACAAACAGACACTCCAATTTTATTTATTTGTATAGATTTAAACTCTACGTCTGTAGGTATGTTATGTATGTACAGATTTATTATATATAAGTAGGTAGGTATTATAGTATTTTTTTGTACCCAATAACAACCTTTATGCGTGTGGACCTTCTATTCGTGAACTGTTTCGCCACGCGGTTTCACTCGCGTGGAAATTTAATCGGTCTTAGTCTTGTAATGGGCTAGGGCTAACCTTTTTTCAAGACCACCATATTACAAGTATAAAACATTTTGCAGTACTACTTTAAATTATAGTATTGCTTTGGTTCCTGCAAAATGTAACGACGAGATCACTTTTCAGCACCAATCAACCCTTTCATGTAATATGAAAATAAATTTTATGCACGCCACACAACACATACCATCTCAAATCGTTGGAACCCTCATAATATTAGTCTGATTATTCCATATTCTGAGTCAGAGTGCCTTCTTTGTTTATCATATATTCGTTTTCTAATGTGCGACTTCGTTTGTTTTAGGAGAAAATACATCAGCAGCGAACCTTGTCCTGCACTTCCCATCTATCCCACAGAGGCTTTGCTCAAGGTGCGCCATAACGTGCCAGGATAACTGCGAGAGACTTGGCTTCAAATATGGTATTTTCAATTCTATGAACGGACGGTGCCCCTGCCGCAATGAGCTTCCCCCTGTTTGAAATTTTCATTATATAACTATACATAAGTAACTACAGCATTTTATGGAACCTTTCATCAAGCATTTATTTGTTTGTCAAATTAAATTATGAAACTCTTTAATTATATTATCGTGTATTTGTATGCATGCGTTGAAATAAGGCTTTCAAATTGAAATGAATAAAATGAATTTAACAGAATTCTCTAACTCAATTAACTTGATTCTCATAAGTACGCATAAGTACATAGATGCTTAAAACATGACCCTTCCTTTTGACTTTGTCGTAGTCGGGTTAGAAGGGAAATCAATATATACATACAAATAAATAAAATTTGAGTGTCTGTTTGTAATATCAAAATAACACCTTTTCACAAAATGCATATAAAAGTACATACGACACCCATAACAAAACGCGATTTAATTATTTTTTGTCTGTCTGTCTGTCTGTCCGTCTGTCTGTCTGTCTATCTGTCTGTGTGTTTGTTCCGGGTGATCTCCGAAACGGCTGGACCGATTTTGACGGGACTCTCACTGGAAGATAGCTGTTGTTAAAAGGAATAACTTAGGCTACTTTAATTTAGGAAAAACAATTAGGGTTCCGCGATAAAAATAAAAACACATGAAATCCAAAGAGTATCTCCGAAACGGGTGGACCGATTTTCACGGGACTTTCACTGGTAGATAGCTGATGTTAGAAGCAGTAACTAAGGCTACTTTTATTTTAGAAAAACAAAATTTATAAAAATGACTCCTGTCGCGCGAACCACTGCGCCAAGCGGTCGTCGTCAACGTAGACTACCTACTTACTAAAGTGAATATTATCTGTGCACCTTCGACAATGTTAATAAATAAGTAGGTCCTGTACACGTCAACTTGATAGCCTCCTTTTTTGAAGTCTGTTAAAATATTAAGGTACCTGCTTAATTATTTACTTACTAGCTGAGCCCGCGACTTCGTCCGCGTGGAATTTAACTAAACAAAAATGTAATTTTAACATTTGCGAGTCGATGTTTCGGGTTTTATATACCTACTATCGCAAAAGCCCGCTAGCGCGATCTGAGCCCGCGCGACAGGCAGCATTTGTTATCTAATTTTGTTTGACTAATATAAGGTAGCCTAAGTTACTGCTTATAACATCAGAAGGCCTAGCCAAGATACAAACGTTTCGTTTCTATTCTCTTTCTACAATTGCGAACGCCTTAGCGTAAGCGAAGATAGCTAACGATAACTTGGTAGCCATGATGACATATCAACGCCGAACGCTAAATCTACAATGCCGATCGATAAAATAATATTTTTAGTCTGTGGTGAGCGTTCATAAACGTCAGTCATCATAACCAAAGAGAATAGCTAGAGATGCGCAAACTGTATCACTGAGCTGAACCGATATATATATATCTTTTCAACTCAGTGATATATATTACTCTTGTATATCAGTAGCTCACTAGTGATATAAAGATTTGTTTGAAGACTGAGCGAACTAGCGATGTGTTTTTTATAACGCTATAGCTCAGAATACCTACTTGTAGGTAAAAACCAATACTGTCTATACTAGTAATATGTTTAATCTATATATATAAAAGAAAGTCGTGTTAGTTACACTATTTATAACTCGAGAACGGCTGAACCGATTTGACTGAAAATTGGTGGAGAGGTAGCTTAGAACCAGCCCCCCTATTCGCTAACTTGATGATCACCAGTGACTAACTGGCTTCAGTTGTACACTGAACTTTGATGACAACTGAGAATGGTACAACTTTGGTATTCCGTATCACATTGAGTGGATATGAAGTTACGGTGACTAACGGGCGGAGAGCGGTGCTCTTCGATACAACACTCGACGCCTCTATTTCTTATCGACTATTATACGACTAAATTGAACAACGCCATTTGAACGTGTGAAGTACTACATTTTAGATAACATTTCATCATAAGCGGTTTATGTACACATGACATGTAAAGATGGTGGGAAATCAATTTTGTGCTGATTTGATATTAATTGTTTGGTGCGTAATTAATTTAATTACTGCGTTTAATTGTGTTTTGTAAGCCATAAGTTTGTTAAAATAAATCCTTAAAGGTAAGTTAACGATTAAGTTATGGTTTATAATGTGAAAATTGTTAATTGAAGGTAAATTCAAGTATTTAATCATACTAATATTATAAAGAGGAAAACTTTGTTTGTTTGATTGTAATGAATAGGCTCCGAAACTACTGAACTGATTTGAAAAATTATTTCACTGTTGGGAAGCTACACTATCCTCGGGTGACATAGGCTATAATATATTTTCAAAAAATTAGGGATCCTTACTAAAACTCAAATAATGTAACCGCAATGTACCCGTGCGAAGCCGGGGCGGGCCGCTAGTATATTATATTAATGTAGAATTTCTACTTTTAAGATGCCTGCATGCAGAAGAGTTTCCGTAAGCCCAATGGAACTGCTGGTGGAGTTTGCGGAGTCTCATCGCGATATATCATTGGGTCACTTTACGGGAAGTCCACGGGCTGTTAGTCACCCGAGAAGCGTGTGACTCCGTAGCAATTCTGCTAAGCCTGTGGCATAAGGAACCACTACATTAGACCACGTAAGTTTACTAGTTAATAAATTAACTCAAGAAATGAACCATCTGCTTAAAATAGTTATTTTACCTACAATCTAAAAAAAATTCACTCAGTCATCATTAGAAGGATACTTACTCAGCGAGTGATTAATCTTAGTTAAAAAGTAAATTCGCACATTAGGTAAATCGTAAAATTCCTAGAGTGCTTGTTTTTTAAATCAATTAAAATAATAATAGGCTTCAACATCAAACCAATTTAAATATGTAAATTTCAGTTCATGGAGATGAGAGGGTGCGGTGCTGGGCCAACATCATTGAGATACTTACGGCACATTGCTGCTGAAGAGCAAAATGCAGCTGCATAAGGAACTGTGATGGAGCTTATGAAGGACACTGGAGAAGATGTACATAGTTATGTACATAATAATACTTCTAGTAGCATTCAAGTTAAAGCTTTATATGTATTTTAAAGTATTATTGTCTTCTTAATATGAAACATGTAATTTGTGTTCTTAGGTATGTAATAAATGTTAAAACAATAACAAAAATATCAGTATTACTAAGCCCAATGATTATGGAATGCATTATATAATTATAAATGATTATCTCGATCCATTCCTTAATTTTTGGTCTGTTATATCCCTACAGTTATCTGGATTTTCGATGATTCTTGCCACCACACTCTGTAGACTTAGTTCTGACAACATCACTCTGAGGCTCTGCATTGGAACATTCAGTGAATTGGCAATGTTTTGTAAAACAGCATGTGCATTCACCACATTGACTGCTGTAATTGGGTTATAGTGTAGTTGTATCGTGTGTTAACAAGCACTGCCAACATGATATCAGTACTCCAATACACCGTTCAACAGTATTTCTGTCTGTGCAGTGATCTTCTGGTGAACCCGGAGCTGCACCTAAGTTAGATGTCATCATCCAAGGGGTGCTGTGTATATTCAGAATCACCTAAAAATAATAATAAATTTCATATTTGCTTCAATTATTTATTGATTGAAGACTCGAAATATCTATTAACACATTTACATTCATTGAGCTCTTCATTATCAATAACCAGCCAAAATAATATTTCTCATCAAATAGCCAACAGTGTTCTTCAATACACTTTATGGGGTATTGACTCCACATAAGTAGGTATGAATCATGTACAGCATCACAAATCTGAAACAAGAAATTAATTTACCTTTTAAACATATTATGTAGATGTACTTACTTATTAGTTTAGTAGGTTAGGTATTGTTATTACTTACTATTAAAACATTTAAAGATTGGCAATATTTTCAATTAAAATATGCCTCCTTATGATCATGGTCGGATTAAGGCCACATATGAACCATCAAAAACCGAGTTCTTCTAATGCCTGTTCAAATCCAGCTTTAGGTATTCAAACAATTATATTTGCAATAAACCCTCTTGGGCAACTGTAGTAGATTACTAGCGTCGTGCAGGCGGCGTCTCTCAATAAGTACTTAAAAATCCTTGTTTTTGCTTTTCTTTAGCAAATCCCAACAAAATAAGACGTGCCATAATATTTCTCTACGCACACGAATCACAAACAAACAACAAAAGTTTCAACTTTCACTTCCTTTACTAATTACCGGCTTCGGTGATCATCACTTTTACTTGAAAAACACTACCCTTGAGCAGTGTCTTTCACGAATATTTTTAAATTTGAAATGATTATCAGTTTGATGTCCACTAAGCTTACAGAATACCAATCATACAAATATCGATACGAAAACATCTGTCAAAAAGTGTTACGGTGGCTATCAGCAATACTCGGTGCTCATGACGTCATCTTAGTTAGTCACTGGTCAAAGGGAATACGAAACTTGCTGTTTGACAGTTATTCGTTGAACACTTTGCCAAGTGATCATCACTATGAGCTGTCAACAGAGTTAGCGAATAGGCCTGCAGGAGAAGGTTATAGGATACTTTTTATCCCGTTCCAGTGGAACTTTACATAAAACGTCAAAACGTGATATTAATAAACGCCAATGACAGCAAAAAAAATATATCAATCAGAAATAAGTCTAGCCATGTTGATTATTTAAAGATGGTATATAAAAGGGAACTGACATATAAAATGTCGTCTATAGTTAAATATGGTTGAGTATTTGATAATTTGAAATTTTGAAGTTGACAGTTGATCTGTCAGTTTAGAATTTCTATTAGCTTATTGTGCGGATATTAACATTAGCAATACGACGCCGCATCCAAGACAATCTGATCTTCAGACTGATCGTCAAACCTCAGAGATCAAGAACTAGATAATTTACGACGCACAAGAAGAAATTTATCAAGTACTGATTGTGGCATGTTCACGGGTCGGAAGACCATCAGCGTTATTTGTTCTTGCGCCTGATAATAAAACGAAAAATGTCGTGTACCACAAGGTGCTTCAATGAAGAGTGCAAACGAAGCACCAAAATACATGGCACAGATATTGTTACCTAAAATACACTAGCCCGAGGACCCACTGCGTCCCATTGTAAGCCAGATTGACACATCAACATACAGTCTGGCCCAGCACGTAGCGAAGGTGCTCTCACTACTAAGAGGACACACAAGAGCACATACAAAGGATTCATAACATTTTGTCAGTGAGATTAAACATGGTCAGTTTTGATGTTCAGTCTTTGTTAACCTGTCTACCTGTAGCAGACTGCATCACAATAGTATCAAAGAAGCTAGAGGAGAACAACATGACAGAGGAATATGCTGAACTCTTAAGACATTGCCTCACATCCGGGTATCTGTTTTGGAATGAACAGTTCTACAAGCAAGTAGATGATGTAGCGATGGGCTCCCCTGTGTTTCTTCGGCTGCTGTAAAGCAACCGTAACTTCGTGAAAATAAAAAAGGAAATAAACGCGATATAATCTGAATGATAGTTTTATTTGAATACATGGCCAAGAAATATTCTTTATGTTTGTAATTTAAAATAAATATTTAATTAATCATTTTTTAAATCAGCACAGTTATAGCATCAATGGCGAAACAAAGTTTATAAAAAAGTAGATAAAAAATAGTTAGATATATAAAAGAAAGTCGTGTTAGTTACACTATTTATAACTCGAGAACGGCTGAACCGATTTGACTGAAAATTGGTGGAGAGGTAGCTTAGAACCAGGAGAAGGTTATAGGATACTTTTTATCCCTTTCTTTTACGCAGCAACAGATCACGTATATATTACTTACAGTATTTATCTACACAAAATATATGACAATCCGAAACACTACATACCAAAACAAAATTACTATTACTCAGTTCAGTCATAATTAGACGTAATTCGTAAGTAAAGTAACTAAAACGAAACGGTTTGAAATAATACAAGTAACTTTGAATGTTTACAAAAACAAAGTCTCATAATTTGTACTCTATTCATTTGACTTAAAGGTCGATTTTCTTTTTACGTCGTGTGCAATTTCTATCTCATCTGAGCCAAAGAGCTAATGAGCTATGTCACCTGTCTAGTTGATCACTACATGTCAATCACTTAGTTCAGTAACTCAAATTGAAACCATATCCGTAAAGATATAGAGATATAATTCGAAATCATATGAGCTAAAGAGAGTACTCTTTGGTACCGATATATTTTTTTTTGTCATTAGCTCGCGAGCTACACACCTCTAATACAAATCATAACCTCAAAGTACTTTTGTATGTAAACAAGGTTCGAGCGGAATATTTGTTTTAAATTTTAATCTGCCTGTGTTTTAAATCTATTGATTAGAAATATGTACATCAAGAGCATCTAATAAATACCTACTTAAGTGGTTTTTGCCACGAACTCGAGCTAGCCCGGAACAGCTCGCGGCTTTACTTTACTTGTAAGGTAAGGACCTCCCTACAAACTAGACCCAGATGAATACGTGGAGCATGTTAAAAGTTACTAAAAGTCACATATAAAAAAGAAAATAAATAAGTAATTACGGAATTCAAAATAGAACTCCATCGGGAACACAGTACTTTGGAATTTGAGAGTTTGTCATTTATGTTTTAATTGTAGCGTCCTTTAAAAAATAGTTTTTCACAATTACTGTGAAGATTCACTCTGAATCATTTTTTTAATCAATTTTATGCGGTTTATGTCAACATGAAAGTTGCCAGATACTTAATTTGATGATGAAGGACCCTGTCGTAGCTCTGATTATTCGTGGTTTGGAGAATTTAGACGAGAATCGTAGGTATTGAAGGCCTCAAACGTGGAACTGATAACGTCTTTGACACAAAGCCCGGACCTCGCACCTTGTGACTTCTTTTGAAAGGACTTCAAAAAATGGGGAGGTTATCAATTGGGCTTAAACTTTTTTATGCTTCTGAGTGACTATTCACTAGAATATTCTCAATAAACCGCCTACCTTCCGGCTTCACTATCAAATGATGATGAGACCGGAGGGTAGGCACTGGACATGTGATGCTTTCTGGCTATAAGAGGCCTTGCCTGCCTTGATTATCAGAGGACATATATAAATAATAAATATTGACAGCTTCATTATCAGAGGACATATGTAAATAATAAATATTGCCAGACTGACACACCAACTGTATGGTCCCAAACTAGGCAACGCTTGTACTATGGGTACCTGACGATGGACTGGGGGCGATCCCTGTGACACGCAGACCAGAGCAAATTATGAAAAGGCCATTTTCGATACTTGTCCCGGCGGGAAGCGCTCCCGCAACCACCCGAGCGGCCTACGCTCGAACCACTGCGCCAAGCGGTCGTCATATATATATATATATATTTGATATTTTTATTTGTTTATTAGCCTCTCGTTTTTTGTGCAACCCCTCCTGTTAGAATAAAGCTGGATACATAAGTATCCAAGCTTAGAGTTAAAAACATCGACGTACGCAGGTTTCATTTTGTGCCTTTATGGTAAGTATTCGCTTTGTAGGCACCTACCGAGATTAAGGACATAACGTAAATATGTCCCTAATAATGTAAATATAATAATATAGTAATTTAACCCTTTTAACGTCCCACTCCTGGGCACGAGCCTTCCCTCAACGAGAGGGAAGCAGGCCATAAACCACCACGCTGGCCCAGTGCGGGTTGGCCGATATGGTTGAGGGGAGTGATGCGGCTTTTCGAGTCAAGCCCGTGCGTGGGCGCTGCTTGCGGGGATTGGTCCACTCACTTTCCTCTTAACAACATTGGTGTTAAACCCTATTAATTGATTTAGCATGGAAGGCATCACACAGAAGCTATTATCTTCTTATCCACTGCTGTTTTAATAAGTTTAAAGTGTTTCAGTAAGTTTGAGAATCGGCTACTATCTATTTTTCATACCCCTAAAAGACAGGACAACGTCTGTCGGGTCAGCTAGTATATATACAAATTATGATTCGCACATAACCATTCGAAACCAGAACCTTGTGCCCGCAAGACGCGTGATTAACCACTCGGCTACCACTGTTTCTCTATACCTACTGCTTAACATTACCTAATAATGTATTTGTTGTTAACAGTACAGTTTTAGGCACAAACATGAATTTAAATGTATAGTTATTTATAGGTGCTCCAGGAAAAAACAAGTCGTTCGTCGTTATATTTTCCTTTTATAATTAATTTTAATAAGGTGCATTAGGCATATGTTTAAATAAACAGGAGCATATTATAAGCTAATTAAGGCGGTCCTGTGTTTACCTGTTGCACAGTAGTATCTGAGTACCTACTTATTTAAATAAAATATTAATTGTTCGTAAAATAAAGCACAGATTATTAAATTCCATTTGCTCGTTATCTTTTAAAATTCCCGAAGCGGTAGGCCAAGATATATAAATGGATGTATACAAGAAATCAATTGACAGCTCATTCATCAAAATCAGATACTTAGCTGGTTTAGGCGCTACGATGCAACATAATCATACATACTCGTACACATACTGCTAAAAACATAACCTTTCCCTTTGGCTTTGCGGTAGTCGAGTAAAAAAAGCTTTCAATCCACTAAAAGCTATGCACCATCAATTCACTTTTGTTACGTTTATAAATATTTAAAGCGCCCGTCATACATACGGTATCTCATTATAATACACTCCACCTCATTACAGGGCCTCAGTAATTTATGTAGGCGCAGATAAAAGCACCTGATTACTTAGCGAGGTAAAATAATAAGCGCGCTAATAATCTACGAACGTGACCGGAGCTTCAATTTACGGGTTCCTAGAACTTTGCTTCTAAAATAGATTCAGATAGATCTTTATAAAAAGCAGTGATAGCCGATTGCATAAGCACGCATCTTGCACGGTACCAGGTCCTGGGTTCAAACCCCGGCTCGCACCTCTGGTTTTTCAAAATCTATGTGCGAATCATAATTACAATATGATTATCACTTGCTTACGGTGATGGAAAACATCGTGAGAAAACCTGTATGTCTTAGAAAATCTGAATAATTTTCGGAAGACATGTGAAATCTGCCAACCCACCCTGGACCAGTGTGGTGGATTATGCCTTTTATTGAGGGGAGGCCCGTGCCTAGGAGTGGGACGCCAAAAGGGCTAAATTATTATATATTATATTTTGACGATTTCGGCCACTTAACTCCTCCTGCAAGCCGCCTAAAGGAACTTTGTGCCCAAAACAACTTATTCAAATTGATCAAGTAAATCTCTCTAATAAGTAAATACCTACCTATTTCTAATTGTCAAAATAAATAATGATTTAACTAATGTTGAAATCAATTTTTAAATTTGTAAAGAGGTGATTCTGCGTACCTAGCCCGGGACGGAGTCAACGGGCCAGGATGCCCTCTAGCGGTACAGATAAGTGAGTCGAATCCAGCCTTATCAGGATAGCGAGACTTGAGGCAAATGGCATTTAGTTTAGCTATTTTTGAATGCACCTACGCAACTTCATGTTTTCAGAATATTGAATCAAGGTGTATTAAAATCTAGATACGCGATAAAATCATTTGTGAGAGTATGAGCACCTATCTCACCTATCTGTTGTAGGATGAATGAGAGAGCCGGAAGCTAAACTACCCTACCTTCCTCTGACCCATTCCAGTACAGGTCGGTGAAGGTCACTTCAGGTCGGTCTGACTTCAAGTAAGATGAAATGCCTTTAGTACTGTAAGCTTACATAGCCTACAAGAACTGCTTAATACAACGGCATCGTAAGCTTGTAAGACGTCTTTGTTTTATAAAAGTCGTTCTACGAATATTTATTGAATGCATGCTTAAATGAAACGTTAACGTCTCTCAAAGTCTTCCACATCAAAGAGATTAACTATAATAATTACACATAATATAGAAAAGGTTTACAAGCAGGCGGCATCAAATAGAGCTGAAAGAATGCCAAGAAAGCGAACAAGTAAGTGGCTTCTAAGTGGCTTGCTCCCTTTGTGGCTGCGTCTCACTACTTCAATGGCCTCCTTAATAGCTCTAGTTTTATACCCAGCTCGCCGTGTGTGCCCCCCTTTTGTTAAAAATATGTGCTATTTAAATATCACAAGAAAAACTTACGACGAATTTATAAATTTCTTCCAACTTCTATTCTTTCTTTCGAATAAATGCGTGCTGGTTAACAAAAAAAAATTGTTTTTCCCCGGGAATCGACGACTTGATTCAATGAATCGACGACAGCTACCTATACTTAAACAAGTCGACTTATCTATACAAATAAATAAAATTGGAGTGTCTGTTTGTAATATCAAAATAACACCTTTTCACTAAATGCATATGAAAAAACATACGAAACTTATAGCAAAAAGGCGATTTAAAAAATTTATGTCTGTCTATCTATCTGTCTGTCTCTATGTCTGTATGTTTGTTCCGGGTAATCTCCAAAACAGCTGAACCGATTTTGACTGGACTTTGCCAGTAGGCAGAGCTGATGTTATAAGGAGTAACTGAGGCTACTTTAATTTTAGAAAAACAATTAGGGTTCCGCGTAAAAAAATAAAAACACATGACATCAAAGAGTATCTCCGAAACGGCCGGATCGATTTTGAGGGGACTTTCACAGGCAGATGGCTGATGTTATAAGCAGTAACTTAGGCTAATTTTATTTTAGAAAAAATAATAAATGGGTCTGTCGCGCGAGCTCAGAACGCGGGAGCGGGAGCGGCTAAGTTAAATTATACGCGGGCGAAGTCGCGGGCTCAGCTAGTTCTTATTTATTTCTTATATCTAGGTAGGTATACTTACCTTTACACTTGAATGTCCTTGTTTGCGGTGGCTTTGTGGAGCGGGTCACCCTCTTCCCTCTATTATGGTTAAGGAGAGTGATGCCGCTTTTCAAGTCATGCTCGTGCGCGGGCGCTACTTGCGGGGATTGGTCAACTCACTTTCCTCTTAACAACATTGTCGTTAATTACTATTCATTTACTTAGCATGGAAGGCATCACACCAAAGCAATTATCTTATTATCCACCTCTGTTTTATTAATTATCATTTTGGTTTGTAAACGTTTAATGCTTTAGCCTTATTGTATGAATTAAAATTCTCCTCTTTTATTTGACATCACACTAGTGAGAGCCAAAAAAGTATTTCAGGGACTCTCAGTTCTTTGGAAGTTACATCCGTCATATTGATTTGGTTTGCATAACATGTGGTCTGTGTCATTCAAACCATAATAACTAATCCATTGACATATAAATCACTAATATCGGACCACTATATGAGGCGCTCCGGTGGAACATAAAAATCATACAAACACACATACATAGATGCTTAGAACATAACCATTCCTTTTGGCTTTGTCGTAGTCGGGTAAAAAGGGAAATCAATAACAAATCAAATCTCCGTACAACCATCATCGTCCCTCAACTCTCATAACAATCAAATTGTTTATTTTGTTAATATCACCTTACTGACACACTTTCTGTATGGTCCCAAACTAAGCAACGCTTGTACTATGGGTACCGTACAATGGACTGGGGGCGATCCCAGTGACACCCAGACCTGGGCAAATTACGAAAAGGCCGATTACGAAATTTTTTGCCATGTGCAGTGAACCGAGCGGCCTACGCTCGGCTCAATATAAAAAAAATATTTTTTAAAAGCCAATACAATGAAAATTAAAATAACTCCCACAAACTCCGTCTGTACATTCCAAAATAAGTGAAATCCAAATCCTAGGCCTCTTTAAAGGTTTGTTAATGAAGGCTTAATAAGCGAAGTTTTTTCGGAGAAGTTAAATTTGTATCAATTTGAAAGATGATAAGTATTGGTAATTTTGCAATGAATAATCTCGCTTGCACTATGGGTACCGTACAAAGGACTGGAAATTACGAAAAGGCCATTTCCGAAAATTACCCCGGCGGGTACGAACCCGCAGCCACCATGTGCAGTGAGCCGAGCGGCCTACGCTTGAATCACTGCGCCAAGCGGTCGTCAGATACCTATATATATATAGGTAGTAATGATTATATTTTGTGGGTTTCATTATTGTGAATTAGACTGTATAAACATTGACCTGGTATTTTTAGAGGTACTAGTAAAACGTGTGGTACCATACTCCGCTGTTAGCCTTGCTTGAACGAAAACACTTCTTACAGCATTAGCTGTCCGCCGTGTAGCCTATTCAGGCTAGGTAGATAGATAGATAACTCTTTATTAATCCACCATCAGAAAACAAAAAATTACAAATTATTACACAATTTACACAGAAGTGGAAAATGGGCGGGCTTATCACTAAAAGTGATCTCTACCAGGCAACCTTAGGATGGAGAGGATCTAAAGAAAAATAATACGGGGTTGTACTTACATAAATTAACTTATATACATATGCATTACATTAAATAAACAAGAAAATAATATGACATATACTTATACATACATACATACATATATAACATACACTACATAATGGCTAAATGAATATAATAGCACGCAACAGTTTAGACACAAACAAAACAAATAAATTGGTAGGTACAAGAAATTAAAGTTATAAAAACTACCCTCTCTAAAACTATCTATAAAATATCAATCACTATAATTTTATTCGCATTAGAAACTTTAAAGTTGGCGGAGTATTACCAAACTCATTATAATGTTTTAATAAAAGCAATTCCAGTTTGGAATCAAATATTTCCCTAGACACGTCTAACACATAACCATTTCATCAAAGCATTTTTCAATACAAAGGTGAACGGGTTTTTTTATATATAGTTGGTTTAACGACCCTGGGTAGGTGGGTACAAGCCCCCTTGGCCTCGAACGGATAACTTGCGCTTAGTGTTGCCAGGAATACGGCGCAGTGCGGTGTACAGTATAAATAAATAAAATAAATGAATATCGCCAGGCGAACACACTAACTGTATTTTCCCAAACTAAGCAGCGCTTGTACTATGGGTACCGTACAATGGACTGGGGCGATCCCAGTGGCACTCAGACCAGGGAAAATAACGGAAATACCATTTCTGAAATTTACCCTGACGGGACTCGAACCCAAATCACCTGATGCAGTGAGCCGAGCGGCCTACGCTCGAACCACTGCGCCAAGCGGTCGTCAAATAAGAACCAAACAGTAGCCAATTGTTTTCTTATATTTACGCGAATACTACACATTGAAATAAAACTATTTTACGCATTTTATCGCGTTTATTTAGTTTGTTATGTTGCCGACGTTAATATAATATAATCAAATAATAATAATTAATATAATTAAAGTAGGAATAATAATTATAATTAATATAATTAAATCCAAAACCAAGTGTACCATTGCAAGACCTCGAGACACTGTGAGCACTTTCTGCGTGGATCGGACCGCAACCAACAACTAAATTTGAAGGTACCCAGTTTTTAACTATGACATCAGGACGTCCAACACCTCAGTCCACCACAGTTGCTGTACGGCAGCCGAAACGACGGGAACATAACAAACTAAATAAACGCGATATAATCCGTAAAATAAAGCAAAGATGCAGAAGCAGTGATAGCCGATTGGTTAAGCACGCGTCTTGCGGGCTATCAGGTCTCGGGTTCAAACCCCGGCTCGAACCGCTGGATTTTTAGAAATCTATGTGCGAATCATAATTTCTATATGATTATCACTTGCTTACGGTGAAGGAAAACATCGTGAGGAAACCTGCATGTCTTAGAAGATTTAATCAATTTTCGACAGACATGTGAAATCCGCCAACCCGCACTGGGCCAGCGTGGTGGATTATGGCCTGAATCCCCCTCGTGTTGAGGGGAGGCCCGTGCCCAGGAGTGGGACGTTAAAAGGGCTAAAATTATTATTATAATCCGTAAAATAGTTTTATTTCAATGAGTAGCCAATTGAGTACAGAGTATATACTTACGGGCTGGTTCGACCGGGGTAGTACCACCCTCTCACAGAAGAGCGGCGCAAAGTAACTATTTAGTTGCGTTTCGTACGACGAGTGAGAGAGCCGGAAGCCCACTTCCACTCTACTCCTATAGGTCTTAAACGTGAGAGAAATGCCACTGGTATATTGCAAGTATCTATAGGCTTTGGTAACTGCTTAACATAGGGCGGGTCGTACGCTTGTTTGGCGACATCGTTGAGTTGTGTTATCCATTGTCATATAGGCCAGAAACGGACGGTATTGCAAATAGATTGACATTTTATAATAATCTCTCTGAAATGTAAAATTATTCAAAAATACATTTATTTCTATCCAAACAAATAATATTTACCACGTATAGTCTGACTAAAATTAATTAAAAAAAAAACTTGTAAACTTCTACTAAACTAATGAAAAGTGATACTGCCTGGCAACCCCACGCACGAATAAACACGATGAAAATAAATACAGGGCCCACAGTGAAACCTTCCAGTAGTTAATTGAATCTGTAAGGCAACTTGTTTGTTTATGCATCCGCTCATGGAGCTTCGAGAGGTGATGTGGTTTGGTCCATAGTGTCTGTATGGTAAACACACCGGATTCGGCGGCCCGACGGCACAAACTCTATCCCTTATTATCCTCATTAATTTATTTAATAAAAATTATAAATAATAAATATCGCCAGACTGAAACACCAACTAACTAACTATATGGCCAAAAATAAGCAACGCTTGTACTATGAGTACCGTAAAATGGACTAGGGACGATCCCAATGACACCCAGATCTGGGCAAATTATGAAAAGGCCATTTCCGAAATATGCCCCGGCGGGAATCGAACCCACATCCACACATTGCAGTGAGCACTGAGGCTGACTGCGCCAAGCGGTCGTCAATTTATTTACTAGATTATACTTAGAACTACTTACCGGGGGCTCGACTCCGTTAACCACTGGCATCTCGATAGACTCGCTCTCGACGCGCAATACGTGATCTTCGCAGCATCCAAAAAACTGAGTATATTACGCAAAGAAAATCTGCTTGAAATTTCAATTATGCCGAAGCACAATGAAGATGTTCCCTGACTGTCGGCCTAGTGACAGGGGTCCGTGTCAAACTGCCGTTTGACTGGAAATAACGGGGATCAAGAGTTTGAGGAGTTCGCTTTGCGGATCCCGAATATTATACCCACTGCTATCGCATGTTTTTTTTGGCCTTTTATGCCTTTGGAAGTGTTTTTTTTTACATTGAGGTATTTCCATAATTTTTATAGATGTCCTTGTCTCTTGGGCTTCTTTATAAAACAGGAGATTTTATATTTATCAAACTATTTAGACAGGTATTAAAAGGTCTCTCTCTAAATGAAAGCCACGTACTCTCGCAAGCAGTAGCCGTTTCTATAAATGATAAGGTTTAGCGTATATACGCTTTATGTAGTAGCTATCCAAAGAATTTGTAATAATAAGACATTTATTACAAATTCTTTGTACCTGCCTAACCTTGCGGCGTTTTTGCAAGAAATATATTTTTGGTGACCAAACAAGCCGTAAAAAAAAACTAGCGACTACCAAATGTCAAACAAATATGTTTATCCCAAAGAAATTGTAATATTATTATTAAAATCTGTTATCGCTATATCCCATTATTATTTCTGACATGTTTATCAAACACTAGCGGCCCGCCCCGGCTTCGCACGGGTACATTGCGGTTACATTATTCGAGTTTTAGTAAGGATACCTATTTAAAAAAAAAAAAAATATAGCCTATGTCACCCGGGGATATTGTAGCTTCTCAACAGTGAAATAATTTTTCAAATAGGTTCAGTAGTTTCGGAGCCTATTCATTACAATCAAACAAACAAAGTTTTCCTCTTTATAATATTAGTATGATGAAAAGAAAACAAAGCAAACACAATATTCAACCTTGACACATGACCTTTGGATTTGAAATTGTTTTAGTTGCCATGAAGAATATTTTGTATAGAATCGGAAGAAACAAAGTACAGTCACCACCAGCTCATAAACATTGTATGAGCGTCGAATTGTGAATTCGTAGCTCGTATATTCGGAAAATTGGCATGAAATCAAGATACAAGGTAGACTGTGGATCTTCCTATCACACATACTGTAGGTGATAAGGAAATATAACTCATCCCATAAGACATATCTTCCTTGAGAAACCATCAGCTGAACATTAGTAGCTAAATATAGATTTTTATAAACACACACAGAGTGAAGACCATATTTCCACTTTTATACCCACATTCAAACTTCAAGAGCCCGACTAATTTTATTTTATCCCCATTTTTTATTCAGTTGTCCCCCAAAGTTCAGAGAAGTTTTGACATGGTTACAAGAACGTACGACAAGTATTGTTCTAAAGTGCGAAAAACCATAACCATTTGTTGATGTTTAGACCTGATGTATGGCTTACGAGGCCACAACTTTCTTAATGTGTTTAGTCTAAAAGTTTATTTAGTTTTTTCCCTCTGTAGTGAATAAATACAAGTATATAAAGACGTCGAGATATTCCAAGACAAAATATTAATGTGGAAGATCATGTGTACAATATAATATCTTATCAATTATGTTAGGAATTTAGGCTAATAATAATATAGAAAAGGCACTTTATAATTCTTTATAATATAAGTACCTATTTAATTTTTTCAAGTCACAAAGTGGGAAAACATATACCTGCCTAATTTTAAACAATTACCGTAGCTTATAGTTATTTGTAATAAAAGGTATTGCTCACACATTGCCGCCCTGGAGGGGAGTGTAACAGAGGTAGAGGAAGGGAAGGTAGAGGAAGGGAGGGAGGAGCTAAGCTACCAGCTCTCTTACTCATCGTATAAAACGCAGCTATAATAACTAGTTCACGTTCCGATCTTCTACAAGACGGTGTTACTACTTCGGTTGAGCGAGCGCGCATTTGAGCTGTATTGAATTCGCTACAGCTTGGCTCGTTTTTATTATTTAGTAAGAATACTGGGAACGGACGGTCCTACCATTCAGTCATAACTTCGTACTAAACGATCTCCAGACATCATAACCCAAATCCTGCTCTTTCCAATTCTCAATGCAATCCAGTATTCAATAAAGTATAGCAAGTAGAGCCGGTCACGCTCCAGTGTCCGCCGCCAAACTACCCCGGGCCGGGGCTCCGCCATTAAACTAATGATTATGTACCAGCAGCTCGAACTGTTGCCGTTATTCGCACGTGTCTCGGGCTCGTGGGGGATGGGGGGCACGTGCTCCGAACCAGGCGGAGCGGGAGGCGATTTGAATGGTAAGTAATTGGTTGTATGTGTGAGGGACGGTTTGTAGAGTTCGATGTTGGTAGCTATTATATCTAGAACCATTGCTGTACCTTGAGTTTGTATGTTCGCTATAGTCGCAATTGCTATCGTCTAACGAAAATATTAGTATATGCTATGGGCTGACATATCTCACGAAGAACCGACAACCGCTGGGGTAAACGTGTTCTTGAGTGGAGACCTCGACTCGGCAAGCGTAGTGTAGGACGCCCTCCGACCAGGTGGGATGACGATCTGCGAAAGACTGCAGGCAGATGCTGGATGCGGCAAGCTGAAGACAGGGCGCTATGGCGCTCATTAGAGGAGGCCTATGTCCAGCAGTGGACAAGCATAGGCTGATGATGATGATGATGATGATGATGGGCTGACTTAGGAACTAACAAATTGCCATGCACATAGTATACGATGATTGCCGAACGTAAACGCTGATGGTAGAGCTGATGTAGGTACTGATATTCTTTAGAGAGAGTATACAAGCTAAACATTTGAGTTGAATTGAATTAAAATGTTTATGATATGAGCAAATGTTAATGATGTGATTTGAAATCAAATCAGTTAACTCCACACCGATAGTTTCCATACATTTTATTCTACCATTATTTCTTAAAAATGTATAGAAAAAAAGCAGTGACGTTTAAGGACGCCCGGAAGAAACGAAACTTTATAGTATAAAGCGAAGAGCGCCGCAGCTGCCACTCTGTATACCTATATATATCGTGTAACGCTACTGACGCCTAGCAAGGATAGAGTGGCCGCGCGGGAGCGCCTTCAACGTTAATATAGAAGCTTCGCTTCAAAAACGGTGTCGTCTTGATCTTATGAATGACTAAACACCCAAATGCAGAAGTAATAGCGCTAAATCGCCCATATTGTTTGAGGAAGAAAAAGGCGGTTATACTTACGTTCCCACATTTCTGTAAATAGATTCAAGTAGGAACTAGGATGCCTACATACGGTAATGTTAGCGCATCTAATGCATCGCTAATTCGGCTCTACATCTGCTAAATATAAAATTCAATTTCCCTTGCATAGGCATTTAAAATTCCCATCACTATAACCGCAGCCGATGTGAGTCGACATAATCCTCAGTTGATCAACGAGGCGATACGTGACGTCATGCCTCGAGGTCGTAACGAGCAATCCCACTGATGTGGCCCCATTAACGTGGAAGTAGATGTAATTGAAATTAAGGTATGAGGCTATTTTATTGGCATTTTGAGTTTTAGTAATAATTGTTTATCATTGCAACGTATTACAAAGGAATAAAATCGAAAATGCCCTTTTCATGTGTGAATTTTGTAGAGCTAAAATTAGGGATCAATTTATTTATAAAAAGCCGTTGTGCGTGTGTTCGCAATTTTTCTCCTCCTAAACGGCTTGAACGTTTTCTAAGATATTGTTTTTGTTTTTATGGGATCACCTGGATTATTGTGAGCTATAGTTAGATTAGATAGGTGGCGCTGGCACCCAGAACATAAATTCTACACTATTGATATGCTGCAGGCAAAAGCTAATAATATCTAAATAATAAAGCTCTACGAGTTTACAAGTTTCTTAGAGTCTCTATTGGTATAAGATATCGACCTTCTAGCGGGGATAGTATTATAAATCCAGTAGATACAGCATCCCTATCAGCTACGGAGGAATTAACAATTTAATACAATACAATTATTTTATGTAGAATTTCGTGTAGTATCATGGTAGAGCAGGTGTTGATATACCCCAGAGAGGAAGATGCCTTTGCTGACCCGATCCGAAGAGCACGGCGAGGCAGAAGGAGGAGGCGCTATGCGCATCTCCTGCCTCCGCCGTAGCGGAGGGACGGTATGTTGGGTGGGGGATCGGGGGACCTCCTGCTCAAATTAATCCCCAGAGGGGGGACCTAGTCCCACCTTGAGGTCTGTGGCCCAGGCCGGCGTAGGCGTTGGTGCCAGCACCAACGCCAGGCCTGCCGCCGGGGCATCACAGTGCATACCGATCCTGTGGCGCTCCGGAGCAACGGCGGCGAGGGCAGACCGCTGGGTTTTAGTGGGTAGTCTGGACAACAGTTCAGGAGCCCCACATAACCGCCTGAGTTCCCTCGGTCTCGGGCGGTATGCGTAAATGCATTTCCCAGCGTAAACAAAAAAAAAAAGGTGTTGATATACCCAAGATAGCGCATTGGCCGCATTAAAATTTATTTTTTATACTCATTTTTTTACATCGCTATTTTAGCGACTCTATCGAACCACAAAAACATAGATAAAACCATAAAAACACCAAAGAAAACACGCTCGTACAATCACAACAGAGACATAAGCATGCAAACGACCCCGCAGACCAATAACGGTACGTACCAAACGTCGAATCGCCCGGTATGCGTGTAATTGAATCCGAAAGGAAATTGCATTCCGCACGTAAAGTTCCGATCTGCAACTGCGGGGGAGTCGTGTTTACAAACGTCTAGTGGTTGGGGGTTACATTTTCATACCAAAATTTTACTATTTATTCGTACCAGTGTCGTGTTTTATCGTCGTAGACAGTGACAGGGTGACGGATTTGGAATTTTGATTGATTTTATAGAACAATGTTATTTTTTATATTTTTTTATTTAGACCAACAAACAGTCACACTTACTTATTACTAGTCGGTTATATTAGGTAAGTGCACTTTACTTAAAGTGTAATCAGCCTCGTTGCCCACAAATGAATACTTATAACAACGAATGCGAGTATTAAGTAAGTGATTAATAAGTACTTAAACATATTTATTACTAGCTGTGCCCACGGACTTCGTCCGCGTAGTATTTAACGTAACAAAATTTTCGGGATTATCGGGATAAAAAGTATCCTATATGTTAATCCCGGTTATAAACTATCTGTGTTCCAAATTTCATCCAAATCCGTTCAGTAGTTTTTGCGTGAAGGAGTAACAAACATACATACATACATACATACATACATACATACATCCACACTCACAAACTTTCACATTTATAATATAATATTAGTAGGAAGAACGTAAGTGCATGTACATACAAGCCTCGGATTCACACACATGTGAATGTACTATTCAGTTAGTTACAATAACATAGTATGGCTGTGTCTAGGTATCAAAGGTACTTAAGACTTGTATTGAATGTTGACAAACAACCGTACGACCGGATTGATTTTGAGCAGTTACCATTAAGTAAGCCTATAGATGCTTACAAGATACCAAAGGCATTGCTCCTACGAAGCTGACTTGGGCCCTAACCACGCTAGCTACTCAAATCGTACTAGAAAAGCAAACACTCGCGATTACGTTTCAAACGCTCCGCTTTTGACGTTTTGCTGACACCATACCATATCAATGTCAGTAGAAATCGTGAAGCTAGGATTTTGTTTTGGAACATGCACCTAGTTCTTGACTTTTTATCGCGAGCGTTTGCTTTTCTATTACGATTTGAGTAGCTAGCGTGGTTAGGGCCCTGAAGGGGAGGTGGGACAGAGGCAGGGGAAGGGACGGGTCAGGCAGCCATCTCACTTATCGTATGAAACACAGCTATAAAGGCTACTATAAGCCGATTTTCTGTGTGATGGTGGTGCTACCCTATTCGAGCCAGCCCGTGTATAAGCTTCGCTCTACTACCGTATGTTTGTACAATTATAAACGTTTTCCGATCACAATATCTATTTCGTCGTGACTTGAACAAATACAATTCAACCTAGACTTCAATCCTCTAAGGAGAGATGGAAGAAATTTACTAGTAATGTCAACATGTAGAGTATCAAACATTAATTTGTTGTAGTGTAGCGTATTCCGCCCAACTGGGTATTGTTGGGCAGTTTTATTCTCACCCCGAGACCGATATAGGGCGAATTGTTTCGTGCCCCTCTCGTAGAGACGTAAGAAAAATAGTAACAGGTATGCTGACATTTATTTTGTATGTGGTTTCATAACGCTTGAACAATATTTAAGTTAATCCCGAGGCTGCTAATTTCTTGTTAAAAGGGAGATGTATTAAAAAATAAACTGCTCTTTGTTCACTTTGCTGTTACAGAGATACACTTATTTTCTACAGCCACAAACTACAACTACACTACATTAATTTAAGATAGTTAAAGCTTATTTACTATTTTTTATTTTGTACTGGAAAAGAGGATTTCCTATTTATGACTTAAACAAAGACTTCAAAAAAAGAGGAAGTTTTCAGTTTGGAGCCTTTTTTATTGGATTCGACGCTAATTTGAGTTTTCTGAGAAGGTACATTGGCACCTACTCTAAGAAAAAGACAAACACTGATTCTTCTTTTTTTACTGCTCGTAACAAAAGAGAGTTTATATCATATACATACATTTACAGCGGCACTTTTGTCTTGACAAGCACTTTGTAAAGCATTAATTGTAGAATTTGTAGATGGATCCCAATCCTATAAATATATCGGTCATATTTAATTACCAACCATTTTTAAAAAAACACTACAATCTCGACAATAAACCCCAATCATACATTTCCATCATAACATAGCGGCAGAATTGTTGGAGGTATATCTATGAAGCAACCGGAACCTCTGTCAGCAGTTGGCCGCCCAATCAAATCCTGCTTACTCTCGTCCGCAAATCACATTGGGGCCAGTCTTGCGCTGACTCGACCTAAATAAATCCTTCATGCGTATTCCCCGTTAGATTACTGGCGTTGGATGGGTTTCGAATCGAATTTGGGACGAAATTAGTTGGTTTTGGTATATGTGATTGTGTTGTGTGGAGTTTCGGAGGCTGACAGTGTGGATAGGGAACATGAAGTCAGTGGAAAATTTTTAATAATTAAATTTTAAGAAATCGATAAATAAAATACTATACGATCAAGAAATTTCAAACATTCGAACAAAATATATTTCGTTGCATTGTTCGTGTTCACATGCCTGTGGTATATGGCGTAATATTCTATATCATGAATTATATTATCAATTATAAGAGTTTTGACTAAAGCTTCTCGAGAAATGGAAGTATGTACTGCCGACTTCACATAACCTAGACCTATGATGTCATAGTACATAACTGCCGTCAACGTGAAATAATGAGCTCTATAAAAAAAAATCAATAAAACTTAATAAACACCGAAATTGATTGATTCCATTCAATTATTCGAACAATACGAGGCAATAAGAATTAACGATACTCACAAAACGTAAAAAAAAGATGACACTCATTGCACCAACGTCCATTGCTGTTTCTCAATGGGGACTTGTATGTTCGAACTGTAGGAGTAAGGTAATGTATATTAAACTTGTATTGCAGTATAGTGGTGGGTGTCAGTTTTCTGGTTTCGAATCAATGGCAAACCTTTTATCTGGGTTAATCGTTCGATGCTTCCGATAATTGCCGCGTCCATTTAATAGTGGCCGCAACGGACGTGTGGCTTTTAAGTGGTAATGCTTTTGGAAGATAATGAGGTAGGAATGGATCCATACGATTGGGATAAATAAATAAATAAAATAATTTCGCCAGACAGACACACCAACTGTACGGTCGCAACTAAGCAAAGCTTGAACTATGGGTACCATACAATGGACTGGGGGCAATCCCAGTGACACCCAGACCTGGGCAAATTGCGGAAATGGCGTTTTCGTTGAAAGTTGAACGGCGCTGTTTAGTAACGTGGCTAGGCTGTTAATTGAACGGCGAATTGAGCTAGTTGGCTGCGACATATACATATTATACAAGGTGGTACCCTCCTCTCACGGAAGATCACCGTACATTAGCTATCATAGATACGTTTCGTACGATGAGAGAGCCGGAACTCTCTTATCAACTCCCCTTCAGGTCAGCAAATAGCGAGCAATGATTTTGGTATTGCAAGCATTTCTAGTCTGCGGTGGCGGATTAACATAAGATGGATAGAACGTGCGTTTGCCGACTTTGTTACCTATATAAAAAAACATACTCATGTTTCTATGTCATAGGTAAGTAGGTACTGTGGAAGAATTTAAAAAATATAATGATGGTTATGGATGGGTATAAAATAAATAGCAGTGATAGCCGATTGGTTAAGCACGCGTCTTGCGGGCACCAGGTCTTGGGTTCAAACCCCGGCTCGCATCTCTGGACTTTCGAAATCTATGTGCGAATCATAATTTCTATATGATTATCACTTGCTTACGATGAAGGAAAACATCGCGAGGAAACCTGCGTGTCTTGAAGATCTAACCAATTTTCGAAAGACATGTAAAATCCGCCAACCCGCACTGGGCCAGCGGGTGGATTATGTCCTGAATCCCCCTCGTGTCGAGGGGAGGCTCGTGCCCAAGAGTGAGAAGTCAAAAGGGCTAAATTATATATTATATTATAGGTAAGTAGGTGTCGTGGAGGAATCTTCTGAATATAATGATGAAATTCGATATCTAACTTAACTCATGGCACCTCCTCGTACCAAGCTTAGCAAATACATACTACTCTTTTCTACTTCTTAATTATCAGTCGCACTCGGGTTAATTTACAGCGGTGACGTCAGTGAAAGCCTTCTATATCTCCTTACATTTTTCGTTGGAGGTCAGTCCCGGCTTAGAATAGGGGGAGCTCAGACCTAAAAAGTCATACTAAATAGGGGCCACAATAAAATGCATTTAGATAGTAAGATAGTAATTTACTATGTAATGTACATAGAAAAACAAATATTGTAATATTATACGGCACTAGATACGTGATTCTTTGCCAAGTACACTTCTACTTATAAAACTAAACGTTTGCACAGAGACTCCGTAGAAAGCTTTTAACTAAATTGTATTTTTATTTAAATTCTAAATACCTAGTGTATTTTATTTTCAGCACTTAATGCTTTTAAAGACACGGCCAACGAATGTTCTTTACATAAATTTACTTTTTCATTAAACTGGATATGAGGGCACCTAGGTTTATTATTATGTAAATTTTTGAAACTATTTATTCCATTATAAAATAAGTCAACTTATCGCTGTATTACGAACCTAATAGCATATTATCTTTGCTCCAACCTCTCTACAACTCATTATTAGTGCATATAATCGGTATAATAATATTAAGTATATAAACATGCTAATAAATAAAATTGGAGCATCTGTTTGTAATATTAAAATAACACCTTTTCTCTAAATTCATGTGAAAGTACATACGGCACCCGTAGCAAAAACGCGATAAAATAAAATATGTCGGTCTGTCTGACTGTCCGGCTGGACCGATTTTTATGGGATTTTCACTGGCAGATAGCTCATGTTATAAGCAGTAACTTCAGCTACTTTTATTTTAGAAAAACAAAAATTATACATTATGTAAAAATATACATAAGTTTGCCTGTCGCGTGGGCTCAGAATGCGCACGCATTTTTTGTATTTTTTTATTTATTTATAAGTTGAATTCCACGTGGACGATGTCGCGGGCACAGCTAGTTAATAATATAGGGCTGCTTGTGGCTGTTGTTAAGTAGCGACACCACGGACCCGAGTAATAGAGAGTTGGTCAGGGCCCCACTTCTGCGTGAATTCCTCAGCCGAATTGAGACCGACTGGGGCCCGCAGGGCTCTCAGCTCTGGCTTGCGATCCTTGGCTGTCCAGAGAGGGTCGTTAGAGCTATATACTCCAGGCGTGGAAGTGTTAAAAGACATATCGCCGCGAGTAACTTCGGAGAAAGCGCAGAGATCTGTAGAATACCTGAATGGTTGTTTATAGGAACATAACTTCGAACACCGAGCGTTGAAACCGCTCGATTTGTAGCATAGTTGTGATGCCTATTCCACCCCATATAATTATGCAATAACTAATTGCTGATTCACCCAGTGCCACTATACAAGGTGAAACATAAAGGGTTTACTTTTTTTCTTCAAAACTTAACTTTGTAATTCTATAACTCTAAATTGAAAATTTAAAAACCCCCGATGCGATGACCTGTTCATCAAATGTATAATTTACCTAGTTCTTCCAAATAATGATGTTAGCGCGATTTGCGTAGCTCCCGTAGCTCAGTATCCATAGCTCATATCGCAAATTCATCTGGTACAACTAGTTTCGATGCCAGATTATGAAAGCACCATTAAATCATTTGTTTTGGCTTCCTCATTTATAATCTAAGATGTACAATAATCAACAGAAAATCTGTGTAAAAGTATGAGACATTATTTTGTTATGACATTATAATAATTGACATTAGAATAGACAACGAATCTAAATATTGATGTCACGGAGGTTTTATTCCTAGTAAAATATTATCAATTATGATTCAATTTGATGTAATAACTCTGGTTGAGGTAGACGGGAGCAGCCTAGGGGAATAATTTTAAATAACGCTAAAATTATTTTAAATTAGATTAGTTTTTTTATATTATTTGTCAATGGCGGAGCAACGCCCTCTAGAATTATGATAGCGTAATATTCCATGACCATTAACAAACCAAACAAAATTTAACGCATGCGCGTATCCATCATTTGAAACGTGATTTATGGAACGTCTTTAGTTCATACACAAATCTCAATAAAATTGATAAAATATTCATTTTTTTCAGAATCAGGGAAACTTTTCAAATTTATAATATTGTAAAAAGCCAGTTCAGACTATTACGATCATTTAAAAATATAATAAATCTAAATCCAATCATCTCAAATTTCGACTGGATTCGAGCCGAGGGAATTGGTTTTGGCCGTGAATGTGGCTTTTTTAACCTACAAAAGAGCTGATGATCTTCAAACGGCTGAACCGATTTTCATGAAACATAGCTAAGAACACTCTCGATCAGAATACCTATCTAACAAAAGAAACAAAATTGAAATCGGTTCATCAGCTTGGGCGCTACGTTGCCACAGACAGACACACAGATCCACAGATACACAGATACACAGATACACAGATACACAGACACACAGATACACAGATACACATGTTAAACTTATAACACCCCTCGTTTTTCGTCGGGGGTTAAAAACTATCAGCTTTGGAGGAAATTTGAAAAACGAAAGGTGTTATAGGAATACAGCTGTTGGCAGATTTCACAAGTCTACAAAACCTTTAGTACTTCAATTGTCCCACAAAGTTGATAGATGTAGATTTACAAAGTTAAGTTGTAAAAACATTTGTATACCCTTTTTGTTTCATCTAGTATATATTTTTGTGTGTATAACAAGGTCGTACAAGCAAGCGTATGAGCCGCTAAATGTGAAGCAGTTGTAGTAGATGATGTTGCCTATAGTTGCTAGCAATTCTAGTGGTACTGCTCGCCAACCTGAAGGGGAGTGGTAATGGGGCTATCCCACAGATATAGATACATAGATAACGCAAGTATCACGATTTGTATTGAAACCGAGCGCGCCGAATTTTTAACACCTACTGTGACGTCATTAGTGACGGGAAATCCAAACCGCTTCAAAGACACCGATGCCGCCGATCGCGATGCCCACCGCCCGCTACGATTCTCTCGAGTAATTATCACGCTCATACTTATATTTATATATCTGTAGTCGCGAGGACTGTAAGTTATCGGCGGCCAACCTCGACGCTTGTTCGGGGTTTTCGGACACGCTAAGTACATACATTTGCGTTATCTATGTAAATCTATATCTGTGCGCTGCAATAATGGAAATGTGAGGTGTTGGTTAGTTAATATTAAACACTCTTACATGTTGTGTACTCTTTCGTATATTCTTAACTAGCTGTGCCCACGGTCTTTGTCCGCGTAGTATTTAACGTAACAAAAATTTCGGGATTATCGGGATAAAAAGTATCCTACATGTTAATCCCGGTTATAAACTATCTGTGTTCCAAATTTCATCCAAATCCGTTCAGTAGTTTTTGCGTGAAGGAGTAACAAACATACATACATACATACATACATCCACACTCACAAACTTTCACATTTATAATATTAGTAGGATTAGTCAACCCCTACATAGCTTACATTAATTACTTATATACTAAATCACTACATTAACTGTCCGTGCACACGGTCACGTAGTGCTCACAAATATAATCTACTTATTATTTAGTTCATTTCCGGTATCTCATCTACATACCATCACGTAGTACATACAAGTAGTTTATAACACGTTCTTTTGGACGTGTTTATCCCTATACTACAGCGCTATCCCATCCCCACTCCCCATCACGGGGACGGGGAGGGGAAGTGGGGGTCGGGCTTCTGGCTCCCTCACTCATCGTAAGAAACTTAGCTATTAAAGTTACTTTACGCCGATCTTTTGTGAGAGGGTGGTACTACAACGGTCTGGCTAGCTAGTTTATGAGCTATAGTCAATTTGCTACATCTCAGCTCTACCAACGTTCATAAAAATACTGATGGCATTCGCGAAACGATTTTAACAACGAGGAAACTTATAATAACAACTTCCGGCAGAGTCTTAATATTATTTATTTATTTATTTAAACTCTACCAGTATGCACAAGTAAAAAACACAAAGTACAAAGGCGGACTTAATGCCTTAGGCATTTTCCACCAGTCGACCTTAGGGTGGTGCAGAAACAACATGGCGGGTGCAACTTAAACGAGAGGAATTTATACCTGTATACATATATTGATAAGTACATAGATACATACATATATTATGAAACAAATTTGTTAAGAAAAAAAAAAGTCCAACGAATTACCGCTGTTACGATTCTACCAACTTCTTGCGGATGTGCTCTCGTGCCTTCACCTTAAAAGACAACCGACTTTTTGCCGTCCTGATATTCAGAGGGAGCGCGTTCCAAAGGTAGATCGTATTAATAATATAACAACATTTTATAACTCTCTAACGATTCCTGTCTTTGCAATAATAAAAACATTGTCTGAATTCTAAATGGTAGTTTATCAGATGCGTACTACGAATTATCTCCTGAGATTTCTTTCAATTAAACCTAATGGTTCACGAAGACTGAAATAAACACAAATTCGCTTCCCACGCAGTCCCAGTGCGGATTGTATGAATATATATGTACTAGCTGAGCCCGCGACTTCGTCCGCGTGGAATTTAACTTAACAAAAAAGCCCGCTCCCGCATTCTGAGCCCGCGCGACAGGAACCAATTTTTTAAATGTTGTTTTTCTAAAATAAAAGTAGCCTAAGTTACCCCTTAAAGCATCAGCTATCTGCCAGTGAAGATCTCGTCAAAATCGGTCCAGCCGTTTCGGAGATTACCCGGAACAAACACACAGACAGACAGACAGACAGACAGACAGAAAGACAGACAGACAGACAAAAAAAAAAATTAACTGGTTTTTGTTAAAGGTGTCGTATGTACTTTCATATGCATTTAGTGAAAAGGTGTTATTTTGATATTACAAACAGACACTCCAATTTTATTTATTTGTATAGATACAGGAGGTAATGTGTAGTATTTATTCAGAACAATAAGTATTGAAAAAAATACGTCGAAATTAAAGCAGAACTGGAATAATAAGCCATACCCAAAATAGAGTTTGTCATCCATACCTATACCTCATATTAGAAGTTGTGTGACTAACGGACGGTCGCGTTCCGATCCGGTTGTAGATATAAGAAAAAAATATGTAAAATTGACATTTTGTAAGTGCCCCCGTAGGCCTAAACAAAATAAACGATTTGAATTGAATTGAATAACTATTTAAATATTTTTTATCTTTAAATTATTTAGTATTTTGCTTTTTCTCTTTAAGAACGTCAATAACATCCTAATCCTACTAATATAATATAACTAGATGAAAACCCGGCTTCGCTCGGGTGAAATGTGACTCATAATACACAATCTTTTACAAAACTTAGGTAGATATTTTTGTAGTTATCGGTTTTCAAGGAATATTAGGCAAGGCATAGATTCGTATAGCATTGTCCATTGAAATGAATACGAAAAAAATCGCCAAGTGCCATGTCGAGCTATGCACAATGAAGGGTTCCGAGTCATTGAAGGTAATCTGTTAAAAAATTCACCGCAGGTTGAAATAGATACTACAGTTGTATACATACTGCTACCGACATCTATCGACACCATTAAATACTAAGAAATAGACTAATGAACATAAAACATACATACATTTCGTCAGCATAATCTTATTCATATTTTTGCAACATAAAAATGTAAGAAGTGTCGATATTTTTTTCGTAAAAAATATTACCCACTGTTTATAGACTACTACCGACATCTATCCACGTGCATGAACACTTCAGAAATACACCTATTAACACAAAATATAAATTTATTGCTGTTATTTCATTGAAATTGGTGAACAATGTATCCATTTTCGACTGCATAATCTTATTAATGTTCTTGCAATAGAAAAATGTAAGAAGTGTCGGAATTCATTACGGAATTTTGATTTAATCTTTAAAAGTTAAAAATCTCGCAAACGGAATTTTTGATGATAAAATGTTGTATGAAAACATCATTTTATTTGAAAAGACCTTTTCAACGTCACCCCACATGATTGGGTAACTAAAAAAACAAAAATTACCCCTTTTTCGATGTTCGGGGAGGTACCTCAAAAAAAGTAATTTTGCTACATTTTATATTTTTGTAAGTGAGATCTACTCTTAAAGTATTTTTGTACCAAATTACATCAACATCCGTCAGAAACTGTAGAAGTTATGACCCTGTGACTGACGGGTCGGGACAGACAGACGGACGGACGGACGGACGGACGGACGGACTGGATGATCTTATAAGGGTTCCTCGTAGGGACTACGGAACCCTAAAAACATGAAGACTGAATTTGTTTGTTCTGAAAGCTCAATATTCATCTTCTTTCTTAAAAAATATGGCCCACCCAGTTTAATAGATATTTCGAATAAAGACTCATTTACACATTGAGAACACTGACACTAACTGACAGGGATTCGTTCATAGAAAATATAGCGGTACTGTGCCAAACTTGACGGAACTGCCAATATGGCGAAATATTGTCTTTTGCACCGTTAGAATTTAACAAAATACTCGACAATCCGAATTTTGCCGATATATGTTGTCGACTCGAAATCATTATTTTTTTATGTTTTATTATTCTGGTAAGGTTTCAATCGAGTCTACCGTACCCCTGAACGGAATCTACTATATAAAAATAAGTCGGGTTTTCCTTCCTGACGCTATAACTCCAGAACGCACGAACCCATTTCCACGGTTTTGCATTCGTTGGAAAGGTCTCGGGCTCCGTGAGGTTTATAGCAAAGAAAATTCAGGAAAAATTTCAAGAGAACGCGGACGGAGTCGCGGGGCACAGCTAGTTATTAATATAGAAGTCGAATCAACAGCCTGACAAATAAGTTTCAAGCTTCTAGCTCTAAAATGAGATACTTCCATACAACTTTTCATCCCCCCTTTCAACCCCTTAAAACTCTTTTTTCGCATTAAAAAGTAGCCTATGTCCTTTCTCAGGCTCTAGGCTATCTGTGTATAAAATTTCATTGAAATCGGTTCAGTAGTTTTGGCGTGAAAGAGCGACAGACAGACAGACAGACAGACAGACAGACAGACAGAGTTACTTTCGCATTTATAATATTAGTAAGGATTAGAAGCAAGTAACGCAATATTTGTTGATAATGTATATTAAATAAATAAATATGTATCGCTAGACTGACACACCAACTGTATGGTCCCAAACCAAGCAACCCTTGAAGTATGGGTACCGTAAAATGGTGTACACTGGCGTGGTCCCAGTGTCACCCAGACCTGAACCAATTACAACTAGGCCATTTCCGAAATTTGCCCCGGCGGGAATCGAACCCGCAACCACCAGGTGCAGTGAGCCAAGCGGCCTACGCTCAAACCACTGCGCCAAGCAGTGGCCAACTAATGTAGAGACCAAAGAGTTTGTAATAATAAGACATTATTACAAATTATTTGGTAGAGACTTATTACATGTTGCTATTAGGCTAATGTTAAAATGGTATCGTAAATAATTCTCAGAAATAACGTAACATTACAAATATATTCTATTATTACTTCTGACATCCTACCTTCAACATTTATTCCGTTCGTATTCCGTGCTCAAAGCTTCATACTACTTCATAGACCATCAGTATTACTTTGACGATTCAATATTGTAAGAAAAACTAGCAAGAATGGACGACTAGAATCGGAGTCTTGAATAAATTTAGTCACTAGCTGTATGGGTTTTAAAGGCAATTTCGTATGCAATGCAAAGGAGACGCATTTGTGGTAGAATGTTTGTGCAGCTGTTTCCTTTATCTTAGAAACGGCTGGATCTATTCCATAGTAATGTGTATACTAAGGCCCGTATTTTCAAAACTCTTTCAATTCTGAGATTAATCTTGGGTTCAATACATAAATCAATGTCAAGTCTGAGTGCGATCTAAGATCAAAGATCGCTCTCATACCAGTACAAAATGACTTGCCAAAAGCGTACTCAAGAGCGCTCTTGGGCTTGAGATCACAGATATAGATTTACGAAACCCCGATCAAGCGTCAAGGTTGTTCGCCGCTAACTTACAGTCCGCGCGACTACAGATATAAAAAATATGAGTATGAGCGAGATAATCGCTCGAGAGAATCGTAGCGGGCGGAGGGTCATCAGTGTCTTCGAATCGGTTTGGATTTCCCGTCACTAAATTTCAGCTGTGACATCACAGTAGGTGTTAAAAATGTGGCACGCTTGGTTTCAATACAAATCGTGATACTTGCGTTATCTATGTAAATCTATATCTGTGCTTAAGATAGATTTATTAATACGTACTTTGGAAATGTCATTCTTATATCATACAGTATACAAACTGACGTGTCAAAATTTTATTAAAATATCCTAATATACCAATTTCTCTCCAAAACAGGTGATAAATAGTACATAAGTACATAAGTAAACTAAGGCCTCAACAACCAAATTAATTATCATCAAAACATGATACGGTATATTAAAATCTCTACTTTATAAAGCTTTAATCACACCAATTATTTTCCAACGCAATCCGCCCCGCTGTATTGAACGCGAAAGGTCAGGTTACTAAATAAATTAATCAAAAGCATCCCTACACTACACAGATAATAAAGGGACGGCCCCAGGGGTATTCAGTATTTCCGAGCTAAGTAAAATATATTACTGTTTCGTATGAGGCTGCTAAATATAATCTCGATGTCTTATTGTAGAAGGGTTATATGATGTAACCCTCGCCTTACGGCCACGGGTGTACAATGAAGCAAACAACTTTTAGCTCACCAGATGTCGCTCGATTAGACTGGTCTGTCATCTGTCACTTTACTACTGTCAGTGTCACCACAACTATTTATTGCTGTCGTTGAAATCATGTCTCTATATTCTGAATTTCGCAAATTATTTTACAAGTTATCGCAGTTTATTTTGTGCTAGTAATAGACATTCAGATACTAGTTTACAAAAAAAACTTCATCTATCCCATCACATATTTCAAGAATGTTACACTATAAATAAATAAATGTTGCCAGAATAACACACCAACTCAATGGTCCCAAATTAAGCAATGCTTGTGCTGTGGGTAATCATCCCAAACTAGAGGTTTCTGATCCCAATCTAGGGTAGTAACCATTTAAAAAACTAAAATAAATAAACCAAAATTATACCAACTTGGCTTTTGCTTGGTAAATGTAAAATTTTATTTTGCCAGACTACTGTTTGGCATTATGTCTGTCTACAAATAGCCGGAAACACTACAACAATTGAATTTAAATTTCATATATTCGCTTCGTAAAACTTAAGTACCATTAAAATTGAGAGTTGGTGCACCAAAATGCCGTTTTGGTCTGGAAATACGATGCAAGTTGAGAACGCTGCCAACTTATAATTTGCCAACTGGATTCTAACTTGCTTACTACCCCCGCTTTTATGTGAGATATAAATCTATTGCGATTTCCATAATTACGAATGAGAAATACAAATAATTATTGTAATAGTAGACGCCCGTGGTCGAAATTCGACAATAATTCATTTGAATGTTTAGTTTGAACGTTCTATTGTCTACTTTTATTACATAAACCAAAACCTTCTTGATTGATACTGGCACGCAGAATACACTATGGAAGTTCGCCTACGAAATAAATAAAAAACAAACTGTCACCGTTTGTCATAGAGAGTCAATCAGTTACCGAGTGGAAGTTACAAATGTGTGTGTGGCTAACGAATGGTAATGTGTGTTATTATTTATTTATCAGTTTAATGTATTTTTAAGTATTATTATATAATAATATTCCTTCTGCACTCCTTCTCAATATAAACTTTAACTGTGGCAAAGTTCATACTCCATCATCCGCAATTTTTTCGTTAAAAGGGATACAAAGTTTTAGCTTCACGTATTAATATAATGATGATGGCATAACGAGTAATCAAGACAGAGAAGTATGAAATATGCCACAAGAGTTTATAAAAATAAATGATTTTTATTCCTGATTTATAAATTGAAACACGTTTATTTTTTCATTGTTCTTACTTTTCCTCGACCATCAGATTGTATAGAAAACTATGACTACCTATCGTCCACCTCAACTCCTATTAGGCCACAGATTTTTATACTAGATATACGCACAAAAATTCTCCAAGTATCCCAGAATACGCGTGGTTGTATTCTAAGCCTAAGTTGTGCATGTTTTTTACTCCTCGCTATTAGACAATTATCTCTACATATCCTGCAGCGCCAGTACAAAAATAAACTAACCATAAAATCATTAAACCGAAGTAACACAAACATCACTACATCGAACGCTTAAGTATTCCGCCGAGGATCGGGGGCTACCTGCCTCACCTCCAGAATTGGACATTACCGCTCAAATTGCTCCTTTATATTCCCATTGCGATGTGGTTTCAATATAACGCGTACCAAAGCCGGCTAATGGCGAATTACAAAGTGTAATGTATTGCGGTGCAGCGATGTATTGGTTTTGCCGCTTTGGCCCTTTAATTCTGCGATAGTCTTGTAACGCACAGCATTCATCGATTTTTTTCTTCAAGCATATATCTGATGCTGACTGTTGTTGCCTTCCAATGCATTGGGTATTTTTATTTTCCGCCAATTTCACTAGTGCCAATTAATCCTTGATGTTGGTTGTACATTCCGCCTATTATGACTGCCTAACTGAATCCTGAAAGGAACATAGCTATAGGAAATTATAAAATAAATTAATGGTAAAACAACACTTTTTACAAACAACCTTATTTTAATTGCCCTAAAAAGAAGAAAATAAACTTTAAATTTAATCAAACCAATCATTTTAGTACACGTATTACACAATTTATTAAATGATATAAAAGCTTATCGCGAGATTTGCATATTTTATAGGAAACATGTACTAAATTGATTAGTTTGATTTAACTTAAAGTTTATTTTCTCCTTTTTAAGGCAATTAAATAAAAGCTTGTTTTCAAAAAGTCTGTTTTACCAATAATTTATTTTTATTTATGATTTTTGGATTTTACGTGACGTTGTATTAGTATTTGTGTGCTCCTCAGCAAGCCCTTTAATTTGATACCCATAACTGAGGTAGTGCAAAAAAAAAAACTAGTCCGCCATCTTGGATGCACCGCTATATTAGAATTAGAATGTGTGTTAAATTAGAATCAAAATGTGAATCTATTATTATTATTATGTACTGGCTGTGCCCGCGACTTCGTCCGCGTGGAATTTAATAGACAAAGTTTCATACAAACTTTCATCCCCTATTTTATCCCCTTGGGGGTAGAATTAATCAAAATCCTTTCTTAGCGGATGCCTACGTCATAACATCTACCTGCATGCCAAATTTCAGCCCGATCCGTCGAGTGGTTTGGGCTGTGCGTTGATAGATCACTTATGTCAGTCACCTTTGAGTTATAATTATATATATAGATTAAACAGATTTTCCACATGCCTCCAGTCTCCATAGAGGTATTACTACATTTATGGGTGTAGAAACTGAGTGCATATTCACTTTCGGCTATCTATTGGCGATCGGCGGCGCCGCCAGTCAGAACTCACGTCCGATGTAATGGCGTATGGCCCGATAGGTGTGAATGTAAACACTATTTATATGAAAGCTTACTAGTTTCACGCTGAAAGCAAACATCAGAAATTTTAGTCTACTTATGCATTAAAAAAGCAGTGATAGCCAATCGGTTAAAGCACGAGTCTTGCGGGCACCAGGTCTTGGGTTCAAAACCTGACTCGCACTTCTGGATTTTTCGAAATCTATATGCAAATCATAATTTCTATATGATTATCACTTGCTTACGGTGAAGGAAAACATCGTGAGGAAACCTGCATGTCTTAGAAGATCTAACAAATTTTCGAAAGACATGTGAAATCCGCCAACCTGCACTGGGCCAGCGTGGTGGACTATAGCCGGAATCCCCCTCATGTTGAGGCCCGTGCCCAGGAGTGGGACGTCAAAATGGCTAAATTAGTTTATTATTTTATGCATTAAATATTGTTTTACCTAAAATATAAATTCCACGTATTTCTCTTGCATTGAGATACATTTCCAAGATCGCTCTCAGATTTCAGACCGTTTTAGAAATACCTACGGGTCTAAGTCTTAGAATCTGATATTAATTCAATCCAATGATAATATTAATACCAAACTAACTGAGATCAGATCAATAAAGTTGGTATCATAGTCGAGTAACACCTAATTGGTACAAACCATTCGCCTGTTTACAATCCAATGAAGTAGATTAAGTTTGATAGTGTAGAAGTGACAAGTGGATATTTAATTTAGCCAGAGGGCTTTCTACTCATCATATAACTCAAGGTTCTATGATCAGTATAAGTCTAGGTTCTATCAAGATACAAACTTTTATTTAATGCTTAACTGCAAGCAGTATGATATTGGTCTTCTTGTAGGTAATAAGTAAAGACTCAGCACTTGAAACATTAGCACCAAATGAATTGTCGTTTGGTAAACGTAATAATACAATGAATAATTCCTGTATATAAGGCCAGAATAACTGAAAATCTGGTTAAAGGGTTGGACTCTATCTTAATTTTTTTGATGAAAAAATCTGTTCTATATTTTTTTTTCTTGTAGTCGGGTGGATCTCATCTCTTTGTATCTTAATCTGTGACCCTCCTAGTCGCAAACACGAAGACATCTAACATCAATCATGTCCAAGTAACCACCTGTCGATTCTACGCAATGTATCTTCATCTCACAGTGGACGTCAACTAATCCCCCTATAATCTCATACAAGGACTATGATGAACTGAATCTCGTAGTTTGATCCTCGATTGTGTTAGGTCAAAGTTAAAGTCGGTTATCATATAATCGATAACACTAATTAGAACTTATAAGTACACCTACATACAAATTGAAGACATAACTTTACTTGGTTTTCAAGTGAGCTGAGATTTTTAAAATTTCAGTCCGCGTATCGGGCTGAAATGTCGCAGGACCAAGCAGACGAGTCCTGGAGCCCAACGCTGCAACGACTGTTGCTCGATTCGACTCGCAATACGTCAAAAATGACGTATCGCATATCTAAATACGTCACTTTTGTATAAATAAAACTGCCAAAACTGACGTCGACGTCAGACTAGATATTTGTATTGCGAGTTGAAGTGATAGTTGTTAACATAGTTTTGCCCCTGGATTGTAGACCGCGCACCGTTGAACGTAGAGTACCCGCCCGCCGGCCCGCTGGACAGATGACTTGAGATACCGGTGGAGGCTGGATGAGTCAATTCAATTCAAATCGTTTATTTTGTTTAGGCCTACGGGGGCACTTACAAATTGTCAATTTTACATTTTTTTTTTCTTATATCTACAACCGGATCGGAACGCGACCTCGACTGAGAAGATCCGGCAAGAAACTCAGCGGGCTTGTCTTTTTACATGTGATATCTTTTTTTTTTTTTTTAATCGCCAGTTGCTTATATTCAATAATTACAAATCGTAGTAGATATTAACATAGATATTATAATAGCTCCAGTGTGTTGCCTTTTTTCACTTTTGAGTGACGCAAATAAGGGGAGGCCTATGTCCAACAATGGACAGTGACAACCTGATGATACCAAAGTCAATTTCTGCCTTCCAAGTAAACCCATTTTGAACAAGACAGGGCAATTGAGAAAAAAATGCGCTTTCAAGTATTTAATATTAATTTATTTTTTGCGAAATTTAATTAACAAATTGCGAATTCGCGCAAATTAAACATAATTTATATGTGATAATCACTTGCTTACGGTGAAGGAAAACATCGTGAGGAAACCTGCATGTCTTAGAAGATCTAATAAATTTTCGAAAGACATGTGAAATGTGCCAACCCGCACTGGGCCAGCGTGGTGGATTATGGTCTGAATCCCCCTCGTGTTGAGGGGAAGCCTGCCCAGGAGTGGGACGTCAAAAGGGCTAAAATTATTAAATTATTATTATTTTTGCGAAATTACGTGTTAGCCTTTTAGTAATCAGACAGCAGATTTTGGGTATTATCCAAAGGAAAGGACAATATGTTATGCAGGCCAGTGTATCTAAATGTTTGAGCGCTTGTATTACAACTGTTACAGTGTACGAGAAACAGGATTCGTCTAACGCATATGTACTTCGTTATCAAATAAAACAATATATAGATTAGAGAAATTCTAGTCACAATAATAAAAAAAAAACTTAACAGATGACAGAGAGAAATAAAGAACAACATCACTTAGAAAATAAGGATGCCAAAAACTGATATCTGTAGGTCCTAGTACTTATTATTTTTTTTATTATTTACTAATCGTACTTACAAGCAAATACTTATGTAAAGCCTTCTCAAGGAACGAAACCGCAATTGAAGACTCTATTCACCTTAGTCCTATAATATCACGGCATCTCCTAGTTTTGCTATAAATATTCCATTTTATAGCCAGAATCCATTGACCGAGCTTGAGTCCTAGGTCGAAGAGATTTCAAACAAATGGCACAGAGGGTGTATGCTGGTAGAATAAGTAAACGATTCGTGCCGTTCAGAATGTGAGCCCTACTATTACATGTGAATAAATAATATTTGGTGAATATTCTTTGAAAGCTCGAGTGATATTTCAATTTGGATCTGAAAATTCCAAGTTATAATACGTAAGTCTGGCTATACCTATAAAAAGTTATATATTTAAAGTTACAGTAAAACTAGATTCGTGTCAATACATAACATACCTAATCTACTTAAAATAATAATAAATAATAATTTTAGCCCTTTTGACGTCCCACTCCTGGGCACGGGCCTCCCCTCAACATGAGAGGGATTCAGGCCATAATCCACCACGCTGGCCCAGCGCGGGTTGGCGGATTTCACATGTCTTTCGAAAATTAGTTAAATCTTCTAAGATATGCAGGTTTCCTCACGATGTTTTTCCTTCACCGTAAGCAAGTGATAATCATATAGAAATTATGATTCGCACATAGATTTCGAAAAATCCAGAGGTTCGAGCCGTGGTTTGAACCCGAGACCTGGTAGCCCGCAAGACGCGTGCTTAACCAATCGGCTATCACTGCTAACCTAATCTACTTACTCATAAAAATAAATAAAATTAAAAATGTATTTTTGTAATATCACAATAATAGCTTTTAAGTACATGCCTATTAAAATATAAGTGCCCATACGGGACATAACTATAATTATATTTTTTTCTGGGTCTGTCTATGTATCTGGTTGTTTCGGCTAATCTCCGAAACGGCTGGACCGATTTTGATAGGACTTTAACTGACCGATAGCTGATGTTATAAGGAGTTACTGAGGCTACCCTTATTTTATAGACAATACCACACTGGCGGTGCCTCGGGTTTCATGCTAGTTTTTCATGATAATATCTGATAATTAATTAATGGAATTGGATAGAATGGATTAAATAATGGAACCCATGGATTGCAGCGAGCGTTGCTCCCCACCACCGTGTACTGGCAGGGTGTGCGGGGGAGAGACCATCTGCTCCCCCGGGACCACACACGAGGTGCATCGGTGCGTCGGTCAACAGACTTGGCCCCCTGGCTGGCTACCTATAAGAGGTCTGGGGATCTATAGAAGATTTCCTCCACGTCAACAAAGACAAGATCATTCCTAGACATGTTTTTGCTAGTGTCGTTTTTTTACCCTCGCTGAAAACTAATTTAGGTCATAGTTAGATTTTCACATTGATGGATCGGTGGCTTTCCCCTTAACCCACTTTTTCCACTTTGGAAAAATGTTAGCTGAAATTCGTGTAGGCGAATTTTCTAGATATTTGCAAAAAGTTTTTTTAGGTACCCACCTACTTTAGGGAGAGGGCGGGTTGTTAGGAAAATCCCCTTTTTCATTACTCATACTCTGAAAGTAGGTCTGAAGTTGCTTGAGGAGCGGGTTGAAAGTAATACTTTTCCGGCCCGGGAGAATCGCTTCCAACTGACAGCTGTCAAATTATAAAAAAAAAACAGTTCCATTTTCACATTTCTATGGAATCATGTTCAAACTTTTTCTACAGTCACTCAATTACAGCACGATGTAAAATTGAAATAACATAAAGTTAAGTATTAATTATCGAATATATATTTTTAAATGACTTAATTATAATTTAGTTTCAACAATTTCTTTAAAATACCAGATTTGGGCAAAATATTTAAATATGAAAATGAAACATAATGGCTAAATAATGAAGTTGGCCGGCCAACGAAAAAAAAAACAAAATAGGCGGCAACCCGATCTTTTTTTTTTCGAGTTGTAGAGTATTGTTCATACTTCCTTGTATTATTTATTTAGCCGATTCCTGTTTTTATTTTTGTTTCCTTGTATTCGTAATGAAAAGCACAGTGTCCCTCGAACTATTAGCGCCCTCTCTACGCTCGGGCGCCAAACCCCTTCTCGGGACTAAATAAGTCACTTTCACCACTCGTGTAACAATGTACTATTTTCTATGCAATACGAAAATATGTTTTTTTTCACTATTGGTGAGGCGAATCACAAACATTTTGGTAGCGTTTTTAAAAACGGTAAGATCCCAACAAATTCGTAAACAGCAAAGTATTAAAGTAATATCCACCAAAGCCAAACGATTACAAAGTTTAGTATCAGTCTTTTGTACACCACTGTATATACCAGAATGAGCAATAAAATTCCGTTACGCGTGTAACCTTTGACATTTTGCAAAGTGGCTATTTTAGGGGATACACAACCTTTAAATTATTTTATTTTTACTGCGGGCGCAAATTTATTTTGTGTTTTATAATTGTAATGCCTACAACAGAACCTATAAACTTTGCTTAATTTATTTAGGATGACGGTATGGGAAAGGATATAATTAGATAAAATAATGATAAGGCATAGCATAAGTGTCCGACCACCTAATGTTAAGCAGTTATTGAAACTATGAATGCTTGCGATACCAAAAGCATTGGTCGCACTTTGCCAACCTGAAGGGGAATGGGACAGAGAGGTTGTTCTTCCGGGTCTCTCACTCATCGTACGAAAAGTAGCTTTAATAGCAACTTTACGTGAATCTGCTGTGAGAGGGTGGTACTACCCCGGTATAATCATCTAATTATATAAACTCAAAGGTGACTGACTGACTGACTGACATAGTGATCTATCAACGCACAGCCCAAACCACTGGACGGATCGGGCTGAAATTTGGCATGCAGGTAGATGTTATGACGTAGGCATCCGCTAAGAAAGGATTTTGATTAATTCTACCCCCAAGGGGATCAAATAGGGGATGAATAATCCCGAAATTTTTGTTAAGTTAAATTACACGCGGACGAAGTCGCGGGCACAGCTAGTCTTGTATATAAGATGTGATCAACTAGCTACAGCTTGGCTCTCACCGTAAACATGGATCTAATGTAAGTAATTTTATTTCTGCTATGAGTAAATCATAATAATAAATATCGCCAGACTGACACACCACTGTAAGGTCCATGTCGGCGCACTGGCCACTAGCGATAGACGTTCCTGGCTGATGATAATAGTACATTGTTACATGAGTGGTGAAAGTTACTCGAACTATTAGCGCCCTCGCTACGCTCGGGCGCCAAACCCCGTCTCGGGACAAAATAAGTCTTTCACCCGAGGTAAACACTGAGCTTTTCATTACGAATACAAGGAAAATAAAAACAGGAATTGGCTAAAGAAATAATACAAGGAAGTATAAACAATACTCTACAACTCGAAAAAAAAAATCGGATTGCCGCCTATTCTGTTTTTTTTTTCGTTGGCCGGCCAACTTCATTATTTAGCCATTATTTTTCATTTTCATCTTTAAATATTTTGCCCAAATCTAAGTTATTTTAAAGAAATTGTTGAAACTAAATTATAATTAAGTCATTTAAAAATATATATTCTTGAATTAATCCTTAACTTTATGTTATTTCAATTTTACATCGTGCTGTAATTGAGTGACTGTAGAAAAAGTTTGAACATGGTTCCATAGAAATGTAAAAATGGAACTAGTTTTTTTTTAATAATTTGACAGCTGTCAGTTGAAAGCGAAACTCCCGGGCCTGAAAAGTATTACTTTCAACCCGCTTCTCAGGCAACTTCAGACCTACTTTCAGAGTATGAGTAATGAAAAATATTGAATTTAAGAAAAGATAAATGTTTTGAAAATATAACAATTGCGGTTTGCTGGCAGTGACAACCGGGATACCATTGTATAAACATGTGTTTTTAAGTAATATTAAAATTAAATAGATAACGTTAATAATAAAGAAATTCAGAATATTAGGGCGTGAACAAAAGAAAAAAAAAGAAATCTACACTTTTCTTAAGTATCGTCTGATTAGTTACATTGAAGAAATATTCCTTGCCACTCAAATAATAAAGTTAAATGAAAACGAATCAAGAGTGTACTCACATTCTTCCGTCTCGAGTTTTAATTGCCTTCGCGCAATTCGAAATTAATATGTTTCGGACTTTCCTGGACGCTGTTCTGATATCGCAAGTCTTGATTTAATTCCCTACCTAGGAAAGTTAGGAGGTAGGTGGATACTGAACGTATACTTGGAAAGTTCTCGAAGGTAATATTGGATAAAGTTGTTGGAAGTTTTTATTTATCATCAGAACAGAGAAATATAGGTTACTAGTTTCTGCCCGCGACTTCGTCGGCGTTGACTTAAGTAAAGTATTATATGTGTTTATCCAGGTTATAAACTATCTGTGTTCCAAATTTCATCCGAATCCGTTCAGTAGTTTTTGCGTGAAAGAGTAACAAACATACATCCACACTCACAAACTTTCGCATTTATAATATTGGTAGGATTAGGAGAAGAGTAGATACGTTATAAGGTAGGTATTTGGAGATATTTTTAAAGAGTCGGTGGAGCACTTGTTTGCTTAAGGGTTGCGTTAAATCAGCGCAAACGTAGGTTAATTCTCAATTCTGTAAAACTGCATTCCTTTCTGTGTTGATGACCGCGTCTTGGCCCGCTCTCAAATTCGAAATTCAAATTCATAATGTTTATTTTGTTAAGGCCTACGGGGGCACTTGCAATTTGTCAATATTACTTTTTTTTCTTATATCTACAACGGGATCGGAACGCGACCTCGACTGAGGAGGTCCGGCAAGAAACTCAGCGGGCTTGTTTTTTACATTTGTTTTTTTTATCGCCAGATTCTCTGGCCTCTCAAGTGGCTTCGTCTACAAGCGTTTCTACAAAACGCTACGCTTAAATGTATGGTGATGACATTACAAGTCGATAAGTAGATCACGTGACTTATGTCATTTCCATACATGAAGCGTAGCGATTTGTAGAAACGCTTGTAGACGAAGCCACTTGGCTAGAGGTGCAGATGTCTGATTGTATGGACCACGATTCTAAAGACTCATACGTAAAAATTGAGTAATAATCCTTTATTTAAACAGCCTTTTATCAATGCTTCTGTTATATAGTTAGATTTAGGTTTACCGACCGCTTTGCGCAGTGGTTCGAGCTTAGGCTGCTCGGCTCACTGCGCATGGTGGTTGCGGGTTCGATTCCCGCCGGGGCAAATTTCGGAAATGGCCTTTTCGTAAATTGCCCTGGTCTGCGTGTCACTGGGATCGCCCCCAGTCCATTGTACGGTACCCATAGTACAAGCTTTGCTTAGTTTGAGTCCGTACAGTTGGTGTGTCTGTCTGGCGATATTGATTTATTTATTTATGAGGTTCCATCAACATTAGTGTTGACCAAGTCACACATAACCGAGTTCTGATATAACCTATCCCACTAATGATACATGCGACCCTCTTTATGACCGTAATTTACGATGCAAACAGTAGCCAACGCTGGAATATAATAAGTTAGATGAGCTCAACCAGATGCACTGCGGCATGCTCAAAATATGGTTATTATTTGGCGCAAGTCACAAGCAGATAAGTCACAATTAACTCGCGAACGTAAACTTTGGAAAATCCGAACCAATTTTTATTCTTTAACCCCCGACGAAAAACGAGGGGTGTTATAAGTTTAACATGTGTATCTGTGTATCTGTGTATCTGTGTATCTGTGTGTCTGTCTGTGGCAACGTAGCGCCCAAGCTGATGATCCGATTTAAATTTTGTTTCTTTTGTTAGAAAGGTATTCTGATCGAGAGTGTTCTTAGCTATGTTTCATGAAAATCGGTTCAGCCGTTTGAAGATCATCAGCTCTTTTATAGGTTAAAAAAGCCACAGTTAAGGCCAAAACCAACTTCCACGGCTCGAATCCGCTCGAAATTTGAGATTATTGGATTTCGCTTTATTATATTTTTAAATGATCGTAATAGTCTGAATTGCCTTTTTACAATATTATAAATGTGAAAAGTTTCCCGGATTCTGGAAAAAATGGAATATTCATCAATTTTTATATGAGATTTCTGTATGAACTAAAGACGTTCCATAAGTCACGTGTCAAATGATGGATACGCGCATGCGTTATATTTTGTTTGTTTTGTTAATGGTCATGGAATATTACGCAATAATAATTCTAGAGGGCGCTGCTCCGCCATTGAGAAAAAATACAGAAAAACAAATATAATTTCAAATAATTTTAGCGTTATTTAAAATTCTTCCCCTGGGTTGCGTTCGTCCACCTCAACCAGAGTTATTACATCAAATTGATAATCTTTTACTAGGAATTAAACCTCCGGCATCAATATTTAGATTCGTTGTCTATTCTAATGTCAATGATTATAATGTCATAACAAGATAATGTCTCATAATTTTACACAGATTTTATGTTGGATATTGTACATTGCATTGGAATCGAGTGGAATGGCATCTTAGATTATGAGGAAGCCAAAAATAATTATGTAGGTAAATGGCGCTTTCATAAGCTGGCATCGAAACTAGTTGTACCAGATGAATTTGCGAGATGAGCAATGAATACTGAGCTACGGTAGCTACGCAAATCTCGCTAACTTAATTATTTGGAAGAACTAGGTAAAGTATACATTTGATGAAAAAGTCGTCGCATCGGGGGTTTTTAAATTTTCAATTTAGAGTTATTACAAGCTTTATATTAACTTGCAATGTATGTTTGTCCGGGTGGAATCGTGCAACGGAATTTAAAGTCAGTTATCTTTAACCGATTGAGCTGAAATTTGGTATACACGGTTATTTTGGATGACAAAGCATGGTTAGCTATGTGACGTCATTCTAATTCCAATATGGCGGATCATCCAAGATGGCGGACTAGTTACTTTAACTCCACTACCACAGTATGGGTATAATACGTGGAAATAAATTATTTTGTTTTTCAAATGCAAAACTGGCGAAAAATCCATTACTTGGGCTGGTATTAATAAATCGATCACAAGTTCGATAGAGGTCTTAAATATAAGTATATACGCTATTGACATTTTGTATTACATTATGTCATTTTGAATTAGGAAGAATAACAAGCTGAAGGAAAGGTGAAGGAAAACATCGTGAGGAAACCTGCATGTCTTAGAAGATTTAACCAATTTTCGAAAGACATGTGAAATCCGCCAACCCGCACTGGGCCAGCGTGGTGGATTATGGCCTGAATCCCCCTCGTGTTGAGGGGAGGCCCGTGCCCAGGAGTGGGACGTCAAAAAGGGCTAAAATGATGATGATGATGAACAAGCTGAAGTGGCAGTGGGCTGGCCATATCTCGCGAAGAACCGACAACCGCTGGGGTAAACGTGTTATTGAGTGGAGACCTCGACTCGGCAAGCGTAGTGTAGGACGCCCTCCGACCAGGTGGGATGACGATCTGCGAAAGACTGCAGGCAGATGCTGGAAGCGGCAAGCTGAAGACAGGGCGCTATGGCGCTCATTAGGGGAGGCCTATGTCCAGCAGTGGACAAGTATAGGCTGATGATTGATTGATTGATTGATGTCATTTTGTACTGGTATGTCATAAACATCACTTTTCCAAGATCGCTCTCAAAACTGAGATCTATTTATTAATACGGGCCCTACGTACTTAAGGCTAAAGCGCCCATCTAGCCCGCGAAGTTCATTTTTTTTGAGGTTTTTTAGAATTTTTTCAAAATCTGACAATAATATAAGGCATATTCTGTAATTCGCGACAAAGACCGTGTGCAGTGCATTTATCAATATATCCAACTTACTCCAAAACATTTCAAGAACGACAGCTATCCAGATAATCTGGCAATTTTTGTATATTTAGTGATTTACTAGTATCATATCCACCGTGATAATATTTAGAGTAAAATAAATGTATTAATAAACGCACTGCATACCGTGTTCGTCGCAAATTACAAAATGTTTTCAGATTTTGGATAAACTATAAAAATACTCGAAAATTTTGAATTTCGCGGGCTAGACAGGCGCCTTCACCTTAATTGTAAACTAGTAAAACAGACCTTATTAACTATGTGAGCTGAACATAACGCAAAAAAATACCTTATCACTAACTATGATACGTTAACGATATTTAAGTATGTATAACTCGATTGAGACTACATAACTTCACGTATCTTTCAAGAATGCGAAGAGGTGTGTGTTCGCGGGAAAAGGGTCACATTCCCCGGGATCCAAGGATGCCGGGGAGATAGTTAATTCTATAACATTCCGACGCGAGACGAATTCATATTTTATTGCCTCTGAATACGTCACGGCATTTATAGGGTTATGAAGAATGGATCCTTCTATGGTTGGTGATATTTTTATTGACATCTGGATTATTTTATCCTTTTGTTCACATGTGATGAAATTAAGAGAACAAACCGCAAATTATTTTATAGAAATTATTGTGATCATGTTTTTAACCCCCGACAAAAAGGGGTGTAAATTTATCTGTGTATCTGTCGGTGGCATCGTAGCGCCCAAGCGGATGAACCAATTTTAGTATTGACTTTTTTTTTGTTAGAATGGTATTCTGATCGAGAGTGTTCTTAGCTATTTTTCATGAAAATTGGTTCAGCCGTTAAAAGTGTTAGGGGGGAGAGTAATTAAAACAGGTGTTGTCGTAAGTACGGTGTCATATCAGCTAACTTACTTGGCGGTCGCAGCCGCCACTAACTTAACCTAGGTACATGGGTATGTGACGCAATGCTTAAATCTATTGTGTCCCTACATCGGGGTTTTTTATTTTTCAATTTAGAGTTATTATAGTCAGTTATTATTTCTGCACTAACGAAAATAACAATTATACAACAATTTAGTCTTGGGATCGTGTATGATTTAATTAGGTTTTGACTCTAAAGCTTGTCCCACAGTCCATCCTCCGTAGCTTATTCTAGCGTCACAGAGATACGACCAAACTTTCTCATATACGTTCACGAAACTAGCTCTTATTTACAAAGCCCGAATTGTTTTCTAAAGAATTTAAGCTCAAAGCATTTTGCTTCCAAAAGCGGTAAATATAAAAGTTATTATTAAATACAACCCAATTAGTTCTGTCAGGGTAGGTATATGTGTTAGGCGCACCACTGGACAAAGGAACCTACGTACTTGCTGTGATTGAGTGCTCATCCGGAAAAAATATTGACACCAAAAAAAAGTTATTTTGAAAGCTTCGCGCTGCTAATGTTTAGAAGTTAAGATGCATCCAGTGACTACAGAAAAACATATGCTGTATTCATTTTTAATTACACCTTTTACCTGGGGCACTTCTATGTTAACCGCTGGCATTTCGATCAACTCACAAAACGTGAATTCGTCAGATTTCACGGATTTTCTATAGGAAAACTGACGTATCTGGGTACGGCAGTCTTGAAATATTTTCTACAGAAGAACTGACGTATTGAGATACGCGATACGCCAGTTTTGACGTATTTCGAGTTGATTGAGATCCAGCGGTTAACACAGTTGGGAAAATATAAAATATGTTAAATTTTGTCTTTTATTCCACGATATATTAGCGGCAGTAGCCCAGCTTTTACCAACCTTTGTTATTATTACTTGGTGTTTTGATATTAAGTTGAGGAAATAGTTTGAAAAAATGTAGTATCTAAAGCGGATTCTAGAATAGTAAAATTTAAATTTGTTATCGACACGATTCTAGCATATACGAGTACTCATTAGAATTGAAACTTGAAAACATATATTCTACTATTTAGGTACTTATGATTTATTTTTTACAGCCTAGTGTATTATTATACAACAAAATAATTAATTAAAGTGCTTCGTTCCCGATTCTGCTCTCTAGAGGTGTCCACGTTTTCTATAAAACTCCGGTAATCTAGTCCATTCCCGGGATGGCGGGATCGCACGCGGCGCGGCGGCGACCCACTTCCCGCGTTTATCCCTGTATTTAATTAGAGATGAATGGGTAAAAACATTTTCTGTGGGATTTCCGTGGATAGTAAAATATGATGTTGGCATTTTTATGCAGTGTGATTTTCGTTGATGTTTATATTGTTTGAGTTTGGTTTATTCTTGTATATTCGTGTAGAGTTTAATACTGCACTTAATTGCAAAGTGTTTTATAATGGTGAAATACTGGTAATAATCCTGTTGTTATCAAATCACGACTAAACTTAATTAAATTAAACCAAAAAGATTATTATTTGTTAAAAAAATGTACAATGGTAATTATAGCAAAACTCTGTAAACTTTTTGCTAATTGAATGATTATGATAACATTGGATTTAGAGTAGACCATTTTAGTTTGTGTAACTTGGGAGTTAGGACAATGATTAGGTAGGTAATTAATTAAATGAAAGCCCACTAAAATGAAATAATTTTATTATTGTTAAAATTGAATCGTTATTAGCTTCATTCGTCCAATTTGGGACATCAAAAGTAATTCTCAGAATAAAAATTAGTATTTCTTTAAAAGCGACGCATTGTTTCAATGTCACCGTGAACCTTGTTCACTCCAAAGTGATTAAAAGACATTTCAGCCGAAAAGTGCGGTCACCATTCGGATTGCGATGAAAAAACAAATTGCAAAAGCCTTATAAACCTCAAAATGACAAACATTCATTTGGTGAGTGAAAAAAATAAAAATTTTATGTAACATCAAAAATACTGAATTGAAATCTCGTTAGCAAATTGGGTTCATTTAATGACGAGCGGGTCACATTTTTATTAAAGCAAAACATTTTCTTTTCATTTACTGCTCACATCTACTTAGGTGTAGGAACTAGGAAGACACATTGCTTAATTGATTTATAGGATACAAATAAGTATTAACAATTAAGAAGGTAACAATATTATTATAGTGAAAAATACTTAATAACATTTTAATAATAAAATTAAATAATAATAATTCAGCCCTTATTGACGTCCCACTCCTGGGCACGAGCCTCTCCTCACTACGAGGGGATTCAGGCCATAATCCACCACGCTGGCCCAGTGCGGGTTGGCGGATCAATAACATTTTACAATTTCATATTTACCTACCTCCACATGTGTTGTCATCTATTCGTATTTCGATTTATATTTGAAGTAATTATATTTGTGAAATCCTACTATAATATTATAAATGTTAAAGTTTGTGAGTGTGGATGTATGTATGTATGTATGTATGTATGTTTGTTACTCCTTCACGCAAAAACTACTGAACGGATTTGGATGAAATTTGGAACACAGATAGTTTACAACCGGGATTAACATATAGGATACTTTTTATCCCGATAATCCCGAAATTTTTGTTACGGTAAATACTACGCGGACGAAGTCCGTGGGCACAGCTAGTCAAACATAAAGCTATTACATTACCGCACGCGAGCTCGTCATCAGGATAAATTATGTGTAGTTCCCTGCAAGACACATCTTATGAAAGAGAGTGTCTTTTGTAAATCAATACGTATATTTAATAAAATCCCGATCTCTATGAGGCTGATTTCACAGATTGACATCTTAAAAAAGAAATTATTTGACCTTTTAGTTAATAAATGTTATTACTCAGTGAATGAGTTCCGTGATTATGATACTTTGTGATACGCTTTTGACAAAATTTTGTTTTTATTTTAAATTTTATTGTTGACATTCTTATCATACGAGTAATACTCAATAATATAATTGTAATTTAATTTCAATTAAGTTTGGACATTGTATTTTATAACAGCACGTTGATATTGTATGCTTACTACGGCGGGACATAGCGGAATCTCTATTTAATTGTAACATCTTATAAATACCTGTGTAAACCACAGTAAATTTTTGAATGATTGATTGATTTTTTTTAATATACTCTTACCGCAAAATGCTTGTTCTTAGAGATCGGTGAAAAGTGAGTGAGGGAGCCGGAAGCCTAACCCCCTCCCTTCTTCTCTCTCTATCCTCCCCTTCAGTTCAGCAACGTGCGGGCAATGCCTTTGGTATTGCAAGCATCAGTAGGCTGCGGCAATTGCTTAACATTAAGCGGGTAGAACGCTTGTTGGTCGACACGTTTATATACCTAACAAAAGACGTGGTTTCACGACGATAGAATTAACGCCAATGTCGTAATCTCTAAAAACACCTTTATATCATACAACTAGCTGAGCCCGCGACTTCGTCCGCGTGGAATTTAACTTAACAAAAAGCCCGCTCCCGCGTTCTGAGCCCGCGCGACAGGACCCATTTTTTTCTAAAATAATAGTAACCTAAGTTACTGCTTATAATATCAGCAGTCTACCAGTGAAAGTTCCGTCAAAATCGGCCCAGCCTTTTCGGAGATTACCCGGAACAAACATACAGACAGACAGACAGACAAAAAAAAATTAAATCGCGTTTTTGCTATATGTGTCTTATGTACTTTCATATGTATTTAGTGAAAATGTGTTATTTTGATATTACAAACAGACACTCCATTGTTATTTATTTGTATAGATATTTGTATAGACTTGTTCACAACTTCGAACCGTCACTAACTCCGATCGTCGAAAACCGCGATAGCGAAAATGGTTTATATTTTCATGGTTATCGCCCTAAAACCAATAATGACCGGGTAAAAGCCACCGCAACTGTGCCCCGATGAGTTATCGCAGCAGTGTCTGCAACTAATGGGAATTTATTGATAATAAAACTTTTATACATTCAGGTACGTTTGACATAGTGGAAGCTTGCAATTGTGTCTTGGACACAAAAATTGTATTTTTTTACTTTCAATGTTGGTTTTGAATTTTAAAGCGCTTATAGGTACATGGGAGATACCTAGAAATTAAAATCGCAAATCGCAAGCGCTTTTCTGCAAATAAATGTTTGGGTATTTTGTTGTCTATCAATACCTATGGGACCTATAATAATTAAGATATCTAATAAATGGCGTAAGAATTATTATTTGTATGTGAGTCTAATACCAACACACACTCCTACCGTTGTTACCCCTATAAGCCAAGATCGACCATGGTGGATTGTATGAGAATGTGTACCTATGTGGCTTCCTTTAATCTATATTTATGTATATAAAAATATATTTTTTAAAATATTAAACCGACTTTAAAACCACACACAGGCACTCTAAAACGAAAAATAAATTAATATAAATATATCCACTGACTTTTGATTGCCTATTTGTGGTTTTGAAGTTGGTTTAATTATTATTTTTTAACAATTTATTTTATTACCATTTTTAGTTCAAAACAAGTTATAATTTTAAAAAAGTTTTTAAATTCTTTTGTCCTACTGTATATAATCACATTCATAATTTAATTGCGTTGTAGTAAATACATCTTGATGAAACACATTCCTTATTGCTTAGTAATCCTACTATTAAGTTACAATAATTGTTAAAGAGAAGCGATCGATTTGTACGGAGTTATCGAATACTCAATACTTCTAAAAATCGAAACAAACAAATCAAATCATACTTGATTAACCTTAAATAATGAGTTCATTATGGAACTAAGGTCTACTGTAGTAATTTTTAGGTTTTTGGAGTTTATAATATAACAGTGTTGCGCCGACATATAGTGTTGGAATTGTATATTAAACAAAAAAAGCACAATGAGTGCTTATTTTGTTTACTATACATACACATAATTGAAGATATTTATAATTTAATTTGACAATCAAATAAATGCTTGATAAAAGGTTCCATAAAATGCTGTACGAACTTATGTTTAAAGATTTAAACAGATTAGCGGCACTGGCACGGTTCAATGGTAGAAACGCAAATACCGTGTTTGAAGCCATCTTTTTGGCAGCTAGTTTCGCACCTTGTGATGCACTCTTCGCAGTCCTCCGGAGTCATCGGGATGTACAGGACATGGTTCGCTATTGATGGCTTTGCTCCTAAAACGAACGAAGTCGTACATTAGAAAACGACAATATTATAAACTAGCTGAGCCCGCGACTTTATCCGCGTGGAATTTAACTTTACAAAAATGTAATTTAACATTTTCGAGTCAATGTTTCGTGTTTTATACACCTACTATCGCAAATCCCGCTCGCGCGTTCTGAGCCAGCGCGACAGGCAATATTAGTTATCTATTTTATTTTTGTTTTTCTAAAACACGGTAGCCTACTGCTTATACCATCAGCTATCTACCAGTGAAAATCTCGTCAAAATCGGCCCAGCCATTTCGGAGATGCTTTTGGATTTCATGTGCTTTTATTTTTTTACGCAGAACCCAAATTGTTTTTCTCAAATTAAAGTAGCCTAAGTTACCCCTTATAAAACAGCTATCTGCCAGGGAAAATCCCGTCAAAATCGGTCCAACTGTTTCGGAGATTACCCGGAACAAACAAACAGACAGACAGACAGACAAAAAAAATCGCGTTTTTGTTATAGGTAACGTATGTACTTTCATATGCATTAAGTAAAAAGTGTTATTTTGATATTACAAACAGACACTCCAATTTTATTTATTTGTATACCTAGATAAAGAAGGTACTCTGACTCAGAATATGGCATAATATTGGACTGATATTATGAGGGTTGCAACGCTTTAAGTGTATGGTGTGTGTTGTGGGGCGTGCGTAAAATTTATTTTCATACAACATCAATAGGGTAATTGTTGCTGAAAATCTATTTATCGTTAAATTTTGCAGTAACCAAAGCAAATTTATAATTTAAGCTAATACTGCAACACTTGCGAATTGCATATTCAGTCTTATTCTTGTAATATGGTGGTGTTGAGAAAAGCTTCGACCTAGACGGAGACCGCTAAATTTCCACGCGGGTGAAACCACGTAGTGTAACTAGTCTCAAATAGAAGGAAATCGATATACATTTGATCAGGACATGAGAACTAGGTTAATCGAGTAAGAGAAACGGCTTCGTTTTATTCCTACCCACGTTTACGAACGTTTTAATTTAAAAGCTACTTGTATTTCAACACACGCTTACAAAATACACGATCATATAGTAGGTACCTATTGAAATATTATATTAAACAAAATATGCACTCATTAACGTCATTAACGAGAAATTTATTTAAGAGTCGTTAAATTACAAACATGGCCATCTCCATATTTTTCCTTGTTCAGGATTCCATGATATTTTCAAAGATACATCACATAAAATATGCCTACAAATTAAAATATTTCCATATGCGCGTGGATATGGACATATTTGAACCTACAGGCATATTCCATGCACTGTACTCTTTTTAAATATCATAAAATCCTTAAATTTGAAAAATATGGAGATGGCCATGTTTGAAATTTAACGACATTGTGATCTAGTTTGACAATAGCTTGATGGAAGGTCCCATTAAATGCTGTAGGTACTTATGTCAGGATGAACTGAAGGCTTTAAACAATGGGAGGCACTTACTGTAGCATCTGCATTCTTTATTTTTTGGATCAATACAAGTACCGTAACCGTAGCCAGCAACCTGGCAGGCGAAGTTGCACCCTTTGTTGCATTCTGCGCATTCCTGCGGAGTGATCTGGATGAACAGGTCTTGGTTCGCTACTGATGCATTTTCTCCTTAAACAAACGAAGTCGTATATTAGAAAACGAAACTCTGATAAACAGAGAAGGCAATTCGAATTAGAATATGGAGTAATCAGACTGAATTTATGACGGTTCCAACGATTTGAGTGTGTGGTGTGTGTTGTGGGCCGAGCGTAAAATGTACATATAATCAAACAATATTAAAAGGTTCATTGTTGGTGAAAATCGATCTTGTAAACTTTGTCGAAACAAAGCAAGACTTGCGAACTGTAAAATCAGTCTTATTCTTGTAAAATGGTAGTGTTTTGAAATGGTTAGACCTAGATTACAAGACTAAGACCGATGAAATTTCCACGCGGGTGAAACCGCGTCAAGTAACTAGTCGCAAATAGAAGGTCCACGCACATGGAGGTTGGTATTGGGTACAAAATAAAAATGACGATAATACTTACCCACCTACTTATAATAAATCTGTACATGCATGTAAATGCAGATGTAGAGTTTGTACAAAGTATGCTCACCGATTGTGTTCGTTTCTTCGTAAGCTTTCACAATGTCGGACAGCTTGGGCCTTCTAGGGTTCACCGCAAGGATGACAGCGAAGAGCACGACGATCATGAACTTCATGGTGGTAGTAGAGCGCGACTGTTCTTCACAACAGCTACTCGGAGAATAATTAATGTAACACCGGCAACTGTGCTTTTATAGTAATAATGCACTTAATATAAATTATAATTAAAATTTTTGATACAGTGATCTGTTGCTTAGGAATAAAGTTTTTCATTGCTTGGTAAAGTGAAGTACCACAGGTTTCATTCCATATCCTTATCATACTAATATTATAAAGAGGAAAACTTTGTTTGTTTGATTGTAATGAATAGGCTCCGAAACTACTGAACCGATTTAAAAAATTCTGTCACTGTTGGGAAGCTACACTATCCCCGGGTGACATAGGCTATAATATATTTTCAAAAAATTAGGGATCCTTACTAAAACTCGAATAATGTAACCGCAATGTACCCGTGCGAAGCCGAGGCGGGCCGCTAGTGTTAAGTATAAAGAAGAGAAAATAGAAGAAATAAATAAGAATCAGTCAACTTATAAAAATTGGTAGTTACATTCGTAGGTATACCTACTTGTGATGCATATTTATTTTTATTCGACTTCAAATAAGTAGGGCTAAGTACCTTCTTATTTAAGAAGTAGTCCCAACGAAGTGCAAAGATTGTGGCACCGACTCCAAAGGAAATAAATTACAGAGCTACTTATTTCTAGCTTTTAGTACACCCAGATTATTTGATTAATGTTTAATTAATGTTATAATTTTAAGGACAACCAATTTTGTTTTAATGCATAAATCGGTACTCCTATATAATAGGCCAATAGTTGCATCAGGCATACGTTTGAATAAACATGATAATAATTAAAGAACGCTAATTAAGGCGGTCCTGCTATTTTCCTGGTGACTGCACTAGTTGTGTAAATATTTGATATTATTTGCGTATTTATGTTAGTTTAATGTTTAATACTAATCGATATTAAAAAAACCTCAGTACAGGCTTCAAAAAGAGATGTTGATAATGCGCAATTAGGGCGAAGAAAAAACATTATAGGCCGTCACTCGCATCAATCAACTCTGTTGTTGTTCTCTGCACTCGAGACTGAATCTACGGTTCTTAAACTAAATATTAAAGACAGTCATAATACATATATGATATGTATTATCTAGCTAATCATCTGGGTCGCAGATATAAGTTTAACATACTGTTAAAATTCCTGAAATTTGAATCCAGAATTGCACGCTCACGTTGATATACATACCTAGATACCTAATATATAACTATCTCGTATAACCATAATTTTTTGATGAACGCAGTGGTTTGAGCGTAGGCCGCTCGGCTCATTCCACCGGATGGTTTTGGTTCGATTCCCGCCAGGGAAAATTTCGGAAATGGCCTTTACGTAATTAGCCCTGGTCTGGGTGTCACTAGGATCGCCCCCAGTCCATTGTGCGATACCTATAGGACAAGCTTTCATTAGTTTGGGACCATACAGTTCGTGTGTCAGTCTGGGATATTTATTTATTACTAGCTGAGCCCGAGACATAGTCCGAGTGTTTTTTTTTGCCTAAGTTACTTCTTATAACATAAGCTAGCATGTGCCAGTGAAAGTCCCGTCAAAATCAGTTCGGCCAGTACTTTAAATAGGAGAAGTGATATAAGTAAATATTTTAATTTAAGGATCAATAGTTAAATCTACCAAATGTGCCTCCTAATAGTAAGTAGTAGTAGTATAATAGGCAATAAGTCGCGGGCACCAGCTAGTTCAAATAAATTATAATTTTTTATTGTATTTATGGTTCACTATTTTGGCGATAATGGCTTAAACATAAAAAAAAACGCAAAAAGCCCGTGGCTACGCCCACGTGACATACTATCGGGATAAAAAGTATCCTATGTGTTAATCCTGATTATAAACTATCCGTGCTCCAAAGTTCATCCATGTCCGTTCAGGAGATTTTGCGTGAGAGAGAGAGAACAAACATACATTTATAATATTAGAACGATAGGATCACATTGTTGACCATCTGTACTGTGTCTGTCTGTATGTCTGTCAGGACCAAAGAATTTGTAATATACAAATTCTTTGGCAGGACCCTCTTTCTCAGAAACGGATAAAGACATCATCAAGTTGAAATGATTATCAAATATCAAACGCTATGATGGCCCCTCCGAGGTGTAAAGTGTGTGTTTGGGACAGAACAAGGTAAGTTTTCACCAAATTTCGTGAAAAACCATATGTTTGTAAAAGATAAAAATAAAAACAAAAACATGATTATTCGAATTTTTCACACAAACTATAAGGTCATGTGAAAAAAAAATTAAGGCTAAAGCGCCCATCTAGCCCGCGAAGTAAAATTTTTTTGAGGGTTTTTAGAATTTTTTCAAAATCGGACAATAATAAAAGGCACATTTGGTAATTCGCGACAAAGACCGTGTGCAGTGCATTTATTAATATATCCAACTTACTCTAAAACATTTCAAGAACGACAGCTATCCAGATAATCTGGCAATTTTTGTATATTTAGTGATTTACTACTATCATATCGACCGTGATAATATTTAGAGTAAAATAAATGTATTAATAAACGCACTGCATACTGTGTTTGTCGCAAATCACAAAATGTCTTAAATGTTTTCAGATTTTGGATAAACTATAAAAATACTCGAAAATTTTGAATTTCGCGGGCTAGACAGGCGCCTTCACCTTAATGCAAAAGTTGTAGATCTTTGTATTACCTACATCTTTGCCCCCCAATTTTTTTCCACAGGACTTGTAGTTTTGCCGGAAATCGACATAAACCGTTTTTTACAATGAAAAACTTTACCCCCTCCACTTCTCGACCTCAGATCGCCCGTAAATTAATTGCCTATCATTTATGTTATATTCTCTTCCTTTTCCAATGGATTTCATCCTTCTAGATTGATGATTTTTTTGGTTTCAAAAATTATCGATCCTGGTCTATAGTGGCACCGTCTCTAAAATAAATAAATTATAAGGTCCCTAGTTATTTCTAGCTTTTTAGTGCACAAAAATTTTTGGGATTGTTTTTTTTTTATTATTCATATATTTAAGTTGGAAAGGGACAGTACGACCCGACATCAAGAGGATGGGACAGATGAAGAGGAAGGATGCTTGCTTGCAGATGAAGGGGATTCCAGCTTTCTCACTCACCGTACGAAATGCTGTTACAATCATAATTATAAGTACCTTTCTAAAAAGTTGCAATCGGAGTCATAACACACGTCACTTTAAATCAGCATCTGTCCCTGACTCTTTTAATGACTCCCAAAATTAGGGTAATTAGGATCAGAGTACAATGTAATACAATTTAAATTTCTCGATTTTCTTAGTTCCCCAACTGAAACATGATATTGTTTAACAACGCCTACCCAACGCCCTAATAACCTTCAAAGGTAAACCAAACGCCTATTCACACTGTGACGTATGACCAATCGGCGAAACCCAATAGCCGTTAACACCACAACAATGGGTGCTGATTTGTGAGCAGCAGCGGGCCGCAAATGCGGCAACATGCGGTACCGCAAATATTGCTCCCCATTGTACGAGAAGACCTGAGTGCCGTTTTAGGGAATAACTTAATTGAACAGTTGCGTTATGGTACTTCATTGTTGATTCCAGTGAGCACAAATTTTAATAGATAACTCGTTAGTCAAACTTTTCCCATGATCTGTGGTCGGCGCTGTATATATTTTCCTTCCACTCATCGCGCTTTCCCGTCATACACACATCCACTCCAACCTCGTTCATATCACTCTTAATACAATCCATCCTCGCTTCTTGGGCCTTCCTCTCGCATTGTATCCATCCACATTGATATTCATCACTCTTTTAGTCATAATATTATGCTTTTCATCTCCTCTCAACACGTGACCAAACCATTCCAACCTCCTACCTCTTACTTTAGCTGTTGTTGGCACTACCCTGACACTACCCGTTATATACACATTCTCCACCTTATCCATTCGCGTCAGCGAGAGACTTTTCTCTTCCCGAATAGGTATTTCGTTAGTGCAAAAAAGGGAAAATATTTAAATCTTATATAAAACAATAGTACATTGTTACTCAAGGGATGAATGTAACTTATTTTGGCCCGAGACGCAAAACAAAAACGCGACTGGTTTGATAAACCAAAATGGAGGCCGAGGGAGAAAGTACTGCCGTTTCAACTCAATTTTCTTAGGTACGTCTACGTATGGTTTCGAAACAGCACGCTGTCACTGTCATTCTTATTTGTGACATCTGATAATATGTAAGTGTGACGGAATATAAACTAAATAGAACAAGAAACATAGTCATGAATACTTTACGCTTACATACCGAGCAGTATCAAACAATAGAGAATGTGTCTCACGCACGATTGAATAAAATATATTTATAGATCAGATAGATGCTGGGGACAATTGCTTAGCGCTGATATTTTCAACCTGACATATTTGACTTTGATTATGATGCTCATAGTAATATTGAAAATCCTACTAATATTATAAATGTGAAAGTTTGTGAGTGTGGATGTATGTATGTGTCGCAGACAGCTGTCCTGCAGGGCTCGGTAGGCACGCGTTTTCATCGGTTTCTGACATAATGGGTAGTCTCGAGTAAAATAACACTTTTAGCGCAACTCAAACTTTATCATTTTAAAGTACATCGATTCAAATCAATTCCAAGCAGTCGAACAGACACGTCCGCTCGGCGCGAGCTCTCAACTTAGATTGCCCGCCCGTTCCAACGGCCGCATCCAAAGATGGCGCATTGTGACGTCATCCTTGCGTTTGACAGCTGTCAGGCGGTGTTGCCATCGTCAGATCGTAGATTCTCCGACACGGCCATCTCTGATATCTCACACGTCCTCGTGTGCAGCATCCGCAAAGGTCGCACATCGACCCAGTACTTCGATCGGCTATTCTGACCTCACATCTGAGCAAATCAATGACTCGACACTTTCTCACTCTGTTACAAACCAAACAATTCATTATCATCCCGTTAGCTGTAACAAACAATATTAGCGGCGCCGCTACGACGGCTCATCTTGCTTTCGCTACAACGAGAGCAAGGGTACTCATGACAGCATATCGTCGCACCAACGACTCATCTTATTTACGCCCCAACGCAAATAAGGGTAACCATGTTTGCACATGCCGCCGCTCCTACGGTTCATATCAACCACACGGAGATTTCTGATGCACGCTACAACGCACACACACACCCCCTCGTGCCCACACGCCACTACGCTCATACGCGCAACCACGCTCATACGCGCCACCACGCTCATACGCGCCACCACGCTCATACGCGCCACCACGCTCATATGCACCACAACGCTCATATGCGCCACAACGCTCATACGCGCCACAACGCCCACACTGCGCCACAACGCTCATATGCGCAACAACGCTCATACTGCGCCACAACGCTCACATTGCGCCACAACGCCCATAGGCGCCGCAACGCTTCCGCCAGGCTAGACATCATCAGCATTGCCACCGTCAGATTCCAGATCCAGCTCGACATCCAACGGAACTTCGTGATTCGGAATCCCTCCCATTCCATCGCGCGGGCACCTGTATGTCCTCTCAGAATTCAAAGCTCTCAGGCAATACCGATCACTATCCAGAACCTCTACAATCCCGGACGGACCCCTGAACCCCGGATTGAGCCTCAATCGGTTCCTCTCCTCGTTTTCTACGAGAACACAATCGCCCACAATGAGTCCGTGAATTATTTGAATCAAATCGCCTCCCGTCACAGGCCGCACCCGCTTTGACACCATAGACCGTGCCAAACTAAACCTCAAGCCTCTGACAATTCACGGTCACTACAGACTTCTGTCTGCACCGTCCTACAAACCGACACCACTCCTATCCCTGTGAGAGTCACCACGCTATTCGATCGCCTTCCTCAGCAATCCTGACATGCAGGCGGTTTTACAAACGCACCCTGCCATGTACCGGCGAAAGTACCCCGCAGGTCCCAGCAGCTGACGAACCTCCCCCGCACTGGCGGGTCCGGGGACTCAACCAGAGCATTCACCTCCCCGAGCTCGGCGATACCTGACCACATCCATCAGTCGCACCAAATACCTTGTTTACAAAAGATAAAATCCATCGGTGCTGTTATCGCTACTCAGGGTGACAGAAAAGCGAGGCGGAGAAGTACACTCCGACTTGGGTTTCTTAGGACATTCCTATTTCTTAGACCAAACTTGCCGCATAGCACTTAATCCTACGGTCGTTGGACTTAGGTGCTACTCATATCAAACCGCCGATAGAACGAATCGCTTCCACGATGTATTCTGCGCCCGTCGACGGCAAGGACGTTGATAGCGCTTCGCTGACCTCCCTCTTCAATTTTGGTCCCAGCGGCGCGTTTTGTGTTGTGACAGCACGTGATCTGCCCGGGTCGCCATGGAGGCCAGTGACGCACAAAGCGCTTGCGGTGTGTTTCACACTGGAATAACAGGTTGTGCCGACCGCGTCGGTCATGGCGACCGCTCGCGTCAGCGCAGTTAGCGAACATGCCTGGCGCCAACTTGGCAATACCAGCGGAGGTGTCCGCGGTGTTTCTCGTCAAAAGCATTGCCGTGGGCCTGACGAGAGCCACGCTTCAGCGATGATGATTTCGAACTGTACCAGCCGTACTAGCAACCTGGTAAAGCTAGTCGCAGATTGCTCCTCTAACGCTGAAAGTCCAACCAAGATCGCCTCCATTGAGCTTCACAACGTATCTGGAGAAAGATCTTGTTGTCTATGAGCCCGCTGATCTTGGCTACCGTAGCGGTTGCGACGGCCTGTCCGGTCCGAAATTCTTCTAATCAAGTCACACACAACACAATCACATAGCAGACAACAGTTGGTATTGTCCACCCTCATATCGGAATAAAAATATCACGCGCACCTGCATTTATTCTCTTACACGCACTGTAATACGTACCACGTGTAATTTCTCTTTATAGAATCCGTGGCACCAGATAAACATGGTTCGACTCACCAGATTCTGCTTCACGCTTACTTGTGACCATCATTGTCATCCAGATTCACCATGTGTCGCTGATGACCACACCTTCGATCCCGAATCGCACGACGCTCGCTCGTAGCGTATGAAGTGACATAGCTCGCATGCCGCCGCACACGCGCAACTCCAACGCCCGGCGTCTGCCACGGCACCAAATATTGCGCAGCAGCTTGCGTAGTTTTATCTTAACTGCCGCTGCCGACTGAGAACACTTTATAACGAAGAACATTAAACTGGCGTAGGGTACGTCGTTGTTGATTAGCTAGGTAATCTTGTCTGGCTTGGTTACTTCGAAGACGTTAACGAGTCAATTGCTACATCGGTACTGTGACAATCACGTCGATTTCGGACAAGTAAGCCATCTCGCAAAGTACGACGTCTATCGTTCTGATTGCGATCCGATCTGTCGTCACTGTAGTCGCGAGACGTTCGAGAAGTATGTTGAAGTTAATTACGCGAATTACTCCTAAAAAGATACCTCCATGGACTAGGCGTCCTCATAAGTTTCATTATCACAGTTTCAATCAACATTTTAACACACACTAAATAACAACAATGAAGTAAGCAGCAATCGTAAGCAAAACAACATTCAAATTCGAATGTTAACGGTCTACTTGTTGATAACAAATTTACAGACTTAGCTCAATTTTAACGATACTGTGGGTATACGTTACTGTGGGCTTTTGAATCCTTTATCCCATCTTCTGATGTCGCAGACAGCTGTCCTGCAGGGCTCGGTAGGCACGCGTTTTCATCGGTTTCTGACATAATGGGTAGTCTCGAGTAAAATAACACTTTTAGCGCAACTCAAACTTTATCATTTTAAAGTACATCGATTCAAATCAATTCCAAGCAGTCGAACAGACACGTCCGCTCGGCGCGAGCTCTCAACTTAGATTGCCCGCCCGTTCCAACGGCCGCATCCAAAGATGGCGCATTGTGACGTCATCCTTGCGTTTGACAGCTGTCAGGCGGTGTTGCCATCGTCAGATCGTAGATTCTCCGACATATGTATGTTTGTTACTCCTTCACGCAAAAACTACTGAACGGATTTGGATGAAATTTGGAATACAGATAGTTTATAACCGGGATTAACATATAGGATACTTTTTATCCCGATAATCCCGAAATTTTTGTTACGTTAAATACTACGCGGACGAAGTCCGTGGGCACAGCTAGTATTCCTAATGTTGCGACCTAAAAACTACTTGGTCAAATATCTCGAAGAATCCTTATTTTATCAGCTTGATACAAAAACGCATTTTTATTCTAGATGTACTCCATCGATTAGTTACGAAGGATCTCTAAAAGTTGAATGTTCGAGACTGTAGGTATGTAGGTATAAGATGAACGCCCTTGCGTTATCGGCACGACGGCGCGACTACCTACTGGCGAACGAATACAAAGGAAAGCCGACAATGTGTCTCGAGATCGTTTGATTCCGATTATTATTACCTACATACCTACCGAGAATGTTCAGGAAAATACCAGCTCGCATCTTTATTCCGTATATAAGGTGTTGACGACGGGCAGCGAGTTAGTTACTTCTTGGAAGCGACAGTGTACGGAACTTAAGTAAGCGAATGAAGAGTGATATACCAGTGACCTAGGCGATAATATTGGAATACTGTGAGTCTGCTAAGTGATTTGGAACAGTGCTCGTTGTGTGTAACTAGTATTAGTGAACTAGTGTAGAACTGTGTATTTGTCAAGTTTGTGGAGAGCGGAATAAACCCTTTATACACGTAGTCGGCATTAATTGTACCTACCCCTAGTACAGTACGTAACATTTGGTGTCAGAAGCGGAATGCCGTTACTACCACGAGACGAAGAAGGGCGTACTCCACGAACCAGACGTCAAGTCGAGATGGATGCCGCACGTCAACGTAGCCGTGAAGAAGAAGAGCGTCAAGTTGACGCCGGTGTTTCGGCGGGAGCTGAGGCAGCATCAGCAGGTACCTCATCGGAACTGAAGATGGCAGCGTTGCTGGCGTCTATGCAGCAAATGCTCATAACCAATCAAGAGGCCAGCGAGCGAATGATCCAGGCCAACCAAGAGGCTAGCCGGCAGGAGTTCAAAGGATTGATGCAGGCCAATCAAGAGTCTAGTCAGCAGGAGTTCAAACAAAATTAGCCTCCATTGCACGCATGTTCTCCATTATTTAATAATGGAGAACATGCGTGCAATGGAGGCTAATCAGCAAGTGATCCAAGCTAATCAAGAAGCAGTCTTGGGTAAAATCGACGCTGGAATCACTATTCTGGGTGAGAAAGTAAAGACACTAGAAGACCGCATGCAGGTACTGAACGAGGAGATTAATCAGAAGACTGGAACCCTCGAAAACCGCCTGGTTGTGCTTAATAAGGAGGTAACCCTAAAGACTGAGACCTTCGAAAGCCGCTTGGAGGTAATGATTAAGGAAATGGTGAAGCTGAAGACTCAAGGACCTATTTCAGTAGCTTCACCATCATCCACAAAGCTCGATCTCCCGCGCTTTGATGGTACTTCCTCGTGGATAGCCAAGTACCAGTTTGAGATACTTGCAATAGGAAATTCCTGGAGCAGTGAGCAGTCCTTTGCGGCCTTGGCGCTTGCCTTACGAGGAGATGCTTTAATGGTACTGGAAAATCTGCCACCCGAAGGAAAGACGCTGGAGACTCTGATGGATGCACTGGACACACGCTACGGTGAAAAACACCTGGAATATGTTTATCGAGCGCAACTCCACGAAAGAAAACAAAAGGCTAATGAAAGTCTCCAACAGTGGGCACAGGAAGTGGAAAGGCTGGTTCGTCGTGCTTACCTGTCGGCACCAGAAATGATTGAGAAGACTCTGCTGGATGCTTTCATTAATGGCATAAGAGAAACGGAAGTTAGGACCTTTGTACGGCTGGGTCACCACCAAACTTTGAAGAACGCGCTGGCACATGCTCTTGAAGTAGAGGCTGTTCGGCAGGACTCCAAATTAAATAAGGTCAGAGAGGTTAAGGAGGTTGTTAAAGAAGAAAGGAAGCCTCGGTTTGTCCCAACTTGTTATGGCTGTGGTGGTAGGGGACATATTCGCCTGGAATGTCCTTCGAAGAAGAGAAGGGTCACAGACGAGTCTGAAACCCAAGGTCAAGTTTTGGCGCCAACCGTTACCATAACCCAAGTTTGCAATGGGAATAGTCTGATCGTCGAGGCCACTTTGGACGACCAACCTTGCGGCTTAACTGTGGATACAGGAGCATCACGTACAATTGTGAAGCCAGAGCTACTGAAACGCACTATAATGTGGGAAAAGCGATCGCCATCGTGTCATCTGCAGACAGCCACTGGTCAGCCAGTTTCCGTCCTCGGTGAGACAGATGTCAAGTTAAGAATTGGCAACCGGGTATATCGTCAGTCTGTGTTGATTGCAAGTATTACTAATGATTGCATTTTGGGACTGGATTTCTTGAAGAATCAACAATGTGTTTTGGATGTAGCCAAAGAAGTGCTAAGGTTTCCTGATCAAGAAGTCTGTTTACGAGGATCGCGCCCGTGTAATATTTATCGTCAGAGGAAGGAAGTCCGGGAAGAGGTTAAGCTCATAAGGACTCATGGAACTGACGACGAATGGACTGGAATCAGTATGAAGAAGGCGCAGGAAGAAGATGATGATCTACAACCTATACTGAACTGGAAACGGAGTGGAAACAGGCCTCAATGGAGCGACGTGTCTGTCTACAGTCCGACAACGAAGAGTTATTGGGCCCAGTGGGACAGTTTGGCTCTGGTGAATAATGTTCTGTATAGGAAATGGGAATCCACCGACGGTAAAGAAATAACCAGGCAAGTGATAGTGCCGCGGAGTAAGGTAGCCCCTCTTCTACGGCACATTCACATTGGTGTTTCTGGGGGGCACCTTGGATTCAAGAAAACGCTGGTTAAGGTGCGACAGCGGTTTTATTGGCTGTGCTATCGGAAAGAAGTCGAAGATTGGTGTCGCAGATGCACTGCGTGTGCGTCGGTGAAAGGCCCGCAGACAAGAAGCAGGGGAAAGTTGAAGTTGTACAACGTTGGAGCCCCATGGGAGCGCATCGCCATTGATGTTGCTGGACCGTTTCCAATGACTGAGGATGGGAACAAATACATCATAGTAGTGCAAGATTACTTCACTAAGTGGCCGGAAGTATTTGCAACACCCAACCAGGAAGCAGTCACTGTAGCGAAGAAATTGGTCCAGGAAGTAGTCTGTCGGTATGGCGTACCTATGGAGATCCATTCTGATCAAGGAAGGAATTTCGAGTCTGCGCTGTTTCAAGAGATGTGCAAGTTACTCGGAATGAATAAAACTCGTACGACTCCAGCGCATCCGCAGTCAGACGGAATGGTCGAGAGGTTTAACCAGACATTGGAAAACCACCTGGCCAAGGTCGTAGACGAACATCAGCGAGACTGGGACCAATACATTCCGCTATTTCTGATGTCCTATCGGTCTGCAGTACATGACAGTACGGGTCACACTCCAGCTAAAGTAAATTTTGGTCGAGAAATTAGGCTCCCAGTGGATGCGATAACAGGCACGTCACCCGACAGTCCCAAGCCCGTAACAGATTATGTGAGCGACCTTCAAAACCAACTGGACGAGGTGCATCGAATGGTTCGGGAATACAACTGGAAGTCGAGTATAAAGATGAAGACCCGGTACGATCGAAATGCAAACACCAATGGTTTTGAAGAAGGGACACTGGTGTGGCTCCACAATCCTCTTCGCAGAAAAGGGAAGTCCCCGAAACTTCAGGCTCGCTGGGAAGGACCTTATACAGTTATTACGAGGACCAACGATGTGACCTATCGCATTAAGAAGGGACTTCGAGGAAAGCCAAAGGTAGTCCATGTGGACAGATTGGCTCGGTATCATGGAACAAATGATGCTCGGGACGAGCATGACTAAGAGGGGGGTAATGTTGCGACCTAAAAACTACTTGGTCAAATATCTCGAAGAATCCTTATTTTATCAGCTTGATACAAAAACGCATTTTTATTCTAGATGTACTCCATCGATTAGTTACGAAGGATCTATAAAAGTTGAATGTTCGAGACTGTAGGTATGTAGGTATAAGATGAACGCCCTTGCGTTATCGGCACGACGGCGCGACTACCTACTGGCGAACGAATACAAAGGAAAGCCGACAATGTGTCTCGAGATCGTTTGATTCCGATTATTATTACCTACATACCTACCGAGAATGTTCAGGAAAATACCAGCTCGCATCTTTATTCCGTATATAAGGTGTTGACGACGGGCAGCGAGTTAGTTACTTCTTGGAAGCGACAGTGTACGGAACTTAAGTAAGCGAATGAAGAGTGATATACCAGTGACCTAGGCGATAATATTGGAATACTGTGAGTCTGCTAAGTGATTTGGAACAGTGCTCGTTGTGTGTAACTAGTATTAGTGAACTAGTGTAGAACTGTGTATTTGTCAAGTTTGTGGAGAGCGGAATAAACCCTTTATACACGTAGTCGGCATTAATTGTACCTACCCCTAGTACAGTACGTAACACTAATAATTTTCCAATATTGTCCATAACGAATCACTTCACTATCTGGAACAGTAATCAGTAGTTAAACTACCGCGGGTATTCGTTGCGATTATCATAAATTCGCGTCTGGTTTATCAAAATTTAAGCAATGAACATCAAAATGACGCTCCCGTCACCGCTAACAAAAAGGGATGATTCGAAAAAACAAGGGTAAAAGTAAATCCAATTTTGTCGGTACAAAAATGCAGATAGGCCAGCGCCGCCTCCCTCGTTAGTGGTGGCCCGAAAATATTTTTTAATTTTCCTTCCTACAGTTCGGTAACCCGAGCATTGTGACCCCTAGTCCGCATATTTCAAGGCAGATTTACATTTTAAAAGTGTGCAAATAAGAATAATTTTACGCGCCGCTTGTTTTATAAATCCAGTAGTGCCTTAAGCCTGGCTTTAAGCCGCTGACAGACTTAAGCCGAACTACTAGCGGGACGACGAATGTTCTATGCAATTTTCTAGTCTACCAGTAGCTTTAGATGTGATGTCAAAGAGTGTTAGCTAGGCCAGCGTGGAGAACTTTGGCCTGGAATAACACCTCGCCATGAGGAGATGGCGCACCCCTATTAAGGCGCTCCGACACCGGGAGCATTCGCCCACTAAGAAACAATGCAAGATTCGATTTTGAGCATTATAATAGACTAGTTTATGCCAGCGACTTCGTCCGCGTAGACTTTAGTAAAGTATTATATGTGTTAATCCAGGTTATAATCTATCTGTGTTCCAAATTTCATCCAAATCCGTTCAGTAGTTTTTGCGTGAAGGAGTAACAAACATCCACACCTACAAACTTTCGCATTTGTAATATTAGTATGATTTTTCTCACTCAATGAGTGATGACCGCTTGTCGCAGCGGCTCACTGCACCGGGTGATTGCGGGTTTGATTCCCATCAGTGTAAATTCAGAAACGGCCTTTTCGTAATTGGCCCTGGTCTGGGTGTCACTGGGATCGCCCTCAGTCCATTGTACGGTATCCATAGAACAAGCAGTGCTTAGTTTGGGACCATACAGTTGGTGTGGTCGTCTGGCGATATTATTACTCGGATCTGAACTGTTAAATTCTAGATTAAATCATCCTAGTTTACATTACAGGCGATTGATCCAGTTAACGGCGTGCCTTTAGATTTCAAACAATCGGCCAAGTATATATTGCAGTATATCCATATTTGAATTATTCTTGGTATATTATATAACATTAGTTTAGTAAAGTACTTATGATATGGCAGGAAAAACTAAACTAAACTTGAAACTTTTTTCCATTCCTGCCGTCCAGTGAAGATAACAAAATACTAGCCATCCAAAAATAGTCTCTTTTCTTCCTATCTCCAACAAGAAATTGGCAACGTTAGAAAAAGCCCAAAATGAATATTGCGTAAGGGCGAAACTTGCGTAAATTGTGTGTCAAGTACGCTAGCTGAATACCCAATGAACGAACACGCATAACGACTGGTTTGGTCAGAATTATGTAAGTTACGCCTTCGTATGAACATGCTGCTCGACTAGTTTGTGCGTCTGACTTAGCCTAACGTTATTTCGACTTTTCATAGTATTTTTTCTTAGTATCGTTTGTAGCATGGATAAAGAATAACGGGAAAAAGAGCGCTATTTATTGATCTCTACAACTACTTATACTAAAAAGTATTATCCCTAAATGATTACTTACCTATATTATCATACTAGCTGTGCCCACGGACTTCGTCCGCCTAGTATTTAACGTAACAAAAATTTCGGGATTATCGGGATAAAAAGTATCCTATATGTTAATCCCGGTTATAAACTATCTGTGTTCCAAATATCATTCAAATCCGTTCAGTAGTTTTTGCGTGAAGGAGTAACAAACATACATACATACATACATACATACATACATACATACATACATACATCCACACTCACAAACTTTCACATTTATAATATTAGTTATATATTGTTAACACACAAAATCCGATATTAAACTGTCCAGTCGAACTCTTATGTAAGTTACAGACCGATACAGTTTATTCATAAATATTAATAAAGACTATGCTTGGAAGAAATTTATATAGGTACCATTACCATTACGTTAGTTTATAACCATTTCCATTTATTTTCTTTGTGTATGTACAATCATTAGTCTTACAGTTTTAGGGGGAACAGTTTCTTGAAAGAGATGTGTGAGCCTGATAATTAAATCATTTTAGACAATTTGAAGCAGTGATAGCCGATTGGTTAAGTACGCGTCTTGCGGGCTACCAGGTCTCGGGTTCAAACCCCGGCTCGAACCTCTGGATTTTTAGAAATCTATGTGCGAATCATAATTTCTATATGATTATCACTTGCTTACGGTGAAGGAAAACATCGTGAGGAAACCTGCATGTCTTAGAAGACTTAACCAATTTTCGAAAGACATGTGAAATCCGCCAACCCGCACTAGGCCAGCGTGGTAGATTATGGCCTGAATCCCCCTCGTGTTGAGGGGAGGCCCGTGCCCAAGAGTAGGACGTCAAAAGGGCTAAAATTATTATAATTATATTAGACAATTTAATTTAGGCTGTTGCCAAGGTTTTCAGGGATTTGGAAGAAGAGATACATAACCATATTTGGAACTTTGTGTGTTTACAATTATTACCTGCCTTGCTTCGGTATGTAGTCGTCGAGTTATTTGTCATAACTCGATAATAACATCCAGCATCCCATCAATTATGGTCCAAGGAGACTAGAGCCTTGGTTCGTTGGATAAAGCAATATGAGATGTAGAATTTCACAAAATTAAATAGGTACTATAAAATATATGTCTTTTTGACGTCCCACTCCTGACCACGGGCCTTCCCTCACTGCAAGGGGGATTCAGGCCGTTATCCACCACGCTGGCCCAGTGCGTGTTGGCGGATTCACATGTCTTCCTTACGGTTTCCTCATGATGTTTTCCTTCACCGTAAGCAAGTGATATTCATATAGAAATCATGATTCGCACATAGATTTCGAAAAGCTAGAGGTACGTGTTGGATTTTGAACGTAGGACCTGGTGCCCGCAAGACGCTAAACCAATCGGCTATCATTACTGTTACACAACTACAGTATCAATTTCTTTTTGGGAAATTCCGACCCAATTTACACTATACATACTAACCGTCTGGGCCCTAACCACGCTAGCTACACAAATCGTAATAGAAAAGCAAACGCTCGCGGTTACATTTCAAACGCTCCGCTTTTGACGTTTTGCTGACACAATACCATATCAATCTCAGTAGAAATCGTGAAGCTCGTGTCAGCATAAACATCAAAAGCGGAGCGTTTGAAACGTAATCGCGAGCGTTTGCTTTACTATTACGATTTGAGTAGCTGGCGTGGTTAGGGCCCTGCACTAAATCGCATTGATCGTCAAGGGTTGAATCACTTTTCCGCCGGTTGAGCACGAAAAATGAGCGTTTATAATAAATTTATGATCCCATAAAAAAAACTCCGATCGTAATGGCCATAAAATATGAACAAAAATCATCACTTAAAATATGGAGCATTTATGATTTTTCAACACTTATTTTTATGGAGCTGAGCAGTTAGTAGAGTGGTTTTTCGATATCATAAAGAGTATAATTCTAACAAGTCCTTGGTGATCCTAATCTAAATATATATAACTCAAAGGTTACTGACTGACTGACATAGTGATCTATCAACGCACAGCCCAAACCACTGGACGGATTGGGCTGAAATTTGGCATGCAGGTAGATGTTATGACGTAGGCATTTTGATTAATTCTACCCCAAGGGGATAAAATCTTCTGCGTCGTTCCCTCACTGCTGAAGATCGTGACCATATGTGATCTGTCTCCATTTGCTCCTGTCCTGCGCCAAATCAATAGATCGTTGTAGAGTTTCTCCTGTTGCCTCTACAATACTCTTAGTCCATCGTGTTGGAATTCGACCTCTGGAGCGCTTCCCCGGCATCTGTCCCACGATCAGCTGCTTCTCCAGCTCATGCTTTTGCGACCGCATGATATGTCCAAAGAAGCTTAGTTGACGTTGTCGGCATACAGAGATAAGTCGTTTTTTGATTTGGAGCTCTTGTAGGATAGATTCGTTCGTTCTCCTGGCAGTCCATGGTATCCTTAGCATTCGTCTCCAGCACCACATTTCAAAAGCGCTTATTTTACTTACGTCTCGATTTTTGAGGCACCAGGTTTCAGCTCCGTATAGAAAAATTGAAAACACCAAAGAATGCACTAAGCGTATTTTGGTACCTCGGCGTATACCCTTGTTCCTCCAGATTCTCCCGAGGCTTGACATTGCGCTTTTAGCCGTTGCTATACGACGGCCCAGCTCATTAGTACACCCTCCTTCCTTCGTAATGAGGGAACCCAGATAAACGAATTGTTCTACTTTTTCGTAGTCTTGAAGAGCTAGTGAAGGATGAAGTTTGTGTCCCCTATCTACCAACATAATTTTAGTCTTAAGGGGATAAAATAGGGGATGAATAATCCCGAAATTTTTGTTAAGTTAAATTACACGCGGACGAAGTCGCGGGCACAGCTAGTGTAATATAATATTTTATTATGTGACATATTATTCTATTTCTTTTATATAATAATGTCGGCAATTAAACGTTCGACCGGCCTGATGTTAAGCAGTTACCGCAGCCTATAGATGCTTGCAATACCAAAGGGATTTCTCGCACGTTGCCCACCTGAAGAAGACTGGGATAGAAGGAAGGAACTGCTTACGGTGACTGCTTAGCATCTGGCGATTCGTACGCTTGTTGGCCGACTTTGTTTTATAAATTAAAAAAACACTCAACTCAGTCATCATCATTAACTTAAGAGCGATGCTCTTGTCGGTGGAGTTCTTTTCCATTCACTGCGATTTTCTCCCAGTTCCTTGACCATTTGATACGACACGACATTCAGTTTTTCCTTCACTTGGTCGAAATAGCTTCTCCTAGGTCTTCCTCTTCCCCTCTTGCCTTCTATCTTCCCTTCTATAATTGTTTTCATAAAAGCGTCATGTCGTATCAAATGCCCGATCATCGTTCCTCTTCTATTTGCAATGCTGGTCAACAGGCTTCACCTTTCATCTACTCTTTTTAGACAACTAAACTCAACTCAGTATTGTAGTAAAATCATTTGAAGTTATAACCCAAATATTAAAGAAGGTAACACAGAAATATATAAAACGAATAGTTCGTAAAAGTAATTATAATAGAGGCGAGGTGTAACATAGAGCTCAAAGGTCGATTTATACCCCAATCTCGCACTCACAGTCGCTTCTCGATTCACCCTTAGATATTTCTTGTGGGTATTGCAAGTTAGAAGCTGTTAGCGTTGAAGTACTTTAAAATTTCCATGGTCTCCTGATATCTTTTTTTAGGTAAAAATGTCGGCAAACAAGCCTACGACCTAAGTTTAAGCAGTTACCGTACCATGTAGATGCTTGCAATAGCAATGGTATTGTTATCCCGTTGCTGACATGAAGGATAGTGGGATGGAATTTCGCACAATACTTGGGGTGTGATAAGATCAAAATAATAATCAAAATACAAAGGACAATGTAGTAATTTATTTAAATGGTTGAAAAATAGTAGTTGGTAAAGTGACCGTAAAATACATTGAGTCAAAAAAATCCTTGAGTGGCAACCACAATCCGGGATGTACAGAGGATTATCAGTTCTTTGACCATGGTAACAAGGGAGTTTATCACAACGTACTGTAGATTGTCGTTCCTTTATTAAACGATTTCAAAAGAGGAGCAGGATCTATGTAATGTTTGACTGTGTGTATTTCTAACCGACTTCAAAAGAAGGAAGATAATCTATGTCCGACTATAAGTTCCATTTTTTAAATCCTAGTTAGTTGTAGCTTTATAGTGCATCTGGGTTTTTGAAGACGGTGTAATTATTTTTATTAAAGTAGTTTTTTTCAAATACATATCTCATAATTTCCTCATGACCCCATAATAACCCTAGGGCTGGTATTAATAAATCGTTATCAAGTCTGAGACCGATCTCGGAAATGTCATCCTAACGTCATCCCAGTACAAAATGACTTGTCCAACGCGTACTCAAGACCAATAACAGACTTAAGATAGATTTACTTATACGGGCCTAGGTATTGTCAAAAAATAAATTACACCTCGTGAATGGAACTGCTCTCCTCTTAGGCCACACGCACTTCGAGGGGTGGTATCTACTCCGAGGTGTCGACTCGCAGGTACGTTTCGGACTTATCTCCCCGCTGAATAATGGCCGCGGGTGGTGATCGACGACTGACGACATTTCAGGATCCCGCGACTCTCCGGGAAAAGTCCCGGGCACCGGGATTTTTTTCTTTATTCTTTGGATTCATATTAAGAAACAACTGTTGCCGTGGATGGATGCCGATGGCGACAGTGGAAATTCGTTATAAAAAATTGAGGCGACTGCAAAAACCTGTGTGCACTTAAAAGCCAGAAATAACTGGGACCTAATAATTTAATTCATTAGGAGTCACTGCCATACCTTTATGCTATGTAAGGTCAACTTTTTAGGTACCTAGTTACTTGAATTGTCACCAAGTCCATTTCAAATGTTTGATTAATTACGGAGTTCTGAGATATTAAACAGAAAACAACTGAATTGACAACTTCCTCCTTCTTGAAGTCTTTTAAAAAGTAGCCGAAATTACTTCAATTAAAACACGTTTAAAAAACTGTAACTACACTACGGAAAATTCTGTTCTTTTAGTTATACGAATTATATTCTGAACAGCTGGTTGATATGCTGAAATCTAATATAAAATCGTTTTTCTGTCGCTTGGAATATAATTATTATATTGTACCTACCGTATTTATGTTTATCAACCCAGAGTTTTCTATTCTTTCATTAACCATCCCCCATATTTTGGGATGTCACATCTGTCATATTGATTTTGGTCGTATAAAATGTAGCCTAAGCTATCCGGACCATAATAATAAATATGTGGACACCTTATTCTTCAAAATTGGATGGCTAGTTCAGGAGCCACGGAGTAACACAAAAATGATAGGTATCTACACAAATAAATACACTGCTAAAAACATAGCCCTTTCTTTTGGCTTAGCCGTAGTCGGGTAATCCCGTTGTTTATCTATATATAAAAATGAGTATTTGTCTGTATGTCCTTTATAGACTCGTAAACTATGCAGTTGATCATGTCATGATCTTCAGCAAAGTGTTGTGTATGAGCCCACAAAGGTTTCTGAGTTGGTACGACCAATCTTTGACAGCGTAGCAATGCGCGCAGGGTACAGCTAGTATTTTATAAAAATGAATCTCTATTATTAATCTGTCTTATGAAAGACAAAAATTATTAAGTTGAGCGGAACAATTCGAATTCAATATTCAAAGTTAAGACAGGACAACGTCTGTCGGGTCAGCTAGTCATACTAATATTATAAAGAGGAAAACTTTGTTTGTTTGATTGTAATGAATAGGCTCCGAAACTACTGAACCGATTTGAAAAATTATTTCACTGTTGGGAAGCTACACTATCCCCGGGTGCCATAGGCTATAATAAATTTTCAAAAAAATTAGGGATCCTTACTAAAAGTCGAATAATGTAACCGCAATTTACCCGTGCGAAGCCGGGGCGGGCCACTAGTTTTAAATATAATGAAATAAATACATTTAAATCTATCCAAATCAAAAAAGTTTTATTTATAAAAGCTATATTTCAACACACGTAGGCTTCAAAGTAGTAGTAGGTATTATGGGTAGGTATTAAATTATGGAAAATTATAGAATGTGCAGACACAATCCTTTCTAAAGCTCTCGCAACGGCCGGTCCTGGCACCTAGTTCTATGCAGTACTTCTTGCAGTATGAATTGCTGCAGCGCTTCCGGGACACCGGAATGTAGAGGGCGTGTTTCGCTTCCGGTGCGCTCTCCCCTAGAACAAACGAAGTTGTACATTAGAAAAATACAAATAAATACGATTTAGGTCCTTGTTTCCACCCAAAATTTCGTCCGCGTGGTTTTAAGTAATGTATCCTATCTGTAAATCCAGGTGATAAATTTTGCACGTGTTTTTAATAATCCTACAAAATAATCATGGTATATATTTGTTGTTTTTATGATTTCATCAGTTTACAGTTAGTCAGAATGTTTTATAATAGGGACATAATAGGTACGTACTTAAATAAAAAAAATGTTTTTATTTGGTTTTAATGAGAAAGCCCCCTTCAGGAGCTAACTGCTTACGGTATGAATAGAGATAAATAAAACCAACATTTAAAGGCGATGAAGGATCATAGGAGATATGTATGTTTGTGACTCAGAATATGGAATACTCAGACCTAAGCAATGGGGCCTCAAAAGTGAGCCGAAACGTTTTGAGGAAACCGTGCGGAGACTTTACCCTGTGTCAATTTTTTTAGCTATAGGTATAGCATGGAAGGCTTTGTTGTTGCTAAAAATCAGTCTTGATAGTGCGTTTTCGCATAAACAAACCAAGACTACACTAAAAATAGACTTGCGATCTGCAAAATCTGAAGTCAGTCTTGTTAGTGTTATAAAAGGTGGTCTTGCAAGAAGGTGAGAAGACTAAAAAACTAAGGCTGAATTCGGGACACACTAAAAGATAACATGTATGTTCTCACGGAATAGTTTGAAATCAGCTCAGTGCTCAGCTCAGTGGAAGCAGCATTCCGAACCGGTGGTAGATTCTGACTATTCATAAATGCTTTGTTGGCTTACATGAATAAAAACAATTTTGAGTTTGAGTATTGAGTATCGATTACTTGGTTAAAGTGGTTTATTTGTTTAATTTTAAGTAAGCACCTATGTTTTTAGGAGCTAATCTCTGGAACTACTGCTTCGATTCTGGAAATGATTTCACTGCTAGAAAGCTACAGTAACCCTAGGATGAGCTATGTTTTAAATTTGTACGCGGGCGTAACTAGTCTCAAATATAAGGTCCGCATAAAGGTTATTATTGGGTAAGGACAAAACAAAATATAACTTTAGCACACATAATGCATGTGTACTTACAGATGTAGAGTTTGTACAAAATATGCTCACCGATTTCGTTCGTTTCTTCGTAAGCTTTCACAATGTCGGACAGCTTGGGCCTTTTAGCGTTCGCCGCAAGGATGACAGCGAAGAGCACGACGATCATGAACTTCATGGTGGTAATAGAACGCGCCTGTTCTGCACAACAGCCACTCGGAGACTAATTAATGTAACATCGGGAACTGTGCGTTTATAGCAACAAATACCTATATGCAACATACGCAAATAATTAAAATGTATGATAAAATATGATGCAACAGAGCATTGAAATAAAGTGTGCTATTGATTGTTTATTTTTAAAAACTACCATCCTAAAGTTAGATACCTACCTATCCGCGGTTTTGATAATTCGATCGTCTTGTTTGGGCTACTTATACCAATATATTATTCACAAATATTTATTTATTACATAGACATCTATTTACAATGTTATAATAACCTATTTCTAAACTAACCTAACATGTATAATTAGACTCGTCTAAAATAAATAAATTCTAGCTGTGCCCGCGACTTCGTCCGCGTGGAATACTATAATTGACAAAGTTTCATACAAACTTTCATCCCCTATTTTATCCCCTTGGGGTTAGATATAATCAAAATCCTTTCTTAGCGGATGCCTACGTCATAACATCTACCTGCATGCCAAATTTCAGCCCGATCCGTCCAGTGGTTTGGGCTGTGCGTTGATAGATCACTATGTCAGTCAGTCAGTCACCTTTGAGTTATATATATTTAGATAGCTCAAACAGAAAAATACGGTGACAAGATAAATTCCCATATCTAGTTACTAAAACAAAGTTTGGTCTGTGTACAGAATCAGCACCATTGTCGGATAAAATCCAAATGCAGAGTTAGGTTAGTACACGTTTTACCTACCGGTGAAATGTGATCACTAGATCTGTATTTTATACGCTCAAAACTTATAACCGCCAGTTATAAGAAACTAGCGACCCGCCCCGGCTTAGCACGGGTATTTTTGTCAGTGTTTCTTTACTATATTATACATGTATTATACATATTATAAACCTTCCTCTTGAATCACTCTATGTATTAAAAAAAACCGCATCAAAATCCGTTGCGCAGTTTTAAAGATCTAAGCATACATAGGGACGTACAGGCAGCGGGAAGCGACTTTGTTTTATACTATGTATGTAGTGATATAGATTTATTGTTTCAATTTTGGAAGTCTAGCTGCGGTCATGTTCGCTTCGTCGCTATTTTCATCAGAGCAACGTGCACCTAGCGTGTGTGCAATATGGCGTATGTGACACGCTGTTGTTATTGCTAGCCTTTTGTTACGACTTACAACTACTGTGGTATGATACAAATCTTATTATTATTATTTAGCACTTTTACCTTCCAACTCCCGGGCACGGGCCTCCCCTCAACACGAGGGGGATTTAGGCCACAATCCACCACGCTGGCCTAGTGCGGGGTTGCGGAAATCACATGTATTTCAAAAATTTGTTAAATCTTCTAAGACATGCAGGTTTTCTCACAATGTTTTTCCTGCACTAAAGCAAGTGATAATCATATAGAAATTATGATTTGCACATAGTAGATCCATGTTGATCTTTCTACGAATAAACGACAGACGTGTTTCTACGTTCATCTAAATCTATTAACAGTAATTTTCACGTATTTTTAAGTTCCGGCCCCGACGTATTAATAATTTAAGTGTATCACCGGATTAACACACCAACTGTATGGTCCCAAACAAATAAACGCTCCTACTTTGAGTACCGTGCAATGGTAAGTATTTGCGGAGGAGGTACCGACCGAGAAAAAGGAAATAAATAAGTGTTTTTTTACAGGGTTCCTATCTTTGCAGTGACAATTTTTGATGGTTTAATATTTTATTTAAATATAGGTATTACTTAAATAGGTACTTAGTTATTAATTATAGTACTCCTGGAACAAACATGACAGCCGTAATTAAGAATATAATAATTTAGGTACATCTGTACCTAATTAAAATTAATACGGTCTTGATAATTAAGACTTACCTAAAGGTATAGGTAGGTATGTTTTTGCATAATAAGGATACATGTTATGGAACACTAATTACGGTAGTCTTGTTTTTTCCTGGTGTACCGTAATAATTGAATTTTGTATTTTATTCAAATATTACTAAACAATTATATTATTATATTTATTTCAATTTTATACTAATTGGTACAGGGCAAAATCAGCAAGAGCCTCAAACGAGCAAAGGATGTTGACAATACGCAATTAGCGGAAAGAAAAAAAAACATTATAGGCCGTCACTCGCCGGCTTATAACTATCATCAATCAACTCTGTTGTTGTGCTCTGCGCTCGGGACAGAGTTTTGGGTTTTTAAACGAAATATGAAGGCCTGTCAGAACATACTAATAGCTTATGATCACCTGGGTCAATGTTGTCAATGTTAAAATCACTGAAGTTTGAATTCATAAGTTTTTTCTGATCTTTTGTGAGAGGGTGGTACTAACCCAATCCAACCAACCCATATATGAGCTGTTGTCAATTGGGTACATATTATACAATAAAGAAAATAAAACAATCTATACGTCGCAGCCAACTACCTTAATTCGCCGTTCAATTAACAGCCTAGGCACTTTACTAAACAGCGCCGTTCAACTAGTGGCCTGAATGATATTCAGCCATTTGATCAAACAGCTAGGCAAATGACTTGGATCGATGACGTTTAATTACTTGCCCAGCCGTTTAATTACTTGCCTAGCCTGTTCATATCAATTTAGTTCTACTTTCTGCCACCTAGCGCCGAAACTCACCAAATTGTCAATATCTCTATTATATTCTCTTTGGTCAATATGGCGTCGGCAAAAAACAACTTTGATGGAATCATTTTATTAGGTATTTACGAAATTGTTTAGATCCACCGAATCTACTTCCGGGTGGGATTTCTGTGGGGTCATAAAAAAATAACCCTAACCTAAACCCATCCGGGTCGCTCTGCTTGGGTAGTATTTTGAAAAAGTTGTGTAGTATACGATACGGCTGATTTTCATTTAGGCCGCTAGTTGAACGGCGCTGTTTAATAAAGTGCCTAGGCTGTTAATTGAACGGCGAATTAAGCTAGTTGGCTGCGACATCTATATATATAACTCAAAGGTGACTGACTGACTGACATAGTGATCTATCAATGCACAGCCCAAACCACTGGACCGATCGGGCTGAAATTTGGCATGCTGGTAGATGTTATGACGTAGGCATCCGCTAAGAAAGGATTTTAATTAATTCTACCCCCAAGGGGATAAAATAGGGGATGAATAATCCCCAAATTTTTGTTAAGTTAAATTATACCCGGACGAAGTCGCGGGCACAGCTAGTTATGTAGTAGCGTTTTGATATCTTTTGTCGGCAATTTTCGGCGACCAAATTGACCATCAAAGCTTCGGAATTTAACCTATAAGAGGCTAGTACCGACTATAACCGCACAAAATAAAATAAACACCGAGATTGAATTATTTTCAAGCAGTCCAGCCGAAAAAAGAGCGAATTCCGCCCGAAATTGGTAGTCTCGTTCACTATATTAATTCCGCCATAAGAAATTCCGGTTTATTTCTGAGCCCAGCGCGGAGATCGTGAACGAACGCCTCTCAGTGTTCCTTTAAACAATAAAAGCAAATTGAATAACGCCCGCCCTTCCTTTAAAGTATTTTCAGAAACTGCGAGCTCAATTAAGAATAACTCAAATAAAAAATTACAGAACATTGACACATATCAAACCTCTATAAGTAAAAAAATACCGATTATCCAATCCCATGTGTTTGAGCATTATTTGTGTATTGTTTTTGGTGTAGAAATAATAACATTGAACTATTGTAATATGTTTTGTTCTATGTAATTACGTACAACCTTGATTAAAAACATTTTGTAACACTGCGCAAATACCATACATAGATCGATGGAAATAAAATGGAAAATCCTCCGTCGTCTTTCGTCGCATAGGTACTTATTGCGCCTTAAAAAGTTTTATATTGCATCATTGACTCAAGCGCCCTGCGTTTGACAGTTTCTTTGTTGTCGCTTGCGACCCAACGTCGCTATACTTTGACGTATTTTCGATTGGATTTTATTACATACCTATAGAAAGAAGCTAAATAAAAATGTTATAATACCTCAACCGTGGCATAGAGCTGTTTGACAGGTGGCTAGAATATTGTTTTCATGTTTTCCTGTAAGAGATATTATAGTTTTGGAATCGTTACGAGAACGTTTTTTGTTACCGTCGGTCGCACTGAACGAAACATGTACATGAAACATGTTGTCGTCTCTATCTTTTGTTTTCACAAAATAGAGAAAACAACATGTTTTGTGAACATGTTTCGTCCAGTGTGAACGTATGGTTCAAATTTCTAAGGCACATACTATTCGTTCCTAACATACCTGTGCAAGTATATAGCAAGGACTCCGGTATTGAAATAGTTTAGTTGCTTAGATCATTCAGTCCTTATTTACAGTAAGTAGGTACTTAAGTAAATTCATTCAACTACACCTACAGGGATAAAGATAAAAAAATAATTCTTAATTGGTATGTCTGGGCCGAAAAACAACTGCTGTAAGTAGATCAATTATTTTTATTGAAAAAAAATGTTTATACTTTTTTATTGTTGTGTTTGTGATTATGTACCTACTTTAAAAACTGTTTAAAAAGTGTTTGTTATAGTTTTCTTTTTATGCCAACATTTTTCCATGTGTAAGTTTATGGATAAAACCTACTTACTTTATTTAAGCCAAGTATTCACTCGTATTTTTGTCAGGAAATTAAAATAACCCAACCGTTAAATGAAATCTTCGTTCCTTGCGTACGGAAGTTTAAAAATTATGTTTCTAGGTCAAACTCGTTTGGGACAGGTTGTGTTTCTCTTAAAAATTATGCAAATTCCCGTAGACATGCTGATGAGCTGAATTTTTAATTGATATAGAAGTTTGACAATGGACTAGGGCTGACAAGGGTCTAACACGATTAAAAGAAAAACGTTATAGAAATCCCTTCACTAATTAGGAATAAATTAAGGAGCGTAGGTTCATCGATGCCTACCTTGTGATTGTTTTCTACGCTTTGATCCAAGTAAGCTTAATTGCATTAAATGTTGATCGAAATTCAAAATTTAAGTATTAATATCTGCTAGTATGTGAGTCATAAAAATAATAATAATAATAATTTAGCCCTTTTAACGTCCCACTCCTGGGCACGGGCCTCCCCTCAACACGAGGAGGATTCAGGCCATAATCCACCACGCTGGCCCAGTGCGGGTTGGCGGATTTCACATGTCTTTCGAAAATTGGTTAGATCTTCTAAGACATGCAGGTTTCCTCACGATCTTTTCCTTCACCGTAAGCAAGTGATAATCATGTAGAAATTATGATACGCACATAGATTTCGAAAATTCCAGAGGTGCGAGCCGGGATTTGAACCCAAGACCTGGTGCCCGCAAGGCGCGTGCTTTAACCAATCGGCTATCACTGCTTAACCGAGTCATAACCGTAAGAAATTCAGAACAATCCTTCAACCCAACACAAAAAATTTCAACACGAACTCGTATCCAAGGGTAGGCCATTGATGTCTACCTACCGGCTAAATTTTATTTACTTGATATCTGTATACTTTATACTTGGTACTTGATATCTACGACAAATTTTATACTTTAATAATTTTATTATATACTTTACTTTAGCACATACAAAACTTAGCCTGTTAAAAATAATGTTTAGTAATTACTTTTAATGTTTTAGTTCTAGTTGTTAAATAAATAAATTCCTTATCTATCTATATTTATAAAAATGAATCACTATTTCCTTGGTCACCGCATCACGCGTGAACGGATGGAACAATTTCGCTAATTCTTTTTTGGTTGTGTTTATTATTGTCAAGAGAAGGGTATACAGAAAAAATAAGAAATGTGAGCGGAATAATTCGAATTCAATATTCAATTTTAAGACAGCATTCCCAAAAAAATAAAGTTTTGCCAGACGATCACACCAACTGTATGGTCCCAAACTAAGCAACGCTTGTACTATGGACTAGGGGCAATCCCAGTGAAACGGCTGTTTCCGAAATTTACCCTTTCGGGAATCGAACCCTCAACCGCCCGGTGCAGTGAGCCGAGCAGTCGACGCTCGAACCACTGCGCCAAGCGGCCGTCCTAACTGATTGAACAGCCTATGACAGTCCGCAGGCTGAACACAGACATTGGGCCCTAAGTACCTATATACCAAGTACTAAATGTGTGTCCAGCAGTACATTTCTGCCTATCCCTTTGGGGTAGATATACAGCCTTGATGGTACCTATTGTGCTCGGTTGATAGTAAACACCGTTCTCGCTCGGTGTGTTTACGGTAGAAAGATAGTGTTCTCAGCGCCAGTGCTTTTTACTCCGCTAAACGCATTGCCTTTCCTGTGATAAAGCGTGCCATAGAGGCTACTACTATACCTGCTCGAAACAATGTAGAAACAATAAATTTTTTGTAAAGAAATATAAGGTACGATTCACATGACGAATACGTCACCGATTTTGCCATGGATTTAGAAAAAAGTACGGAAAAACGTTGTTTTGGTGCATACGAACCGTTTCATACCTAAATATTTGCTATAGGTAATTACAAAAAGTTTGATAAAAATACAAGGTGATCCAAAAAAAAATTCACTACACTTCACTTTTTAAATAGAAAATTGTTATTGCTGTAGTATGTTTTCTCAGTCAATCCATAGGATATCCATATGTTATAACATCTTATTTATGAAAAAATAATTACAAATACCTTACAAAACATGTGTAGATTTTATTCAAATTGAAATCGTTTATTTTGTTTAGGCCTTATAAATTATGAATTTAACTTTTTTTTTTCTTATATTTACAACCGGATCGGAACGTGACCTCGACTGTGAAGATCCGGCAAGAAACTCAGCGGGCTGTTTACAATTGTTATATTTGTTTAAAATCGCCAGTTGCTTATCCTACTAATATTATAAATGCGAAAGTTTGTGAGTGAGGATGTATGTTTGTTACTCTTTCACGCAAAAACTACTGAACGGATTTGGATGAAATTTAGAACACAGATAGTTTATAACCTGGATTAACACATAGAATACTTTACCAAAACATACGCGGACGAAGTCGCGGGCAGAAACTAGTAATCAATAATTACAAAGGGTAGTAGATATTAATATAAAGCTATTATAGCTCCTGTGTGTTACATTTTGTGTATTGTGCACTAGCATGTATAAGTACCTAGTGACAATGCAGCAGAAATTAAAGTTATATTTTATAATCTAAAGGCGTTTCTGTCGTACCGTGAATGCGCCGCTTAAAGCTCGTAACTGGGAGACGAATACAATGAAGTGAATATTTCAGTTATACTCTCTCAATGTCCTTTGTGAATGCAGCTTTACTTACAAAGGAGGTGAAAACAAATTTAATGGAGAATATGAATAAAGTTGTATTATGTTTTACAATAATAGAAGGAACTATATGTATTTACATATATAACGATCGCTTGGCGCAGTGGTTTGAGCGTAGGCCGCTCGGCTCACTGCACATGGTGTTTGCGGGTTCGATTCCCGTCCGGGGCGAATTTCGGAAACGGCCTTTTCGTAAATTGCACAGGTGTGGGTGTCACTGGGATCGCCCCCAGTCCATTGTACGGTTACCAATAGTACAAGCTTTGCTTAGTTTGGGACCGTACAGTTGGTGTGTCTGTCTGGCGATATTTATTATTTATAATCTATATATATATATATAACTCAAAGGTGACTGACTGACATAGTGATCTATCAACGCACAGCCCAAACCAGTGGACGGATCGGGCTGAAATTTGGCATGCAGGTAGATGTTATGACGTAGGCATCCGCTAAGAAAGGATTTTGATTAATTCTACCCTCTAGGGGATAAAATAGGGGATGAAAGTTTGTTTGAAACTTTGCCAATTAAATTCCACGCGGACGAAGTCGCGGGCACAGTTAGTATTGTATAAATCTACGAGTTAAGGTTATTCTGTGGTCAAGGGACCACAGATCGAAATAATACTTATTTCCGCAGAAGCAAGACTGTTACAGCTGATTGAACACCAGTTGTCCTTACAACTGGTCTTCAATCAGCTGTAACAGTCTTGCTTCTGCGGAAATCAGCCTACAGCTAATTCAGACTGCCGCTTTGCAACGGACCGAAGGTGATAATTTTCTTCCATCTTCTCCTATTTTCTTAGTTTCGATGAAATTCATGTGAGTTCACCGACAATTTAACTTCTCCCCGAAATTATTTGTAATTTACAATAAAATTTTCCGAGCTTGAGTATAGTTACCATCTTGGTATATTTGAGGTTTTGTGAGAAAGCTGAATGATGATTATAACTTATGACGTATCTATAGTTAGTTAATTAGTGTAAATAGACTCTGGCCGTTCTATTTAAACTTCAAATAAATAAACAATGCCTTATATTTTATAAATGCACAATAATTTGCGTGGTATGGTGCAATTGTAAATGCTAAAAATGATCTACCTGTTTCTCATCCATAAGAGCTACATTCAGAATTAGATATTACTAACTCGAAAATAAAAATATTATTTTCTTATATTTACGCGAATACTACACATTGAAATAAAACTATTTTTCCATAACATAACCACAGCATAACATAACCACATAACCACAGATCCTCGCAAAAGAACACCGATTCCGACCAAGGATGACCCGTGAGGCCATTGAAATTAAAAAACATCCTAATTTCAATAGGGAAGATGGCTGGGTGCTACCACCAACTTGGGATCCAGTAATTAATATAATTAAATCCAAACCAAGTGTACCATTGAAAGACCTCTTCTCTCCACTTTCTGCGTGGATCGGACCTCAAACAACAACTTAATATGAGGGTACCCAGTTACTAACTATGACATCAGGACGTCTAACACCTCAGTCCCCCGTGATCATGGCTGCTGTAAAGCAGCCGAAACGTCGGGAACATAAATTAAATAAACGCGATAAAATCCGAAAAATTGTTTTATTTCAATAAAAATATTAAGAAAATACTGTCATTGTTGCAAATTTGTAATAATTTTAGAGGTGATTTTATTATATTTTTTAATTTGTATCTTACAGAAATAGCATTATTGTTGATTATTGAAAACCACCGACGTATAACAACTAGATATCAAATAACAATTTAATTAAACAACGTAAATCACAAGGTACGCTTCGGCAATATTTATCAGCGCTGAACTGGATCGCTTTGCCCAACTATGTGAAAGCTTTCATCGCAGTTATGTTTATGTTAAAGTTGTACCTACAGTTCTGTGAGAATTGCACCACCTGCGACATTAACTTTATTAATTTAGTGCCGTTCTCCAACTGCCAGTTGGCCTGTGAAACTTATAACTTATACCTACCTACTACAGTACTTATAAAAATACAAAGGGTAGGTAGGTTATATTTACCCGATTACAGCAAAGCGGAAGGATTGTTTTAGCAGTCTTATTATGCCGTAGGTATCATTTTTATGTTCTACCTTAGCGCCTAAACTACCCAACTGATCAATCAGATTTCTGTTTAAGATTTGCCGACCGCTTTTCGTGACCCGCGATGTTTAAACAAGCAATAAAAATTGCATGTATGCAGTGTGCCGTAATAAAATTGAAAGCAATCAGCCAATCACAGACTTTAATACTACAGCCAATCTAAAAAAGGATACTGAATACTAGGAAAAGGATACTATTTGGTATTACTTTTGCTAGTTTTCTTAACGTCCGAGTTTGTACCTCAATTGCGAAGTAATCCAAACAAATTAATTACAAGATCCTTAACAAACACGGGATCACAAAGACCCAATTTTATCCGCACATTGTCGAACTAGGAAAGTCCCAACTAAAACCAAGTCCGAAACACCGTTGTTCACAAGAACGGCTCCACAGCCGAAACCATTGTTGTTGAGTGAAAGGGCGAAGTTCAAAGGATATAATGTAGGTACCCAGAATTTCTGTATCACGGTACAATACATTCGTTCTGAATTATTTACAAATGGCGAAGGTTAGTTATCTGAGAGATGTGAGTATCTCTATTTATAGCAAGAGATGAACAAATGATATTTAAATATAAATACTTTTGTTGGAGTATAACTTTGTGTGTGTGTATGTCATTGTAGAGCTGAAAAACCTTTGATGCCACAAAGAAAAGAAAAGTACATAACGTAGAGTTTTAATAAGCACTTCCATTACTAGTCATTAGTCTAAAGTGGCCATGATTAAAGTATTTACTGGTAACCGTAGCGAACGAAAGTTTCTGTAACGTAAATTATCAGCAATCTTTTGTTTACGAGCGGAGATAAGGCGGGTCTGCGCACGGCTTGCAGCTATTTTACTTTTTCCTTTTATCTAGCTGCTGGTTTATTGAATTTTCCTGGATTTCATCTTTATGTGTTTTGTTTTATATTTTACTAGCTGTTGCTCGCGGCTCTATCCTCGTGGTACTTAGATAAAGTAAAAGTAGCCTACATTACTCCTAACAACAGCTAACTGCCAGTGAAAGACACGTCAAAGTCGGTCCAGCTCTTTCGGAGATTAGCCGTAACCAACAGACAGGTACCTACATTGCTAAACATTAAGCGTTGGGACATAGTTCCCACATTTTGTCTTCTAATAGATCGCATTTTTTCACATTAATTGGCTTTCTACGACGCGTGTGAGGTCATCAGTTCAACTTCTACCGAGCTGTCCACTTTATTTCTCGGTTCATTTGTACATTCGTTAGTTTCATTTTTATTTTTCTTATCTTCTATATATAAATGTAATGTCGTCTAATGCAACGAGATATTTATTTATGTATTATCCTAAAATACAATATGTACTTATATTATTACTAGTTCCTGCCCGCGACTTCATCCGCGTAGACTTATGTAAAGTTTTCTATGTGTTAATTCAGGTTATAAACTATCTGTGTTGCAAATTTCATCTATATCCGTTCAGTAGTTTTTGCGTGAAAGAGTAACAAACATACATCCACACTCAGAAACTTTCGCATTTATAATATTAGTAGGATCTGGTAGTCCTGTTACTAAGAGGTTATACATACGCATGTAGACAGTACTAGTACTTAAGTTTGACTATAATCACCATTGTCGCATCCAATACCGTTGCACACATGAAGCAAAACAGACGCAAATCTCCAGTATAGCACAAACGAAAATCGCCTTTGTGTATCCTCCATTCCGTGCGGCTAAGTGCAAAATATTTATTCTGGCATCCGAGTCTGGAAATTCAATGTGGTTAAATAAATTGCGAGACTTTTGCTGCGGACTATATTCATTGCCCTGGTGTGTAAATAATATTTTTGGGCAGTAATTTTCATGTTTTTTTTTGATTACGAATGTTTTATTTTGTTTTGCCATTGGTTTATGCGGGCTGGATTTTTTAAATGTCTTCTTGATTTTTTATTAAAAAAACGATTTTATATCATACATTTTAAATAATTGTATAATTCTAGTTAGGTTACTACCTACCTTCTTATTTTAAATTTTATTTTTTTATTAACCTAATTTTACATTATTCGATCTTTGTCCATGCGTCAAAAATTTGTCTAATTATAATTAACTAGCTGTGCCCACGGACTTCGTCCGCGTAGTATTTAACTTAACAAAAATTTCGGGATTATCGGGATAAAAAGTATCCTATATGTTATTCCCGGTTATAAGCTATCTGTGTTCCAAATTTCATCCAAATCCGTTCAGTAGTTTTTGCGTGAAGGAGTAACAAACATACATACATACATACATACAGACATACATCCACACTCACAAACTTTCACATTTATAATATTAGTAGGAAGTAGGATTTTAGATTGTGTTAAAATGTGTCTAAAAAGAAAGTGCAATAATAATAATATACTCTGACACGTACCTGATTTCTTACTTAAATAGCTAAAACATTTAAAATAAAAGCAAAGGCTGAAATCCCGCAATAGCTGTGGGATGTTTCAAATCTCAGCCACATTTTGAGTAAAGTATTTCACTTATTTCTATTATAACAAGTGTCTGCATGGTCATTGGATGCTTAAAATAATTTGCAGCTTATTTTTTGGAAAGTAAATTTAGTTTTTGTATAAAAACGTTGATTTTATTGGTTGTTTTAAAATAATGCATTTCGCCACAGATAAACTAAATAACATAGAAAAGCCTTCATCAAAAAATTATTTTAAAAGTATTGTCATTGCTTTCTTTTATACATCCGTATTCTCTCTCTCTGTTTTACAATGTAACAAAGAACATGTACATCTCGCAATGGTACCAATATTACAGCGCCAGACCCGTGATTGCTCTTATTTTTCAATTTACGCGGTCACCCACCCCCGTAAAACAAACCTTAGATAGTAAACTTCACCCACAGAATTGATAAAGGAAATTTATACCTTTCGGAGGAAAATTCCACGGTTCCCAAACTTTAAGATAACAGTTGTATATTGTAACGTTGGTATTAGTGAAATATACTGATCGCTAAGAGATATGCAACTTTAAGACTTATTTAGGAGGTTCGCGTCTGTTGTTTATAAATTTTCCTTTCATGCGTAGGCAGGTTGTAAGGGAGTATTTAATTATAAATAACTAGTTTCTGCCCGCGACTTCGTCCGTGTAGACTTAAGTAAAGTATTATATGTGTTAATCCAGGTTATAAACTATCTGTGTTGCCAATTTCATCCAAATCCGTTTAGTAGATTTTGCGTGAAAGAATAACAAACATACATCTATCTACGGTCACAAACTTTCGCATTTATAATATTAGTAGGATAATAATAATAGATATCGCCAGACTGACACACTAACTGTATGGTTCCAAGCTACGCAAGGCTTGTACTATGGGTACCGCACAATGGACTGGAGGCTATTGCCGAAATTTTCCCCGGTGGGAATCGAACCCGCAAACACCATGTGCAGTCAGCCGAGCGGCCTACGCTCGGACCACTGCGCCAAGCGGTCGTCAAATTATATTAAGTTATATATTTTTTTTAAATGTAATATCTCAAGTGTTATGCAAAAGTTCTAAGCTACTGGATGTTGTTCTAAGGTCAACAACTCGAAAGTACCTAGTAACAAATATTCAGAGCGACGTAACTTAAAAAAATATATTTACATTATCAGCTACCGTATGGTCACCTCAATTATTATTTCGGACTATTGTAACAGCCTGTACTTTTTTAATACTTACATAAAATTCCATTTCGGACTGTTGTAACAATATGTGTTTTTAAAGCTTAAAATGCGACAAAAATATTCCCGATTATCGTCACAGAAATTATTTTTCCGAGTTCCGCAAAGATATATAATTGTCCACGAAATTATTCATCCCACTTTCCTTAATGCATTGTCAAGCAAATGGTGAATAATTAGCGGACCGTTTTTTACGCTTTTAATTGTTCTTGCGGAATTACCTGAGTCGGATTTATATTGAGAGTTACGGCAAGGTATGCCTGATGGCTTTTTTGTTGTAGCAACTATCCCATTGCTGGGTAAAAGAGGCCTTTTGTCAGACGAATACATTTTAATTACGTAAGTACTTAAAAATCTTTTGGTTTAATCACCGGTACAGCGCTATAGCTTGTATATATATACTAGCTGTACCCCCCGACTTCGTCCGCGTAGTGTTTAACGTAACAAAAATTTCGGGATTATCGGGATAAAAAGTATCCTATATGTTAATCCCGGTTATAAACTATCTGTGTTCCAAATTTCATCCAAATCCGTTCAGTAGTTTTTGCGTGAAGGAGTAACAAATATACATACATCCACACTCATAAACTTTCACATTTATAATATTAGTATTTATATATTGTTGCGACCTAGAAACTACTTGGTCAAATATTACGAAGGATCCCTAAAAATTGAATGTTCGAGACTGTAGGTATGTAGGTATAAAGTGAACGCCCTTGCGTTATCGGCGCGACGGCCGGCGAATACCTACTCGCGAACGAATACAAAGGGAAGCCGACAATGTGTCTCGAGATCATTCGATTCCGATTATTATTACGTACATACCTACCGAGAATGTTCAGGAAAATACCACCTCGCATCTTTATTCCGTATATAAGGTGTTGACGACGGGCAGCGAGTGAGTTACTTCTTGGAAGCGACAGTGTACGGAACTTAAGTAAGCGAACGAAGAGTGATATACCAGTGACCTAGGCGATAATATTGGAATACTGTGAGTCTGCTAAGTGATTTGGAACAGTGCTTGTTGTGTGTAACTAGTATTAGTGAACTAGTGTAGAACTGTGTATTTGTCAAGTTTGTGGAGAGCGGAATAAACCCTTTATACACGTAGTCGGCATTAATTGTACCTACCCCTAGTACGTGTACGTAACATTGGTGTCAGAAGTGGGATGCCGTTACTACCACGAGACGAAGAAGGGCGTACTCCACGAACCAGACGTCAAGTCGAGATGGATGCCGCACGTCAACGTAGCCGTGAAGAAGAAGAGCGTCAAGTTGACGCCGGTGTTTCGGCGGGAGCTGAGGCAGCATCAGCAGGTACCTCATCAGAACTGAACATGGCAGCGTTGCTGGCGTCTATGCAGCAAATGCTCAAAACCAATCAAGAGACTAGTCGGCTGGAGTTCAAAGAGTTGATGCAGGCCAATCAAGAGGCCAGCGAGCGAATGATGCATGCATTGGAAGCCAAGCAAGAGGCCAATCAGGAAGCGGTCCTAGGTAAAATTGATGCAGGCATCACTGTCCTCGGTGAAAAAGTTAAGACCCTCGAAGACCGCATACAGGGATTGAACGAGGAAGTCAACCAAAAGACTGGGACTCTCGAAGACCGCCTGCAGGAGGTAACCCTGAAGAATGAAACTTTCGAAAGCCGCTTTGAGGCACTGAATAAGGAAATGATAAGGCTGAAGACTCAAGGACCTATTTCGGTAGCTTCACCATCATCCACGAAACTCGATCTCCCGCGCTTTGATGGTACTTCCTCGTGGACAGCCTTCAAGTACCAGTTTGAGATACTTGCAATAGGAAATTCCTGGAGCAGTGAGCAGTCCTTTGCGGCCTTGGCGCTTGCCTTACGGGGAGATGCTTTAATGGTACTGGAAAATCTGCCACCCGAAGGAAAGACGCTGGAGACTCTGATGGATGCACTGGACACACGCTACGGTGAAAAACACCTGGAATATGTTTATCGAGCGCAACTCCATGAAAGAAAACAAAAGGCTAATGAAAGTCTCCAACAGTGGGCACAGGAAGTGGAAAGGCTGATTCGTCGTGCTTACCTGTCGGCACCAGAAATGATTGAGAAGACTCTGCTGGATGCTTTCATTAATGGCATAAGAGAAACGGATGTTAGGACCTTTGTACGGCTGGGACACCACCAAACCATGAAGAACGCACTGGCTCATGCTCTCGAGGTGGAAGCTGTTCGACAGGACACGAAATTAAATAAGGTTAGGGAGGTTAAGGAGGTGGTGAAAGAGGAAAGGAAGCCTCGGTTCGTCCCAACTTGTTATGGCTGTGGTGGTAGGGGACATATTCGCCTGGAATGTCCTTCGAAGAAGAGAAGGGTCACAGACGAGTTTGAAACCCAAGGTCAAGTTATGGCGCCAACCGTTACCATAACCCAAGTTTGCAATGGGAATAGTCTGATCGTCGAGGCCACCTTGGACGACCAACCTTGCGGCTTAACTGTGGATACAGGAGCATCACGTACAATTGTGAGGCCAGAGCTACTGAAACGCACTATAATGTGGGAAAAGCGATCGCCATCGTGTCATCCGCAGACAGCCACTTGTCAGCCAGTTTCCGTTCTCGGTGAGACAGATGTCAAGATAAGAATTGGCAACCGGGTATACCGTCAGTCAGTGTTGATTGCAAGCATTACTAATGATTGCATTTTGGGACTGGATTTCTTGAAGAATCAACAATGTGTTTTGGATGTAGCCCAAGAAGTGCTAAGGTTTCCTGATCAAGAAGTATGTTTACGAGGATCGCGCCCGTGTAATATTTATCGTCAGAGGAAGGAAGTCCGGGAAGAGGTTAAGCTCATAAGGACTCATGGAACTGACGACGAATGGACTGGAACCAGTATGAAGAAGGCGCAGGAAGAAGATAATGATCTAAAACCTATACTGAACTGGAAACGGAGTGGAAACAGGCCTCAATGGAGCGACGTGTCTGTCTACAGTCCGACAACGAAGAGTTTTTGGGCCTAGTGGGACAGCTTGGCTCTGGTAAATAATGTTCTGTATAGGAAATGGGAATCAAACGACGGTAAGGAAATCACCATGCAAGTGATAGTGCCGCGGAGTAAGGTGGCTTCTCTTCTACGGCACATTCACGATGGTGTTTCTGGTGGGCACCTAGGAGTCAAGAAAACCCTGGTTAAGGTGCGACAGCGGTTTTATTGGCTGCGCTGTCGAGAAGACGTCGAAGATTGGTGTCGCAGATGCACTGCGTGTGCGTCGGTGAAAGGCCCGCAGACAAGAAGCAGGGGAAAGTTGAAGTTGTACAACGTTGGAGCCCCATGGGAGCGCATCGCCATTGATGTTGCTGGACCGTTTCCGATGACTGAGGATGGGAACAAATACATCATAGTAGTGCAAGATTACTTTACTAAGTGGCCGGAAGTATTTGCAACACCCAACCAGGAAGCAGTCACTGTAGCGAAGAAATTGGTCCAGGAAGTAGTGTGTCGGTATGGCGTACCTATGGAGATCCATTCTGATCAAGGGAGGAATTTCGAGTCTGCGCTGTTTCAAGAGATGTGCAAGTTACTCGGAATGAATAAAACTCGTACGACTCCAGCGCATCCGCAGTCAGACGGAATGGTCGAGAGGTTTAACCAGACATTGGAAAACCACCTGGCCAAGATCGTAGACGAACATCAGCGAGACTGGGACCAATACATTCCGCTGTTTCTGATGTCCTATCGGTCTGCAGTACATGACAGTACGGGTCACACTCCAGCCAAAGTAAATTTTGGTCGAGAAATGAGGCTCCCAGTGGATGCGATAACAGGCACGTCACCCGACAGTCCCAAGCCCGTTACAGATTATGTGAGTGACCTTCAAAACCAACTGGACGAGGTGCATCGAATGGTACGGGAATACAACTGGAAGTCGAGTATAAAGATGAAGACCCGGTACGATCGAAATGCAAACACCAATGGTTTTGAAGAAGGAACACTGGTGTGGCTCCACAATCCTCTTCGCAGAAAAGGGAAGTCCCCGAAACTTCAGGCTCGCTGGGAAGGACCTTATACAGTTATTACGAGGATCAACGATGTGACCTATCGCATTAAGAAGGGATTTCGAGGAAAGCCAAAGGTAGTCCATGTGGACAGATTGGCTCGGTATCATGGAACAAATGATGCTCGGGACGAGCATGACTAAGAGGGGGATAATGTTGCGACCTAGAAACTACTTGGTCAAATATTACGAAGGATCCCTAAAAATTGAATGTTCGAGACTGTAGGTATGTAGGTATAAAGTGAACGCCCTTGCGTTATCGGCGCGACGGCCAGCGAATACCTACTCGCGAACGAATACAAAGGGAAGCCGACAATGTGTCTCGAGATCATTCGATTCCGATTATTATTACGTACATACCTACCGAGAATGTTCAGGAAAATACCACCTCGCATCTTTATTCCGTATATAAGGTGTTGACGACGGGCAGCGAGTGAGTTACTTCTTGGAAGCGACAGTGTACGGAACTTAAGTAAGCGAACGAAGAGTGATATACCAGTGACCTAGGCGATAATATTGGAATACTGTGAGTCTGCTAAGTGATTTGGAACAGTGCTTGTTGTGTGTAACTAGTATTAGTGAACTAGTGTAGAACTGTGTATTTGTCAAGTTTGTGGAGAGCGGAATAAACCCTTTATACACGTAGTCGGCATTAATTGTACCTACCCCTAGTACGTGTACGTAACAATATATATATATTTTTGGGAATCAGAAATGAAATAACTTAAAAAAAACTAAATTACAACCTTTCAGAATGGAGATTTATTTACAATTTAAATTCTTTAACATTACTACGAGTAGCATTACATTAATTAATTATGAAATTTAAACATTTATCAGAGTAGGCTAATTCGACTATCCAAACGAGCAGAGGTTTTACAAGAGATGTTGACTCCACAAGAATATGCCCCCGAATGAGCGTGCGGCGCATATTATAGGCAAGCGAATGTCGTCACTCGCCATCCCCTCCACCAGCGGCTTGTTAGTCGTTTTCCGCCTATAATATATATATGTATATATACTGACTACACCACATATACAATCTGGTTCCATTAGGGTAGTACCAACCTCTCACAGAAAAACGGCGTAAAGTTGCTATTACAGCCACGGGTCGAACGATGTGAGAGAGCCGGAAGCTCAACTTCTTCAGGTTAGCAACGTGCAAGCAATGCCTTTGTTATTGCAAGCATCTATGGACAACGGTAGCTGCTTAATATCATGCGAGTCATACGCAATTTTTCCGAAGCGTAAGGAATTTTAAGAAATAGTAATAATTCTTATACCTCTTCAAAGATGGTCAATAGTTATATACTTACGTATATTATAATAATCTATATATATATAACTCAAAGGTGACTGACTGACTGACATAGTGATCTATCAACGCACAGCCCAAAGCACTGGACGGATCAGGCTGAAATGTTGCTGAAATGTGGCATGCAGGTAAATGTTATGACGTAGGCATCCGCTAAGAAAGGATTTTGATTAATTCTACACCAAAGGGGATAAAATAGGGGATGAAAGTTTGTATGAAAGGTTGCACTTTGCATTCATAAAGCTACTATGACGTAGACATCCCCTAAGCAAGGATCAAAATTCCACGCGGACGAAGTCGCGGGCTCAGCTAGTTTGTAATAAGAATTCCAGTTATGGTATGACGACATTACCACATCACTACCCTATTTACACCCGTACCAAAAAAAAAAATATTCGAGATATTGTCTATAATCAGAACTCTATGGCACAATAAAAATAAAAATCTAACATCATACAAACAACATCACATTTTACGCGCGTAAGCGCAAACTTGGATCGTAAAATACGCACACACACGCAGCGCCCACATCAAATTGGTTACGTCAAGTTGGTACGCACTATTTATGTTTTACGAACCACTAAAGTTGTAAGGCCAAGTGTGAATTGCCCGTAACACGTGGCTCTATGTACAGTTAACATTTTATGTTATGCTTTTGTAAACTTTATACGTAGTGTAAGTACCTTTTAGGAAGAAAATATATTTGAATATTTTCCTTTTTTGGGTCTGTGTATGCTTTTATTTATTACTAGCTGAGCCCGCGACTTCGTCCGCGTGGAATTTAACTTAACATAAACGCCCGCTCCCGCGTTCTGAGCCCGCGAGGCAGGACCCTTTTTTTAATATTTTGTTTTTCTAAAATAAAAGTAGTCTAAGTTACTGCTTATAACATCAGCTATCTACCAGTGAAAGTCCCGTCAAAATCGGTCCAGCCGTTTCGGAGATACTCTTTGATTTCATGTGTTTTTACTTTTTTACGCGGAACCCTAATTGTTTTTCTAAAATTAAAGTAGCCTTACTTACTCCCTATAACATTAGCTATCTGCCAGTGAGAGTCCCGTCAAAATCGGTCCAGCCGTTTCGGAGATTACCCGGAACAAACACACAGACAGACAGACAGACAAAAAAATTTTACATCGCGTGTCGTATGTACTTTCATATGAATTTAGTGAAAAGGTGTTATTTTGATATTACAAACAGACACTCCAATTTTATATATTTGTATAGAAGATGGATACCTACTAAATAATAATAATAATAAGAATATACTTAGCTATTTAATATCCCACTCCTGGGCCTCCCCTCGATGTGAGGGGGATTCATCTGCCACGCTTACCCATACACGAATAAATCCTTATTAAGAACTACCTAGAAAATTGTTGTTCAACCATGACCGTACCCACTGAACGAAACTACCCAAAAATACATATCCGAACAGAATAAATCCCCAAAAACCTTAGTATTTGCATAACAATTCAAATCCGCTATGATTTATTTCAATAGGAAACTGGGTCGAAAATACACGAAAACAGGTACGAAATCGGATGAGCGAGCCCGGCCGGGCCGGACATCAAAAAAATTACGACTTCTCAAATACGGTGACTTCCCCGTGTCGTCTTTAGGAGCTATCTAACACACGGAACACCGAAATTAATAGAATGGCCTTCACCCGCAATTTATTCTAAAACCAGTGTGCCTGTTTTCAAACATTGCTGAATAATGGACTTTTTGTTAGTCCGTTTAATATTTTTTGAAGCGAAGCTTCTTTACGGACGTTCGGGGCGCTCGCTACCCGGGGACTAAAACGGTGAAAAGCGTAACGCGTTACGCGTTAATATAATATATCTAATATCTACTGCAAAGCTTCGCTTCTTTCGGGCGTCCCTAGACGGCACTGTTTTTTTTTACACAGCTACGCCGCTTTTTAGTATGGCAACGATTAAAAAGCGTTTACATGTGTATGTTTTTATAGTTACTTACCTGGTAATTGAACTTAGGTAAGTCTTCTTCTAAGTCAACCGATGTATGATCTCTCAGAAGAATGATACGCTTCGCAATCAATCATTGTTTTGTGCGTAGCCCACTTCATGGCCTTTCTAGTTATTTATAATTGTTAATTCTGTGGTCTACAATATACTTACACGCAGAAACCGTCGTTCGATCGCTACTGACAAACAAGATTAGAGTTGATTTATACCGAATTCTTGTTCTGATAACAGCTTTCCGCTTTTCACGTAAACAACGCACAAATGGCTGCTTGGAATAACAGTGGAAGGAGGTCAGCGCGGCGATTCGTCAGTTTTGTTTTGACAGATGTGTTGCGTAGTACAGGAGGTGATGAAGGAAAATAATGTGATAAAATTGATAGAAGTGATAGCCGACTGGTTAAGCACGCGTATTGCGGGCACCAGATCCTGGGTTCAAACCCCGGCTCCCACCTCAGGGATTTTGGAAAACTATGTGCGAATCATAAGTTTTATATGATTATCACTCGCTTACGGTGAAGGAAAACATCGTCTGCATGTCTTAGAAATGTTGAACAAATTCCTGGCCTAAATCCCCCTCGTAATAAGGGGAGGCCAGGAGCGGGCCGTCAAAAACGCTACATTATTATTATTTAAAATTAATTGATTCAAGTGTAAATAAAAATAAATTTATATCTGGATCGGACCTGAGGATGCAAAATTGCTCACCTGTTCGTAGAAAATTACTTCACTTCCAATTTATTTCACTCAAGATAACACCTTTGATACTACGACTGATCAGGTAACTTTAACTGAGCTTATACTAGGTGAAACAAAAAGGGTATACTATTTTTTTTGCAACTTAACTTTGTAAATCTCAAACTATTGGCTTTGTGGGACAGTTGAAGTACTAAAGGTTTTGTAGACTTGTGAAATGGGTCAACAGCTGTATTCCTATAACACCTTTTGTTTTTCAAGTTCCCTCCAAAGCTGATAGTTTTAGAATTACAAAGTTAAGTTTTGAAAAAAAAAGTATACCCTTTTTGTTTCACCTTGTATATTGAATATAATTTTACTAAATATTGACTTTATGAAGATATTTTAAACTATTGACGTGAGTCCACTTCTAGCACAAGCATTAGCTTAGTTGGAGGGGCTAAAGGGAATACTAGCAATGTGATAATCACACATTGCTAGTAATCTTTATGCAAAAGTAAAAAAATGTATTTAAATTGCTATTGAAAGGTTAAATGAATAAACAACAATATTTAATGTTTATATTAAAGTGCAACCCGATATGTTTGGGAATCTCCCTCCCAACTCCCTGACTATTACTTTGTAAAATCAACTATAAAAATACGCCGCTTCCTTCCGTTGGTTTGGAGAAACAGATTTTTTTGGCTTAATTTTTTTTCTGATGCGTCAAGGGACACTTTTTTCTGCACGGAAGGAGAAAGGCTCCTATCATTATACAACACCAACAAAAGTCAAATTGCAGAATCAAATGTAGATCTAATTCTTTTTACAAATAAAGTCTAATTTATATTTGGAGATCAGCAGATAAATATTTTTTATCATGAATAAAAACCGCCCATCAAAAGGCGACATCGTTGTAATTAGGTTTCATCGCGTTGTCACGATAAAAATGAAATTCAAACGAGCATTGTATAAATAAGAGATCAAAGGACCATACAAAATATCGTTATACTAATCACGAAGTCAGTCAAGACAGTATAGGATACGTCATTATGGTAGTTAGTATATTGGTCAGAGTGTGAAATAGTCTCATATCATACCAAGGACCCATGCTTCCCAAATGACTACGTTTATTACTCAAGTAAGTAGGTAGGTATACCTATTAATATTAATTGGGTTTATTTTTTCTGATAACCGACAAAACCTAGCTAGCCAAACATATAATAATATACAATTTATTTATTGAAATGGCTACGGAACCCCATCGTGCACGGCCTTTCATGCACTTGGCCAATTTTGTTATATAACAAAGTCGGCAAGATAGTATGACGTATAGTATAGTATAGTATAGTATAGTATAGTATAGTATAGTATAGTATAGTATAGTATAGTATAGTATAGTATAGTATAGTATAGTATAGTATAGTATAGTATAGTATAGTATAGTATAGTATAGTATAGTATAGTATAGTATAGTATAGTATAGTATAGTATAGTATAGTATAGTATAGTATAGTATAGTATAGTATAGTTTATAGGTGATATTAAGCAGCAACCGTAGCCTAGACCATAGTTTATAGATACTTGCAATAGCAAATAAATGGCTCGTACTTACATTGCTAACCTGAAGGATAATAGGACAGAATGAGTATAAGGGAGGAATTGGGCTTATATATTCACTAATCGTACGAAACACAGCTATTATAATAGCTGCTTTACACCGACCTTCTGTGAGACGGTAGTATCACCCTGGTCTTACCACCTTCTTAAAATGTATATCGTCTTAATGCTCAAAATGTTTCAAATTATAACCTGCTTTCAAGTACAGTGAGTTACAGCTTGCCATTAAAGATAACCTTACTCAAAGGGACCACTTATCTGAGAGGACCGAAACTTGAAAGACAAATTTTGAACAAACAAAATAATCACCTAATGATAACCGCCAACTCGTAAACTGAGTTAAGTCCACGAAGAGGTAATTTTAGTTGGGAACTTGTGAATTATGTAGATTTTACTTTTCGTTTAGCATTAAAGAACTTAAAGCCTGATGAGTTTGTGTGGACTTGAGTGAATGAAAGGTTTTGTAAATAAATTGATGAACGTATTGTATGGCCACTCAACATAATCAGTTTAATTTTATTAAAATTATTTTGAAGTGTTGTAGTATATTATGTATCTGGTGAATAAAACAAACATTTATATTTAACATCAAGTAGCGTGGATGAAAGGCCAGACAGTTGACACAGGTTAAAAGAAGAAGACTTAGAAATATAATTATATTAATACATGAAGCAAATAATTGTACCTCTTTTAACGAAAGTTTTGCGGACGGAGAAGTATGAAATTTCCCACACTTATAGTTTGTACAGTGAAGGAGTGCAGAATACTAATCTCTTAAAAAAATGCATATCAAATACACTAAATAAATATTAAAAACATTACACACACACTACCATGAATTGACACACACACATCTTTGTAACCACTACTCGGTAACTGACTGACTTACTACCTGACAAACGGTGATTTTTTTTTCTTTATTTCAGAGGGCGTGACTTCCATAGTGTACCTATTCTGCGTGCCAGTATCAAATAGTCTTTGAAAATAGAACCGACGTTTATAATAGAACCGAATTAATGACTTTTATAATTTTTAATTATAATTATATGAATTATGGTCGAATTTCGACCGCGGGCGACCACTAGTTTTTAACTTCAACTCTTTTAACTTTTATAGAGTAACCGCAATATTAGCATGATGAGAGTAGCGCCAATACTATAATATAACTCTATGGACTTAAATAACAACAAACAAAATATATTAACAATTTTACTTTTATAAAATGGTTCATTTAATTTGAATCCATAATGTTCGTTGAACCTAATATATCGTTCACACTGAAGTAGTACGGAGTTCGATACGGGATAGACTTGTATGGACTGCCTAAGCCTAAACAAACTGGTTAATCAGAACTAATCAGATTAGTATGATGCAAAAAACGTAGATTTTTTACTATTATACAAGGTGAACCAGAAAGGCTAGCTATTACTGTATTTTTTGACTCTCAACTTTGTAAATCTAAAACTATCGACGACTTCTAAAACCTTTGAATAGCTGTGTCCTTCGTATAGTATTTATTCGTCATTATATCTACAGCTATACAATTAAGCTACGAAAAAAAACTTTTCAGTTTCACATATAAAAGTTGAATTAAGTTATAAAACTCAATCAAAGTGGACCGCAATGCTTCTATCCTGTACCGGTTATTCCGTCTTCAGCATCTCGCCAAACCCTCGTTCGTCGATGATGCAGTGGGACGACTAAATGGTCTACAATTTCTGGTATTTCTACTCAACATCTAAAACCACATCCAGTGTGTACAGTCCCTTACACCAACAGAGACAGGATTTTAATAAATTCCAACCGCAATCCCGCGAAGATGTTTTCCTTAAACGTAATCAAGGGTGAGATATGGCACCGCTGATACAACGGGCATCATTATGGGCGGACTATTTACAGTTTCCTAAATGGTACTCATTAAGATGTCGTTAGAGCTCGGTCTAGATTGTAGAAACATTTTGGTTATTGTGCATGTACCTTAAGATGTACGTAAAAGTATTTACCGATGTAAGTAGTAGAAAGTTTCCAGCAAAAAAATCATAGTAATCATTAGTTTTCGCGGTCATTCACGCGAAGATGTCACTGTTCTGTTTATACATGTTTGATGAATACACAGTGAATTTGAACACATTTAAATGTATAGAAATAAAATTTCGGTGCCAGGGTTACCATGTGATTGACCGCGTCGGTTAAATGGTGTAGTGTTTATTTTAAAAATTGGTAATTTTTCAATGAGAAATAAAAGAAAACTCATTCAGTTATTTCTTAGAAAAATAAGTTTTTACGCGTACCTAAATTAGAAAATATTTCACGAAATAGAATTTCAGTGAAAATTTTTCAATTATACATCTCAATACGTTCTTGGAAACTGGCTCCTCTGGCAACAAGCGGCCTCATTATTGTCGACATCGTTCGAGGGCCAATTTAGAGTTTATCGAATATCACAATTTTGTATACGGAGAAAAAACTTTTTACGGATAGGTAAATACGTCAAAATTATTACTTCTCCGTTTACTTTTCGTTTGGAGATTACTGCATACTGTTATTATAGCAATTTAACATACGAAGACTGGGGGAACCGGAAGCCCAACAAGTTTAGAATTTTGTATCAGAGGAGATCGCAGCCTAGTTTTAAACATTTTCATTCTTTGGATTCGGGTGGCTAATATCCCCTGATATGCCCTAATTCGAAGAATGTAGTGAACAATGTTATTTGTATAACAAAGTCAAAAGCGTTAAACCCGCCTAATATTATAGTATCGTAGTTACTGTACTTTCAATGTACTGCCAATACCAAAAGCACTGCTCGCACCTTGCCAACCTCAAGGTTAGGTTTACTCACCGTATGAAACGCTGTAATAACAGCAACTTTACCCATGAACTTCTGTGACAGAGTGGTACTACCCATCATAAGCTGGCCTGTTTATGAAATGCAGTCAGCTGGCCAAAGCTTGGCTCTAGCACTGTTAGAAATAATTTTGTTTAATTAATGAATAGGCTCCGAAACTACTGAACCGATTTGAAAATTTCTTTCACTGTTGGGAAGCTACACTATCCCCGGGTAACATAGGCTATAATATATTTTCAAAAAATTAGGGATCCTTACTAAAACTCGAATAATGTAACCGCAATGTACCCGTGCGAAGCCGGGGCGGGCCGCTAGTAATAAATAAAGTAGTCCATACTTACCCAAATTAATTTTGTAGTCATTTCACGAAACAAACTAAACTTACAGCCAGCACTGTAGTTATTATCTACGTCACTGAGTACTTTCATGTAACCTACAACTATACAAAAACCGTTGATATTTTCAATAGTGAACTCTACAACCCGATGTTAAGGTTCAATATTATTCCAAGTATAACCTTGTATTCCTATTGTACAGATATGTATTCTCTCACGGAGTATATCACAGCAGACCCCACATAATGTATGCTGTCGGCAAACCTGACACAGAGGCGACTCTATTACTCAGGGCCGGTGGAATTTATGATCCGAATAACATACAATGTCGAGATATTGGAAACGTGATGTTAATGTTGATAGGATTTCTTGTTTAAGGGTCTATTAATAAGGTTTATGTTAAGTATATTCGGGATTAGAATTATTAAACTCTCGCAAGTTTGCCGGGAATGGAAGTACATGGTAAAGTAGGGAGATCGTTGGCGCTTAATAACCTAGAGCTCAGTGGTAGAGTTAAGCTGTCTCCAGCTACCTGTAGCTAATATACGAGCTGTCTTGACCCTAGTACTACCCCCTCACGGAATATCGGCGTAGATTACTGTAATTATAGCTAAGCAGCTGTGCCCCCCGACTTCGTCCGCGTAATATTTAACATAACAAAAAAATCGGGATTATCGGGATAAAAAGTATCCTATATGTTAATCCCGGTTATAAACTATCTGTGTTCCAAATTTCATCCCAATCCGTTCAGTAGTTTTTGCGTGAAGGAGTAACAAACATACATACATCCACACTCACAAACTTTCACATTTATAATATTAGTAGGATTAACATAAGAGGAGTGTGGGGAACCGGAAGCCCAACAACTCCTTCCTTCTCCTTGTTCTTGCTCCACTCCTTTTCAGGATAGCAACGTCTTTGCGGCAGCGAGCAATGCCTTTGTTACTGCAAGCATCTATAGGCTGCGGTACTTTCTTAATATAATGCGGGTCGTATGGTTGGTATAAAAGCAGTGATAGCCGATTGGTTAAAGCACGCGTCTTGCGGGCACCAGGTCTTGGGATCAAACCCCGCCTCGCACCTCTGGATTTTTTCAAAATCTATGTGCGAATCATAATTTCTATATGATTATCACTTGCTTACGGTGAAGGAAAACATCGTGAGGAAACCTGCATGTCTTAGAAGATCTAACCAATTTTCGACAGACATGTGAAATCCGCCAACCCGCACTGGGCCAGCATGGTGGATTATGGCCTGAATCCCCCTCATGTTGAGGGGACGCCCGTGCCCAGGAGTGGGACGTCAAAAGGGCTAAATTATTATTATTATATCATTATTATATGCTTGGTACATCATCAATACTTTTACTACGGCTCCATTCAAAATACAGTGCATTATAATGTTAATTGTCAATCTAATTTGAAGCATACGAGGGATGCCTTTTAAGTTTTGTCGTTTGAAGAAAAAAACACAACTAGAACCTTATAGTAATTTTTATTGTTTTTCAAAGTATTCACCACGTAGCTTAATACACTTTTCCATTCGCTCAAACCAGTTATTATAACATTTATACCACTCTAAAGTGGGGGTGTTCAAAATGGCTGACTTGAAAGCGTCGACTGCTTTTTCACCGGACTGGAACCTTTGACCACGAAGACTTTTCTTAATTTTAGGAAATGTAAATAAATCGTTAGGGCTTAGGTCAGGACTGCATGGAGGATGCTCAAGAATTTCTACTTTTTCCTGCTTCAAATACTCAATCGTTTGACGAGCGCTGTGTGAGATTGCGTTGTCGTGGTGCAGGATGATGCGTCGCTTTGAGTTAGATTTTCGAAGTTGGCGATGACTTGTGGTAAACAAACTGTGGTATACCACTCTCCATTAACCGTTCTACGATCTTCAAGTGCAATAGTCGCAATATGGCCGGTTTTTCCAATGAACGTGGCCACCACCTTCTTTGAAGTGCTTCAAGAACGAACAACTTTAGTCGGTTTTGGCTTGTCTTGAAAGACCCAGATTGTAGATTGTTGTTTGGAATCAGGATCGTAGGCATAGATCCAAGATTCGTCACCACTGATGATGTTGTAGACGTGATTTGACTCTCCTTGGTTGAACCTTTGCAGAGTTTTCTTACACCATCTGACGCGGGCCGCCTTGTGATCGTCGGAAAGCAGATGCGGTATCCAACGGCAAACTAGCTTTCTTACACCAAGCGCTTCATGCAAGATTTTCTGAATGGTTGTCCCTGAGATGCCTAATAGAACCTCTATCTCTTGATACGTCACATGACGATCTTCGAGAATTTGTTGTCTCACAGCAATGATGTTATCTTCAGTGAAGGCGGATTTTGGCCGTCCTTCGCGAGATTTGTCACTAAGAATAGTATGTTTACGCTGGAATTATAAATACCAGCGTTCGACAGTCCGCAGACATGGGGCTACATCACTGAACACAGATGTTAGCTCTTCAAAACACTGAAGCCGTGTCAGGCCTCTTCTAAAGTTGTAGAAAATTATTGCACGAACATTTTCCTTAGGAAGATTCATTTTCGTACGTAACCTGACCGATTCTAATCGACGCTGTGACTAAACAATAGCATTAATCCTAAAACTTTCAATTGTTTTGAGATTCGAAATTTAAACACATTCGAATATAGAACAGTTCCAAATTCAAAATTGCCGGGAAATATGGAAACGACAGAACTTAAAAGGCATGCCTGGTATTGATATGATTGCTGACCGAAATTAAACTCTACGACATAACTGTAACTAAGATCGCAATTGCAAAGATGCCGATTTCTAATCAATACGATGATCTAGGTAGAGGTATCACTCGAACTCACAGCCCACTAGGCGGGCTTCTAAAGGACCCTACTACTGTATGCATCGCCACCCTGTACCAATATTGAATCTCTATTCACGTAGAGATAATCGCCAATTGATGTCATTCACACTAGCTCATTGAATGGGACGATTATTAGGCGGGAATTAGTATCGCAGTAATCATCGGTAGCGGTCAAATTAGGTTTATCAATGACTATGTTAGAATTTGAATCAGATGGTTTGCGGGCACAGCTTGAAATGTACATATTTGGATAGATAATATTAAATCATGTGACTAATTTATTATGACGTTTTTGTTTATGCATATTTACGTTTTGTTTAATTTGCTGAATATCTCCCAGACTTAATATTTTTACAAAGTCAACTACAAGTAAATTATCTTTTTCACTCACTTTGTTTGATTTTTTGTACATAGGTTGTAAATAGGTCTTCGAGTTATATTACTCAGTACTTAGTAAAATACTGATATCATAAAAAAGACATACCGCATTTCCATTTAGATTTTAATTAAAGACGCACACAATTAATTTTATTTTCTTTCTGCATAGTTGTTAGACTTATAATCCCCACCTCATCTTATCAACGAGTTCATTCAACCGCAGTCATTTTAGCCGCAAACTACTTCTATCACGAGTTTTCACTCCATCCCCGCACTATTTTGTTTTCTCTTTTACTTTTAATGCTTTCAGCGACAACGGCCCTCGAGCCGGCTCTCCATAAACAGCTAAGCGACTTAAAATATAAATAGTGCAACGCTCTTAATAATTGGTGCAATCCAGTGGCTTTCGGTATCCGTGCAAAAAGTTTGATATTTCAATCTTTGTATATTCAAAGCTAGATGGAGATAAAACTTTTGGGGTCAGTTAAGTATTATAATGCCCCACCACCTCATATTAAAAATATATTGTATTTGATTATTGTGATATGTGTATTGTCTCGTAGATTTAATACTACATTTTTATAAACATCCGTACAGCATCTACATCCGACTTAAATCTATATTCCTAAACATCTGGCCTTAAATTGAAGCAACCCCCATTTATTTTTATTTTAGAAACGTAATAAATTAAGTAATTTGACTTGAGGTCACCCATATATACTATCTTAGTACGACCAAGAGAAGAGAAGGATGACAACAGAGAACATAATCAACAGCAATACACGTATTTTATTAACTTCAACTGAGTGAAAACTGATTTGAGAAATTTGGTCTTTGTGAGAATTTACGTAGTTATTGTCATAATTGTACCTAGCAACTATGTGGAAGGTAACTGGCCATCAAACCATCGCACCGATATCAACACAAAAGACAGCACGCGGTGGACGACCGCCACAAAAGTTTTTAATATTCATGAGAGTCATTTTATCGCCGTCGCTATAGTTACGTTGGCTGGGTACCAGCATCGGTACTGTACATAGGTTAAACATTATTAAGGGCTGCAGTCTGGGCCATTACTATGCAAATGGGACTATCACTGGACCACGGTACTTTCTATGATCAAGCGAGTTAGGCTCTTGTGTTGGTGGACGCAGGTGAGATAATACAATTTAGAGTTTGGTGTTGTTTGGTACTTCATGTTGGATTATGTCGGTCTCATGGTTGGAACATGGTTGAAAACTGTCTGATTTCTCACTCGTTTTGGTTTTTGAGAATATATAGGGGAAGAATGAAAGATGACCTTCTACTTGACTGTGTTATAAATAATATATATTCAGACCCCTCAGACCATAGCATAGGTACCTTATATACTAACGTAGGACATATTTATAACTAGCTGTGCCCGCAACTTCGTCCGCGTGGAATTTAACTTAACAAAATAGTAATTTAACATTTGCAAGTCGATGTTTCCTGTTTTATATACCTACTATCGCAAAAGCCCGCTTATTATTATTTTTGTTTTTTCTAAAATTAAGTAGCCTTACTGCTTATAACATCAGCTATCTGCCAGTGAAAATCCCGTCAAAATCGGTCCAGCCGTTTCGGAGATTACCCGGAACAAAACACACAGACAGATAGACAATTTAGTGAAAAGGTGTATTTTGATATTACAGACTCTCCAATTTTATTTATTTGTATAGGTGTGTTAACTATAGGTGGTGACGGCGGCAATCTCTCGCGAAAACGCCTGAACACCACACCCTTCGGCCAGTAGGCTTTCTGCGTGAAAGTTGACAGCCTTTCAGTGGGGACCCTAACCACAAACGCCTTGAAACTATCTCTGTGACTAGAGACAACATGTGAGTGAGTGACAATGAAACATTGCTCTTGACTAATATGTATTCCGCCTTGCTGGTATAGTGGAGGCGGGACAGGTAGACTGGGGTGGTCGGCACTGCTGCACGCAACAGGAAGATGGACCCTGCTGCCGCCGTGCCGCAGCGATTTCTGTTCACCTGCTGCGTGCGTCTCTTCTTCTGCACCGTGATGAAGCCCTCTTCTTTCTCGGTCATCGATGGTTGCACGCGTAGGGGCCACGCTCGGTACCTTACGGATGGCAGGCTACAAGACAGCGGGCTTGCTGGCAGCAAGTTTATTGGTCAATCAGATACTCAGGCAACGCGTACATCAAGGGTGCGTAAAATAGAAAAAGGTACATGCTTAGAATAGTCACATAATAATAAAAACGAATATATAAAAATAAAACTATAAGTATTGGTTTGTCCGCCGTACGTAGCTGCCACCATGAAGTCTACTCTCAGAATGAAGTCGGGGCATTTAATGTGTCTAGAAACAATGGTTAGGTTAGGCATTATGCGTGGATTATTTGTATTAGAAGAGTAAGCTGCGACAACTATCAAAATATGTGACGTAAATGCCCGTATCTTTTGATTTTCATACACCAACAAGGGACCATAACGTTTGATATATCTCTGAGAAAAAGGTCTTGATAGACAAACAGACCGACATGATTTATAATTTATAGTTCAACGATATGAGTGTAGATACATCTATAGATACATTTGATCAGGACATGACAACTAGTTTTACTGAGTAAGAGGAAAAGGGCATGTTTTATTTCTACCCAAATTAAAAAATAGTTTTATTTTAAAACATATATATTTCACATTAACATATATCATATATATTTCATCAGACGTATACAGAAAATAATATGCACTTATGAACTAAATTAACGAGCTTCGTCATTTAATTGGCCATCAAACAAACGCATGATGGAAATGCTAAATATTATGTCGTATATACTGGATGATTGAAACAATGGAAGGTACTAGTTTGTACAGATGCATCTGCCGTTTTCGCAGTTTCCGTACGCAAAGCCCACGTCCTGGCAGTCCGAGACGCAGGTTGTAGGGTCGCACGACTTCGCGGACATCGGCAGGACCAGGGTTTGTTTCACCGCCGGTGCGCTGCCTCCTAAAACAAACGAAGTTGTACATTACAAAACTTCTAGCGTAAATCCAGGTTAGAAACGATCAGGGCGTCATGGAGCATTTCAATGGACCCGTGGCGCCCCATTGCATGGCGGAGGGTGGTACACCGTTAGTTTTTTGTGGGTATACTGCGCCCTTTTGGCGCAGGGACTCCCACATACCCCTCTCGTCTCCACCGAGGTGGAAGAGACACGATAAAGGGTTTTCCAACGAAAAAAAAAGATTATAAACTATCGGTATGCCTAATTTCACCCAGCCATTTGTGTGGTTGAGTAACAAACGTCATCATAACATACAAATATTCGCATTTATCATGTATAGTAGGACAACGTACGTGGTTCATCCCGCCGTTTCGGTCAAATTCGGAATTTAATAAATAATTTTCATGTTTTCTTGCTCATAATCGTATTTAAAATGAGACATAAAACTTTGAGGCACTTTAATAATTAATTTAATTACTGTCATATTTGCACTTAATATTTTTCACGTGGATGGTGATGAAAAGTGTAAGGGATTGTTATGATTTAAGACGGGATGAATACACCAATCAAGTTATGAAATAGCTAGGAATTATAAGTTTAATCATTTTTAACCCCCGACGAAAAACGAGGGGTGTTATAAGTTTAACATGTGTATCTGTGTATCTGTGTATCTGTGTATCTGTGTATCTGTGGATCTGTGTGTCTGTCTGTGGCAACGTAGCGGCCAAGCTGATGAACCGATTTAAATTTTGTTTCTTTTGTTAGATAGGTATTCTGATCGAGAGTGTTCTTAGCTATGTTTCATGAAAATCGGTTCAGCCGTTTGAAGATCATCAGCTCTTTTGTAGGTTAAAAAAGCCACATTCACGGCCAAAACCAATTCCCTCAGCTCGAATCCAGTCGAAATTTGAGATGATTGGATTTAGATTTATTATATTTTTAAATGATCGTAATAGTTTGAACTGGCTTTTTACAATATTATAAATTTGAAATAGAAAAACATTCACTGATAGAAAGTTACAGAAGGAATCCCAGGGTGACATGTGCTATGTTAAAACATTATTCTTGGGTAAAAAGTCTCAAATATAAGGCCCACGTGCATAGAGATTATTATTGGTACAGAATTCCAAAGTATTTTCTTATAATAAATCTGTACATACATAAGTAAAGTTTGTACAAAATAATTATGCTCACCGTTTGTTTTTTCGGAAGCTGTAGCGTTCACCGCAAGGATGACAGCGAAGAGTACGATGATCATGAACTTCATGGTGGTAGTAGAGCGCGACTGTTCTTCACAAGAGCTACTCGGAGAATAATTAATGTAACATCGGGAGCTGCGCTTTTATAGCAATAATGCACATCAGTCATTCGTTAACTCAAGTGGTATGAACAGGATCTGACACATACGCGATGATATTTTGATACTTAATTTCATATCAAAATATAATATGTTGCTACGAAATAAAGTTTATTATTGCATGGCAGAGTTATTGTTGTGCTATCGCGCAATTGTTTATTCGAAATGTCAAATAATAGTAATTGAACCGACTTTAAAAAACCTACATAGGTATACTAAAAGGCTAGAAATAACTAGGGAATTTATAATGTGTTTTCTTCGAGTTTGTGCCTCTATCTTGACGCTACGGGAGGTCAACTTCTTAGGTACTTACTCCTACTTCAATTGGCACGGACAGACAACAATATAGAAGATTTAAGCCAGAAGGTAGGCGGTTTATTACAGTGAACAGTTCTCAAGTAAGCGAACGAAGAGGAATACAGCAGCAGCCTAAGCAATTATATTGGACTACTGTTTGACCGCTACATGATTCGGATAAAGATATCAATTAAAAGTTAAGTTACCCAAGTATTCGCGGTGTCGATAATTCGGAACGATAAAAATAATGATTTATTTATTTTATTTAACGACACCCGACTCGAGAAGTTGAGTAAACATTTTTTTACTCCTTCTTCGCATGCACGGGAGGTACCCCAGAATAATTTTGCTTCGTACACAATTTTGTAGCGGTACCTACTAAAACCTTATTTTTATGCCAATTTGCAGCCTTAGCCCTTAAAGTCTTTGAATAATATTACTGTGTCGTCAGATAGATGGACAAACGGAACACTAAGGATTCCTAGTTTTACTACAGAACCCTGAAAATGTTTTTCCTGCCGATAAACAGCGATTCCATGAATTGCAGCAGGCAGCGATAACGATAACTGTCTGATCTCATGTGTCTGATCACTGAGGGAATTCCAAGAAGGCAATATCGCCTCGACCGGACGAACTAGCTATCTTGTAATCGACTACGGCCAAGCCAAAAGAAATGTGTATTATGTTTTAGAGTAAGTTTACGTAAAGTATGTTTTTATCATTGTTATGTTCCACCGTAGCGCCTTAACTACCCATCCGATATTGATTAATAAGGTGGCAATTAGTCGGCTCTCGCGTCCCTCCTAGTCTGCCTCGCTCACACACACACGCACACGGCCTCAATACACATGCTGGTTTACCGGCCGGCACGGAGCGGGAAGCTTGCTGGTACGGTCCCGGCCGGGGTCCGAACGAAGTTCTTTGTTAAGTGTTTTACATGCACAACATTTTAAGATTTTCGATGTCGCACTATCCACTAGTCACTTACATAACTCACACACGCCCTTTAGTTTTTTTTTAGGGAACTTGTTCACAGTGGACGTTACAAAGTTATGTGTAACGCTTTTCAAGCGTGACGATTTCGGCCATTTAGCCCCAACCGCAAACCGCGTAAAGAAACTTTGTTCCAAAAAGCACCAGTCAAGACAAATGTAACGAGCCTAAACACTATTTGGCTGCTGTAAGCTGATGAAGAGCTGGGTGGTCTGCAGGTGGCCATAGCAGCAGCATCCCTTTCGGCTCACCACAATATTGCATTGACTTATGTATGCATACCAATTTTCATAAATCAGGCAACGAGAACTGGTTTAAAATTTTTACCTACTCAAACATAAAAACAAAAAAATCATTGCGAGGACCATAATAGCTTAAGTATATAAAATTTGATAGTTAAAAAAAAAAATAAAAAAAAAAAAACAAGTATTATGACACTTGTATTACTTTACTTTTTGAGTTGATTTGTCCGGGTTTTTTTTATTTTTAGTTTATTTTGCATCCCCCTATCTCGGAAAGAGTATTTTTGCTCCTCGATAGCCGTTTTTATTCGCTGAGGATAAAGTAAATTGAATTTAGAACATCGTGTGCACTAAAACTGTGAATTCAAAATATAATTAAACCTATTTACTTTTAAGTACACCAAGTAGGTTCTGAGTCTGAGTTGTTAACAAATTAATAAAGGTTGTGTGATAAATTCGGCACCATGGAGGTAGAAGTAAATAGGTATAATTATGTTTTGAATTCACAAATTTAGTGCACACGATGTTCTAAATTCAATTTACTTTATCCTCAGCGGATAAAAACGGATTTGCTTTCAGATTACGAAGAACAGAAATACTCTTTTAGAGATAGGCGGATGAAAATAACAATTTTATCTCTACCTTATCGCCGTACGAAGTGAGCAGAGACTTCTATATAGATGGACACAATGTTTTAAATGTTTGTAAACCGTTATACATATCTATTACATCTATTACAAATAAATAAAATTGGAGTGTCTGTTTGTAATATCGAAATAACACATTTTCACTTAATGCATATGAAAGTACATACGACACCTATAACAAAAACGCGATTTAATTTTTTTGTCTGTCTGTCTGTCTGTGTGTTTGTTCCGGGTAATCTCCGAAACGGCTGGACCGATTTTGACGGGACTTTCACTGGCAGATAGCTGATGTTTTAAGGAGTAACTTAGGCTACTTTAATTTTAGAACAACAATTAAGGGTTCCGCGTAAAAAAATAAAAACACAAGAAATCAAAGAGTATCTCGGAAACGGCTGGACCGATTTTGACGGGACTTTCACTGGTAGATACTTAGCTGTTGTTATAAGCAGAAACTTATGCTACTTTTATGCTAGAAAAACAAAATTTTAAAAAATGCGCCCTGTCGCTCGGGCTCAGAACGCGGGAGCGGGCTTTTTTGTTAAGTTAAATTCCACGTGGACGAAGTCGCGGGCTCAAGTAGTTTATTTATAAAACTCCTCCCTACCACTAGTCACAATAGAACCATACTTTCTCAAAGAAACTAATTAACGTAACACAATCAACACTCACGTACTCAAGCGTTTTTTTATCTCGAAGTACCAAGTTGTGTTAGGTGCGTGTCGAATAAATAAATTAACCCGAGGGATATAAATATTCTCAACGGTCCCGAAACTTTAGCTAAATAAATGTAGGAAGAGAGAGGAGCTAATTGTAGGGTAACCAGACCTCAGCAATTTTCCTGAAATACCAGAATATATATCAAGATGACTGTTTACAGGATTCCAGCTGTCATTCGGAAATATCAGGACTTTCGATTATGCAGTAAAATTGTAAAAGTATGTTATTTTTTTTAACATAGGTACCTAAAATATTGTAACTCAAACAAAACCATACCCGTTATGAGATTAGCACCAAGGGCCGCCACTTGCAACACGATTTTACTTAAAAAAATAAAAATTATTGGCAAGTTGCGTCGGGTCCAAACACGTGTGATAAAATAATGACGAAACCATTTTTTTATACAATTCCCGCTTTGACCAGAATTTTTCAGTGGTTACATGGTACCCCTAGCCCCGGTAAGTTGTGCCAGCCCCTAGGCGGATCGGGGCCCCTAGTTAAGCATTCGGCCGCTTAGTGAGCCTCTCCTTAATATTCTGCGGGAGACTTGGACAGGATACTCATAGGTGGTGTTGTTAATTACTTTGTTTTAGTTCTAAGGTCGAAGAGGCTTCCTTGATGCGATGGAATGTATCTAACCGTGATTTTACTTAATCTAATAGCTATGCCCCTGTAGGCACCGCCGCTATAAGGCACTAAAGACACCTGAATATTATTACGACCTCACCTTGAATTAATTTATGCTTGCTGTAGGGAAAAGGATTCAGTGAGGTTATTTAATCACAATAGAGTCACTTTTTTGAGAATATAATTTAAGAATGCAGTCATATATCATAACTAGCTGTGCCCCCCGACTTCGTCCGCGTAGTATTTAACGTAACAAAAATTTCGGGATTATCGAGATTGAAAGTATCCTATATGTTAATCCCGGTTATAAACTATCCGTCTTCCAAATTTCATCCAAATCCGTTCAGTAGTTTTTGCGTGAAGGAGTAACAAAATCCACACTCACAAACTTTCACATTTATAATATTAGTAGGATAACAACTTTATAATTATATCTTGTGACGAAAAAGATCTCTATTTAAAAAAAAATAATATTAAAACGATGCGTGAGATTTTTGACTGTTAAAAGCCCTTGAAATTTTAATAAAATATAGGTAGACGGAAATCCGGAAAACAATTGTCTGCAACCAGTTTTCATCAATTAACCACGTGTTCTGAAGAGAGTGAAGCTGAAGCACGTGTTCTGAAGCTTGCGCGTACTGCGTGTGCTATGACTACTATGGTCCGAATCCCCCTTGCATTGAGGGGGAATTTACCCGGTATAATTTGCAATATAAAATTAATAAATATCGCCACACTGAACACCAACTGCATTGCCCCAAACTAAGCAACGCTTGTACTATAGGTTCCGTACAATGGATAGGGACCGATCTCAGTGGCACCCAGACCGAGACAAATTACTATAAGGCCATTTCCAAAATTTGCGCAAGCGGGAATCGAACCCACAACCATCATGTGCAGTGAGCCGAGCGGTCAACAAAAAGGTAGGTAGACAAAAACACCATTGTCGAAATGTGGGTATACTACAGTGTACCTCTGCCTTCTCCTTTGGGGGATACAGGTATAATAGTGGTGTGGATAGCTGGGTGCTATACAATATTCCAATTAACACATTATCAGTTTATTATGATGATGCAACCAAAACATTCGCTTCAACACATTCCAATGAGGCGTTAACTCTTATCAGCCGGTAAAAAATAACATATTAATAAACATTTTGCTGTTGGGAAAACCCAACAGCAAAATTCACTCGGCTTGGATGAAATCAGTAGTGTGGGGGTTATCTATACGAGGCAATAATTATGTCTTGATTAGGTTTGCAGTTAATTAGGAAAAAAATGCTCTGATATTTTTTAATTTCGGTAGCTGTCCTCATTACATTTTTCAGTGTAATTTACCTTATACAACAAAAGTAATGGTTCTTCAGATTTATGGCAACTTTTATATTAATCGTGAATAATGATAGTAGTTTCACAAAATAGTTTTATAATAATATCTCGCCGATTTAATAACTGGCAAGTCAAAATGCATGTGTCCCAGAAAGTACCTTCATTTCGGTGACCTAAAGTTTTCAAGAATATTTTTGTATATAACATCTCTAGCTCCCCCCCTCATGCCCTTAGAAGTAACGTACTAATGCTGCCTAGCTTGGTTGGCTAACGTGGTGCGTAGCTTGTCTGCGTATTCCCGAAAAATACGAAAGTATTTCATATCGGTGTCAGGGGACAAATTTCTTATCATTTCCGTTTATAGGTATAACTTGTCATCCAATGAGCTAGTACATTTAATTAAATATTTATGGAAAGGCTTATTGTACTACGTGTATTTGTGTAGTATTCACTACATCCTATAATAAACAGTTTTGTTATTACACTTTTTTTGGTCCCCAGTTTTAATTTCAGTGTTCAGTGTATTTCATTTTGGTTGATTCGGTGGCCTAAACTGTTAATGGAAATGATAAATCTCACCGTAAGAGTCAGTTCGTCATTGACTTCTCCTCAACAAAAATATGTAGTATGTCTAAGTAAATAAAGTAGATTATATGTATTGACGGGTAAATGATTCATCGTCGTGAAGATGAAAGATATCACATCTTTCATTTGTATGATTTCACATGTATGATTAAATAAAACGTAGCAGGTACCTATGCAAGCCTCATTAAACTAGTTTTATAATTATAATTCCCTAACTGTGATTGAGACATTAGCTAGGTAATATTGAATTACTGGTGTATTATTTTCTATTACTTTTTAGTGGCAAGGGTGTACTCTGCTCACAATTTTTTGCCGTGTTCCTGAGAATGTACACCAACTTTTGTTATATTGAATAGGGTGTAACCATTGAGTTTATTGGCAGATTTTCTGGAGCGGAAGTAGCATTCAGAACCGGTGGAAGATTTTGACTATTCTCAAGTACTCTGTTGACAATTTTCTTTTCAGGGTGAAAACTATCTAATATATCTTTGTATAGCTCATCTTTGGGAGCTATGTGAAATTGAATGCCGCCATTAAAATGCCTTTAAAAATCAATATAAATGACCTCGTTTCAAAATGACTATATTCAAAATGATTATTTTTCGAAAAATATTTTATGCACAGATGTAGAGTTATGTGCGAACAGCGAGTCTAAAGACCACTTGATCGTATCTTCTTCTGTATACATATACACCTCAATACTTAGATTTCCTACAAGGCATTAGCAAACTATTACTTAGTTGTTCTATAACACAGTATAATATAAACTATGTCATTAAAAATAACATTTTAATTCACGTATGATATGTTTATCACGGTCGAAAATTCCAGATAAATTTGTTTAAATAAACAATGCAAAAAAGTTTATACTAAGTAAATTAAACAGCGAGACGATAACAGCTGATAAACTTCTTGAGATGAACTCATTAGTTCATCATTTTAACCACATTATTATTTACACGCTTTATTTATGCAGCTTCATATTGTTGAGAGCGCCACCTGGCGGACAGTATGTGTTCTAAATTAACAAGTATTGATTTCTTGTCAATGAATTCTATGAATTACAACTTTATTGGCAACTACAGCAGCCGTTCGTTGGCGCGTAACTAATTTTTACCAGCAATTGTTGATAATAAACTTGGCCTTTCATTTCCCACAGAACTGTAACTCCTGAAAGCCAAGGGGTAAGAAGACTAAGGCACAGACAGACATTTATTCTTCGGGGAGAAGGTATAGGCTAACCTGGCATCGCTAAATTGTCCAAAAAATCAAATTTGGTATTTCCTTTTATTTCCCTTCATTTGCCTTATATTGTTTAGCAATGCCTTTTATACTTCGTACACTTACACTGCAATTTAATTGGTGTTTGTTTCATGCTGTGAGCTGCCTGAAACCATGGCCAATGTTTCTAATATTCTCCATCAGCTCTCGTAGACTTCGGATCTAATGAGGACTCTGTGTTATTCAAGACTTATTCCTCCTAAGTGAACGTGTATTCTTCTGGTAATTTATGTGTGACGTAACAAACTGAGTTGATAACATACATTGAGTTAAATAATGTAAACAATTCCAATTCAATTCCCGTCAGGGGTCAGGGTAATTTTTATGAATTTGCCTTTCCGCAATTTTTCGTAGTCTGGGTGTCACTGGGAATGCCCATGTCTATTGTACGGTACCCATAGTACAAGCATTACTTAGATAGCGACCATACAGTTGGTGTGTTAGTCTGGCGAATTCATTTAATGACATTATAATAATATGTCAATGCTGACAAACAAGCACTTTTACATTTGGACAAGATAAAGAGAAATAATGCTGTACGAAACATTGTTTAGCTTTCATTTTAATCACTAACACTTATCAAAGACTTGGGTACCTACTGGTCTTAGGTGTTATCTTTGTCCTAACACTATATCCATTGTTATGACAGTACAAAATAGTAATGAATATCTCGGTTACCGTACACCCTGACGAGAGGTGGAGTCCCGAGGCTTCCCTATAAGAACCAGCGCCGGGACCAGGCTGCTAGTATTGGCGGCAGTACTAGAGCGGCATCATGTCTCCTAAAATGTATGCTAGTTGCTACGTTGTGTGTTGTTAAAGCTTCTATAATCTTTATCAACTTTTTCAACGGTATTTAACGGTAAAATAAATAAAAAAATCAGTGCCGTCTAGGGACGCCCGAAAGAAGCGAAGCTTTGCAGTAGATATTAGATATATTATATTAACGCGTGACGCGTAACGCGTTACGCGTTACGCTTTTCACCGTTTTAGTGCCCGGGTAGCGAGCGCCCCGAACGTCCGTAAAGAAGCTTCGCTTCAAAAAAACAACTTTATACAATCTGGTAATACGATCCAACGCTAGTTTGTTTTGCTCACATACAAAGCTATTAAATTTTAATCAGGCGTTTCTAAGTAATTTTTGAAGTTGGATTAATGTAGGCTGTTTATAATATAATAATAATTAAGCCTTTTTGACGTCCCACTCCTGGGCGTGGGCCTCTGCTCACTATGAGGGGTATAAAAGCCGTAATCCACGCTGGCCCTGTGCGGGTTGGATTTCACATGTTTTTCGAAAATTGATTTGATTTTCTAAGACATGCAGGTTTTCTTATGATGTTTTCCTTCACCGTAAGCAAGTGATAATCATATTATAGAAATTATAATTCACACATCAAATTCGAAAAACCCAGATGTGAGGTAGGTTTTTAAGTATCCAAATTTTGAATTAGAATATAAATAAAACTACGTTTTGTAACGAAAATTTCTAAATTTTTAATTTAGAAATTTTCCTACTATAAAATCTTTGTTAAGATTAGTATACCACAGATGTAGCTGAAACCCTTCGTTGCGTGATTGTACAACCACTTCCACTTCAGTGCAAATGCGACAGCATGCCTTGAGATCTAGACTTAGAATGAAAATAACGGGAAGACAGATAATTATTTAAACTTTGAACACATGGACGTTGACAAGTAATTCATGCAAAGCTAAAGCTGTGTTACATGCTAGCGTAGGATTTAGGTGTTGACTGCAAATAATGGTTTTAAAGAAGAATCTGAAACCAGGGTCGACCCGCAATCAGTAAGCGGCTGTTACTACCGAGAATGTCAGCGGCACTGTTAGGATCTTGGATATGCAGGCGGTGCTTGCGTCAACGGTCGCTGCCAATGCGACAACCTTCTGAGCGAGGAATATACTTCAGAAGGTGACACTATTGTTGTATTGATAATTCAAAAAACACTGTATTAGTAGTACCTGCGGGCGGTATTGGGGTGCTACTCTTAGCAACGATCATTGATACATCGTGACATTTGTTGTGTCAAATCCTACTCTAAATTTCAATTTTTTTGCCGTCGTATATCGTCTGAATGAATGATAATTTTGTATCATTCACTCAGTAATCTATACGACGGCAAAAACAATGGAACTTACAATAGAATTCGACGCTACAAATGTAACGCTATGTCGATTATAGTTGCTAAGACTAGGACCCCTGGTAACACTAAGAAATGTCGACCGACGAAATCAACAACCCTTGCTGTATTAAATTCGAATTTATACAGGGTTAATTTAAATCTGTAACAGGAAACTTCTTTAGATTATACATAAGAAGGTAAATTCTACGAATTCGAATAATTAATGTAGGTACTTTCTTTTCAGTTCATCTTTACTTTTCAAACATCAGGTTCTGTTTGTTTGTGTCCGCATCACTCTTTAAAGAGTAGTCAATGGTTTGACTTGATTTCTTTACATTAAAGATGTAGAGTTATAAGAGGGTTTTTAAATACTTTTATCCCAAATTTCCCACGGGAAAGGGTACTTATTAATTTTGAGTCACAGCGAAGCGTGGCCGGGTTTAGCTAGTACAAAAATTAAACTGTTGGTAATCTCTAAATGGAGAAAATTCTAGGCGGTCTCAAGAAAAAGAGGTAAATAAACAATGTATTTAGTGCGAAACGTACCTAAGGGTTGAGCTATGTTTTGTTTACTACATAATACGGAGCTAAATAGAGTTCAAGAACGAGAACTTAGATAATATTTTTTGTCAAGAAATGTAGCAATTAAAAACATTATTTTAGAACTAAAGTTGTTTGTTATGATATCTCTAATCAAGTGCTAAAAGGTTATCGTTGTTTTCAAATTTCCCCTGTATAAGTGTATTATGTTTGTGCTATTTGACTGCCTTGTTAGTTTAGTGGTTATAATCACATTCTATCGAATAAAAGGTCCCGAGTTCAATCCTCGGTCTATAAAACTTAATATTTTTTTTCAATTTTAATATATTTTATTACTTACTATCCAGGTTTTTATTGTGATTGCAAACCGTTTAATCCATTCCATTCATGCACAGAGTCATCTCATGTGATACAAAGGAGAGAAACAATCTGAGGTACAACGTTCCCCATCGCGTGCGTGTTTTACGAGTGCATCGCTAGTTGCAGGCAGAGAGGCCACAAGTCCGGTGGACACTGCACCATCAATGGATGCCAATACTTGCGATAAACACGTCATCAGTGATACTTTTCATGAACATATCAACCACTGAACTATACTTTACGCAAAATTGAACTATATTACATCGTTGCATAAATTCCAAATTCAAATATCTCATTCGATCTAAATTACACATTTTTGCATAATATTGTGATCCAACTATAGTGTTTTTCCTTTTTTTGGTAACTTTATGGAATTAATGTAATGTAAATCGTACTTTTTTACCTTCAAACATTTTTAAAAGCAGGTTTGGAACAAAAAATTTAAGTCTATCTGATTGTTTTATTTCATTTCCTTTTGAATGCCTATAATGAATCTAATCATATTATGGCTTAGTACAGGGAGAAACATGTGTTTTTGCATTTTTTATAATATTTTGAATCTCCAATTGCTTATAATTAATAGAGATACAAATATAAGGTATTTTTGTCAATAGCATAGCTTTGATGTGTTCCCTTATGAGAAGACCAAGAATTAAATGTAGTAATTAGGACTAGTATAGGGTAAGACACGTTGCGCTTTGACATTATTATTGACTATAGATGTTGCGGCGGGATTAGCCGGGCATCGCGGGATTACAGCGGGATTACACCGTCGTCCAATCAGACGCTTGCATATCGAACCAGTCTTTCGGCACCTGTCTGTTGCTGATTGCCCATTCTACTCACACGTACCACTGTTATCTGACGTCATTACCGCCGTGTGGCCGAACAACCCCCCACATAAAAATATCACCTTTCTGAACTGTATTAATAAATGTCCTCCTAGTGCCCGCCGTACTCCGATTTATTATTTTTCTTTGAAACAAAGACTCCCGAGTGTCCGGCAATATACCAAAGTTGTTCATAAAGAGCCACTCATTGTAATTGGCCGGATGGTTGGCGTTCAATGAAACGTGCTCCTGGTATGGATCACTGAAGATATTTCTTCGGACGTTTTCAAAAGATTCGAGGTTGTATTTTGCGGGATTGATTATTCCCATGTCGACGCCGGTGTTGTAAGCATCTGTTGTATGCCTCGATACGTTTGGCTTGTAAACAATAAATTATGTGAACGTTATTTTATTGTTGGTTCAGTCTCGTTTTTGGCGTAAAAAGAGAATAGATTAGCGTGGCTGTGGCGGTATATCATTGTGGTGGACAGGTTTGCAGATGGTTGCCGGCTTGTAATGTGACACACCCATAGTTTATGCCATAATTTATGCTAGCAAAAATATCTTTATCCTTTTATCCTAGGTGGCGATCCCAGTGACACTCGGACCTGGGAAAACTACGAGAAGGCCATTTCAGATTTTTTTCCCCAGCGGGAATCGAACCCGCTACCAACCGGTGCAGTGAGCCGAGTCGTCTACGCTCTAACCACTGCGTCCAGCGGTCATCAAACTGTAAACCTCTTAGCGAAGCTTTAATTTTCAAAAATAACAAGAAGTCGCAAGGATTGAAGTCCAGGCTGTAAGGCAGATGCGCCATCAGTTCCACATTTGAGGCTTTCAAAACCTATGATTATCGTCTTAACGCTCCAAACCACGAATGCTCAGAGCTATGACAGGGTGCTCCATCACCAAATGCCCATTGAAGTCTCTGGCAACTGTCATAAGCAGTCTCTAGACATAAGCCGAAGCAAAAACTAAAAATTATACCTAATTGAGCATTATTTTTCACGAGTTAAACTCATTGTAATAGCGACACACAATTTTTGAAGGACGATACAATTCGAACACATCTGTCAGACTCTCAAATTCAAAAGTAACATGTTCCTAGAGTTCGAATTCGATAATAGTTTTTTTTATTTTCTTTATTGTAAGTGGCTTGTTCCAGTAACTTTTAACATGCTCCACGTATGCATCTAGGCCTAGTACGTACTCACGCTTTACCTTTTAACGTTACCACATGAAGACATAATCAACGACGCAATTATGAAAAAAACAGCTTCTTAAACATGATAATTAAATTATCAAAACCACGCATAGGTAGGTACCTAATTTTGGGTTGGTAACTTGTGTAAATACACAACAACTCCACCAAGCAATAACAAACCTTATTCCGAAGAAACATACCACAGTATAACATAAATGTTATAGCTTTGCGTATGTTGCGAAACACTTTAGATAAATAATGACAAACGTGAATTATTACTATAAATGTATAGTTCCCGATGTGACATTAGTTATTCTCCGAGTAGCTGTTGTGAAGAACAGACGCGTTATATTACCACCATGAAGTTCATGATCGTCGTGCTCTTCGCTGTCGTCCTTGCGGCGAACGCTAAGCCTTCCCAAGAAATAAACGGTGAGCATATTTGAGCATAGTAGCTTTTTTGGTGTATTAATCCCGTTCTAAATCATTACAATCCCTTATACTTTTCATCACCATCCAAGTGTAAAATTTCAAGTGCAAATATCTCACCACTACATAATAAATAAAATAATAATTTTAGCCCTTTTGACGTCCATCTCCTGGGCACGGGCCTCCCCTCAACACGAGGAGGATTCAGGCCATAATCCACCACGCTGGCCCAGTGCGGGTTGGCAGATTTCACATGTCTTTTCGAAATTGGTTAAATCTTCTAAGACATGCAGGTTTCATCACGATGTTTTCCTTCACCGTGAGCAAGTCATAATCATATAGAAATTATGATTCGCACATAGATATCGAAACATCCAGAGGTTCGAGCCGGGGTTTGAACCCGACACCTGGTAGCCCGCAAGACGCGTGCTTAACCAATCGGCTTTCACTACATAGTATAAAACAAAGTCGCTTCCCGCTGTCTGTATGTCTGTACGTCTTCCCGCTGTCCCTATGTATGCTTAGATCTTTAAAATGACGCAACGGATTTTGATGCGTTTTTTATAGATAGAGTGATTCAAGAGGAAGGTTTATGTATAATACATGCATAATATAGTAGAGAAACACTGATAATTTTAGAGGTTTCTAATGTGATGTCGTAAATAAACACATGTTTTGCGCTTTCATTGCAAACGCGTGCTGAACCTTACGAGATGTATCAAAATAATGTACTACAGTATTGCGCGGTCACAGCTAGCAATTAAATAATGTACTACAGTATTGCGCGGTCACAGCTAGCAATTAAATAATGTACTACAGTATTGCGCGGTCACAGCTAGCAATTAAATAATGTACTACAGTATTGCGCGGTCACAGCTAGCAATTAAATAATGTACTACAGTATTGCGCGGTCACAGCTAGCAATTAAATAATGTACTACAGTATTGCGCGGTCACAGCTAGCAATTAAATAATGTACTACAGTATTGCGCGGTCACAGCTAGCAATTAAATAATGTACTACAGTATTGCGCGGTCACAGCTAGCAATTAAATAATGTACTACAGTATTGCGCGGTCACAGCTAGCAATTAAATAATGTACTACAGTATTGCGCGGTCACAGCTAGCAATTAAATAATGTACTACAGTATTGCGCGGTCACAGCTAGCAATTAAATAATGTACTACAGTATTGCGCGGTCACAGCTAGCAATTAAATAATGTACTACAGTATTGCGCGGTCACAGCTAGCAATTAAATAATGTACTACAGTATTGCGCGGTCACAGCTAGCAATTAAATAATGTACTACAGTATTGCGCGGTCACAGCTAGCAATTAAATAATGTACTACAGTATTGCGCGGTCACAGCTAGCAATTAAATAATGTACTACAGTATTGCGCGGTCACAGCTAGCAATTAAATAATGTACTACAGTATTGCGCGGTCACAGCTAGCAATTAAATAATGTACTACAGTATTGCGCGGTCACAGCTAGCAATTAAATAATGTACTACAGTATTGCGCGGTCACAGCTAGCAATTAAATAATGTACTACAGTATTGCGCGGTCACAGCTAGCAATTAAATAATGTACTACAGTATTGCGCGGTCACAGCTAGCAATTAAATAATGTACTACAGTATTGCGCGGTCACAGCTAGCAATTAAATAATGTACTACAGTATTGCGCGGTCACAGCTAGCAATTAAATAATGTACTACTGTATTGCGCGGTCACAGCTAGCAATTAAATAATGTACTACAGTATTGCGCGGTCACAGCTAGCAATTAAATAATGTACTACAGTATTGCGCGGTCACAGCTAGCAATTAAATAATGTACTACAGTATTGCGCGGTCACAGCTAGCAATTAAATAAATTACAAAAGTGCCTCCCAGTTTTTATGACTCAGGGGACGATTTAAATTCGATTATGAACAAAAAAAATAAGAAAACTATATATTTTTAAATTCCGTGAAACGTTCAAATTTGCCCGAAACGGCGGAAAGAACCACCCACGTTATCCTACTAATCATGATAAATGCGAATATTTGTATGTTAAGACGTTTGTTACTTAACCACACAAAACGGCTGGGTGAAATTAGGCATACAGATAGTTTATAACCTTTTTTTGTTTTCGTTAGCAAACCCTTTATGGGTCCCCTCACGCCTCGAGGGAGACGAGAGGGGTATGTGGGAGTCCCTGCGCCAGAAGGGCGCAGTATACCCACTAAAAACCAACGGTGTACCACCCTCCGCCATGCAGTGGGGCGCCCCGGGTCCATTGGAAATGCTCCGAGACGCCCCGGCGGAGATAGTTCATAACCTGGATTAACACATAGGATACTTAAGTCCATGCGAAGGAAATCGTGGGCAGAAGCTAGGATTTTTTTGTAATGTACAACTTCGTTTGTTTTAGGAGGCAGCGCACCGGTGGTGGAATCCCTGCCCGTGGCGGAGGCCTTGAAGACGTGCGTCCCTGCAACCTGCGTCTCAAGCTGCAATGACGTGGACTTCGCGTACGGAAATTGCAAAGACGGCAGATGCATCTGCACAAACTAGTACCTCCCATTGTTTAAAACATCCAGTATACTCGTATACTGAAATTTCCAATTTCCAAGTTCGTTAATTTAGTTCATAAGTGCAGTTTATGTTTTGTATACGTTGTCTGAAATATATATTTTAAAATAATACAATTTTTTTATTTGGGTAGAAATAAAACATAGCCTTTTCCTCTTACTCAGTTAACCTAGTACTCATGTCTTGGAAAGCTAATTTTCTTTCAAACGCTCGCGTTTGAGCTGATTGGCCTTTGAACGCTCGCGTTTGAAAGCAAATTAGCTTTCAAACGCTTGAACGCGAGCGTTTGCTTTTCTTTTGCGTTTTAAGTAGCTAACGTAATAAGGGCCCTGATCAAAATGTATCTATCGATATTTCTATCATATCGTAAGGCTATAAAAAAAAACATAAGCACTGTTGTATGTATGTCTGTTAGTCTGTCAAGACCCTTTTTCTCAGAGAAATATAAAATGTTATGGTCCCTTGTTGGTATATGAAAATCAAAGATACGTCACATATTTTGATAATTGTTGCAGAGCTCACTCTTCAAATCCAAAGAATTGACGCACAGTGTAACGTTTTTTTCTAATCTTCACACAGTTACTTACACACCAGCAGCTCAGTCAGTAGTTGACATGTGATCTGGGAATATACTTACTTGGGATACTACAAAAGAAACGACAGGAATTCCGAGTCCAAGTGTAGATATATTATATTCGTTGAAATATCGTTTTCGTTAATGCGGCCACATCATCATGTCTTGCACAACCTTCAGGGCAACTTCACAAGCATTATCGTCAGCTGCACATATTGGCTATTACTTACCAACGCTGTGGTATTTCCTGTTTGGTTAAGTACCTGCCTGATATGCTTCACATGGTAGTCTGTTGGCACGTTATAGGAAGTCAGGGGTTTTTATATCACTTTATATATGATTAGTTGTTATGATTAGGTTGTATATTTATAAGTCTATCAAACGACCCCTGTTAACAAAGAAATCATTTTCATTAGAGACCGCGTAGATGTTTTACTTGAGAATATTAAAATTTGCTCGTTTTAATTTAAATCACGATACTCACATTCTGGATAGGTCGTGAGGCCGTATTAGCTGCATATTAGGCTTAAATTTTTAATAGTATTAATCTGGAGAAATTTGTGCACGTCCTGTCTCCATGTCGCACAATCCAAGAGAAAGAAAGTTAATGAGAGGTCACAGCCTAGCTATGCAAATTACGTTAAGAAACCACAGTCTAACGACTATGTCCGTCTTTTTTTTTTTTTAATAGCCTCTTATGTCCCATTGCTGGGCAAAGGCCTCCCGTTTTTACGCCACAGGTCCCTATCATCGGCTTGTTGTGGCCACGATTTACCCGCAAAGGTGTTCAAATCGTCGCCCCATCTTCGCCTTGGTCTGCCGCGCGTCGGTGACCATCTTTGGGCGTCCAGGTATTAATACGATTTGCCCACCTTTGCGGATCCATGCGTGCCACGTGGCCGGCCCAGTCCCACTTCAGCTTTGCTGTTTTCTCGCCCACGTAAGCGATCCGATCCGATCCAATCTTTAATTTTTGTTTATTTTTTATATTATTTATTTTATGACACATTATTTAAATAACAGTATCATGTAGTTTATCATTTGTTTATTATTTAAAGATAATAATGAATAAAAATAATTTTAAATAAGTTAGTAAACTGCCATCTAGCGATACAAACTTGAACTATTTACGAAATCCAATTATTCGTTTTATAACTCTGAGTCCTTGTGTATGATGAACGAGTTCCTAAAATAGACTCCAGAGTGAGCTTTAATAAACCCACCATATTTATTTACTACTGTTTTGTCAAAATTATTTGTTACACTAGTTCTTATAAGTATATAAGAACTAGCCAAGTCAGACGTTAGTCTTGAGAATTATGTTATGCTAAGTTATAAGAACACATTTTGTCCCTATCACTCCTAGTTGCCTTAACACCCCACCGTCACCGTCCCTGCCGTCCCCCGTGACCAACCCTAGTAGAAAGGGACACAGTCCCACCAGGAGCCCTTCACTCAGCTCGTTTTTTGTACAACAGTGACCCCTCGTCCTACTAATATTATAAATACGAAAGTTTGTGAGTGTGGATGTATGTTTGTTACTCTTTCACGCAAAAGCTACTGAACGGATTCGGATGAAATTTGGAACACAGATAGTTTATAACCTGGATTAACACATATAATACTTTACTTAAGTCTACGCGGACGAAATCGCGGGCAGAAACTAGTGTTAGAATAAAGCTAGAATAAAGCAATTATTATTATGTGCATTGTTACGTACCTAAGTTACTAAGTTATTTATACATTAGGTAAGTACTCCAGGTAAACAAGACAGTCTATATCTTATATTTTGCTTTTAAAAATATTGAATAAACAGTATGTATTTTAGGATAAGCTTATTAAAGCGGGCTTGTTTTTACCTGTTGAAGCGTAGTAACGGAGTAGGTACCTATTTGTTTAAATAAAATATTAATTATTTATCTAATAAACACAGTATGTATCTACGGCTGTCGGCATCCCCGAAGCGGTAGGCAGAGATAGTTCTACATCCATTGACCTCCATCCTCTTTATAAATGGAATGTCTTATTCTTATTAATAGGTAGCATAACTACTGAAGAATTGTATACTTTTTATAATTCTATAAGTACTATTATATTCGGTAATGTTAAGGTATCAGAAAAATATTAGCAAGAGATGTCGACAACGCTATTAGGGCAAAGAAAAAAACATTATAGGCCGTCACTCGCCGGCTAATAACTATCATCCAGTAACTTTGTTGTTGTGCTCTGCGCTCGGGACTGATTCTTCGGTTTTTACCAAACTACGGCACAGACAAAAGGAAGGTTTTTTATAGTTTTTGGCAGGCTATGTCCATGTATGTATCATTATTATGTATTATCCCTACTAGCACCATCAGCTAGGTGGTATAAACTAGATTATATTGAAACAATATCAATAAGACATATGTTACAACCAAACAAAATGGGGCAAATATCATACACTTTTGATGTTGGTTAATCCCCAAATCAAAAAGTTATTTCCGAATCTGGCCATCCAATTTGTCAGTATCAAATACGTACTCCTATGCATTCAAAGCTTAATACATACAAGGGTTAGTTATTCCGATGATAGGTATTCTCACACCCAGTTTCGTAGTATCCTTAATTAACACATTTAAATTTACGCAGGGTTGTTTCAGCGAAGTACATAAAAGTTTGGATGTCCGGATGTCTGGGTTTCGATGTCTATTGCTCCAATTTGAACCGTGGTTGAGGCAATCCCTGACTAAATAACTGCAGCTTATATATAGGGTGTGTCGACAAAGTTAGAACCACCCACTTACAGAAGATCGGCTTGATGTAGCTTTCATAGCTGCGTTTCGTATCATTATTGAAAGAGCTGGAAGCTCAAACGATCCACTTTTCCCTCCCTTGTTTATTTAAATTTAATTTTAAGTGAAAATTTATAATTTTACGAAATGACTTACCTAGCCTTTTAAAGGCAATAGATGCGTAAATCTTTAATTCGTTTTCTATACGAACATCCTTAAAGATCTATAACCTATACCAAAAGGTGGGCTAAGGGACCGTGGGGCCCGGGCGCCCATCGCATTTTTTGTGATTTAGGAAAGCCGCTCGTCGAGGCTACGGGTGACCAGAGGGCTGGCACATATCTCGCATAGAGAATTAGCATTGCTATTTAACGTGGCAATGTCTCCAGCCTTCGGGGCACTTTGCCGAGCGACGGCGGTCTGGCACAAGTATATTTTTTTTATTTTAATTTTATTTTTTAATAATGTATGAACTTTTTATTTCAAATAAAATCTAATACCAAAATAATTCAAATACTTAGTCTATCACTTAGTTAACAGATTTTATGTGGAGGCGCGGTATTAGTCAAACAAAGTAGACGCTGTACCGGGACGCAATTGGACACAACGCTATGTGGATACGAATTAAGATTTTAATCATTCAGCATAATTATGTACTTACCTACCAATTGTTATTTCATTGTTACCCTTATCACCTACTTAGCACTTTCGCATACATCAACAAAAACACATTACAAAGTAGCAGTAGCAGTAAAATACTAGTAATCTGTAGTCAAACTAATCCCAGTTCCGTATTAACATTGCCTACCTGTGTCGAGTTTGCCAACATCCCACACGAATCTGGCATACGGAATACATTACACCTGTGTGCTCTGAATTGCTATCATCAATTCACCAATCAGCGACGCTTTCTGTGGTACTTACTGGATTCATTTTTAATGACGCCCGGTTTGTTGGAGGTGCCAAGCTTTTTTGAGGTAGACAATGAATGGTCAGTTTTTTTGCAAAATTAATCAATATTCAATATCGCCATACTGATACACCAACTGTATGTTCCCAAACTAAGCATCGCTTGTACTATAGGTACCGTGCAATACAATGGACTGGAGGTGATCCTAGTGGCACCCAGAGCTGGGCAAATTACCAAAGGCCATTTCCGAAATTTGCCCCTAAGGTATCGAACCCGGAACTATCCAGTGCAGTGAGCCGAGCAATCTCAAACCACTGCGCCAAGCAGACATCAGTCTTATTGTATGTGCAAAATTTTATTTAATTTCCAGTTTTATTGCCATTGCATCTAAATATGTATAACTCAAAGGTGACTGACTGACTGAATGCCATAGTGATCTATCAACGCACAGCCCAAACCACTGGACGGATCGGGCTAAAATTTGGCATGCAGGTAGATGTTATGACGTAGCCATCCGCTAAGAAAGGATTTTGATTAATTCTACCCCCAAGGGGATAAAATAGGGGATGAATAATCCCGAAATTTTTGTTAAGTTAAATTACACGCGGACGAAGTCGCGGGCACAGCTATTCTTGAAATATATTTACTACATAATTCTTGCATTTTTAACTTTTCCATTTTTTTTTACCTTAAGCTTAAAGTTTTTTTGCCATCTTGTTTCAGATAAGACTGAAGTTTAATATAAGGCCCTCAACAGGATTTATCAATAAATTCCTTTGAGTACATTATACCTATTTTAGCTCAAATACACTCAAAACTGAAACCCGCCTGCAAGTGTCGGCCCCAACGTCGTCGTTTAAAACAAAAAGTAGTGGCCCACCAGCACCAGCCATAAATAACGTTGATCCGAACTAATTCTTGAATGTATGCCAAGTCCGACCGCGATTTCGCTGACCTTATATACGTGGGTGGCCCAATTTCAGCCTGGATGCAAGTTGCGATTTAGTGACGTAAAATATGCATAGTTGACGACCGCTTGACGCAGTGGTTCGAGCATAGGCCGCTCGACTCACTGCACATGGTAGTTGCGGGTTGGATTACCGCCGGGGCAAATTCCGGAAATGGCCTTTTCGTATTTTGCTGTGGTCTGGTTGTCACTAGGATGGCCCCAGTCCATTGTACGGTACCCATAGTAGAAGCGATGCTTAGTTTGGGACAGTTGGTGTGTCAGTCTGGCGATATTTATTTATTATTTTATGTTTTTAGTTGTTGCAGAGTTGCCGTGATTTCTCCATTTGCTTTGAATGTAAAATATTAGAATGTATGTATGCATAGTTTAAGCTGGCAAAGTCGTGTAGAAGGTCCATAAGATACTATGTTTTTGTAGAAAGATATTGGTTTTAAATCATCATCTGCCTTACCTTTTCCCATTATCTGGGGTCGGCGCAGTATGTCTTTTCCTTCCATACATCGCGCTTTCCCGTCATACTCACATCCACTCCAACCACGTTCATATCATTCTTAATACAATCCATCCATCTTTTCTTGGGCCTTCCTCTCGCACTGTATCCATCCACATTCATATTCATCACTCGTTTAGTCACATGCTTCATATCCCTTCTCATCACGTGTCCAAACCATTCCAGCGTCTTACCTCTCACTTTATCTGTTATTGGCGCTACCCTGACACTACCTCTTATATACACATTCTTCACCTTATCCATTCGCGTCACTCCACACATCCATCTCAGCAGAGTGGAGACGTTTCTCTTCCCGCACTTTAGCCGCCTAGCCTTCCGAACCGTACATGATTTTAAATACCTTCTTAAAATAAATAAATTAACGATTAGGTGTGTTTGTAATTATTTTCCTCCTAGACTGCTTGACTGACTGATATTGAATTTATATACTTACCTATGGGGTCTCCTGGATGTTTATTAGCTATAGCTATAGTTGGAACCGATGGGTGGCGCTGATGTTAACATTCAGAAATTAAGATCTACGTTTGCGAAGCAGCGGGTAAAACCTACTTTTTTCTATAAAACAGACCAAAACATAGCTGGCTGGCTGGTAGGTAAAAAATAATTTCATATCAAATATGATTTTAATGGAGTTTTGCGGCTATTATAATTGTTAAAATTTTAATCTATGTCGATAAATAATAAATACTTCTATTATAATAGTTATAAAAAATATATATATTACTAGATGAAAACCCGGCTTCGCTCGGGTAAAATGTGATATGAGTCACATACACAATCTTTTACAAAACTTAGGTAGATATTTTTGTAGTTATCGGTTTTCAAGGAATATTAGGCAAGGCATAGATTCGTATAGCATTGTCCATTGAAATGAATACGAAAAAAATCGCCAAGTGCCTTGTCGAGCTATGCACAGTGAAGGGTTCCGAGTCATTTAAGGTAATCTGTTAAAAATTTCACCCCAGGTTGAAATAGATACTAAAGTTGTATACATACTGCTACCGACATCTATCGACACCATTAAATACTAAGAAATAGACTAATGAACATAAAATATAAATTTATTGCTGTTATTTCATTGAAATTGGTGAACAATGTATCCATTTTCGACTGCATAATCTTATTAATGTTCTTGCAATAGAAAAATGTAAGAAGTGTCGGAATTCATTACGGAATTTTGATTTAATCTTTAAAAGTTAAAAATCTCGCAAACGGAATTTTTGATGATAAAATGTTGTATGAAAACATCATTTTATTTGAAAAGACCTTTTCAACGTCACCCCACATGATTGGGTAATTAAAAAAAAAAAATTGCCCCTTTTTCGATGTTCGGGGAGGTACCTCAAAAAAAGTAATTTTGCTACATTTTATATTTTTGAAAGTGAGATCTACTCTTAAAGTATTTTTGTACCAAATTACATTAACATCCGTCAGAAACTGTAGAAGTTATGACCCTATGACTGACGGGTCGGGACAGACAGACGGACGGATGGACGGACGGACGGACGGACGGACGGACTGGATGATCTTATAAGGGTTCCTCGTAGGGACTACGGAACCCTAAAAAAATTAAGACTGAATTTGTTTGTTCTGAAAGCTCAATCTTCTTCTTCTTTCTTAAAAAATATGGCCCACCCAGTTTAATAGATATTTCGAATAAAGACTCATTTACACATTGAGAAAACTGACACTAACTGACAGGGATTCGTTCATAGTAAATATAGCGGTACTGTGCCAAACTTGACGGAACTGCCAATATGGCGAAATATTGTCTTTTGCACCGTTAGAATTTAATAAAATACTCGACAATCCGAATTTTGCCGATATATGTTGTGGACTCGAAATCATTATTTTTTTATGTTTTATTATTCTGGTAAGGTTTCAATCGAGTCTACCGTACCCCTGAACGGAATTTATTAATATATATAAGTCATCAACAGCCTGACAAATAAGTTTCAAGCTTCTAGCTCTAAAATGAGATACTACCATACAACTTTTCATCCCCTCTTTCAACCCCTTAAAACTCTTTTTTCGCATTAAAAAGTAGCCTATGTCCTTTGTCGGGCTCTAGACTATCTGTGTATAAAATTTCATTGAAATCGGTTCAGTAGTTTTGGCGTGAAAGAGCGACAGACAGACAGACAGACAGAGTTACTTTCGCATTTATAATATTAAAGTAAGGATTATGTACTTAGTATGGCCCCTTAAATGTGTCCTATTTAAATAAAAACCGGACAAGTGCACGTCAGGACATGCACAATGAAGGCTTAGGCACCCATTTCAATAGCGAACATTTATGGTGTCAATAACCAAAGTAGTGTAACACAAGAAACAAAGTTGTATTTGCGGTTGATTATTTACTCCAGTGAACAAACTCTTGTGCTGAGGGACATACTTAAGCTGTTTATAATATGTATATCTAAGTAGATAATATAAACCGGTAGGTATTATAAATTTCCGTCAACCCGCACTGGGCCAGCGTGGTGGATTATGGCCTGAATCCCCCTCGTGTTGAGGGGAGGCCCGTGCCCAGGAGTGGGACGTCAAAAGGGCTAAAATTATTATTATTATTATAAATTTACATATTTATGTATTTTACAAGCTTTTATTTAACCTGCAATGTATGTTTGTCCGGGTGGAATCTTGCAACTGAATTTTGAGTCAGTTATCTTTAACCGATTGAGCTGAAATACACGCTCATTTTGGATGATAATGCATGCTACATATGGAGTTCATAGTTAATAAGAATACTTAGTAATAAGTTCGTTTCTGATGAAAAAGGAAGACGTATTTCATGAGCCGAATATTTAAAATACACTATAGAACTTAAGAGAAGGCTGGCGGACCGAACTAAAATTCAAAACTCAAAACAAAAACTGAATATTATTTTTGTTCATGTAAGCCAGCAAAGCATTTACAGTTCGGAATTCTGCTTCCTCTGAGAAGATCCAATAGTAATTAAATCTCTTTCAGATTTAGGTATTTAAATTAGAAAGCTAATTTGATGATGTATGCATATCTTCTACTCACACTTTTCATCAAATTCAATGTTTACAAGCAAAAATAATAATAGTAATAAAACAGAGGTGGATGAGAAAATAATGGCTTTGGGTGTGATGCTTTCTATCCTCAATAAATGAATAGAGTTTAAGAACAATGTTGTTATGAGGAAAGTGAGTGTACCAATCCCCGCAAGCGGCGCCCGCGCACAGGCATGACTTAAAAAATTGGCATCACTCCTCAACCATTATAGGGCAAAGAGGGTGACCCGCTCCACAAAGCCATTGTAGACAGCATGACTAACAGAAATAGAACGGTAGTTATAGATATGGTCTCAATATAAGTGGAATTAATTTTAAAAAAGGCAGTTGCTTAGGTAAGTTCTACCTAATAATGTTGATTGTTAATCATTTAAGAGCTTTAGGGACAAACAATATTTGATGTAAATATATTACTCAAAATAGGGACTCAGTTATTGACTACTGCGCTCCAGGAAAAAACAAGACAGTCCTAATTATCTTTTACTATATTAATTAATTTTAATTAGGCATATGTTTGAATAAACAGGATGTGGTTAAGGCTAATTACGGCGGTTTTGTTTGTACCTGGTACACCGAAATAAATTAAAAACTAATAGTAAATTTGTCTCGCGGAAAAATACTGAACTAAATTGTACACAGTGTAAATTGTTTGGCTGTCACAGCGCCGCTTCACGACACTCCGCATGTGAAAGACGGTAGGTGAGGCTGTTGCCTGTGCCAAATTTAAAGAAGAATGTCCGAAGCAGTTATATCGATATTTGAAGGTTCTTATTCTTATCCATTTAGGGTACAAACTCCTGGATAAGATCTCAAAATTATGTAGAGCTACACTTGTAATTTAATAGTTGCCTCAAAGATTAAGACAACATTCACACTTTCATATAATTGGATGTTTATTTGGAGATAAAGATTGTCAGCTTTACTTTGGTTTGAAAGCTGGGATGAGTCTTTTGATAATAGTATATTCAAATTTGTTACCCCCAACGGAAATCGACGGGTGTTACCAGATTGATGTGTGTATTATTATCTGTGTATTCTGTATTGAAGCGAAACTTCTATACGGACTTTCGGGGCGCTCGCCGTGTGGCTACTCCATCCGTGCTAAGCGTCAGACGTCAGTAGCGTTACACGATATGTATACAGAGTGGCAGCTGCGGCGCCCTACGCTTTATACTATAAAGCTTCTCTTATTTCAATCGTCCCTAAACGGCACTGTTTTTGTTGATCTGTATATCTGTGTATCTGTCTGTGGCATCGTAGCTCTTAAATGAAACAATTTAAATTTAGCTTTTATTGTTTACTGTATCGTTTATTATTCCCAAACAAAGACAACACAAATAGCAAAGACCCGATGAAAATTATGCATTTGTGATAAACAGTATACCTTGCCGCGCCTAGGTTGGTTACTTAACTTTCGGTTGGTAACATTAATAAATAAACAATAACTCCACCAACCAATAACAACAATTATTCCGAGGAAACACGTCGCCAAGCACTTGAGATAACAAATGACTAACTTGCATTATTACTATAAAAGCACAGTTCCCGATGGTGCATTAATTATTCTCCGAGTAGTTGTTGTGAAGAACAGTCGCGCTCTACTATCACCATGAAGTTCATGATCGTCGTGCTCCTCGCTGTCGTCCTCGCGGCGAACGCTAAAGTCATCACGCTGGTCGACATGCTGAAAGCTTACGAACAAACAGACGCCATTGGTGAGCATATTTTGTTGAATTCCTACATCTGTACGAGATAGATTTCTTATCTTTCCGTGAGTAAATTGATTTGACACAATCAAACAAAACATCAAATCGATTTCAGACTGTATCTGGCTCAAAATCGGTCTTAGTATTGATGCTTGTCTCATGATTACGCAACACCACCTTTTATAACACGAACAAAACTGATTTCACAGATCGAAAGATCTCACACAACTAGTTTTATTGTAGATTTGGTTTGATTTTCGTGAAAATAAAACGCTTGTGCTTAGTCCACGTGGATGAAATCCTGGGCAGAAGCCCATGTCACATTTATATTGTATATTGTAAAACTTCGTTTGTTTTAGGAGTCCGCGCACCGGTGGTGAAACACGCCGTCCGCATGCCGTCGTCCCTGAAGGCGTGCGACTCAACACTCTGCGTCATGACCTGCCAGGACTATGGCTTCAAGAACGGAGATTGCGAAAATGACAAATGCGTCTGCGCTGACTATTAGGACCTCCCGCTGTTTAAAACGTCCTGTATATACCAATATAATAATATAATAGCATTGACATCATGCGTTTGTTCGTTTGTCAAATTAAATGACGAATCTCGTTAATTTAGTTAATACGTGCATAATATTTTATTGGAAGTTTGGAAATATACCGTTTCAAATAAAAACTTTTATTTTATTTGGGTAGGCATCAAATAAAGCCTTTTCCTCTAACTTGAATATCCCAATTCTCATGTATCGATTGATTTACACATTTTTTTTTTTCGATATAGGCAAGTATTTGACCACAATCTCACCTGATGGCAAGTGACGATGTGGTCTACGGTGGTATACTTGCCTAGAAGGTACCTGTTCACTCTCGACTTGAAAACATCCAGGCTATAGTCAATCGGGAACAAAGACGCCGGCAAGGTGTTCCATTCCTTGGCAGTTCGCACAGTAAAAGTGGAAGCGAAACGCTTGGTACGAACTGAAGGAATGTCCACGGTGTATGGATGCATTGTATGCGTGCGTCTTATCGTCCGATGGTAGAATGGAGATGGGGGAATTAACTCGTGTAATTCCATCGCACACTCCCCGAAATGTATTCTGTAGAAAACTGATAGGCTGGCAACCCTGCGTCGGTATTCCAGGCTCTGCAACTTAGCCTGCACTAGGGATTCGCTGCCAATGAGCCTTCTAGCCCGCTTATCTATTGAGTCCAGAGCCTTCAGCTGATACTTAGCTGAACCATCCCAAAGATGGCTGCAGTACTCCATACACGATCGGACTTGAGCTTGGTATAGGTTTAGAAGCTGCCCCGGTGTGAAGTACCGCCTGACCTTCCCCAGGATGCCCAGCTTCATTGCAGCAAGTTTGGCTTTGGACTCAATAAAGGGACCGAAATTGAGCTTAGAACTGAGTGTAACACCCAGCAGCTCAAGTTGGTCCCTCACGGGCACAGATACATTCCGGAAAGTCGGAGTCAGTTGGAATGGACTCCGTTTTGCAGAGAACAGACACGCTTGGGTCTTGGAAGCATTGAACTTGACCAGGTTGGCATCGCCCCAATCGGAGACTGCCTGCAAGGTCAAATTCAACCTTTCGACCATAGCCTCTCTTTTGGACTGAATCAGCGTTGCCCCGGCTCGTGCGTCGGAGAAGTATCTCTCTGATACTGTGCTGTCATCTGCATACCCAAAGATAGCAGGTCTAAGAAGGTCGTTTATGTGCAGCAGGAAATGAGTAGCAGAGAGAACTGACCCCTGAGGTACCCCAGCATTAATTGCCAATTGGTCAGATGTGAAGCCGTCAAGGACTACTCGTATCGACCGTACCCTCAGGAAATCTGATATCCAAACACACAGGGCTGCTGATATACCATAGGATGGAAGCTTGCTAAGAAGACTATCGGGCCAGACTCTGTCAAAGGCCTTCGAAATGTCAAGAGAGACGGCTATCGCCTCTCCATTCCTTGCGATAGCCTCGCTCCAAATGTGTGTGGCATACGCTAGAAGATCTCCGGTAGACCGATTCCGGCGAAAGCCATATTGTCGGTCACCGAGAAGGTCATTCGTTTCTAGGTATGCCAGGAGCCTACTGTTCAGTACACGTTCCATACTCTTGCAGAGTATGGACGTGACCGATATGGGTCTGTAGTTGGCAGGGTCAGCACGACTGCCCTTTTTCGGTACAGGTTGTACGTTAGCAAGCTTCCACGCCTTTGGTACCTGCCCAGTTTGTAGGGAGAGGCGGTATAAGCGTGTCAGTATAGGAGCAAGCTCTGGCGCACATGTCTTGAGGACTATTGCTGGTATTCCGTCGGGGCCACTAGCCTTGTTCACGTCTAGATTCCGCAGTGTTTTACGTACCTCAGTCTGACACTCATATTATCGTAAAGTTGTAACTTTTTTATTGTGGCCCGTATTAACTAATAGATCTCAGGTCTGAGAGCGATCGTGGAACTGTCATTCTTATATGATTCCAGTGTAAAATTACATTTGAAATGCAGGCGGCAGGGAGTCCTGTTCGGAGTGAATAAATTTTACGAAGCATGTGCTAAGGTAAGTGATAAGCCATAATAAATGACAAGATACATTTATCCATCAGTGTAATAATGGATAAACGTCACCATCACCTCTTTCAAGATTATCAAAACTGCGCATCATATTAGATCTTATAGTAAATAACCACTATCAATAACAAACTTTATTCCGAAAAAAAATGCCACAAATTAACATTAATTTTTTAGCTTTGCGTATCATCTTTCAGATAAGGTATGGCTAACGCGCATTATTAGTATCTTAAATGTATAGTTCCCGATGGAACATTAGTTATTCTCGGAGTAGCTGTTGTGAAGAACAGTCGCGTTCTATTACCACCATGAAGTTCATGATCGTCGTGCTCTTCGCTGTCGTCCTTGCGGCGAACGCTAAAAGGCTCAAGCTGTCCGACATTGTGCAAGCTTACGAACAATCAAACACAATCGGTGAGCATACTTTGTACAAACTCTAAATCCGTATGAATAGATTTATTACTTTTATATCAATTTATAAGTTTTTGTTTCCAACCTAATAATATCAGTGGATGTCATACAACAACCTGTAGGTATATTTGTCAGGTTATTTTAAAGTTGCCACGTGCAATATCTCTCGGGCATGGCTATATAATATCGACCCACGGGCAGACGTCACAAAAAATAAAGAAAAAGACTGAGTACACAGAGTACTTTATCCTACTAATATGATACACGTAAAAGCTTGCATGTTTGAATGTTTGTTAATCAATCACGCAAAAACGGCTGAATGGATTTAGATTAACTTCACTACACAGATAATTATAAACCCAAATTAACACACAGGATATTTTAATGAAGTCCACGCGTACGAAATCGTGGGCAGAAACTATTACTTATATCGTAGTAATATTTTCTAATGTTCAACTTCGTTTGTTCTAGGAGACACGTAGAGAAACAAGCCCTGCACGTCATGATGTCTCTGAAGACATGTGCCGAAGCGTCCTGTAAGACACTCTGCCAGCTACGAGGCTACATGACCGGCCATTGCATCGGTGAAGGCGATTGCTTGTGCACAAAATAGTACCTCCTATTGTTTAAAATGTAGCTTATAAAATAAACGTCGATTTTATTTTTATTTTTTTATTTTTTTTTCATATTTTAATAGTAAATTGTTACATGAGTGGTGAAAGTTACCTCGAACTATTAGCGCCCTCGCTACGCTCGGGCGCCAAACCCCGTCTCGGGACAAAATAAGTCTTTCACCCGAGGTAAACACTGTGCTTTTCATTACGAATACAAGGAAAATTAAAATAAAAACAGGAATTTGCTAAAGAAATAATACAAGGAAGTATAAACAAAACTCTACAACTCGAAAAAAAAAAATCGGATTGCCGCCTATTTTGTTTTTTTTTTCTTTGGCCGGCCAACTTGATTATTTAGCCATTATTTTTCATTTTCATCTTTAAATATTTTGCCCAAATCTATGTTATTTTAAAGAAATGGTTTAAACTAAATTATAATTAAGTCATTTAAAAAAATATATTCTTGAATAACTAACTTAACTTTGTTATTTCAATTTTACATCGTGATGTAATTGAGTGACTGTAGAAAAAGTTTGAACATGGTTCCATAGAAATGTGAAAATGGAAGAATTTTTTTTTTTTAATTTGACAGCTGTCAGTTGAAAGCGAAACTCCCGGGCCTGAAAAGTATTACTTTCAACCCGCTTCTCAGGCAACTTCAGACCTATTTTCAGAGTATGAGTAATGAAAAGTTCTAAATACAAATTCAATTTTTTTATACTTAATAAAAAAAAATGTAAGTGTACTTACCGATCCGACTGACGTCGTCGTGTCGAAATATCAATAAGAAATCATTAGCACTTTTATACTCAAGAAATGAAAAGTTACCGTGGTAAAAACTTTGGATACCATCGTTCTCCCTCGGGTTTCCTCCCCCGTGAAACAACCAAGCCACGTTTTACAACATAAAACGTGTTTGATTAATCCAAATGTCCTATCTAAATGCCTTCTACACTTCACCTTATACTTTAATCCAAATAATCTTCATTTGCACATCAAGCTAAACCAAATCTTTAGGTACAAGAGGGCTAACTAAAACTATCCCTGATCCCGCTCGGCCCTTTTCTGTCAAAATATTAGAAAATGCTGAAACACCCTTCTGAAAATTATAAATATCAAAATATAGGTACCTATTTAAAAAATGTAGTTCTACATAGTATATATATTAAAGAATGCCTATATTAACCGCTCTCCTCTCTCCCGTCAACATATTATCAAGAACTTTTATTATTGGTTAATATTTCCATGACCATTAAAAAGAAAAATCAGAATTTCGCATATCCATCGCTTGCATCGTGAGTTTTGGTCTTGAGTTCACACAAAAATTCCATAGAAACAAGGGCGTTCAATATTTTCGGGGAAATTTTCCAATTGTTATTTGCATGCCAAATCGGTCCAGTCTTTCTCAAGTAATACGCTTATAATACACGTATAGCGTTTGATTTTATTTAAATATTAGCTGAGCCCGCGACTTCTTCCGCGTGGAATTTAACTTAACAAAAACCCCGCTCCCGCATTCTGAGCCCACGCGTCAGACCCATTTTTAAAAAATTTGTTTTTCTAAAATAAAAGTAGCATAAGTTACTCCTTCAAACATCAGCTATCTGCCAGTGAAAGTCCCGTCAAAATCGGTCCAGCCGTTTCGGAGACTACCTGCAACAAACATACAGACAGACAGACAGACAGACAGACAGACAGACAGACAAAACAATTTTGTATCGCGTTTTTGTTATATGTGTGAGTGTCGTATGTACTTTCATATGCATTTAGCGAAAAGGTGTTATTTTGATGTTACAAACAGACACTCCAATTTTTAACCCCCGACGAAAAAGGAGGGGTGTTATAAGTTTAACATGTGTCCAACTTCCACGGCTCGAATCCAATCGAAATTTGAGATTATTGGATTTAGATTTATTATATTTTTAAAGCAGTGATAGCCGATTGGTTAAAGCACGCGCCTTGCGGGCACCAGGTCTTGGGTTCAAATCCCGGCTCGCACCTCTGGATTTTTCGAAATCTATGTGCGTATCATAATTTCTACATGATTATCACTTGCTTACGGTGAAGGAAAACATCGTGAGGAAACCTGCATGTCTTAGAAGATCTAACCAATTTTCGAAAGACATGTGAAATCCGCCAACCCGCACTGGGCCAGCGTGGTGGATTATGGCCTGAATCCCCCTCGTGTTGAGGGGAGGCCCGTGCCCAGGAGTGGGACGTTAAAAGGGCTAAATTATTATTTTTTATTATTTTTATATTTTTAAATGATCGTAATAGTCTGAACTGCCTTTTTACAATATTATAAATATGAAAAGTTTCCCTGATTCTGGAAAAAATGTATATTTTATCAATTTTTATATGAGATTTTTGTATGAACTAAAGACGTTCCATAAGTCACGTGTCAAATGATGGATACGCGCATGCGTTAAATTTTGTTTGTTTTGTTAATGGTCATGGAATATTACGTTATTATAATTCTAGAGGGCGCTGCTCCGCCATTGAGAAAAAATATAAAAAAACAAATCTAATTTAAAATTATTTTAGCGTTATTGAAAATTCTTCCCCTGGGCTGCTCCCGTCCACCATAACCAGAGTTATTACATGAAATTGAATCATAATTGGTAATATTTTACTAGGAATTAAACCTCCGTGGCATCAATATTTAGAGTTGTCTATTCAATTATTATAATGTCATAACACAATAATGTCTCATACTTTTACACAGATTTTCTGTTGATTATTGTATACAATTGATGAAAAGGGCAGCGCATCGGGGGTTTTTAAATTTTCAATTTAGAGTTATATTTATTTGTATGTATAGAGTAAAGACTATAAATTTAAAGGGCCACTACGTATTTTTTTTGCTTTATTGCCTGGTAGAAAATGCGTGCATACTTCGGAAATGGCCTTTACGTAATTTGGCCAGGTCTGGGTGTCACTGGGATCGGCCCCAGTCCATTGTACGGTACTCATAGTACAAGCGTGAGAAGGATGTTTCAGATATGTCTTAATATTTTGACGGAAAAGGAGAGAGGTAAGGTTGATTTACTAAGCCCTCTTATATCTCGAGATTTGTTATTTTAACATTTATGAAGGGTATAAGGAATTAAGTAAGGTGAAGGGTAGAAGGCATTCAGTTTAGTCAAAAATGTATTACCTACAACACTTAATGGTTTTTAGACAGGGAGGTTATCCAATAGTACATTGTTATCCTAGGGGTAAAGGTACGCGAGGGACAAAATAAGTTTTTCACCCGAGGTAAACACTGTGCTTTTCATTACGAATACAAGGAAAGAAAACTTAAAACAGGAATTAGCTAAATAAATAATACAAAGAAGTATGAACAATACTCTACAACTCGGAAAATCAAATGATTTTTTTCCGTTGGGCGGCCTGGTTCATAAGAAATGTCAATATAAGTTGCCTATTTTTAATAATTTGACAGCTGTCAGTTGAAAGCAATGCTACCTAGGGCTGACAAGTATTACTTTCAACCCGCTCCTCAGGCAACTTCAGACCTACTTTCCGAGTATGAGTAAAGAAAAATTTATTACCACAGGTAACGTTGCATCCTTTGAGTAAAAAAAGGGGTTCTGACTTTTTTGTTGATATTTTTACATGATAACGTCGGTCTGTTAGTACACTAAAGCTTGTAAAAATAAACAATATCATGTCTGAAAGCGGCCTTGATACGCTTTTAAAAAGTAATTTTGTACCGGAATGACGTATTAAAGAATGTCATTTCCAAGATCGCTCTCAGACCTGAGACTGATTAGTTAATACAGGCCACAATAAAAAAATGCAACTTTAAGATATAAAGGTAAATAAATAATATAAACATTTGATCAGAACATGACAATTGGGATGATCGAGTAAGAGGCAAAGGCTTTATTGTATGCCTATCCAAATAAAATAAATGTTTTTAAGTCAAAACGTATATTTCCAAACATAGTATGCACTAATTTGACCATAACACACACATATGATGGAAATGCTATTATGTCAGTATATACTGCATGTTAGAAACAATGAGGGTACTAGTTTGTGCAGATGCATCTGCCGTTTTCACAGTTTCCGTATGCGAAGCCCACGTCCTGGCAGTCGGAGACGCAGGTTGTAGAGTCACACGCCTTCAAGGACTTCGGCATGACCAGGGCGTGTTTCAGTACAGGTGCGCTGCCTCCTATAATAAATAATGAATATAGAATATCGCCAGACTGTCACAACAACTGTATGGTCCCAAACTAAGTCACGCTTGTACTATGGGTACCGTACAACGACTGGGGGTGATCCCAAACACCCAGACCAGAGCAAATTACGAAAAGGCAATGATTGTGCCAAATCAAGTGAGCATGTTTAAATTTTTGGAACAACTGTTCTAATTAGGTCAGTGGTAAATAAATATCGCCAGACTAACACACTAAATGTATGGTCCTAAATTAAGCAACGCTTGTAATACGAGGGACGATCCTAGAGACACCCAGACCGGGGCAAATTACGAAAGGGCCATTTCCGATTTTTTTTCCGATGGGAACCGAATCCGCACCCACCTGGTACAGTGGGCCGAACGGCCTACGATCAAACCACTGCGCCAAGCGGTCGTCAAAAATTATGTTAATACTTTCATTAATACAAAGATTCAGTATCCATGAGTAACATGGGCTATTTAAAATAAAAACAACACGCGGGTGACACCGCGTGGCGCAGCTCGTTTCAAATATAAGGCCCACGCGCATAAGAGTTAGTATTGGGTACAAAACAAAATGTAGTCACGGAAATATAAGAAATCTATACATACAGATGTAGGAATTCAACAAAATATGCTCACCGATTGCGTCTGTTTGTTCGTAAGCTTTCAGCATGTCGACCAGCGTGATGACTTTAGCGTTCGCCGCGAGGACGACAGCGAGGAGCACGACGATCATGAACTTCATGGTGGTAGTAGAGCGCGACTGTTCTTCACAACAACTACTCGGAGAATAATTAATGTAACATCGGGAACTGTGCTTTTATAGCAACAATGCATGTTAGTCATTAGTTAACTCAAGTGGTTGGCAACATATTATGCATTAACTTTTATGATACAATGGGACCTGTTTCCTCGGAATAAAGTTTGTTATTGGTTGGTGGAGCTATTGTTTATTTATAAAAGTCACTAACCTTAATTTAGGTAACCTACCTATGCGCGGTTTTGATAATTCAATCGTCATGATTAAGCTACTGTTTATCACAAATGCATAATTTTCATCGGTGAGGCTTTACAGTTTGTATTGTCTTCGTTAGGAAATGGTAAATGATAAATTAGACAAAAAAATCTAAATTAAAATTGGTTCATCCCCTTAAGAGCTACGATGCTACAGACAGATACAAATATATACAGATGCATGCATCAAACTTGTAAACCCGTTCGATTTCCGTCAGGGTTTACAAATTTGAATGTAATATTATCAAAGGAATCGAACCAACTTTTAAACCAAAGAAAAACTGACAAACTATTTTAATCTAAAAAAAATCCAATAATATGAAAGGGTGAAAGTTGTATTAGTACCAAGAAGGCAACTATCGAATTAGAAGTGTAGCTTTACATCATTTTGAGGTCTTATCCAGGATTTCGTGCCCTAAAGAGCAAAGAACAAGAACCTTTGAATATCGTATGGTATCGTATGGTATGTAACTGCTTCAGCCATTCTTCTTAAAATTTGGCACAGGCAGTGCCTCACCGTCTTTCACTTACGAAGTGCCGTAGAGGTGATGCTCTAGTTAAGTGTCAGCCAAACAATTTACACTGTGGAGTTCCTTATCTTTCCGCGGGACTCCCTATGTGAAATGGAAAGTAATACCTACCATCAGCGAACTAAGAGTATAAGAAAACTATACCTTTGAAAATCCCTTAGTGGATAGTGCATCATGACTTTAGTAGGTTTAAATAATACTCTCGTGTACCGTTATATTTTGAAACACATAGGGCTGCAGTTTGATCAATAGGTATCGCTTAATTTCCTGTCAACTTGAGCTATGCCGAGTGAAGCTGAGGAAATGAGTTCATCCTATTGGTCCAAGCAGGCCCGCCCCCGCTTCATAGCCCATCAAAATGGACGGTCACCCTTGAGCAATCAGAATCTTAAACACAGGTTCACAGTGCACAAGCTAACGAGCCGTGGTCGTTCTAAGCGCGCCACTTAAGAAATCTGGTTCGCCTTTTATATTTCGCTAATAGCTTACGGACGGCGATGCTCAGCCACAATGTATGAGAGATGAGATTAATTCGAAATACGTGGCAGTAGGGTAGTGGTGTGACCTATTTAGCGTTCTGAGGATCCTTTGTATCCAAAGAATTTCTAATAATAAGACATTATTACAAATTCTTTGGTTCTACCTAATAATGTTGATTGTTGTTAATTTTTTTATTTAGGGAAAAACAATATTTTATTTAAATATATTACTTAAATAAGGACTTGGTTATTGATTACAGTGTTCCAGGAAAAAACAAGACAGTCCTAAGTATCATTTAATATATTAATTAATTTTAATTAGGTGCACCTATAGGTAACATTAGGCAGACGTTTGAATAAACAGGATGTGGCTAAGGAAACGCTAATTAAGGCGGTCCTGTTTTTACCTGGTACACCGAATTATCTAAGTACCTACCCACCGATTTAAATAAAATACTATTTGTATTGTCCGACCGAAATAGAATTATTATATTATATATATTAGAGTACAAAACTTAATCCAACACCAATTACCAAACTTTTGTAAAAATACAATCCACATATTGTATTTTTTACAAGGAGGTATGGCTGGCGGATGATCATGAATGGAAATTCAGAAATTTTAAACAATAAAGATTGCACAACTCTTGAGATTAGCCGTAACCAATTGACTATCCCTGAAGGGGAGTGGAATAGAGGGGGGAAGCGAGGGGAGTAAAACAGACGATAACCAGATAAATATCTGAAAGTAATCGGCGCACTTGTTGTTATAACAAAAACATACCAAACATCGTAAAACTTCAAAAAACATTATTATAAACAAAACACGTCTCACGTGCCGAAATTCAATTTCTAGCGGGAGGGCGTTAGGCGTTATGATTTATGGCATCCAATAATAAGGTAGTATCCGGGACCCCGAAATAAATGAGCACCCCTGTTTACCTGAACTTAATATGGGAGATTTTCATTTTAGATCCAGCACCGTTCTTTGCATAGATGACCTAACATTTGGTATAATGAAGTCGAGATACAATTTTTATAACATTTCGTTATCGTTAACTTTAGAATGTCAAATGGTTTTAATTAGTTTTATTTTTATTTTAAAGGTTATAAAGGTGTCATTATTACAAAGGGTCTTGGAGGGTAAATTAATAATTTGAATTGTCATTACTCACGAAATAAAAAGGCACTTAATAAAATAAAACAAAAAATGACGCCCCCGCGGCGCCGTCGGTATCCGTCGGCATTTCATCTATTAATTCAACATTGAATTTAAATAAAGGTTCTATTGGACTTATTTCAATTTCTTTAGCTTCATGAATTCTTTTGACATCGTCAAATTAATGGTAATTATCTTGAAATGACTTAAAACATTGTTGGATTACTTATTGTATTCTAACATTTAAAAATCCTTTGGAAAGGAACCGCGAAGCAAATATTTATTGAATCTGAAGTAGTTCCAATTTGTAGCAGAATTTTATCTCGTTAGATGCAAGATACAGTGAGCCGGCATTCATTTCTTGGTTCAATAATCGTGAATTTTGACTTGTTATTTCCTTTAAACATTTATATTAATGTCTATGAGTTGACTCTCATTGATGAGGCACACTATACGAGTATATCTGGCATGTTCTAGTCTAGAGATATTTCAGACGAAGTATCCAATTGTCAATTTTGTCCAATTGTCAACCAATACAAGATTGCCTATTGCCAACCTAGGTTGATCTGTTGAAATGAATATGCATGGCAATTTATTAATTAATGGCCCAAGGCTAATTTCGTTGTATATAATGAAAAAAATCGCTCCAGTAAACACAGCCAAAAATAATATCTTCATAACGTAATCATAAAACATTCTTCTTCGGGCAAAGTCACTCTAATCTGTTTGACAAGAAACTTATCAATTCATTACCTTCCCTACATTTTTCAAGCTTAAAAACTTAGTATTTAAGTCTCGGAAAGAACACTAAGCTCTTTTCAAGTGTAAGTAGAGGCTGTTAAGTAAGTTTTTTAGCCTATTTTCAAACAGCAATGTGGCCCTTTTTGTCCAGATCTACTTTATATATTTTGTCGTAAGATGCTTCAAGTTTTAAGGTAAAAAATATTTGTGTTTCGTCGTGCAGCAGATGTGAATTCGCTTAAGTTTCAAGCGAAATATATTATATTTCATTTAAACGATGGAAATTATTTACTCATTTTTATTGTTAGCTCTTTCAAATTGAATTCCTAAAGTTTTATATGAAGTTAGAAAATAACATACCTAAACTCACTTCATTTATTACGTATACCTAATATTACAGTTAATACACCCAGTTAGTAAATGAAACGAACGAACTCAATAAAGATTTAATTAATACCAACTTAATACCTTCAACAAAAATGAAAACTAAAATCTATGATACACAGGTACCTAATAGTACCAAGTCACCGACTTTCTTCTTCTTTCTTATCTTATAAGCTAGTGGCCAAGCTATAGTGTCGATGTTTTTAGGCCACACGAAGGCCTCCGACATGGCTCAACGGCTTTGACAGCCGGGGCTGCTTAACGTGCCCTCCGAAGCACGAAGGGAGGCGCTCATCTGTCAATGCCACAAGCGTGTCATTTACCAACTCACCCTAAACAAATGACAATAACAGCTTCATCCAGCTTCATACAGCTTCGTCCAGCTCAAGTTGACAGGAAACAAAGCGATCCTTTTGATCGTAGCTGGCGGGCCAGCTTCATAGCACAGCCAAGTGGACGGTCACCCTTAGTGTTGGATGTACCAACAAATCGAGGTCACAACTCTGTCCAAAGCTTTTTAGTTGTATTGTAGCGTTGCATCTTCTTCATTTATTTGTTAAAACATTTCTCTAAGAGCGTAGCATCATCTTATACTAACTGCCATTTTAATGAGAGTCTTTGGAACTGAACGCGAGGTGGGGTATCCGGTGTCTTTGTCGTAGTTCGCTAATTAACACAGAGCGCCGATACCGGCACAGAATGCCGTATAGACGCGACACTACGGCTCATTAAGAACATTATTAATAAGTTTCCTTCATTTTATGGTACGTTGCATGTATAGGATTGTGTTATGTCTATGGGAATGATCTTTATTTTTTGACGTGTAAATGTAAATTGAGTAACAGATACATGGTATCGGAATAAAATAAGCTTGTTCGCGCTTAGAAAAAAAAAATAGCCCTTTTGACGTCCCACTCCTGGGACGGGCCTCCCCTCAACACGAGGGGGATTCAGGCCATAATCCACCACGCTGGCCCAGTGCGGGTTGGCGGATTTCACATGTCTTTCGAAAATTGGTTAGATCTTCTAAGACATGCAGGTTTCCTCACAATGTTTTCCTTCACCGTAAGCAAGTGATAATCATATAGAAATTATGATACGCACATAGATTTCGAAAAATCCAGAGGTGCGAGCTGGGGTTTGAACCGAAGACTTGGCGCTAAGACACGTGCTTTAACCAATCGGCTATCACTGCTATTCGCGCTTAGACAAAGTTATAATATCCCTGAACTGCTTAAGCCATGAAAATATCCCTAGAATAACATTTAAATCACTACTTAAATAACACCCCTAAAAGGAGTTCCTAAAGCGTAATATTAAAATTAATTAGATATTGAGGTCCCGTATCGCTCGTAATTCAATTTTAATTTTAATTAAGGACAGTCTCGGCCCGAGGAGGTAACAGATGTCCGAAACTGGTGTTGATTATTCGTCTCTTTATATTTCAAAGTGTACCATTATGGCTAATGAAATCTACTTTGTGGAGATCTTCCCGGTTAAATTGTGGGACGTTTTGGTTACATTTGTGTTCCATGATTTAAAGGTTCGCCTACATGATAAAGGGTTTTGGAAATACGAACTATAAATATGTACAATTAATTTTAATAAACAAAATAAATGTTTTATATTATTACTAAAAGGAAGAGTTAAAAGTTAAAACAGCCTACTGGTTAGGTTAAGTTGCAGGTTAGGGGCGGCTCTTGTATCTGAGCGGTTCCGAGTTCGATCCCTATCCTAGCTATAAAATTATTAATGTGAGCCCACTTCAATCACAAGCATTAGCTTAACGGGCTAACAAGAATAAACTCACATCGCTAGTAATCTTCAAAAATAATACAGAAAATGGAAGGATAGACTGATGAAAAGATGGCCTACTTCCTTTTTATATTAATTGGAGGTGATACATAGTATTACAAAGTCTCTGTATCTAAACTAGGATTGGTACTGTCACGGCATAATTAAGCAATGTCTACATTAGTAAGATAGGAATACTGTTAGTCCAAACAAAACTAAACTAATCATTGCTAATCCCTTGGCTCAACATTGCATTACACAGTAATCACTTTCTAATGCATTTATTTAAATTTAGTCGCGATTTGACGCCTCAGAATTGGTGGCACTGCTAAAATAGGAACAAAAATATGGCGTATAAATCTTTAAATCTATGGCCTCAGGCCATTGATTTATAGAAAGAAAGAAAAAACATTTATAACATTTATCTGAACCATGGCGGACCTATACAAAACAATTATCTAGACACCATTATGACATCATTATCGTAATGATATAATTGGCAGCGTAAGATCGGTCATTGTGACGAAACTTGGGGGAGGCCCGTGTCCAGCAGTGGATGTCTTTCGGCTGAGATGATATCAATCATTATAATTATTCTAAAACCCAAAGTTCCAAATACTTCAATGTTATAATTTTATCAACACCACATCTCAACCAAAGACACAGTAAAAAATAACAGTACCGCGCAAATAATCTGACAATCAAGCGAGTCATTCAAAACACAATCGAACTGAAATAAAGGCAATAAATAAAAAGCCGCCTCCCGGCAGATTGCACAAAAATAAATATTTCCCGACTCACTTATGTTTCAATACCGATCTGGAATGAAAGGAAAACAACGGCGCAGCTTGTGTGTGGTACAAGTAAGGATGGTCTACTACTATTGTTCCATCCGGTGGGGGTTTTTTTATATGACCTAATGTTGTTGGCCATAGTGGCCATAACGACTTCACCTGGACAAAGGGCGAGCGCAAGTGCGCTCCAGCCAGAGGGGCAGGGGGCAGCTAGCTCAAGGGCACCACGAGGGGCACGACCTCGGCTTGGATCGCTGCCAGGAGAGGTGGCGAGGGTAAATCTACCACCGGATCGGAACGCGACCTCAACTGAGAAGATCCGGCAAGAAATTCAGCGGGCTGGTCGGGTGCCAAGATGAGTCTAGGTATGTAGGCGCATCTTCTAGCGGAAGCGGGGGGTACATCGACCTCGTTCATCCTTTCAAAGGTACTTACAAAACTAAACCCAAGAAAGTAACCACCATATGACTCTATCATGTGTGGCCCCAGAGAAGGTAAAAGTTACAGAGTTTTACCAGAGCTGTCAATTTTAACTGGGTTTTGAATTGTTGGGAGATAATAGATTTTTAAACTTCAGACTCGTTTCATTAAAGGCTTACTAACCTATTTATGAGATTCAATAAAATAAGAATCTATGGATAACTAAATAACCAACTTCTCTGTTCTATTATTAAACAAAAACTGGGAGCCTGCATCTCGTCGAGGAAAATTAGTGTTTGTAGGTATTGTCGATAGAGTTCAAACTATAACGTCTCAATTAAATTATGTGTAAAGGTTAAGTAGACTTATGTAAGTTATTTTTTTCGATGATCATAATGAAAAAAATAGAAATAGTTACATTGGACAAACCGTATTTTGTGGAGAATTCATGGAGTGGGCTTTGCCCAGGCTTAGGACATACAAATACGCAAGTAAAAATAATAATATTAATGAGTTCTAGTTGGGTATCGTAGAGTAAACTCAAACTAAGGCAATCTGTAACTCGCCAAAAAGTTAGTCTGAAAACTGAGTTTTAATACAAAATCAGACTGAAAAATCTAATTTACATGTAATTTTATCGTTTTGATAACTTTTATGACAAATCAAGTCCACAAACTCGTGAAAACTGTAACAAAACATTGCCTCTAACTAATAAAGTCGTACAAGCAACTAATTTCAGCAGTTTACACAAACTTGTAACATTATAAAGTCACAATTATTTCACTTTAAAACTCTGATGTGAAAAACTGGAGCTGCATTGCGACAACTATTTACGGAGCAGTAAACGTAAACACGGAAATAATACTTTGAACAGTCTGGACAAATAATTCCTTGTTTTTCAGAGACCGTACTCAGTACGCAAAGGGTAACGAAAGCTATTTATGTTTGCCTGAAAGAAATACAGCGTTGGTTTTGTTGGGTCTTGGCGATGTTAAAACAAATACAATGTTCGTTTGGCTTGAGAAGTTCGATATTTTTATTGTATCTACAATATTTGCGATACGGATTAACTTGGCCTGTAATAATAATCAAAATAAATAAATATCGCCAGACTGACAGACCAACTGTATGGTCCCAAACTAAGCAACGCTCGTACTTTGGGTACCGTGCAATGGACTGGGGGCGATCCCAGTAACACCGAGCATTTCCAAAATTTTCCCCGGTGTAAATCGAACCCGCAACCGGACCCGGAGCAGTGAGCCGAGCGGCCTAAGCTCAAACCACTGCGCCAAGCGGTCAGCGTAAAGCTGTAATGTTTTATTTTTAATATAAGTATTAGATTTTATTACACATTTCTTCCCAGGCTTGCATATTCCTTATATATTTAATAACTAGCTGAGCCCGCGACTACGTCCGCTTGGAATTTTACTTAACAAAAAAGCCCATTTAAAAAAAAATGTTTTTCTAAAATTAAAGTAGCCTAAGTTACTCCTTATAACATCAGCTATCTGCCAGTGAAAGTCCCGGCAAAATCGGTCCAGCCGTTTCGGAGATTACCCGGAACAAACACACAGACAGATAGACAGACAGACAGACAATAAATTTTTGAATCACGTTTTTGCTATAGGTGTCGTATGTCCTTTCATATGCATTTAGTGAAAGGGTGTTATTTTGATATTGCAAACAGACACTCCAATTTTATTTATTTGTAGTATAGATAAAACAAAAAACGATATATACCGATAATATAAGCTACCTTAAGCTACCTAATAAATATGATACAAAGGATCCTCAGAACGCTAAATAGGTCACACCACTACCCTACTGCCACATATTTCGAATTAATCTCATCTCTCATACATTGTGGCTGAGCATCGCCGTCCGTAAGCTATTAGCGAAATATAAAAGGCGAATCAGAATTCTTAAGTGGCGCGCTTAGAACGACCACGGCTCGTTAGCTTGTGCACTGTGAACCTGTGTTTAAGATTCTGGTTGCTCAAGGGTGACCGTCCATTTTGCTTGGAGCAATAGGATCACTATAACGCCGCTCCTACGGCACTTCGTCAGTGAAAGACGGTAGGTGAGGCTATTGCCTGTGCCAAATTTTAGGAAGAATGGCTATAACAGTTACATGCGATCGTTATTTGAAGGTTATCATTATCTTCTCTTTAGTGTTATAAGTTTGATGTATGTATCTGTATATCTGTCTGTAGCATCGTAGCTCTTAAGGGGATGGACCAATTTTAATTTAGATGTTATTGTTGTCTTTATCGTTTACCATTCCCAAACGAAGACAATACAAATAGCAAAGGCTCACCAATGAAAATTTTGCATTAGTAATAAACAGTAGCTTAAACATGACGCATAACTTTAGGTTGGTACGTTATATAAATAAACCATAACTCCACCAACCAATAACAAACTTTATCCCAAGGAAACAAGTCATATTGTATCATACAATTTAATGTATAATTTATGTTGCCAAGCACTTGAGATAACTAATGACTAACATGCATTTTTGCTATAAAAGAACAGAGAACCCGATATGGTGCATTAATTATTCTCCGAGTAGTTGTTGTGAAGAACAGTCGCGCTCTACTACCACCATGAAGTTCATGATCGTCGTGCTCCTCGCTGTCGTCCTTGCGGCGAACGCTAAAGTCATCACGCTGGTCGACATGCTGAAAGCTTACGAACAAACAGACGCAATCGGTGAGCATATTTTGTTCAACTCTTACATCTGTATGTATGGATTTCTCATATTTCCATTAGTAAATTTTGTTTTGTACCCGATAATTACCCTTTTGCGCGTGGACCTTTTATTACGCGTTGCGAAAGGGGGCTAGACGGAAAAAATAAGACTGTAACTACACATTTTTCGCTATATGTGCGGCGTGCGCGTGTTTCTCTGTCTGTCTCTCGCTCTCTTATAGAAAGCTTCGTTATATGTGCGGCGTGCACGTGTTTCTCTGTCTGTCTCTCTATCTCTCTCTCTTATAGAAAGCAAGCCACTTATTTTCGTTACGTCTTTCTATTTCGCATTGAACAGTGTGGTGTCGCGACTTACTTTTAAATAATAAATAATAACAATAATGAATCCTGACAGTGTTTCTGCACAAGTTTCGGGTATTGCAATGCAACTTCGTTCCATCCGGGTGTCCCTTGACACCTCTCAAGTTTTTCCCGTATTCGGGATACTTTTCAAATCTATAATATCGTAACTACCCAGTTCAGACTATAACGATCATTTAAAAACAATCAAAATCTCAATTGGTTCAGCCGTTCTCGAGTGATGCAATTAGCAACAAACAGCATTTCATTTTTATTATATAGACATTCCAATGAGCAAAAATTTGGAATTTATTTGAGCCGTGGAAGTTGGTTTTACCCGTTAATATGGCTTTTTTAACCTACAAAAGAGCTGATAATCTTCAAACGGCTGAACTTCTTTTCATGAAACATAGCTAAGAACACTCTCGATCTGAATACATATCTAAAAAAAGATTAAAATCGGTTCATCCGCTTGGGCGCTACGATGCCACAGACAGACACACAGATACACAAATACAGACGTTAAAATTATAACACCCCTCTTTTTTCGTCGGGGGTTAATAAGAATTTTAAGAATTAATAATACATAGCATAACATACATAGGTAACTAAAAAATCACTCGCATTGTTTTTTTTTTTTTTTAATAGTTATCTTTTAAATCCTAAGGTAATTAATTAACCTACCTCTAAAGAAAGTATATTTTGAGTTTCAAATATATGACTGCATTCTTAAATTATATTCTCAAAACTCGGAGAGATATTGCCTTCTTGGAATTCGATCAGTGCGCACAGATGAGATCACACAGTTATCGTTATCGCTGCCCGCTGCAATTCATGGAATCGCTGTTTATCGACAGGAAAAACAGTTTTAGGGCTCCGTGGTCAAACTAAGAACCCTTAGTAGTCCGTTTGTCCGACTATCTGTCGACACAGTAATATTATCCAAAGACTTTTAGGGCTAGAAGGCTGAAACTTGGCACAAAAATAAAGTTTTAGTAGGTACCGCTACAAACCTGTGTACGAAGCGAAATTATTTTGGGGTACCTCCCGTACCTACATGGGAAGTAGGAGTAAAAAATGTTTACTAACATTCTCAAGTGGGGTATCGTGAAATAAAATAATTATTTAAAATTATTAAAATCATTATTTTTATAATTTCGATTTATCGAAATAATAAATTGCACACCAATAACTCTACCAAGCAATAAGAAACTGTATCCCGTAGCAACAGATGATATTTTGATACGAAATAAATTATAAACTGACACATGTCAGAACCCGTTCAGACCACTTGAGTTAACGAATGACTAACGTGCATTATCACTATAAAAGCATAGTTCCCGATGTTACATTAATTATTCTCCGAGTAGTTGTTGTGAAGAACAGTCGCGCTCTACTACCACCATGAAGTTCATGATCGTCGTACTCTTCGCTGTCATCCTTGCGGTGAACGCTACAGCTACCCAAAAAGCAAACGAAAACGGTGAGCATATTTTTAACCCCCGACGAAAAAAGAGGGGTGTTATAGGTTTAACATGTGTATCTGTGTATCTGTGTGTCTGTCTGTGTCAACGTAGCGCCCAAGCTGATGAACCGATTTCAATTTTGTTTCTTTTGATAGATAGGTATTCTGATCGAGAGTGTTCTTAGCTATGTTTCATGAAAATCGGTTAAGCCGTTTGAAGATCATCAGCTCTTTTGTAGGTTAAAAACGCCACATTCACGGCCAAAACCAATTTCCACGGCTCGAATCCATTACAAATTTGAGATTATTGGATTTAGATTTATTACATTTTTAAATGATCGTAATAGTCTGAACTGGCTTTTTACAATATTATAATTTTGAAAAGTTTCCCTAATTCTGGAAAAAAAATATATTTAACAATTTTTATATGAGATTTGTGTATGAACTAAAGACGTTCCCAAAGAGAATACAATACTACGACGTTCCTTGTCACGTTTCAAATGATGGATACGCGCATGCGTTAAATTTTGTTTGCTTTGTTGATGGTCATGGAATATTACGCTATAATAATTCTAGAAGTCGCTGCTCTGCCATTGGGAAAAAATGTAAAAATCAATTCTAATTTAAAATAATTTTAGCGTTATTGAAAATTCTTCCCCTGGGCTGCTCCCGTCCACCTCAACCAGAGTTATTACATGAAATTGAATCATAATTGATAATATTTTACTAGGAATTAAACCTCCGTGGCATCAATATTTAGATTTGTTGTCTATTCTAATGTAAATTATTATAATGTCATCACAAAAGAATGTCTCATACTTTTACACAGATTTTCTGTTGATTATTGTATACATTTTATGAAAAGGTCGTCGCATCGGGGGTTTTTAAATTTTCAATTTATAGTTATGTACAAACTTTACATCTGTATGTAAATATTTATTATAAGAAGGTACTTTAGTAAATTCTGTAGATAAATAAATGGTCTAAGTGTTCTAATAATAACCTCTTTGCGCGTGGGCCTAATATTTGAGACTAGAGCTACGCCATACGTCGCCTTGGGTGATAACCGAAGTAGAATAGATTAGAATAGAATAACATTTATTTGTAAAAACATGAGTTTACATACAAGTATGCAAGATGGTCAATTTTGTTAGAAAACCTTATGTTAGAAAAAAGATAACAAATGTTGCCTGTCGCGTGGGGTCAGAACGCACGATCGGGCTTTAGCGATAGTAGGTATATATATAAAACACGGAACATTGACTCGCGTATGTTAAATTACATTTTTGTTAAGTTAAATTCCACGCGGACGAAGTCGCGGGCACAGCTAGTCTTTAAATAATAATAATAATTTTAGCCCTTTTGACGTCTCACTCCTGGGCACGGGCCTCCCCTCAACACGAGGGGGATTCAGGCCATAATCCAGGATATTTATTTATTTCTTATTTATTTTAGGAGGCAGCGCACCGGTAGTGAAACACGCCCTGGTCATGCCGACGTTCCAGGCAGCGTGCGAAGAAGCAGCCTGCGTCAACGAATGCGCCCGCGTGGGCTACCCGTACGGACGTTGCTTAGACGGCCGATGCCACTGCACCTATGACTAATACTGCACAAACTTGTACCTCTCATTGTTTCAAACATCCAGAGTATACTGACATAATAGCATTTCTATCATGCGTTTGTTTAATGGTCAAATTAAATGACGAATCTCGGTAATTTAGTTAATAAGTGCATATTATGTTTGGAAATATACCTGTTGAAATAAAATGTTTTATTTATTTGGGTAGTCATAAAATAAAGCCTTTTCCTCTAACTCGATTATCCTAATTCTCATGTTGCAATCAAATGTCTTTATCGATTTTTTTACACTCATATCGTAAAGTTGTAAATATACATTTTAAAAATGATGTTCCGTATTAATTAATCGTTCTCAGGTGTCAGAGCGATCGTGGAAATGTCTTTCTAATGTCAATCCAGTATAAAATGACATTTCAAAACCGTACTCAAGACCGCTTTGAGACTGGATGAGATTGATTTATAAATACGCGCTTTAGAGTACTAGCTGACCAGACCGACGTTGTCGTGTTACGAGTAAAATATCAATTTAAAAAGTCAAAACCACTTTTTATACTCAAAAGATGCAACGTTGCCTGTGGTAATAAACTTTGGATAACATTCTGTTCTCCCTCTGGATTCCATCCCTGTCTAAAAACCATGAAGTGTTTTATGCATTATCTACAACACTTCATGGTTTTTATACAATGATGGATATTTTTGATTAAGCTAAATGCATTCTACCCTTCACCATACTTTAGTCCTTATACTCTTCATAAACGTTATTATAATAACAAATCTCGAAATTTAAGAAGGCTTAGTAAATCAACCTGACCCCGCTCGCTTCTTTCCGTCAAAATATTAAGACATTTCTGAAACATTCTTCTCATATATAAACTCTCTAAACAATGATATATTCATCAAAATTTTACCTACACAATTCTAAGTAGATCTAAATATATAAAACAACGCTTAACACCGCGTTCCTGTTCTCCGTTAACGTGATTAAAAATTCGCGAAGTGCCATGTCGAGCCATGCACAATGAAGGGTTCCGACTCATTGAAGGTAATCTGTTTAAAATTTCACCCCAGGGTGAAATAGGTACTAAAGTTGTATACATACTACCGACATCTATCAACACCATTAATAATAAAAAATATACTAATGAACATAAAACTTACATTTATTGCTATTAATTAATTTGAATTTTTTAACAATGTATCCAATTTCGTCTGCATAAATTTATTCATATTTTTGCAACATAAAAATGTAAGAAGTGTCGTTATTTATTACGTAAAAATCTTACCCAATGTTGTTAACATACTACTACCGACATCTATCCACGTACATTAATACTCCAGAAATGCATGAAATATTAAAATATAAATTTATTGCTGTTATTTCATTGAAATTGGTGAATAATGTATCCATTTTCGACTGCATTGTAACGTGTCTTTCTACCTTCACACAGTTACAAATCTTATTAATGGTTTGTAATAGAAAAATGTAAGAAGTGACGGAATTAATTTCGTAAATTTTGATTTAATCTTTAAAAGTAAAAAATCTCTCGAACGGAATTTTTTATGATAAAATGTTGTATTAAAACACCATTTTATTTGAAAAGCCCTTTTCAACGATACACCACATGATGGGATAATTTAAAAAAAATATCCCGTCTTTCGATGCTCGTGAAGGTACCTCAAAAAAAGTATTTTTGGTACATTTAATATTTTTAAAAGTGAGCTCTACTCTTGAAGTATTTTTGTACCATATTACATCAACCTCCGTTAGAAACTGTAGAAGTTATGACCCTGTGACAGGTCGGGACAGACAGACAGACAGACGGACGGACGGACGGACGGACGGACGGACGTACGGACGGACGGATGGACGGACGGACGGAAGGACGGACGGACGTACGGGCAGACTGACTGGATGTTCTTATAAGGGTTCCTCGTAGGGACTACGGAACCCTAAAAACCGTGTTTGTTAATTTCGAATGTGCTATCATATGCGGCTATTTCCAAACAAAAAATCACCCCGAGCCGTCGTCATTCACACAATGAAGACGTAAGTACTGTTTTATCTATAGATTTTGAACAGATGATGGTTATGAATGATGTCATAGTTATTAAGTATGGAAATAATCGGGTTGACCGTCTCAATAAACACTTTTAGGTTACATATTCAAAGACGCTGTAATACATGGTTATTTTTGAAGCGAAGCTTCTATACGGACGTTCGGGGCGCTCACCGGGCGGTCACTCTATCCGTGCTAAGCGTCAAACCTCAGTAACGTTACACGATATATATATATATATATAATGTATACAGAGTAGCAGCTGCGACGCCCTACGCTTTATACTATAAAGCTTCACTTCTTGCGGGCGTCCCTAGATGATACTGTATTTTTTTAAGTAAAACTCGAAAGCTTTATACGTTTTGAAGGGAAACCAGAGTTAGTACATGTTTTACGGTGGTTAGGCCAAGCCAACACTACTGTTCATATACTAGGTGAAACATAAAGGGTATACTAATTTTTTTGCAACTTAACTTTGTAAATCTAAAACTATCGCCTTTGTGGGGGAGTTGGGAGTGCTAAAGGTTTTGTAGACTTGTGAAATCTGTCAACAGCTGTATCCCTGTAACACCTTTTGTATTTCAAGTTGCCTCCAAAGCTGATAGTTTTAGATTTACAAAGTTAAGTTGCAAAAAAAATAGTATACCCTTTATGTTTCACCTTGTATATACCCACGGACGGACTCGATCAGGGTAGTATCACCGTCTGATAGAAGATCGGCCATTATTGCTGCGTTTCGCACGATGACTGACAGAGTCGGCAGCCACTCCCTTCCCCTCCCTCTGTCCAACCCCCCTTCAGTTCAGCATCAAGCAATCAATGCCTTTATACAAGTACTTATCTATAGACTGCGGTAACTGCTTAACATCAAGAAGATCTAACCGTATAACATGCTTGTTTGTCACTCTGTTATATTTTAATAGTATTCAATAGAACAATCATTGCATATCATATTATGTACTTATAGACATTGTTTATAGAAACCATTTCTCCGCCTACACCGGGCGCCTATCAAAACTACGAATGAGATTTCAATATTTCATGCATTTCGTGTGTTCCAATAACTTATGTCTGTCAGAGCGGCGATATAGTACGCAGTAGAGCTGCTGGCATCTCTCCCAATACAAAATCGGGATGGGGATCACAGTATTGGAAACAAAGTATATTTATATTTATTTGTATTTGAAACAGTTTTTGACGACCGCTTGACGCAGTGGTTCGAGCGTAGGCCGCTCGGCTCACTGCACCGCGTGGATGCAGTTGCAGGTTTGATTCCCGTCTGGGCAAATTTCGGAAATGGCCTTTTCGTAATTTGCTCAGGTCGAGGTGACACTGGGATTGCCCCCGTCCATTGTATGGTACCCATAGTACAAGCGTTGCTTAGTTCCGTTTTTTCCTTTTAAGGGCTTAGAACCCTAAAAACTAAATCTAATGTAGGTACGTCACACGTATATACCACCGGACGACAAGACGCACGGATACAATGCATCCATACACCGTGGATATTCCTTCAGTTCGTACCAAGCGTTTCGCTTCCTTATTGTGCGAACTGCCAAGGAATGGAACACCTTGCCGGCGTCTTGGTTCCCGGTTGACTATAACCTTGATGTTTTCAAGTCGAGAGTGAACCTTCTAGGCAAGTATGCACCACCGTAGACCACATCGTCACTTACCATCAGGTGAGATCGTGGTGAAATACTTGCCTATATCGAAAAAAAAAAAACGAATGTTAGCAAAAGCCGCATCAAGCACTTTTAACAAAACACCTACACTGAGAATTATAATTACGAAAACATTTTATACTGTAGTTCCAAGGTTGGTAGCTTTTACTGTATTTTTACTTGGCCGGCCAAAGAATGAAATATTCAGAACCACCCTTCAATAACACAAACAAATACGTCCGCGTCATGCACAGGTCTACGGAAATCTGGAAACAAATCGAGGGAGAAACAAAGTTTCAGGTTTATCAACCCAAATGTGTATGTAACCGCGGAAATTTCGCGCGTGGCTGTGACAAGACATCCGACGCCGCGACGGTTTCTCTTCAACTTTGAAATAGGAATTTATCTTTCGCGGTGCATGGGGCGGGAATGTTTGAATTGAGGGTAATATCTGACGGATTTATAACGGTTTCTCTACTGTAGAGTCTGGGTAGAGTAGGGGAAGTTGGGTAGACGGTACTTAGGGCAATATTGGGATCAGTATTGCCACAGCGCCGATAGTAATTTCTATGGTTAGTAAACGCTAAGTAATATAGATTTCAAAAGATTTTGAAACAAGTTTCATTTAAATAACATTTTGCATTATTAATTGGTCTTGATATGAAACTAACTAACATAGCTTATCTCTATTTTAAAAAAAGTTATCGGACGATATGCGCTGGGTCAAAATGCGGCTGACACAATAATTTAATCTGTGGACTTTAATATATCCATAAAAGTCTCCAATTCTATTCATGGGAATATACTTATAATGGCTCAGTTTTATTCCAAACGCTGTGAACAAGACAATACGCGTCTATTTTAAACTTACAACATCAATAATGTAACTAACTTGTACTCAATAAATGTTTTTTTCTTCTTTGTATCACGCCTAGTGTTTATTTGAAGCATTATTTTTTCTACAAATATCGATGTGTATTGGGCACTATCAAAGATAAATTGTTTATTGCTACAAAATCCCAAATAATATTCCGCTCCGAACTGTAGGGATCGCACAGCCCAATATTAAATTGAATTTACATCGAATTGTCTACAGAAATGAGATCTCGGACGGCCTTCAAGATGTTATATTAAAAGAAAGTGAAACGAGTCTTATATTAAATTAAATTCTGGACATCTGTTGTACACCCTCGCGTAATTCGAATAAAGATTCGGCATTAATGAATATTTGAATTAATAATTCCTTGTTACAATTAAAATTATTATTAATTACTTTTGTGCCTATCTGATATTGTTTGATAGGTAAGTTGATTTAGCAATTGTTTTGGCAATAAAGCGAAGGTTTCTCTGGAATTTTATAATTACGTTTATTAATCTCTTTATACCCAGTGAATATGTAAGAAGGTATTAAACAAGTAAAAACGTTTAAAAACTATAACCCAACTACGGAAAATTAAGTTTCTTTTTAGTTACACGAATTACGCCTATTTAGAACTCCCAATAGACAACGTTGGTAAATAATATTCTTAAACGCTGAAATAAAGTATGAAAGTGTTCTTTCTATTGCCTTGTATATTTTATAATGTATATTATATATAATATATAATGTATGTATCATATGTATATTCATGAACTCAGAATTTCCTATTCTTTCATGAGACATTACATTCGATTAGACAAGCAAAAAAATATTCTAGGACATTCTAAGACCCACTTTTTCAGATGTAACATCCGTCCATATTCACTTTGTTCGTGTAAAATGAAACCTATGTCACCCAGACCATAGTAAAAAACTCCATTCATTCAAATCGCATGAGTGGTTTAGGCACTACTGTGAAATATAAAAATGATACATACATAGACTGCTAAAAACATAACCCTTCCTTTTTGCCTTGCCATAGTCGGGTAAAATATAGTTCATAAAACGAGTATGTAACTCAGCAGACGAGCCTTCCAATTTGGTTACCTAACTAATAAAAACTGTGAGAGAGAATATTCTAAAATTACAATATACCGAAGCGAGAATGAAACGGTTATCATATATCAGTGAAAAATATTGCGTTATTCACATGGGTTCACCGGAATGACTTTCATAACTTTTCCCGTACAAAAACTTCATTAAATCGGCGCAATTTACAAAATAGCTTTTTTGTTCGTGAAAATATTATCCTTTCTATTTATAACTGCTTGCGTCAGCAACTTTAAAAACTCTGTATTCAGTGTTGACGTTCCAATTTCCTTGATCCCTATAACATAATAAAGTCCCGAGGAGTGACACTTAATTTCCAGAGGAGGTGCTTATGTGGGCTATGAATAAATTCAACTATTTTCACCCCTCATCATCATCATACGAACACATCCAATGGTCTAGAAAACAATGTAAGGTTCACCAATGTTTAAGGAACATTTTGTATTTTTTTTCAAGGTAGATAATTGAGATAGGACTTTTTTCGGGCAGGAAAAATATTTGAAAAGGGACTTCTTTTTATACCATTTAATTTCGTGCCCAATACACATTCGAAACCTCGTATTTCTTCGGATTTTGAAACGTCCTGTGTTTTTATAGAGCCATCAGGTTTGTTTTCTGTTTATGGTATGTTATTGTTACATAAATAAAACCTGGGAGCACTAGAAAGCTAGAAATAACTAGGGACCTCATAATTTATTTCTTTAGATAGATTGAAAAAAAACAAAATCGGTTCAAAATTGACCGATAAATCGGTGAACATACATAAATAAACCCATACAGTCGAACATAGAACCTCCTGCTTTAATGAAGTCGGTTCAAAAATGGAAGGCTCCCTAGGTATTTAAATTGACGACCGCTTGGCCCAGTGGTTTGAGCATAGGCCGCTCGGCTTACTGCACATGTTGGGTGCAGGTTCGATTCCCGCTGAGCAAATTTCTGAAATGGGCTTTTCGTAATTTGCCCTGGTCTGGGTGTCACTGGGATCGCCCCCAGTCCTTTGTACGGTACCCATAGTAGAAGCGTTGCTTAGTTTTGGACCATAGAGTTGGTGCGTCAGTCTGGCGATATTTATATTTATTTATGTATTCCAATGTGAACGCTATCTACAGGATGTTAAATAAAGTCTTGGAGTAGGTACCTACATAACGCGGCGTGTGCGATATTCCGATCACGGCGTCACCCATGATTTATTCCTGGACACGTGCACGACTTATCAGCCTCTAGCGGGAATCATCCTGCCTCGTATCCACTCGTGAATCAGAAGTTGCTCCTTTGGCTCGTATAAAAACTCTTTACTTGACTCTTCGGTAACACTTTTTATATTTTATGAAGGTGTTATTTGTTGTTTTGAAAAAATTGAGAACATTATTTTCTGATTCAGGTTAAGTTTTTAGTACGAATTACTCCCGCTCCCTTACTCTCTAAACGATTAATTGTTATTATTTCCGAAATGTCGAGTGATGAAAAAAAAGGTTATCTACTTATCGCGTCTATAACAGGAATCGAACTGGCGACTACACGAATTATTGATCCTAGCTATTGGTTGGACCTCGTGGTTGTCAACATAGAGCTTACGGTATACAGCTTTGATCAGATTTCTAGCACAATCATTTAGCGTAGTTAGAGGGTTAACAGGTATAGGTCCGAACTACTATTTTTTTTTATTATTATTTAATATGTAGTAGTAAAGTAGTAGTAGTAAACTTAGGGGCCTCGCTCACACGCGCAGAGTGGATGCGTCGTCAAAGTACAGGCGCGGAAAGGACGCGCTGCCCCTACGTTTTCTTTAAGTATGGGAAATGTGAAAGTCTCGAAGCCTCAACGCCGCCGTCATTTTCTCATTAGATTTAATACATTGCGTTGCACGGTGTGGCGCCGGAACTCTTGTGTGAGCACGGCTCTTAATAATTCTAGGTATATTTTATAAAAAAACCGGTCGTACTGATTTATCGTAATTTTTGTGATCTCAAATAAGGAAAATAGATTTTAGTAATACTTTCGTATTACAGTACCGATCTACGCGTTTCGCGCGGGCGCTTCGCTTCGTCTATCCCTAAAGCCAGGTTGTACAGAAGTTTCCCCGAACGAAAATTACTTTCTTACAAAATTTTACCCCTTATCAAATTCAATTTGAGAACTGCTGAATACCGCAAACTTTTCTAAGTAAACCTATTCGGTTTCGGTGAAATCGGAACTTGTTATTATACCTTTTATATTATTGGATGTCTCAGAAGTCCGAAATAACAATAATTTATCTGCCTATATAATATATCTGACTTGTAGAAGGCATAGTGATTATAAAGGGTGCAATAAAATAACATAGAATTCGATATAGTACAAGGTTTCTTATTTTAATTTGCGGCCAAACAACTGAAAGAATATTGATTATTTTTTCATGATCAATTTATATCCTAGGCCTCACACTCATGTTTAATGTGAATCTATTATTTCGGACTTCTGAAACAGTCTGTATCCTTGGATATTTTTGCTTTTTTATTTCCCAATAAAGCGGTTTATCTGGGAAAATAGGTAGCAACATTTAGATATCGTTTGAAGATTAGATATGGGCAGAAATATAGGTATTCCGATCTAAATTCTTCTAAAGATGAATCGGGAGTGGCATTCGGGGAGCCTTTTATCATTCACAATAATGTTTTCGGACGTCTTTATAGAGATAAATAACACAGGATTGTTAGTCCTTGAATATACCTACCTACAAAAGAACTTATTGTCTCTGAACGTTTGAATATTCTGAAATATTTTGCCAAACTCGTGCTACATTCTGACTATTCATAACTGCTTTGTGGACTACATTATTAATAATAATATACTTCACATGGCGTATTTGCATATAACGGCCAAAAAAAAACAAACCTAATATAATGCGTATTAAGAGTTACTCCGATATGTCATGATAACGCAAATATTTGTACAGATATACCATGTGAAGCCACCATTACATTCAATTTTGAATTCTGAGGTCAAAAAAAAAAATATACATTGCATTTTGAAACGCGTAAGTTTTAGAATTTTACAGAAAAATCCGAATATGAAACTCCACGCGAGTGAAGTCGCTAGTTTAGCCAGTACCGACGTAGCAAATAAAAATAAGTTTCAAAGCACAAATAGATTAAGCCCACATAATACGCATGCTGTGTTTGGGACAATAAAAACGAAAATTAAAATGGATTAAGCTCTTTAGCATAATGGAGCATTACACATTCAACGACCAAACAAACATTATCATTATTTGTATATATATTATGTTTCAAAATTTCGTTAAATATTTTTGTTCAATACAAAAGTGTTGGGACATGTCTGTTTGTGTGACTTACAGATTTATTTTTAAGAAATTATCCATATTATATAAGTAAAATAGAATCTGGTTGGCTCTACAACTAACTTCTACTTATAGTTACGTCAACTGACACATTTGTAGCGATTACTAAAGTTGTTTTTTAACAAAAACTACTTTGTAACATACTCTACTATGTTACAATTTTATAGGTATATTGTAATGAAATCAACCTATGTAAAAATGTTTATAAGCGGTTGAAAGATCCATTGTAAGATTTGAAGCAAATCGTATATGAAGGCAAAGTAAATAGAGCAATAATTAAATAATAATAATAATAAATAAAATTGTAATTTGTTTTAAAATATATAACTTGTCCATAATGTAGAACCACGGCCCAAACTAGTCTCGTAACAAGCCAGGCTTATCTAATTTTAATTCAAAATGCATTCGAGACAATGTGCCTAATTATTCAAATTGCCAAGCAAACTCTAAAGTGTAGATTAAATGTATTTAGTCTGTAGGTACATTTACATAAAGAAAGTCATTCTATTTGTTTCAAGTTATGTTAAGCGTTTATTGTCTACTAGCGACCCGCTCCGGCTTCGCACGGGTATTTTTATTAGTGTTTCTCTCCTATATTATGCATGTATTATATATATAAACCTTCCTCTTGAATCACTCTATCTATTAAAAAACTGCATCAAAATCCGTTGCGTAGTTTAAAAGATATAAGCATACATAGGGATTTACAGACGGCGTGAAGCGACTTTGTTTTATACTATGTAGTGAAGCAATTCATTTATTCGATTAAGTCTTGTTACATTATATTTTTGGGAGGTTTGGTGTAATACGACTTTTGGGATTATTTATATAACAAAGTCGGCCAACTAACTTACGACTCGGCTGACGCTAAGCAGTTACCGTAGACATAATACCAAAGGCATTAATCGCACGATGCCCCAACCTGATTAATAAAGATGGAGGGTTAGGGACAGGGTTTGGGTTTCCGCTTCTCTCACAAACCATACGAAACGCTGCTTTGTATCGATATTCCTTGTGAGTGTGCGTTCTATCCATGTATGTTATTTTGTTTGTATATAAAAAAACTCAATATTTACATTTCGCTTCCAAAAATGTTATTCAAATTCTTATTCAAAAACATTTACCATCCCACCCACAAATTAAACATACAATTTCGAATGAAAAACATTTCGGCAACTCCCATTTATCGTCGGAGTAAATTACTGAAGCACTTTCACATCGCACGTAGGAAATCCCGTCTTGCGAACACAAAGGAAAATGGTACTTTTTACATTTCGTACCTACCCTCGCACAATTATCGGCATTTCTGTATTCGCGGCTTGACAGAATTGCTACTTAACATATAGGCTGGCATTCTGTGGATACCCCCTGTATTAATATTTATAATTATTACTATATTATAAGGACCAAGATTTACACTAACAATCTAGATCTGTAACGTTAAGGCTGCCTATGCACACTAAATTATAATCTATAGTTTTTATCCTTCCATGATATAAAATATATGATTTATGCGCAATAAAAAGTGAATAAATAAATTATATCGCCAGACTGACACCCCAACTGTATAGTCCTCAACTAATCAACGCTTATATTATGAGTACCGTACAATGGAATCCCAGTGACATCCAGACCTGGGCAAATTACGTGAAGGTTATTTACGAAAGTTGCCCCGATGGGAATCGAACCTGCAACCACCTGGTGCAGAGAGCCGAGCGGCCTACGCTTGAACCACTGCGCCAATCGGTAGTCACCGGTATCTATCAATATATTTTGGGAAATTATCTCTAATGATGACTTCCGAGAGGATATGGCACCGACAAGGAGGTAAGATCATCTTTAGAAAACCTGCACGATGCCGCTTATTAATAAACCTGGTTGTATAATTAAGCCATGCTTTGCATTCTTCTTTCGAATGTCAAATTACTGACGACAGAACGAGATAATTCGGTGTGTAACTATTCACCCGCTATACCACGCTTATTAATAAGGGAGAAAGAAAAAGTTTGTTAATCCTTACAGGGTCAGTCATTTCAGAATTCAAACATTGTAGTTTCGTTTTTTTTTTGGATTGTCTATCTGATATCGAGCGACGTGGAACCGAATCCCTCTAGTAGTGAGGGATGTGCCCGGTATATTTACAACTAGCTGAGCCCGCGACTTCGTCCGCGTGGAATTTAACTTAACAATAAAGCCCGCTCCCGCGTCCTGAGCCCGCGCGACAACACATGTTTTTAAATTTTGTTTTCCAAAAATAAAAGTAGCCTAAGCTACTCCTTAAAACATCAGCTATCTGCCAGTGAAAGTCCCGTCAAAATCGGTCCAGCCGTTTCGGAGATTACCCGGAACAAACACACAGACAGACAGACAGACAAAAAAAATTAAATCGCGTTTTTGTTATAGGTGTCGTATGCATTTAGTGAAAAGGTGTTATTTTGATATTACAAACAGACACTCCAATTTTATTTATTTGTATAGATAGGCTTGCTTCTTATTACCTTCTATTAAGGTGGTAGAGCCAAGATGGCCGGCTCGTCCGGGTTAATACCACTCTCTCACAGAAGGCATCATAGGCTCCGATAACTGCTTAACATCAGGCCGATCAAACGCACAGATCCTTAAATAGCGATCCCAAAGTAGCTTGGCTGTACGTGCCCTTGAGTTCTCTTCAACTCTCATATGGAGCCTAGGAGTGCCATCTTCTCAATAGAAATGTCATCACGTACGATAAAACCGCCGAAGACGGTACCGTCTAGGGACTATACAGTCCCCCTATACACGGTGTTATTCGTTTTCTCCCCTCGGTCATGGAATGGGTAATATTTAGTAGGTTTCGACTGTAAACGCTTCGGAGGATATATTCACTGAAAACAAATGTTTACAGTGATAGTATCAGTTTAAATTTACAGTAGGTACAGTTTGCTAAGTATTTCGTGAACTAATTATGTATTTTGAGTGACAAATATTTATTTATTTATTTATTTTCTCAATACATACAAATATCTTTACAGGCTAGACCCAATGCGATATTGTTGCAAACTTAAAAATTAAAAATAATTTAACTGTTTTTATTTAACATAGCAAATTCTATATGTAGCTGTTCTTGTAAATTCACCCAAAGTGCAACACAATAAGTCCAAGTCCTCAGCAATGAGGTTGAGAGTGCGGAGTGCGCTTGTGAGCGGCGCCTCGCGCAGCAAGTTAGTTCGCGCGCACGGTTCCACCAGCAAGAGTTCTTAATATTTGTCATTTATAAACAAATCGTATACTTTTGTTAATGAAAAACAAGATTGTCTAAATAAACAGGAAAAACTTAATTTGTTCAGTTTTAATGTGTTGTTTTATTATTTTTTAGTTTTCCAAAGGCCACAACACAAATGCTGTGGAAAATATTCATCTATAATCGTCTTCATCCCCATAATTTTCAATCTCTAATTTTTATTTGACAGCAATTTCCTTCTTATATTTATATTCACCGCTACTTCCTGTTTGTTTTATTTTAAATAATGTTTTATTATAATAAACAAAATAAAATAAACAATTCTTAGGTACGTTTTAATGGAGAAATGTTGAATTCCATTTGTTCCGAAGCAACGCGACCAATGAAACGGCAAAGTGAAGACAAACAATTTCCTTTCCTTATTCTGTTTTATTTTTATACCCATTCTAAGTGGTTTGAGTTTTTGCATGTATGCCGCTTTTATTTTTTTAATTATTTTATTCACAACTTGAATTTTTTGTTAATTTGCCTAATAAGAGCCTTCATTATTATTAATATTTATTATCAGGTATCCTAATGGAAAAAAATATAGCTTGCAAGATAACATCTTTCTAGGGTAAGGTCTTAAGTATAAACGGGTGTCGTTATCGAGCTATTTACTTTATAGATATTTATTAATAGTAAGATAAGTTATTGTTACTGTTGTGAAAAAATATAAACTCATCTATCTAAAATATATAATACTAGCTGTGCCCGCGACTTCGTCCGCGTGGACTTTCATATTCATTCTCCTTTTAAACCTCTTCTGGACTTCCACAAATAATTCAAGACCAAAATTAGCCAAATCGATCCAGCCGCTCTCGAGTTTTAGCGAGATGAACGAACAGCACAACGAACCACTGAAATTATAAGCTTCTCAAACTCTTCATAAATACATACATTCATTAAAATTTCCTATCCCCAAATCTAAATACAATTTACATAGAATCTACATAGGTAGGTACAGTCAGGTCAGATGTTGGGAGGCTAAATGTCGACCCAGTTTCCCAGACATCGATAAAAGCCTCTCTTCCTATCGAAAATAGGTAGCCTAGGTTCACACTTACTGGCTCACACTTGACAATAGAGGTCGGTTCACTTCGAATTTCCATTCAATTAGTTCTAAGTATACTAGGTAACTAGGTAGTTTGAAGTACTACGAGGTATTAGAGTTAGGGTGGAATTTTCAAATGTCTGTGCTAAATAAAGACATTTTATTACATTTCTATTTTACAAATCCTTCCTTAGTGTATGAACTACGATTCAAAACGGTGCCTTCCGTCAAAAATTCAATTTTCTCACCCTACCGGATTAAGATGTGCGTGAATAGTCCGATTAGTCAGTCAGTTTCTCCTACGCTTACAGATTTTATCGAAAATAATCGAATAAGTTTAACAGCTTAAAGTCACGTAATTCACAGCTAAGTGAATAAATAAATATCTTACTTCGATGTAACATTACCCAAACTATTGTTGAAGTAAATTGGAATAGCTCTCTCGAGCAAAATATTTATTGACAGACTCGTTTTTACTTCGCAACACGAAACTGTTCCAAATAATGATGATTTAAACAAGTTTCATTAAAGTCTTTTGTCATTTTAGATTATACTTCAAGTTACTCTTGATCTAAATTTGACGCAAATTAAATTACAAGACCTAAAAATCATAAAAAAATCGATGATTTTAAAAAACTGGGACAAGTTAATAATAAAAGACAAGTCTTTAGGTCTCTAATGGTGGACACCATGTCTGCTCGCTTTAAGTTGTAAATGTCCTGGGTGACGGTTAGGTACTTACCATCAAGCAATTTAAAAAAATCTACTTTTATAGAAGTGTTAGACTTCCGTCTCTCCCACTCATCATAGGATCTCCGAACTCCGATCTTCTGTGAGCGTTACTACCCTAGAAGACCCTAGCCCTTACGATTAGCATTGACGACCGCTTGGCGCAGTGGTTCGAGCGTAGGCCGCTCGGCTCACTGCACATGGTGGTTGCGGGTTCGATTCCCGCCGGAGAAAATTTCAGAAACTACCTTTTCGAAATTTGCCTAAGACTAGGTGTCACTGAGATCGCCCCCAGTCCATTGTACGGTACCTATAGTACAATCGTTGCCTAGTTTGGGACCATACAGTTGGTGTCTGGCGGGTACAGTTTGACTCTACCGCCTACTTGCGTATAGCAAGCGTGTTACCGGCATAACGAAGGGTATACTTTTATTATAAGTACGTAATCGCACCCTTATAGGGATCCGCATGCATCATACAACCCTTTACCTGCAAGCGCGCACACGGCATACGTAATAGGATTACTCGGACCGAATCGGACTTGCCTAACCGTACAATGCGACTCGGGCCAAAATTACCCCAACCACACCATTACTGCCCATTAATAGGGTAATTTAAACCCAGTTAACGTTTCGCGTGTTCGCTTAAAACGGCTTTTATCACATAATGGGGGATTCGGAGCGTATTTTTGTTAAAACTGCTTGTCTTTGGAATACGTTCGTTGCAACCGCCGTTCCTTTTAACTGCCGTTTTGGGCTTTCTGTATTTGCTATGAAGTGTGTTTAGTGATTAGAAATAAAATAATTTACGTGGGTAAATACATATAGCGTGTCCGAAAACCCCGACCAAGCGTCAAGGTTGGTCGCCGATAACTTACAGTCCTCGCGACTACAGATATAAAAATATGAGTATGAGCGAGATAATCACTCAAGAGAATCGTAGCGGGCGGAGGGGCATCGGCGGCATCGGTGTCTTTGAATCGGTTTGGATTTCCCGCCATCTGTGACGTCACATTAGGTGTTAAAAATTTGGCACGCTTGGTTTTAATACAAATCGTGATACTTGCGTTATCTATGTAAATCTATATCTGTGGTACATACCATACGGTGGCTAAGGAGTGGGACGCAGACATGGGAAAGGAAAGGTTTTGTCTCTCGCTTGCCGAATGAAACGCAGCATAAAAGCAACTTTATGCTGATCTTCTGGAAGAGAGGGATACTATTCCTGTTGAGCCAGCTCATATATGAACTGTATTAAATTAACTACAGATTCACTCTACAACTTCAGGTTTTTTGTTGTTATAAATACGGCCTTAAGTATACTAGTGTAAGGACACGCATCCTTGTGTCCTTTTTGTTTTGTGTACGAAGCGATTAAGCCTGAAATGTAAACAGAGATGCGAAGTAAACTATACATTTGTAGTGGTCTTACCGCCTGTACCAACTTGGGAAACCAGAAGCACTTGTAATTTGTTTTAATTACTTGAAATATCCTTGTAACTTTCAGATTGTAACTGAAAGTCTCATTAAGACTGAGATAAAGGGGGAGTTTAGTGTAACTTATAATATTTTGAAGGGTGATTTTAATATCACCAGAGGAGATTGTGCCAGATTTATGCTGACAGCCCGACGCTGCGCAGCATCACGCAGAACTGAGAGGGCCGCCATGTTGTCGCAGACGTAGGTCACGCAGCTAAATGACACAGATATAATTAACTCGGTTTTTCCAACAAGACAAATGCCAGTGTCACTTTTCATAAAAACATATGTTATCTCCACGTGCACATGTCACGCAGAATCTTTGCCGTACGTGCCGCAGGGCAGGCCAGACAGATGTCTGCGTGTCACGTGCCTATGTCGCAGCGTACGCAGCTCTGTGCTCGTTCGTACGTTACAAAATCTGCTCTGCCCTGCGCCACGTGAAATCGCCTGCGTGACAGCAAACACTTACCTTTATATTATTTATTATTATCTATTTTAGTCTACGCCGTTTTAATGTATTAATTAATAAATTACACTTATCTCGCTCACTTGTGAGAAGAGTGTAGATTAGGTGCTGTAGTGGGAACACACTCCTTTATAGGCAAACTTTACGCTTATAAACACTTAATGTGTGCTCACATTTAGTGTGAGTGAGTTACCCGTTATAAAGGCAATAGGGACTAATATATTAGTATTCCATTATATTAGTCCCTATTGCCTTTATAACGGGTACACCCCCGTTAATGCAAGGGGGATTCGTGTCAAAGTCCACCGCGCTATCCCAATGTGGGTTGGTAAAGTTCACACACCTTTGAATAATTTCTTAATATCGAATTACGTTAAACAATGCTTACCTAGTTCAAAGCAATTACTACTTCATCATGTTTTTTTTTTTTTTTTTTTTTTTTTTTTTTTTTTTTTTTTTTTTTTTTTTTTTTTTTTTTGAATTGACTATATGTTGTTGGCCAGAGTGGCCATAACAACTTCACCCGGACAGAGGGCGAGCGCAAGTGCGCTCCAGCCATAGGGGCAGGGGGGCAGCTAGCTCAAGGGCGTCACTAGGGACACGACCTCGGCTTGGGCCGCTGCCAGGAGAGGTGGCGAGGGTAAATCTACCACCGGATCGGAAGCTTCATCATGGTGTTTTTTATATATAAAACGCAGTTAATTAAACTGGCAGCTCTTAATCCGGGATTACAATAAACCTGTGCAGTAAAAGGTTTTCATAGCGCTCTGCCAATGGATTTAATGAGCATTTTCTGAATTAATTTACGGCCACGGTGGGGTGCTGGAGGCGGCCATTTTGTTTATTTTTAGTAGAAATTTTATAATCATTGATTAAGGTTTTATGACGTTCTTTATGCATAGCATATTATTATTTTATATTACTGAGTTATGGGTCATTTCGAAGTTTAGTACTCTCCGATACCATCTCGTGTAAGTAATTTCCTAAATATGTAAAGTTTGACTGTTCCAAATAAGGTATGAAAGATACTTGCCACAATATGGATTATTCGTTGGACTTATTTTTCTTAACAATTTTGTTTTATATGTATGTATGTATCTATGTATTTATCAATATATGTATATAGGTATAAATTCCTGTCTATTTCTCTCGTTTAAGTTGCACCCGCCATGTTGTTTCTGCACCACCCTAAGGTCGACTGGTAGATAATGCCTAAGGCATTAAGTCCGCCTTTGTACATTGTGTTTTTTACTTGTGCATAAAGTTTAAATAAATTAAAATAAAATATGATATTGGAACCGAGTTCCTTTACGCGGCTTGCGGTAGGAGTAAAATGACCAAAATCGTCACGCACGAAAAGCGTTATACGTAAATTCGTAACGTCCGCTGTAAAAGTACTCTCAAAATCAACTAGATGGCGTAAGTGAATTATTCAAAGACATCTTACAACATAAAATGTTGTGCATGAGAATCACTTAACAGACGATTTTTTTTCTAAAACGCATAAATAAATAGTTTATATTTTTACGTAAGCTGTTTAATGTTAAAACCCGGATTCATCCGGGTTTTAACATTAACACGGTTCAACCTTCAGGTTAATAAACATTCTGAACACAAAATGAGCATTCGAAACAAAACAATTACATTCTAAAGTATCCACAAGTAGCCGTTGGCCCAGTTTATCCTGTGCCAAATCGCTGCACAACACACTGTACGTCTAAAAGTCAGCTGCTGTCTAGTCCACCGACACGCGAGGCGCATGAAACTTACCCCAGTTGCAGTTAACTGGATACCACACTCCCTAGTTCCGTAACAAGTAAAAACCAGTTGTAGAGTATTAGTGTTATGGTAGATTATTGAATGTTTGCAGCTGGAATATTGAGGGTACGTCCTGATCAATAAGAGATATTATAAGGGTTAGAAGAGACATTTTTTCCCTGAGGAAGTATTTACCTTACTTTTTTACTCGAATTTTATAGAACATTCGGTATTTAAAAAAAAAGATTAAATCCGTTTTCCCTCTATTATTTTTCAACAATTGAAACTAATGACAATAAGTACATAATTTTATTAGTACCAGAGTCCGCCTTTATTGACATATAACCTGATTGGACCTATCAGGTATCTAAAAAGTATAAGTTAGAGAATATCAGGTATCTACTATAGGTATCTACTATATGGTATCTACTATACCTAGTATATACCTGATATTCTCTAACTTATTTTTTTATATATAAAAAAACTGTCATTTCTAATTACAAAGTTTATTCGAAAAACCATAACACTTCTCTTCGCAAGTGGTCTTTAATGAAACTCATCTATTCGCCGGAACTTTTCACAAATGATCCCGTACAGTTGCGCAGATAATCGTTATATAGATTGGAAGTGAGGTCGGGACAAACAGCGCAGTCGTTAGCAAAGTACGTCTCAAGTTACGAACGGTGCCAGTACACAGGGTTGCTCAGAACGGTGAACATTCCGTTGGCTAAAGGACTTGGCCAAAAGGGAGCAAAGAAAACTAAATTCTTGGTAGAGACATCACAAGATGTGACTTCCTAGTCCGTTTATTACCTATGTCCACGGAAACGAAAACATACGGTCCAACTGACGACGCCGAGCTTTGATTAGCAAACGATTTCCACTTACATACACATGCATACTCAGTAGGTACTTTTTCTCTATCTTGTTCTTTCTGAGTCGGCTTATAGCCCTATAAAAATATATCCAACTACATATTTGGATACATTTTTATACACATCCGACAGTATAACAGTTTAGGTGAAGAAAATCTTCACTTATGCCTTAAAATGTTGGTGTGACGTCACGCCTCGTGACTAACGTCAAACTCGGTTGGCCATCCTTTGTCCCAGTGTGTAGCAATCATAGGGCGCTACGTTGGAACGTTCAATAGACGTCTGAACTGGCCGGCACGGAAAAATACTCCGGAATTAGTTCGTTCACTCAATGTGAGGGCGACCGAAGATCTTTAAACACGTTAGAGGTAAAGTTAAATAATGGTTTATTACATCAGTACTGTTGGATAAATAGCGCGACGGTGTGGATAACAATAAAAGCCACAAGATTAAAGATACTTGTTGCTGAGTTGGAATTGCGTTGCTGGTGCAACTTGTTTGCTTTGCAAAGTTTAACCATTGAGATTTTTGCTGGCCGCTCGCAGTTGAAGCAGCATGCCAAACCGCTGATAAATTATATTCATAAGTGCTTTGCTGGCCTTCATGAATATAAATGAAGTCATTACAAATATTTTGATTTGATTCATGAAAATAACTACTGGAACTGACTGACTAACCTTTGAATATAATTATTTGTCCCTCCCGTCTCTATATGTTTGTGCTTCCACTTACTTATATACTCCTCTAACCCACATAACCAAGAACGATGGAATGTGACTTCAAGCTAAGATTTTTCCTGTCACTTCTACTCTAAGGTTTTTTTTGCTTTCTACACAGAACACTGCACTCTATTCGGCCGTATTTCCTCTACCAACGTCTCAAGTTTCAGCAACTGTAGCAAGTCCAATATAAAGTTTGTCAATATTTCCGTTGTACGGGCCTGATGGCCGACACTCATTGATTGCTCTACCCGTTGGGGCGAAAAATAAAGTTGAGCTATCCACGCTCCCCGGGGGTGTACGGCGTCGGCAGATGTTATTATCGCGCCTACCAACACGTGGACGGGTTATTTTGACAATTGTTTTTGGTTTACCGATAAGTAGATTTTTTTTGGCAAATATGAGGTCCTGGACTACACATTTTCTTGATTGTTATTTGATTAACTAAGACCCGTATTAACAAATTAATCTCAAGTCTGAGAGCGATCTTGGAAATGTCATTCTTATGTCAATCAAACGCTTACTCAATACCACTCTCAGATTGATTTATTAATATATAAATGTTGAGGCTATGAAAACAATTCAATGGCAGGTCATGACGATTGAATTTGACGCAAATTTGTCGTGCAACAATCTATCTAAATATATATAACTCAAAGGTGACTGACTGACTACCCCCAAGGGGATAAAATAGAGGATGAATAATCCCGAAATGTTTGTTAAGTTAAATTACACGTGGACGAAGTCGTGGGCACAGCTAGTAATATAACATTCAAAACGGCTTGACTGATTTAATGAAATTTTATGTTTGTACTTATGGGATCTTTGTATGGTTCCAAGCTATAGTATGACCCAATAGGTGGCGCTTTTGGTGACATCCAGAATATGCGAAAAATGCTAGCAAAGCAGCAGTCAAAATCTACCTATATTTTCATGAAATTAAGCATTGTCGATACCTTAAACCAGCTGAAAAGCCATCATCAAGTTATTTAATTTCAAACTTGTTAAGTGATGGAAATACAGAGTCAACATTATAAATAAAGTTTTAGTTTATCTAGTGCAATTTTCGTATAAATGTTTTATTTAACATTTCAAGCTATTTTGGCTCTATCTACTAAGTGATTCTATATGCGAAATAACTAGTCACGTGCCGCTTATTACGAACACCCGGCGCCTCTACGTATTAGATAAGTGACACTTATATTTGTACTACGAGATTTGAGGTTACATTCTAATAGCTGTACATTTGAGTTTAAAACTCACAGCAGCTGTATAGGTAGCAGTAGTCGAACAGCTTACTTCGCAGTATTAATTAGCAATAGCATATTTACGGCATTAGCTAATGTTAGCAAAGGTAGAACAAGCTGTAGAACAAGCTGTAGCCACTACAGTGGGCTGCAGTGGGTAGTACCACCCACTCACAGAAGATCAGCGAAAACAACTATTATAGAGTCGGATGGCCAACCTCCTCCGTCTTTCCCACTAATATTTAGGTCGGCAACGAGCGAACAATATCTTCGGTATTGCTAGCACCTATATGCTACGGTAACTGTTTAACTTTTTTATAAGTAAAACAATAAATAAAATTGTGTGCTACGATTTTAGACCGTATTGTACTGAAAGTCAATATTATTTTATTTTTAACTAGCTGTGCCCGCGACTAAGCCCGCGCTTTTATTGACAAAGTTTCATACAAACTTTCATCCCCTATTTTATCCCGTTGGGGGTAGAGTTAATCAAAATGCGTTCTTAGCGGATGCCTACGTCATAAAATCTACCTGCATGCCAAATTTCAGCCCGATCCGTCCAGTGATTTGGGCTGTGCGTCGATAGATCACTATGTCAGTCAGTCATCTTTGAGTTATATATATTTAGATTACACTAGCTGAGCCCGCGACTTCGCCCGCGTGGAATTTGACTTAACAATAAAGCCCGGTCCCGCGTTCTGAGCCCGCGCGACAGGACCCATTTTTTTTATTTTGTTTTTCTAAAATAAAAGTAGCCTCAGTTACTGCTTATAACATCAGCTATCTAACAGTGAAAGTCCCGTCAAAACCGGTCCAGCCGTTTCGGAGATACTCTTTGATTTCAAGTGTTTTTATTTTTTTACGCGGAATTCTAATTGTTTTTCTAAAATCAAAGTAGCCTAAGTTACCCGCTATAAGATCAGCTATCTGCCAGTGAAAGTCCCGTCGAAATCGGTCCAGCCGTTTCGGAGATTACCCGGAACAAACACACAGACAGACAGACAGACAGACAGACAGACAGACAAAAAATTTTAATTCTCGTTTTTGCTATAGGTATCGTATGTACTTTCATATGCATTTAGTGAAAAAGTGTTATTTTGATATTACAAACAGACACTCCAATTTTATTTATTTGTATAGATTCGGGGGAATTCAAATTACTTGTTTGACACAAATTATCTCACTACATCACTGTTTAGCTCAACTCGATAAGAGTAAACGAGCCGTCTCGCCAACAAAAGCATTGATATGTAAAGGAAACACCCTACACCGAGCTAATACATCTTCGTTACAAGGCCGCGTCTTAACACGACAGTGACACGCCAAAGTGACGTATGAGTATATGTTGTATGGAAGTTAATATGCATTAACTTACCCGACTACAAATGTTAGGGGTGGCATTATTTTGCTGCTGAATAATCCATACAACACTTTTATACAGCTGAAGGGAATTTATCACGGGACATTTATTTTGTTAAAAAATTCTGATGACATTCGTACGTATTTTTCTCTCTACACAGTAGTGCTAATTCTGTTGACCTCAAATCAAACTATGACTGAAATAAATTTGACACGACTAATAATATTTCTGTCTAGGTCATGCATTACGACCATTATAAGGGTGGCATTACATTTTATTTAGTCAAGTTAAGTTTGTGAAAAACTCCATAATTACATATAATCTACTTATTTGATTAAAAACGTACAGCCTTCAATTAATCACTTTGGTCTGATAGCGTCCGTTTCAAAATCAGCAAACCTACTTTACGCGTTCATAAGAACTTAAAAGGCAAAACAAATTTTGGTGTGTCTGAAATAAGGACACACTCCCACAAAAAAATAAAAACCTTGAGCTTACGATTGCCAGCCCTTAGCATACCTACTGATGTTCCCGTCGTGACTACTTATAACACACTTTAAATTAAAACAAAAGCTATAACTTAGTTGTTACATCCTGTATAATTTCATTTTGCGGTTTCGTCCTGTCGCTATCCACACATGACGTAATATATGTTAGCCAACTTGTCGTCAAACATCAACTTGATAAAGGTAAGAATCTCAGTTTTGAGCAATCACTGTCTATACCTAGATGGAAAAAGTTCTGTTGGTCCACTAGCTTTACATGAACAAGCTAAAAGAATTGTCATCTTGCTTACGGTCGTAATGTATGTCAGGGACAACAAAATTTGTCGGTTCTATCAAATTTAGTTTATTGTTAAGGACAACAGAATTATCACCCCTGTCGGAAATTATGTTGTCTTTAAATTATTGCTGACTGGATCTTACTGCAGAATTAATGTAATGTAATAAAAGCAACGATTGTGCTGTCGTCACGTTGAATTTGTTATTAAGTGCCTATTACCAGAATCGCAAGGCCGTGTTGTAAAAAAATTACGTCGGCTGGTGGCAATTTTGCTGTATAAGAATTTTATATAACACTCTTATAGCGCCGATGCCGTCGTAAAGCGTGAAATTTAAGCCTTTACGTTGTGGATACACAGGCCGTATAAACATCGAGTAATATTGATATGAAAGCTTATTTAGTAAATAATTTTACTTCCTTTTCCTTGAACGTTTTGGGGAAATGTGTTACCAATAAACAGAAATCGATTTAATCCCCAATATTTTGTAGCAAGGTCGTAAGTAAATACAATGTTTTAGATGTAATATAGGTAGGTATTTTGTTTTGGTGAAAGTGTGATTCCGACATTATTTGTTTTTTTGCCAGATATTTAAGTTATTGTTATAACTACAAATTGCATAAACACATGTTTTATGAAGTTACACAGCCTCCTTCAAACGAGCGAACAGGAGTATCTTTTTGACGAAAAAGTCATTGCTGCCAACAATTTAAGTAATGGTGAATATATAAATATGCTGCCATAATTGTAGATGTGGTGGAATGAACACTATGATACTAACTTCATTTAATTTTTAATTATTTACCTCAAGCATCAAAAGACATTTCGTATTATAGGTAACTTTAACTAGAAATATCTAGGTACTTAAAATTTATATTAATAAATTATTTACAAACACAATAGTTATACTGTTTAAAAAAAAACAAGCAGATCATTAATAAAATTATCTCACCTATCAAAAGCACCTCGTTCATTACTACTGAAGTACCTATTAGTGATGTAACGAATATTCGCATTCGCATTCGCATTCGCGAATATTCGCATATTTTTTGACATTCGCATTCGCATTCGCATTCGCAAGAATCTATGCGAATGTTTTGCGAATGTTTTTGATAAACAAAAAGGAAATTATCTATAGATGGATATGGAATTTTTATACAACTAGTAAGAATAATATATTATTTAAACAAACTTGCTCATAGGATGGCCCTTATTGCACCGCTTTAAGGTTCATAAAGCAGCTTATTATGCACTAGTGCTATTGACTTTACATGTTTTTAATCTTAGCAAAGAGTTATAGTAAATATTTAAAACCAATAAATAAATAATTGGATTATGGCCTGAATCCCCTTGTATTGAGGGGAGGGCCCGTGTCCAGGAGTGGGACGTCAAAAGGGCTAAAATTATTATTTATTTATTTTGGCTACCGTATAAATAAAATAGTAAAAAATTCTGTTACTAAATGTATTAAACCGGCATCATAGACATCTTCAGCAAAAGTGACAATCCTTTATTATGTTTTTGGACTGATGAAAATTCTTATAAGGAGTTTTAATTCGAAAAATTCAGTTGTGATTAGACTGGGTGCACAATCAGTGGTGCGTGGTTTGAGATTAAATCCAAACTTTAGAATTTTTTAAATATAATTATTTTTATTTTGAATAGGTAGTAAATAACTATTTATTTCCTATAATAAACCATTTACTGGTTCTAATTTAAAGGATGAATCTTGCTACTTACGTAAAAAAGGCCACAATGATACTCAATATTTCGTAAACGGGAATTAATATTGAAAAACTGTCACAGAAAACTTTAAGTTATTTTAAAATACCTACTGAACAATACCTCAATTGAGGGGGTGTGTAAACATTTTTTTTCACTCCCCTTTCTTATGTATGGGAGGGACAATGGAATAACTTTGCTTTCAAAATTTTAAGTTTTTTAGCGGTACATAAACAATTTTTTTGGCGAATTTGCAGTATTTTGCCAGCCCTAATAGTCTCAGAATAATAGTATTTGGCTGCAAACCAGCCTCGTTCGTAGCTCACTTGCACATAATGCACTTATTTACTTATATTTGAGTTTAAAAAACAAAATTGAGCTGTCTTGAGGTAGGCCACTAAATTATAAATAGGATATTTCTCTATCGCTCTTGTTAGTCTAATTAAAATATTAACTCAATAAAATGTGAATATCAAATAAATTCGATGAATGCAATAATACTAAACTACCCTCAAATCAAAACAAATCTCTTCGAATTGATGTGACTAACTTCGTTCTTTCAACCTGTATAGGTTCGGCTATATTCGGCCGACACGAAATGTCAAACGAAACTTAACATTTTGTGCGTTCTTTATAAACCCCCGACGAAAAATAGGGGTGGTATAAGTTTAACATGTGTATTTGTGTGTATGTGGCATGTTAGCGCCCAAACAGATGATCCGATTTTAATTTTGTTTCTTTTTTGGAAATGTATTATGATCTAGAGTGTTCTCAGCTATGTTTCACGAAAATAGTTTAAACCGTTTGAAAATTATCAGCTCTTTTGGAACTTAAAAAGTCGTTGCATCGGGGTTTTTTTAAATTTTCAATTTAGAGTTTCTTAGTTGAAAGTCAACATTCGCATTCGCGAATGTTGGAGCCAAATATTCGCATTCGCATTCGCATTCGCGAATGTCAAAAAATCAACATTCGTTACATCACTAGTACCTATCCATAGTTCATAGACGCTACAGTTTATGACTAAGATAGAAGATTGCGCTAAAGTAGGGGCTTAGTTCAAGCGTTTCAGATCATTTCAATATTATTTTTCATCATTTTTCGCGTTCCGATTCTCGTTGTCTTATCAAATCATTGTTATGGTATTTTTGACGATTCATAAGTAAGGTTCTGTAAAGGTTCATAAGTGACGGTACCATGAAACAAATATTTAATAAATACAAAATGAAACTGACAATTTGGAACAACAGCGCCATCTCCAGGCGTTCGGCAGAGTCCACTTACGTTTGTCAGCACCTGGGGTATGGGGATATTACGAATTGCATCGCCGAACGCTCAACACGAACTGGAAACTGACTGCTCGAACTTATTTTAATATAATTTTGACCATTGCACGAAAAAGTAGATAACTAACCCATCTTTCTTCGATATGAGGCACAATTTTCGAGCATGGAATATCTTGATATTTAAAAGAAAACTAAGATATATAGACCGAAAATAAGAGTTTTTCATCAAAAAACATAAAAACTTTTATTATGACTGACTAAAGATCCATCCGACTAGTTATTTTAGAGGTCCGTAAAATACCTATCTTGGTTCAGCTCAGGCGTCATTAGCCGAAATTTGTTTGCTATTTTAAACTGTTTTTTTACCCACAATATTAACACAGACTCGCAAAGTGTTGTAAACAGCAATTGAGCAAATTAAAGCAAGCTTTACACTGCTTTTATAGTTTATCTCAAGTTAATCAGTATTTTTACAAATATGGGGAATTCAATCTCGGGTATAGGTCTTCAGCTTATTTCCTTCCCATCGTCTTCTGTTCACGACTACTTGTCTTCAGAGCCCTAATCCGACTTCCGTATCTCTCTCTTACAATTCATCCGTCAATCACATGCTGATACCTTACTACGTCATTTATCTTAATCTGTCGACCGCTTGGCGTATTGAGTCGAGCGTAGGCCGCTCGACTCAATACACATAGTGGTTGCGGATTCGATTCCCGCCGGGGCAAATTTCGGAAATGGTAATTTGCCCAGGTCTGGGTGTCACTGGGATCAGCCCAGACCATTGTACGGTACCCATAGTACAAGCGTTGCTATGTTTGGGACCATACAGTTGGTGTGTTCGTCTGAAGATATTATCTTTCACTCCTACACAAATTTCACAATATTTATACGTTTGCGTCAATATTTGAAAAAAAAATTCTTCAAAAGTGGCGTGTTGTGGTTGCTATTGAGATTTTATTCCTATGTGGTATTATGTAATTTTCTATAACTGTGCATTTGCATGCACGCACGCAGTCCATTACTAGAAATAAATACTTTATTGTGCCTATTATCCCCTAACTCACGTAGTTAATGATGATATAAATTTATTCACGAATTTAAATTTATTTTTGCGCAAAAAATCGAATCATAAATTGTGCAAATAACGAATTGGTTTCTAGTGAATACGCGCCTTACACTAGATCTTAAATCCACCAGCCGATGTTTGGGGCGTTTATTAGCTTTTAAATGAATGTTTATTTTTAATCTTTTTCGCAATCCGTCCAGTGTTTTCAAGACATCTTTTAACATCAATTTTGGATCCCAAAACGCACACATTAAATATGAGAATCGTGTAGAAAATATAAAGTAAACCTACTTAAGTAAAAAATCGCCATTTTAACACATTATCTGTATAGACCCTAACTATAAGCAACGCTTGTACTATGATGGGTTACTGACAATTCCAGAGACTGATTAAATGTATTTTCAAAGTTTATTGAGTACTCGTACTTACATCTCGTGGCAGCGCTGGAAACACGCTCGCAAACAGCTAGTGAGACAACGCCCTTATAAGCAAAAAATAATGTTATTTTCAAATGGTTAAAATTTTACACAAACATTGAGTTATCCGCCCAAACTCCTTCCCCGTTTCTCAAAATGACATTTGTACGAAATAAACGTCAAAACCATTCCACCGAGCGAAGATCTTACCGAATCTATAAGGTCTGGTCCCGCCACTTGCGTCGAGTGGGCACCCACTTTTGCGGGATGCCAAAGCAAGCGTATTTTCGCTGGGAGCGTCATTTTCAAAGTGAACCAAGCTCATTCTGTGGACAGAAGAGTGAAAAGATGAATGAGACGCGACCCGCTTCACCTTTATACAGTGAAATAGAAAGTGAAAAACTATCACAAGCTTTTGTGGAAAATTATATTGTATTGAAGTTACACAGTCTTTTTAATTATTATTATACAACTTACCTTTTTAATTTAAAATGTTTACGTAAGTACTCAGTTTTTAAAGTAAATTTCGGTGCGCTTTATTATTTGCTATTTATGCAATCTTTTAATTGTTTTAATTCGTCATAACATGATTTAGCTTGGTAGCAATTTTGGTTGTTTTTGTAATAAATTGTTAAGCATACTTATTATTTACCCTCTTGTTTATCTTAAACGAAAACTTTGTTTTTTTTATAATTATAAAATTAATGACTGCTATTTCTTTTAACAGTATGCTTTAAAATTTACAACAATTCGTTTATTTGCTAAAAGATTTTGCCACCGAAGTTTATGTGAAATAAACAAAACTGTTTATTGCATAGCCCGTTTCCTTATGTAGGGGAGACATCCGCAATAAAATCGAATGCAGTTAAGCATAATAGAACCAACCCCCACGTACTTCTGCATACCAAAACCATCCCTAGTGCAATGATTGTAGATTGTTTTCAGGTTGAAAAATATTTGTTGGTAAGATCCATTCTGCAAAATTTAATCCAATCGTGAACGTTACAAAAAGAGTGGCGGGTTTTATGTGACATGTTCTCAGTTTATTACATTTATTACTTATTTTTTTGTAGCGAATCATAATAACATTATAACATCACAACCGTAATCTAGGCGTGACATTAGAAATATTACAAACAAATCCTTCCTTCCATTCCCCCACTCCTCGTTATTACAAGTCCAGTTCATCCCGCTTTTGTTCTGGGTCAGCCGCGATATTTTCTGGCATTTTTAAAGACATGCGACATGCGATTTCATGCGACAGTACTGAAAGTATGATTAATGAACCTCTGTTGAAATATACTTTGAATATTCTCGCATCAAGTATTCTAAATCGCCGAGGAACAGTCGCACCGACTCATCGGTATTCGCAAATCGAACGGCCATCGAGTGAAGCGGATTTATGATCACCGTGCAGATGCAGGCCCGGGGCAAGGCCATATCTCATGCGGTCCCGCACATACTGATTAGTTCGAGAACACACCAGCTTAGAGTGTTTTAGATGGGAATCATATAATAGTCTCTACTTTGCCTTTAAGATATACAGGCTGAAACATTTCCGTTTACTATACTTTTTTTTCTAATCTTAACTTTGTAATTCTAATACTAGGTTTGGAGGAAACTTGAAAAACAAAAAGTGTTATAAGAATACAGCTGTTGACAGATTTTACAAGTTTACAAAACCTTTAGTTCTTCAACTGTCCCACACGGCCGATAGTTTTAGATTTACAAAGTGAAGTAAAAAACATGGTATACACTTTTTATTTCACCTAGTATAGGTCGTAGACAAGTTTTCACAAAATATATGGGGATGAAACAGTATACCTTCTTCCCCATTACCATTACAATGGCCAATACCTATAATGCATAACAATGGATCTGGAAAATCTTTTTTTTTTAAGCTTACTGTAATTTTATTACATTACTAATATTCCCGTAGCCCCTCCAGCTAAGCTAATGCTTGTGTTAGGAGTGGGCTCACGTCAATAGTTTAATGGCCATGATGGGGATCGAACCCGGAACCTCTCAGCTACGAGGGCAGTCCCTCTAACCACTGGGCTATTGACGCCTTGTTATTTATTGTTAATGATCCTTACACGCTTTCTTCACTTTATTCGTTGATCAAATCACAACACTGCGTATTGGCACAAATACCTATTTAATTTTCATTTTATCAGGCGATAGGCACAAAAAATATTTAATTTCAGAGCTACCCTTCCTTCAACGCAGGAAATATTTTATTGACAGTCCAACACATTATGATCAATTTAAAATTATTTACGCCGAAAATATCCACCACAAGACTGCCAACGGCGTCAGCCACCATTGATAGGGAATACCTACAATATTTGAATACAGCTTTTAATCCCCAGTCTATCCTACAGCTGTCATAATACGACGGAATAAAATGAAAACGCAGGCAGATGTTAAATATGAATAGGATTTTGCAGATATGTTGTTACTACGATTCATTCCTTATTTCATCCGTTTCAAATACATTTTAGTAATTGCTACATAATTGTATGTCATTTATTAGTGTGGTGTGCAATCCACGCTGATTATCTGCTCCAAAAGTCTCGCATTACATATATTAAGTACTAGCTGTGCCCACGGACTTCGTCCGCGTAGTATTTAACGTAACAAAAATTTCAGGATTATCGGGATAAAAAGTATCCTATATGTTAATCCCGGTTATAAACTATCTGTGTTCCAAATTTCATCCACATCCGTTCAGTAGTTTTTGCGTGAAGGAGTAACAGACATACATACATACATCCACACTCACAAACTTTCACATTTATAATATTAGTAGGATATATATTAGGATTTATTTAATCTTTTATTCCCATCTTACCCTATCTCTGGGCTCTGACAAAACCCAACATAATCTTATGCCATAGCTTATTAATCTTATTCCTCTTCCCAAAGCATTTTGTATTCCCAATATAATTCCTCTCCTAAAGACTTCTTTATTGAACATGTTGTCGAACACAACACATTATACAGTAGATACGTGGACGCAGCCGCTCTTTACAGGCTTATGCATATATAACATGCCGCCGGCCCGGCAGACCAAGTTGCCAGACCTCTATTCACAATAACTGTGACAGTGTTGCGCTTGTTTCAGTTTTCCTTTGATTTCATCTGAGTTTTAGATTATGTCCATGTGAAAAATGAGATTTGTCACGGTTACTTAGGGCGCTTTTTAACTGCCGTCCAAAAAGAGAGGTGTTATAAGTTTAACATTATTTGTGTCTGTGTGTCTGTCTGTGGCATCGTAGCGCCCAAGCGGATGATCCGATTTCAATTTTGTTTTTTTGTTAGATAGGTGTATTTAGGAAAATCGGTTCAGCCGTTTAAAAATTATCAGGGCTCTAACCACGCTAGCTACTCAAATCGTAATAGAAAAGCAAACGCTTGCGATTACGTTTCAAACGCTCCGCTTTTGACGTTTTGCTGACACGAGCTTCACGATTTCTACTGACATTGATATGGTATGGTGTCAGCAAAACGTCAAAAGCGGAGCGTTTGAAATGTAATCGCGAGCGTTTGCTTTTCTATTACGATTTCATTAGCTAGCGTGGTTAGGGCCCAGCTCTTTTGTAGTCTAAAAAGTCGTCGCATCGGGGGCTCTCTATATTTTCAATTTTAGTTATAGATAGTTTTTTCGGTGCGTATATTCGTTTTGCAGGTGCGTGAAGGCGGTTCGGCCGTCTGGGGGATGACCGGGGTGGTACCAGGTCGTCCCCCTTTTAGCGCCTGTGGCCCGGCAAGTCATTGCCGGGCCGTCCGCCGGGGCGTCTCGGAGCATTTCCCATGGTCCCGGGGCGCCCCTCTGCATGGTGGAGGGTGGTACACCGTTGGTTTTTAGTGGGTATACCTTCGGGGACTCCCACATACCCCTCTCGACTCCCCCGAGTCGGGAGGGGAACCATAAAGGGTTTTCCAACGAAAAAAAAAAAAAAAAAAAGGTGCGTGAAGGCAATAGGCGCACGCGCCTTATGCCACACATGGAACTCTTACGAGTGTTGACGCGCTTACCAGCACGACCCGCGAGAAACTACTACTCTGAACCCACCGGTTCAGACAGTAGCATTGATTTACTTGGTCTCTATTTTTGTCGGTTCAAAATAGGAGACAACAGCATATAAATTGCGGAAATGTAAATGTTCTGTATTAATTTATGAATCTTCCAACAGTAAAGAACACACAAGAAAGAACGGGAGTTTAAGATAATCAATGCAAGATTGATTGCAAAGTTTATTTGTATAAAGATGGTTTAAAACTAAACATTGACACTGAAGGCCTGGCGATTTTTTATTAAAATAATTCATTTTCTTGTTTCCACCAAGAAATTTCAAATATTGATACTAGTTAAAATATAAAATTGAGTGAATTTTATAAACATGGAGTGGTATTTAATGTTATACAACATGTAAATAAATCCCAATATATTTGTAAACAAACTTTGTAAATGTTCTCAATTTAATCTGAATTAATACTAATTATCTAATACAAACACAAGTTCGGAGACGAGATCAAAGGCGAACATCACTTTATGGTAACTTTGCGAAACTCCCAAAGTAAATTAAGTCGACTGGAAAAGTGGGTAATTATAATTACGATTGAAATGTGTATTTAATTCATTTTGTTGTGCATATTTTACATTACTTTTACCCTGCTAGGTAACAATTGAATTATAATTGCATGATGATTATCATAAAATTATTAATATAATGTTGTAGATGATTAATTTAGCTATACAATATTCATTATGATTTCATCACACCTGAAGTAAACTGCGGGTATAAGTAGACAATGGTGCTGATTTTGTAGTAAACAACTGTACTAAACTAATTGTACCATCATCCATTACAGCAAGACAGATATTACTTTTTCATTACTCATACTCTGAAAGTAGGTCTGAAGTTGCCTGAGGAGCGGGTTAAAAGTAATACTTTTCCGGCCCGGGAGAATCGCTTTCAACTGACAGCTGTCAAATTATTAAAAAAAAAACTAGTTCCATTTTCACATTTCTATGGAACCATGTTCAAACTTTTTCTACAGTCACTCAATTACAGCACGATGTAAAATTGAAATAACATAATGTTAAGTATTAATTAAAGAATATATATTTTTAAATGACTTAATTATAATTTAGTTTCTACTATTTCTTTAAAATAACATAGATTTGGGCAAAATATTTAAAGATGAAAATGAAAAATAATGGCTTAATAATGAAGTTGGCCGGCCAACGAAAACAACAAAATAGCCGGCAATCCGATCTTTTTTTTCGAGTTGTAGAGTATTGTTCATACTTCCTTGTAGTGTTTACCTCGGGTGAAAAACTTATTTTGTCGCTCGAACTATTAGCGCCCTCGCTACGCTCGGGCGCCAAACCCCGTCTCGGGAAAAATAAGTCACTTTCACCACTCGTGTAACAATGTACTATTAAATGTGTGAAGTTTAGTTTAGTCATGATTTGACTATAACGGAATTAGCGTAAATCGGATGAAGTTTTACAGAATGAAACCAACCCGCACATACTTCTGCAAATTGAAGCTAACCTACAACCTCACACTAGGGTCTCACAATCATGTTCTTCACTAGCTCGTTCTAAATTTATGTGTCTGATCTACTTAATAACACTTGCGATTGGATTAATAATGCCCAATCGAAACGTTTTATCAATCACACGAAAAAAATATACCACATAAGTGAAATAACAGCAAAAAAAACGAAGTAAAGCAAAAATCCGGAAGCAGTGTTACGGATATCATGAACAGCGATATGTAGGGCGCTGTCAGACACAAGCGTTTTGAGCGTAGCCCCCAAATTCCGACATGTTGTGTCCGTCGGTAGATGCGAGAACAGAATGTTCATAAAAATAACTTCATATAAAAAATAATCCGGAAAAATATAAGCCAGCTAGTGTGGAAGCCACCTTCATCCATATTTCACTTACCATTGTTTTATAACCCTAGTTTATTTCGTTTATATGTACCTACTAACGTAAGTGAGTTGAAACTTATGGCAAAAAAATATTATTATTTTATTTTTTGGGGAGTCCACGAACCGGGAAATTTTGCACATAATGTAGTTTTTGTGGATGTGAAGAGAGTTATAGTATTATTAGATATGCGGTAGTTATATTATGGTAATAGTTTCAAAGCTTAATGCACTGATACAGAAATGAGGTCCAACAAATATTGGTCGTCCATATTATTATAACAAGAAACATTGTTGTAGGCGTGTGTGTGTTAGGAAAAGGATATATCCTTTTCTCAAGTGCTAAGTCGGTCACTGACTTGGCGATTGCCGACTTTTATGGTTAGGTATTTAAGACTTTAGAAGCCGGTTAACAGTTCCTCCAAATAAAAAAAATATATTCTGAAACATTTTATCTCTAATTCGTACTTCCCTTGTAATCCTAAACCACTTTCTTAAAAGGACATCGCCCTAATTATTTTTTTCGCCATTCTTTTGTTATCTGCAATAGATTGTTATTTTAATAGCTCGTTAATATTTTTAAGTAAAGAATTATTTTATCAGGTAACTTTTACGACACTTTCTTCGGTAGGTGAATGCCCTTCAGCGGAAGTACTGAACATTTTATGTGATCTTCCCTTAATTGGGTTATTCAAGATTATTTTATGGCTACATTTTCCTATTGATCAGTTCTTAGAACAGGTAGAGATGGACAGAGATAACGTCCCGGAAAATAAGGAACAAAGAAGATAAAAAGATATAATAAACAGTCCCAAAAATAAATGTCCAAATAGTTTTTGTTACGTGAAAACTTTTCACATTTGTGTTTCCGCGCCTTTTATTTTTGTTGTAAAGCAAATGTTTGTAAGCCGACGAAGAGTTCCAACTTTCTGTCGGTCCTATTTGTTTACACACGTCATACGTATTACGTTTGCTGGGACCCCACAATTCTATTATTCAGTATACTGTTCCACTATTGAATTGAACCCCGAATCTGAAGTAATCGGGTACCAAAACCATACCAGGCATGCCTTTTAAGTTCTGTCGTTTCCATATTTCCCGGCAATTTTGAATTTGGAACTGTTCTATATTCGAATGTGTTTAAATTTCGAATCTCAAAACAATTGAAAGTTTTAGGATTAATGCTATTGTTTAGTCACAGCGTCGATTAGAATCTGTCAGGTTACGTACGAAAATGAATCTTCCTAAGGAAAATGTTCGTGCAATAATTTTCTACAACTTTAGAAGAGGCCTGACACGGCTTCAGTGTTTTGAAGAGCTAACATCTGTGTTCAGTGATGAAGCCCCATGTCTGCGGACTGTCGAACGCTGGTATTTATAATTCCAGCGTAAACATACTATTCTTAGTGACAAATCTCGCGAAGGACGGCCAAAATCCGCCTTCACTGAAGATAACATCATTGCTGTGAGACAACAAATTCTCGAAGATCGTCATGTGACGTATCAAGAGATAGAGGTTCTATTAGGCATCTCAGGGACAACCATTCAGAAAATCTTGCATGAAGCGCTTGGTGTAAGAAAGCTAGTTTGCCGTTGGATACCGCATCTGCTTTCCGACGATCACAAGGCGGCCCGCGTCAGATGGTGTAAGAAAACTCTGCAAAGGTTCAACCAAGGAGAGTCAAATCACGTCTACAACATCATCAGTGGTGACGAATCTTGGATCTATGCCTACGATCCTGATTCCAAACAACAATCTACAATCTGGGTCTTTCAAGACAAGCCAAAACCGACTAAAGTTGTTCGTTCTCGAAGCACTTCAAAGAAGGTGGTGGCCACGTTCTTTGGAAAAACCGGCCATATTGCGACTATTGCACTTGAAGATCGTAGAACGGTTAATGGAGAGTGGTATACCACAGTTTGTTTACCACAAGTCATCGCCAACTTCGAAAATCTAACTCAAAGCGACGCATCATCCTGCACCACGACAACGCAATCTCACACAGCGCTCGTCAAACGATTGAGTATTTGAAGCAGGAAAAAGTAGAAATTCTTGATCATCCACCATACAGTCCTGACCTAAGCCCTAACGATTTATTTACATTTCCTAAAATTAAGAAAAGTCTTCGTGGTCAAAGGTTCCAGTCCGGTGAAAAAGCAGTCGACGCTTTCAAGTCAGCCATTTTGAACACCCCCACTTTAGAGTGGAATAAATGTTATAATAACTGGTTTGAGCGAATGGAAAAGTGTATTAAGCTACGTGGTGAATACTTTGAAAAACAATAAAAAGTACTATAAGGTTCTAGTTGTGTTTTTTTCTTCAAACGACAAAACTTAAAAGGCATCCCTCGTACACTGTTTGTATGAACGAGGCGGTGTTCAATTAACACAGATTGGTTCAAACCGACCCAGAGATTACATACAGTTGTACAAAGTCGTTCTTTGGGCCCATTAAAATCTAATGTGTAATTTAGTACCTACATGTATCCTCGTAGGCAGGTTGGACATTGTTTGAATGTCAGAGATAATACCTACCATTTATTGTGTTATGAACCGCGGACTAAAAAAAAATTGTTGTTTAATTTGTTTTGTTTTAGTGTGCGTTCTTGGGAATAGGATACAATTTAGTGTACCATCAACAAAGTTGACGCTTGATCAATTTTTAACACTCTTCCCTTGCAGGCAGTAATCATAGGATGCCTCACCCATTATGTTGTTGTCCAATGAGACGAAAAGCGTCCGATGAGACAAAAGCCCTTTTTAGGAGCCATTTGTTTCGATGGTTTTTATGACCATGCTAGTCGCATGTGGCTGCTGGTCACTGCATACAAAATGCAACCTTAAGGTGATCAAGCGTCGAGTTTGTTGATTTGGCCCAACTTTTTTTTATTGGCGTTAGTCCCGCCACAAACTCACACCACTGTTGATCCTGTAAGTCGGGATCGGCAGTGGTGTCCCATGATGACGCTATATTGTTGATCCCAACTCTATTGCTCATAATTTTATTGCCGCTTATGAGGTTGTCTTCTATATTCGGTGATATTTTTTGACCATTACGTATTCAAATGTTTTTGGCTCTGATGATTGAACAGTGAGGGCTCACACTAAACAAGTTTTTCATATCTGAATTATCGAATATGGTTAGGTTACCTACCCTCGTAAATTAGTTTGTCAAACATTTTCAGAGGGGGTCCATGTGTACACAATTATATGTACGTGGGTGTAACAGAAGGTAACATAGCAATGGACACAGACGGGCGACTTTTTGTCGCTTATCCCGACTGGGTTTTATCCTTTTTAGAGTAACCGTCTACTTGGTTGAAGTGGGCTCGCCCGCTTCGATCAATAGGATTGCTTCAATGCCTCAGCTCGACCCATCTTAGCGCAAGCTAGCAGAATATACATACCTACAAAGTACGACGAAGTCGACGATGTTGACCATGGCGGTGACGAGCGATGAAAATTATTTCACTAGTGGTAATCGTAGATACCTTAATATAATTTTGCAATATAAAATTGTCATTAGGCCCATTCAACGTCATTTGGAGTGTCCACATATACCGAGCACCAGCCTAAGCAAATGGTCTGTCCCGCATATGTAGACGCACCAAATTACTGAAATCTTCAAGCTGTCAGTCTTAAGTACCTACTTTGTAGTTATCATATTTTTTTCCAACACCTTCATTTGAGTACTTGCCGTTGGTTTTAGATAACTGCTACACATAACTCGCGTTTCGATCCGGTTGTAGATTTGAGAAAAAAGTGTACCCATAAGGGGCCGACTCCAGGGGCGTAATTCCAACACGATGAGTTAAAAGTATTGTAGAGGCAACAAGAGACTCTACATCGATCTTTTGACCTGGCGCATGACGAAATCAAATGGAGACAGATCATATAATATGGTCACGGTCCTCAGCATTGAGGGAACGACGAAGAAGATGAAGTCCCCGTAGACCTAAACAAAATAAGCGATTTCACTTTCACTTTGCAACAAATGCTATCTACGATGTCTTATTTTCGACGACAAAACTGTCGGACCTCGATATAATAGTCCGTGTTTGTCGGTCGAGTGCATCGGTGTCTTGCCCCCCTCCCCCCGCTATGTACATCACTCATCAACGGAGATATTACAGCACCGGGCCTATTAATTACTGTACACGGGTAAATTAAGCATATTACGGTGGGAGCCGGCTATCAGCATGATTTGTGTGTCTGTACAATGAGATCTATTTAAAGGGTTAATGAATTAGTGTAGATGGCACGGACTGTAGTTGTTTGTTATAGTTACTTTTAGTTTAGTTTAGTACTGAATACTAGCGAAAATGATCCTTCACGGTAACGTCGGTACGTAGAGATAACTGGAACTCTATCATTATTTTGATTTAGGTCTTCTTAATTACTAGGTTGTCAAAATCATGGTAGAGTTACAGATCTCAATACGTTACCGTAAAGGTCATTTTATAATGGGTAGTACCTATTTTGAATTGAATTAAATATATTTTGAATGCTACAAAACGTCTTTAGAATGCCTTTTGGAACAAACCCAATATGAATTTAAGGTGTATTTTACTGAGATAAAAACTTTATAGCGTGTTCGATGCCCAAACCAGCTTTGTTTCTTTTTAAGATAATGTCCTTTTGATGATACCACCCTAAAATTAATTCAAATGCAAATAGCGCCGTGAGATCCGCGAATTTTCCTTACAAAAATCCCTTGAAATCCTGGAGTTGTTTAAAAAAATAGCGCTTTGCACCGCCGACCGGCCCAATAACAAATGAATTGCTTATAAATATTAAAATATTGAAATCCTGTTCCATTATGCAGCCAAAACTGGGTAACAACAAAATATCCGGGCGGTTCTTGCTATGATAAAGTGCTTCAATCCGGTAATGCATGCCTTACATTTAGGCAGGTTTTGTCCGTAATCCGGGTAATTTGTTTGTGTTTTCGTTGACAGCTAACAACTTAGTGCCGACGTAAAGATTCGTTTTATAAATGGAAATATTGGCTTTTGAATGCCGTATTTAATGTTTTGGGATAACATGTGTTTGAATACTTTGTTAAATTTTACTGGTTTAAACATAGTAAACATTTCTAGAAGGTATTTGGGGTAAAAGGATTTGCATGGAACTGAAACCGGTTATGATGCACATAATAGGATCAGTAGAACTTAAATTTTAAGCTTGGAGTTCATAAATGTATTTGCTTTTTCGATGGTAGAGACAAGCTCTAGCCAATTACCTACAGCTTATATAGAAGCTGGCTTGACCGGGGTAGTACCACCATCTCACAGAAGAACGGAATACAGAGTTATTATAGCTACGTTTGTTTCGTAGGATAGAGACGACAGACCAACCGCTTGCACTTCGCTTCCATCTGTCCCGCTCACCTTGTGGTCGGCAACATGCCACCAATGCCTTTGCTATTACAAGCAACTATAGGCTACGGTAACTGCTTAACATTGGGTAGTTCATACGATTACTTTCTGACTCTAAGTCGCCACATAGACAATTTGGTAAGCCATATATTGAATATCCCATTTATTGAATAAGTCAAAAACGGAATGAGAATAAAATACAAAATACTTTTTTGCTTTGTTTGTAATTCAATTATCTTGCAATAATTCATGCAAATCAATTCCGGATTGCAGCCAGTGGTATTCCGTGACCTAATTTAGATTTATGAATTGGATTTATAACACAAAATTGCTAGTAATTAATGGCTTTACATGATAAATAGTTGTGCCGCTATGTTGCGTTGGACGCGAAATAGCAAGACTATAGATGTGACAATATTATTGTAATTATATTCCATCATTTTATTATTTACAGCTAGCTGCAAATATTTCGCTAGGTGATATTGCTCTCAGATTATCCAAATTATAATATTAAGTAATTTATCTTCAACCACAAAATACTCTAATCTCAGCGTAGTCACTAGTACGAAATTTAGTGTATATTCTGGGACTTCAAATCTACATGAACAAAACAAGGCAGATTGTACTATAACGTCCCGTGTGATAAAAACAACCTTTGTCGTTAATAGGGCGGATGTTTGAAGCCGTTTCTGCTCTGTATAATATTATCACGAAGACTGAAGTTAATTAAGTATTTTTTCCACTACCAATGTCTTTGTGCTGATTTTTTTGAAGAGGTTTGATGCAGCTAAATTTAGAGCTATGTAGTTTAAGTCATCAATGCTCTATTTGACCAGAGAACGAAAGTCAACACTTAAAGCCGACCATACAATAACCAAATAGAAAATAAACTATGTCTGTTAGTGACTTTACGTTGTGTTGATGATAAAAACCTATTATTTTCTTTTTTATATAAAAAGTTGGCAAACAACCCTGTGATCCGCCTGACGTCAAGCAGTTACTGTATACTATAGATGCTTGCAATACCAAAGGCTTTGCTCGCACGTTGCCAGCATCATCATGTTGTTCAACCAGCTCTCTCACTCACTGTACGAAACGCAGCGATAATAGCTACTTAACGCTAAGTAGATTCAGCCCGTATATTAGTAAAATAAAAATAAAATCGCCAGACTGACACACCACCTGTATGTTCCCAAACTAAGCAACGCGTGTGCTATGTGCTGGGGGCGATCCCAGTAATACCCAGACCAAGGAAAATTACGAAAATGCCATTTCCCATACTTACCCCAGCGGGAACCGAACCCGCAACCACCATATGCAGTGAGCCGAGCGGCCTACCCTCGAACCACTGCACTAAGCGGTCACCGTCCTCGAATAAGTTTCCAACTATCTACTACTTATGTAATAAGTATTTTTAATAAACACCTCTCATTTCACCCAAAACACGGTACATAACTCTTCAAGTACAAGTAAAATTTATTGGAGGACATAATTACAGTCCAATTACAACACATTTCTCGAACAACCTTGAGTGATTTCATTAGGATTACAATAAAACTGCCCTTAAAAGTAAGTGCTGAACCTTAGTGAGCGTTTAACTGGATTCCTCTGACGTCCTTTTCAGACGAGGTATGTAAAGAGGTTGTTTAGACATTATTAAGGCAGCTTTTGTTTTGGTATGCGGAGTATTTCCTGAAAGTTTTTGCATAGCTTCATTGACCCTTGGGTTACTAAACTATACTTTGAATATTTTGAATATTGCATTTTTACGCTCGCTAGTTGCTCTAGAGTCTACATAGAGTCTCATTCTTCTATGTATAATCAGTGATAAGTGACACACTGAGAAAAATGTTTTGTATTTACATTATAACAATAAAATTATTAATACGTACTAAAAATACTAAGAAGAACAAAAATCATTTGTTGTAATTTTTTTTCTCTTAATGTAGAGCGCATGAATTTTATCTCGCTGGACGATTGCTAGAGCGATAACAGAGCTTTAACTGCCCAATGTCTTGGAGTAACCACACTTGAAGCAAAGAGGTTAAGGGTTTGCTTCCCATACTGTCCATTTGACGTGAGCACTAGCGGGGCGCTAACTTAAAAAAATAAGAACGAGCGCGGCTCTACTTTCTTAATCTACAACTTTTCTCTCTATATGTATTAAAAACTTCTCTATTTTCAATATTCTAATGACCTGGAAAGATAGTACTGGCTCGTTTTTTTAATATTTCTGTCTAAATAATGGAACAGATTTAAACTAGCAGCAACCGTGAACAAACAACGGACGGCATCGCTGAATTTCCAAAATATCGGTTTTACGTCAAAACTCGTTTCAATATATCAAAAGTGAAATCGGATGTATACTTTATAATTCCTTTTTATGCATATTTTGAAGCCTACGTCATAATATTTGGAAATATGTGTATTAAAATATGAAGCGAACATTAGTAGATATTGTGTGTTGTTTTTGGCGTCTCAAGGTGAAACCAAGTATTCAGATATTAATTGAAAAGTTGGTTTATTCAAGAACTAAAGTATAACTGTATTGCTATCTATGACAATTGATGGAATGGATTGTCCCCTAATATTGAATTTAGTATATTATTTCTATTACTTACTAACTTACAACTAGGCACCAAATATTTTTACATTTAGTAAGTTTTTTTAATAGTCGTAATATTTTATGTCCCACTGCTGGGCAAAGGCCTCCCGTTTTTGTCGCCACAGGACCCTAACTTGGCCTTTTTGTGGTCACGTTTTACCCGCAAAGGTGTTCAAATCGTCGACCCAATTTGGCCTTGGCCTGCCACGACGTTGGTGACCATTTTGAACGTCTAGTTGATACGATTTGCGCATCTTTGCGGCTCCATTCGTGTTACGTGGCCGGCCCAGTCCCACTTCAGCTTTGCTGTTTTCTCGCCCACGCCAGCAATGCGAGTGATGGAGCACAGAGTAGTGTCTCTGACGCGGTCCGTCCTTTTAAAATGTAATATGCTGCGCTCCATTGCTCAATTGCACCACTACTAAAAAAAACACCAAGGCTATTACAGTTCGCTAAAACTATTCAAATACGACGCCCTATTCGACTTTATCATAATATACCAACTAGTACTCTGTTCGGAGCTTTAAACGTCTGTGTAATTAGTTTAAGAATCATTTCACCGGTAGTAATAATAAGACATACTTTACTAATTAAGCAATAAAACTATTAACCATCCCCCTTCTTAATATGACAGCATACCCTGAATTACCCTTCCGCAATGCCAAGCCAAACTTCGGGGTACTTGAAATTTGTCTCAATAACACTGTTAATAAGTTCAGTACCAGTGTTGGACCAACGAAGACTGAACCAAGACGAAGTCCGGGCTGAAACTCATATGAGCTCAACTTTCGGCCGCCCGATGTATGAAACTTGAACGTTAGTTGGTAAACTGGGAACTAAGTGGAACTGACGTTTAAGCTAGCATACGCCGCTAACTTTAATCCTCCGTTGTTTTGAGCGACTAGAAAATTGTGGAGTTAATAATAAGTTTCTGATTAGTTTCTCTTCGGGTTGTTTTTCTATAATGTATCCAACAAATGGACCTGTGACACATTGGCCCTCAGAAATCGAATTTGAGTTAGCTGACATGTTATTTTGTACTAAAATAACATTTGCAAAACCCCTCTCAGAGTTGAGATAGATTTATTAAAACCGACGTAATAGTTACGTCAATATTAATAGCTTATTTTAAACACAAAATGGTAAATATATCATAGATTAAAGGCCAAAAAAAAAATTTCTGATAGTTATTTCTTTATATGAAAGCATTGAACTAAGATGCCATGGAAACGTAATATGGTGTATCCCGTAAGAGACAGCAACACTACACAGATATACAATTTAAAGCAAAGCTTCCATTTTCAATGTCTTTTACAGGATAACATAAAAATATCGATGTTACACATACTTCATTTTGGTTATTATTACGTTAATAACCCACAACAATCCATGAAACCAGTTCTGATTGACACCAAAAAAATGGTGATAGTTGAAACTAATACGCGGAGAAAATACATGAGACACTCTTTTGCATCCCGTTACTCGAACGCAAAGCACGTGTATTTAGTTTCCGCAGCTGGCAAAATGCTCACAGCCTCTCTATCTTGGCAATTTTTATTCTTACTCTATTGATATCCCACTCCTGGGCACGGGCCTACCCTCACTGCGAAGGGGATTCAGGCCGTAATCCACCACCCTGGCCCAGAACGGGTTGGCGGATTTCACTTATCATTCCAAAATTGGTTAGATTATCTACGATTTTTTCCATCACCGTAAGCAAGTGCTAATTATATAGAAATTATGATTCGCACATAGATATCTAAAACCCAGAGGTGCGAGCCATGGCTTGAACCCAGGACCTGGTGCCCGCAAGACGCGTGCTTAACCAATCGGCTATCACTACTGTTACTGTGCGACTTAGACTTAAGGTGAAGGCGCCTGTCTAGCCCGCGAAATTCAAAATTTTCGAGTATTGTTATAGTATATCCAAAATCTGAAATTTGAGACAACATTTTGTGATTTGCGACAAACACAGTATGCAGTGCGTTTATTAATACTTTTATTTTACTCTTAATATTATCACGGTGGATATGATACTAGTTTATCACTAAATATACAAAAATTGCCAGATTATCTGGATAGCTGTCGTTTTTGAAATGTTTTAGAGTAAGTTGGATATATTAATAAATGCACTGCACACTGTCTTTGTCGCGAATCACAAAATGTGCCTTTTTTATTGTCAGATTTTGAAAAATTTCTAAAAAACCTCAAAAAATTTGAACTTCGCGGGCTAGATAGGCGCTTTAGCCTTAACAAGTGAAATGCCTAGCAACGGTCAAGTTGCAGCCGTTGCAACTACTAGTTGTGAAACGTTGCAAGTTGCGCACGTAGCTAATATTACGATATTGCCTACTCGAGTGCGCTTCCTTTGTTCAACGCCGTTACAAGATATTGGAAGGATATTATTGGAGTTCATTATTAATTTTACATTAGGGTCCACATAAGGCGGGCGGGCTAACCAGCTAGCGGCTGGCTAGCATTCGACCAATAGGATCGCGGTTATTTTAATAACCTATGGAAAGTGATGCGGTACTATTGGTCGAAAGTAAACTAAACTCACTGCAAAGGGTTATTACAAAATCTCGGATTATTTGGATGATAAAACAGCTTGGGACTAAGCAGCTCAAATCTCGACAGTCAATAATAATGTCAAAGCGTAGCGTGTCTTGCCCTACTAGTCCGAATTATTTGTATAATTCTTGATAACATCAAAAGGCAACACACTGGAGCTATTTTAATATTTATATTAATATCTAAGTACTACCCTTTGTAATTATTGAAAATAAGCAACTGGCGATTAAAAAAAAAAAAAAACATGACATGTAAAAAGACAAGCCCGCTGAGTTTCTTGCCGGATCTTCTCAGTCGAGGTCGCGTTCCGATCCGGTTGTAGATATAAGGAAAAAAATATGTAAATTGAAATTTGTAAGTGCCCCCGTAGGCCTAAACAAAATAAATGATTTGAATTTGAATTTGAAAAAGCTAGCTCGGCCAGCCCGCCCTGCTTAAGTGGATGGCACCCTTAGAATTATTTGCCTCATTGGATTAGTCGTTGGACTTCCGGCTCTCACTCATCGTACGAAACACAGCTATAATAGATACTTTAAGCAGATTTTCTGTGAGAGGGTGGTACTAGCCCGAGGCAGCCTTCATATGAGTTGTACTCAGTTGGAAATAGCTTGGTTATACTACCGTAGAAATTGGGCAAGCTTACAACTATATTACTTCTAGCTGTGCCCGCGACTTCGACCGCGTACTATTTAACTGAACAAAAATTTCGGGATTATCGGGATAAAAAGTATCCTATGTGCTAATCCCGGCTATAAACTATCTGTGTTCCAAATTTCATCCAAATCCGTTCAGTAGTGTTTGCCTGAAAGAGTAACAAAGATCCACACTCACAAACTTTCGCATTTATAATATTAGTAGGATTATATACTACGAGTACATCTCGTTATACCACAATGATTCATCTCAGGTCCTTATTAATTAATCCACTTATCGCAAGTCAACTCCAGGGCGGTGGAAGCCGATTAGTTAAGCACGCGTCTTGCGGGCACCATGTCCTGGGTTCAAAACCCGTCTTAGAAAATCTAACAAATTTTCCGAAGACATGTGAAATCCGCACTGGGCCAGCATAGTGGATTACGGCCTGAATTCCCCTCGTATCGATGGGAGGCCCGTGCCCAGGAGTGGGACGTCAAAAGGGCTAAATTATTTTATATTATTATCTCAAATCTGAGAGCGATCTTAAGTAAGCACAAGTCATTTTGTACTGGTTTGACATAAGTATGACATTTCCAAGATCACTCTCAGACTTGAGATCGCACGGGCCTTAAGTACTCATTCTAAGCAATGTTAACATTGAAATATAAATACATTTTAGATTTTTAACTACACTGTTTATCGTGTTTTTATTACACCTTTCTGGGTCGGGAATCGAACCGTTTACGAGGTCTCCGCTATAAACTAAGTTCAACGAGCCTCCTCCTGCTGTTAAAATGTATTACAAAATAATGTCGGTTTTACGTGTTTTACATTTTATCTGAGAAATTTCGTTTTACTACTCCCTTTTGCTTACAGCTCCGATAGCGTATTTTCTGGATGTCGACAATAGCACCACCTATCAGATCTAACTATCATTAAGAATCATCCAGGTGACCCCATAAGTACAAAAAAAACATACAACATCAGCATTTTAGGCAAAGCAGTTTGGGAGGAGTATAATTACGAACACCCCTCTTTTTTCGTCAGGGGTTAAAAATAAGAATATATGAAGAATAAACTAGTAAATTATATCATAAAATAAAACTAGCACTATATAATACTGTGGCGGTTATTCACACGGTTAACTTAGCACCGATACTGAAAATACATTTTACTGTATTCTCATGTCAAATACGGCAATCATCTTTGTGTGAATGACCAATCAACTATTCAACCAAAAATTGGAACTATTTTATATATAATTTCTCTGGTCCAGAGTATCTATCAATTAAGAACCCGTCAATCACTGCAAAGTTTAACATTATGTGGAACTCCAAACTTCATTTGGATCGCCAACTTTCTTATCCTATATCAATAAATAATTGACTGCGCAAACACAAAGTTTTGTGTTTGAAAGTTAGGAGGAAGCTTTCAAGGAATAATTATTTAAATGACTAATTATGGTAATTTAGAGAGGATATTGGCAATAGATAATAACACCATTTGGAAAAAGTTGATCAGGTTGTCTACAACCAGATTGTAACGTGACCTCGACTGATAAGATACGGCATGAAACTCAGCGGGCTAGTATTTTCTGAGGTAGGTAGTATTTTTAAATTACCCGATTATGTTTTTTTACATTTCTACAATGCTAATATAATTCCCAGGTACACTCAGCAGGTATTTTATCAATAAGATAGCTCCAGTAAGTTGCCTTTCAAGATTACCAGTAGCAATAAATAAAGTATTTAGATTTAGTAGGGCAAGACATAAACATCCCTATACACACTGTTGTCGGATTGAAACAATGGAACAAAATATCTTCAAAAGTCATGCTTAGAATGCAGGAACAAGTTGCTCAACAAATTCTGAATAAATTTATTTACCCTTTACAAATAAGTGTAAATTTATTTACACTACGTTTTTAGTAAATATATTTTTTAGGAAATATTAGGTTACGCTGAGATAAGAACCGAAGCACAAAATATTTGAACGAATTTTGAGCTTAAATACGTAGATTTGCTCGCCGTTAAACTTTAATACCCACCAATACAGTACGATTAGCTATTTCGTATGATCTTAGTCGTATCCTTTATCATTTCGAAGCTATCAACGAAAAACAAAAGACAAACAAATTAACTCCTCGCAACAGAGAACAACCAGTATTGCGTACATTTTCCACCGAGGAAGTTGGACACAGCCTTGTTCGGAACTTGTTACACTGGTTATGATTTACATTACACACTACACATGCTTGTTACATTGTTAACTTTGAAGCATATTACCTACATAGCGAACAGTGAATACCGTACATTTAAAATGCTTTTGTTTCATGAATAGGTGGATATTTAGTAGTCATGTGGTACTAGTCGTGGTAGCCCAGTGGGAATGGGCCCGGCTTGTGTTTCGTAAGTCGCGAGTTCAAATCCTGGTAGCGGACGTGCACCAATAGACTTTAGCACGTTCCCAAAACAGAAGCACTCGAGGTGTGGTAACACTGAGCGCTTCCGTTTGTACTTCATTAAGCTGTCGATCCCAGCTATCATGACGGTCGCCTTCAGATGACCTAAAACTCCGACATAAGAGTTAGTTACCTAGCTCATACGACAACAAGAAGAAGATTCGAAATACAACAACGTGCTTTACGGAATCGAAATAAAGACTGAACTGATACTGAAGTACTTATAGATAAGTATGGTTTTAAGGGTAGTGAAACCATGAGTCACGGTTTGGTTGACGCTACTTCACTTAGCTGCCAAAGCCAACCATATTCGAATACTAAAGGAATATGATTGGAAAGCTAAACTAAACTAATATATAAGCCATAAAAAGTAATATAAAACGGTAATTCAAGGTATGTTTATACCCATTAAAAATAAATAACGTCATGATTGTATTTTGTTATCCAGAATTGAGTTAACCCACCCATACTTCTGCAGACTGAAACCAACCTACACCCACATGAGCGGAGGTTGAGTTTGGTCTGCAGGAGCATCTGTGGTTTGGTTCCAGTCTGCAAATCTATATTATTATTATGAACACGAGTGTCTACACGAATTGGCTACCGCAATACAGAATTTAATCCATGTGTCGGAAATTTGTATCAATTTAACAATTCACAAAGGGCATCGTGCGGTATTAAGCTTAGACTACATGACTTTTTAACCTTTTGTAATGTCGAATAATTTTAAAATAATAATAATAATAATTTAGCCCTTTTAACGTCCCACTCCTGGGCACGGGCCTCCCCTCAACACGAGGGGGATTCAGGCCATAATCCACCACGCTGGCCCAGTGCGGGTTGGCGGATTTCACATGTCTTTCCAAAATTGGTTAGATCTTCTAAGACATGCAGGTTTCCTCACGATGTTTTCCTTCACCGTAAGCAAGTGATAATCATATAGAAATTATGATTCGCACATAGATTTCGAAAAATCCAGAGGTGCGAGCCGGGATTTGAACCCAAGACCTGGTGCCCGCAAGGCGCGTGCCTTAACCAATCGGCTATCACTGCTCTTTCCGAATAATGTTACTGGTTTATTAATCTGTACGTAAAACATTTTGATTCGGAGTACCTACTATCATTATTTTCCGTGGTTTTACATTCTCTTTTCAACTCATTTTTTGTTAAGTAAAATTGTAGGTAGGTAGGTCCTTAACAATCACAAATGAATTAAAATATTTTAAGGCGTCCATAGCCTAATGGTTAGAGGGGCCGCCTTCGTAGCTGAGAGGTTCCGGGTTCGATCCCCATCCTGGCCATTAAACTCATTCCTACCACAAGCATTAGCTTAGCTACAGGGGCTAGCGGGAATACTAGTAATGTGATAGTCACATTGCAAGTAAAAAACGGATAACTAAATAAATCGGTGTATATACCGACGTATTTCGTTAATGCAAACCAGGGATAAGTAATTCGGCAAGTAGCAACCCACAGGATAGTTCAATTAAAGTTCACGAAAGCGCAAACGCAGTATCTCGACCTCCAATATTAAACTGTAGCTATCAAATTATTCATACACACTCGCACAAAGAACATAATTACAACTCAAGAGTTCATACTCATTCCATCAGCGAACTTATCTATAACGAAACTTGTGAAATTAATCATGGAACTGTGAATTTTGAGGCCAGACGTCATATTGTGAGCCCAGACGGGCTGAGCACTGAGCACTCAGTTAAATTAATGTCGAGCTAGGTATCTTCGTTCATAATGTACGAGTATTAAAAACATATGAGAGGTGCAAAGAGTAGTGATTCTCTCAGTATATGCAGACGAGACAACGAGGTAGGTATGGATACTTAGCTTAGGTAGACCTATCCTATAGGCACATGTAAGGCACCACCATTCAAATTTGTATGATTAGGTTTACTTACATTACTGCACATTTCAACTGGATAACATTTGTATTCCTTAAAAAAAAAACAGAATTTCTGTAAACTGCAGGTCTCATTAGAATTGATTTATTTCAAGACATAGTTCAATATAATCTGAATCAACATAATTTTAATTTGCGCCGTCGAGTTTGAGACTCTATGAGATAGCACCACAGATATAGATTTACATAGATAACGCAAGTATCACGATTTGTATTGAAACCAAGCGTGCCAAATTTTTAACACCTACTGTGACGTCACAGATGGCGGGAAATCCAAACCGATTCAAAGACACCGATGCCGCCGATGTCCCTCCGCCCGCTACGATTCTCTCGTGTGATTATCTCGCTCATACTCATATTTTTATATGTGTAGTCGCGAGGTCTGTAAGTTATCGGCGACCAACCTTGACGCCTGGTCAGGGTTTTCGGACACGCTAAGTACATACATTTGCGTTATCTATGTAAATCTATATCTGTGGATAGCACTTTATAAATAACAATTTATTTATCCATTGAACGTTTAAAGTGCTGCCTCATCGAAGTCTCAAACACATAGGCACAAAACTCCCACTCGTCTACAAATCACGACATTAATCTATGAAGTGAACGGTAGAACGTCACGTGAGGTTTAAAACTCTAAAGTGTGGAAACCGCAGTTGGCAGCTCGCCCGCCCGCCAACCATTACTAAATTCTTTAATATTTTAATACTTGTGCATTATGCATTGCGTTTCAACGTTCACAGACGTTGACAGAGTTTAATCCCGACGAAATGGTTCAAACGTTTCGCCATGAAGCTTTGTACGTTCGGATTATGCACTGAATTAATGCGACCGTTGGAGGAGTAGATAAACGGAATTGAGTGGAGTGGTTTTGTTATTGATTTAACAAACTTTTAAGTTAAACAATTTTGCTGCGTCTTAGAATTAGCAAAGACCTTTTAGAAAGTTTCGCTTTCGCTACTAGATATATTTTCTTAATATCTGTCACCAGAGACTTGTCAGTCAGTCTGTCACTGATAACTGCCAAATGTAAGTGGGGATGGGTGGGTCGTGCGAACAGAATGGACCCGGAGAAATGGGCTTAAATTTGAATCGAGTGGGTTCCGGAAAGCGATGGTGTGACAATCTTGGCGCCTTTGAGTAGGAATGGAAAAAAATCGCTGAGGACAGTATACTTAGCAATGGAGGTATCGAATGAGGAAGACTTTTGCACAGCAATGGGGTGAAATGGGATAGACAAGAAAGTCGACACTTAACAAATGAATAGGAGGGTATAAATTAAATCGAGCATTCGCGCAAGACACTATAAAGTGTCAGACTTAGACTAATAGTTGCACTTCGTATGCGAAATAGACCAAGGACAATTTAACCTCTCGACGCGTCTTTCCCACGTATACCCCGCTAGCCACGCACCGAGAAACATAGATTAGCCTTGGTCGTTGTTACGCTGCCTACTCTAGCATTAAACGCTGTGACAGTATAATAAGTACTAGTTGTCGCCCGCGATCGAAATTCCACCATAATTCATTAAAATTTTGATTTTAAACGTCATTGAGGTCTATTGCCAAAGTCTATTACATAAACCCAAAAACCTTCTTGATTGATACTGGCACGGAGAATGCACTATGCTCCTGCCTTCGGAAATAAAGAAAAAAAAACCGAAACAAAATTGAAAACAAACAGTTGTTGACGAGATGAGTGATCAGTTGTGACAGATGGCCACTGACGTTTTAGTTCTGACGTCCACCATTAAAGTTCTACCCCATTTCATAGATCGTTTTTTTCTTCTGAAGTTGCGACAGCCTGGTGATTACTGTGAAAATAAGTGTTACTGGGTTGTTTTTATGTTATAGTTCTATGCAAACTTTATAACTTTACTAAGTACCTACCAATGAAATATATAAAGTGTGATTTATGTGGAAAAATATCAGAAAGAAAAGCCGGTATAAAAAGTTTATTTAAGGCAAGATATCCCCTGGATAGTGATCGGTGAGTAGAATATTAACTAATTTACCAGGCCTATGTTTGATTTTGGGATTAAAAAGGCAGGTTATTCATAATTTCAAGAATAAAATAAAATTGTTCAGAAAAATAGTGTGGTGAAAAAATTTATCGATATTCGATATTATTATTTTTAGTTTTCAGAGAGGGGTCATGGTGAATGGAAATGAGGACTTAGTAAACATGCCCATCGCAAAACTGAATAATTTGAAATTTGTTTTTAGCAACCATTTAAAAAATATATATTTTCAGAAAAATTACTCAAATTTAAAGATAGTCGTCGCCCCGTCCTTACAACTGACTACTGAGCCAATATCAGATGACAAATTAATTGAATTTCCTTTCCACCTCTTTAAAGAACAGTGGACACCAAATAAAGGTCGATAAGTTAAATAATAATGTATTTCCTAATTTCAAATGTTTTACTCTTTCTTTATAGAAGTTCCGTCAACTTCATCAACTCCTACTGTTTACAATGAGAGTGAGCGTACTCCAATAGAAGATACAATAGAAGTTCATACAAGTGGACCGCGCATTTGCAACAAATGTATCTATTTATGTTAAACTAGCTGTCCCGGCAAACTTCGTTTCGCCATTGAGGTTATAAATGTGCTGATTTAAAAAATTATTAATGAAATATTCATTTTAAAATACAAATATAATGATTATTTATTGGCCATCTTATGTATTCAAATAAAACTATTATACAGATTTTATCGCGTTTATTTCCTTTTTTATTTTCCCGAAGTTTCGGTGGCTTTACAGCAGCCATGGTCACTGGGAACTGAGGTGTTAGACTTCCTGATGTCAAAGTTATTAACTTGGTACCCTCATATTTAGTTGTTGGTTGTGGTCCTATCCACGCAGAAATTGCTCACAGTGTCTGACAACTATTTGCTTGACATGATGTATTTCGTCAGCCAGGTGTTGCTGATCTCAGATCCCTTGTGCTCTCTGAAACAAAGATATACCCAGTGTAGCTAACTGTGTTGGATGGTGGTTAGATTTACCGTTTAAGTATATTCAGCATATTCCTCTGGCATGTTGTTCTCCTCTAGCTTCTTTGATACTATTGTGATGCAGTCTGCTACAGGTAGACAGGTAAACAAAGACTGAACATCAAAACTGACCATGGTTTAATTGTTAGCATGATGTATATGTTTAATCTCACTTACAAAATGTTATGAATCCTTTGTATGAGCTCTTGTGTGTCCTCTTAGTCGTGAGAGAACCTTCGCTACGTGTTGGGCCAGACTGTATGTTGGTGTGTCAATCTGGCTTACAATGGGACGCAGCGGGTCCTCTGGTTTGTGTATTTTATGTAACAATATCTTTGCCATGTATTTTGGTGCTTCGTTTGCACTCTTCATTGAAGCACCTTGTGATAGACTACATTTTTCGTTTTATTATCAGGCGCAAGAACAAATAACGCTGATGGTCTTCCGACCCGTGAACATGCCACAATCAGTACTTGATAAATTTCTTCTTGTGCGTCGTTAGTTATCTAGTTCTTGATATCTGAGGTTTGCTCGACGATTCCTCATTGCCAACCGAGCCGTTTCACGGGCTACCTCTCTTTGCTCTTCTGATTGAGAAGCACGAATTCGAGCCATACTACCGCGGCTCTCTTCACTTCCAATTTCTTGTTCTTCAGTTCTTTCATTCGCAATGTTTCGAATCCCAGTTGCATTACGGCTTTGTCGCGAAAGATCAGATTGTCTTGGACGCGGCATCGTATTGCTAATGATAATATCCGTACAATAAGCTAATAGAAATTCGAAACTGACAGATCAACTGTCAACTTCAAAATTTCAAATTATCAAATATTCAACCATATTTAACTATAGACGACATTTTAGCTGTTGGTTCTCCTTTTTTATACCATTTGTAAATAATCAACGGCTAGACTTTTTTTTCATTCATATTTTATTTGCTGTCATTGGCTGTCATTTGCATTAATAACACGTTTTCACGTTTTATGTCAAGTTCCACTGGAACGGGATAAAAAGTATCCTATAACCTTCTCCTGGTTCTAAGCAACCGCCCCACCAATTTTCAGCCAAATCCGTTCAGCTGTTCTCGAGTTATAAATGGTGTAACTAACACGACTTTCTTTTATATATATAGATATTGTTAATATACTTAAGTAGCCAGTTTTGGAAAAAATATGTATTCAACGTTTAATATTTCACATATTTTTCAATAAATGATTTGTTTTATCAATGGCTTTTTTATTTAACACAAAACCAAAAATGGTAAATGGTTGATTAGGTAATCCATCGATATCGATAATTTTCACCGTACATCCCTATTTCGTTCTTTATGTTGGTACACTGTATTATGGTTGTCAGTTTCGTTGTTAGATTGGCCATAAATGGTAGCCCCATTTTAAAAGCAGGGTTTATTTTAATCTATGGAGTCCCGTCTCTTCTTACGTAGTATTGTATTCTCTTAGTATTGTATTCTCTTTGTCAGTTACGAGTGGAAGTTACAAATGTGTGTGTGTGTTGAACGCCTGGTAGTGAGTGTAATTATTTATTTATTATTTTAATGTATTTTAAAAGCATGTTTTTTCAAATAAATTAGATGATAAAATAGTGTTACAATAGTCTCCCCCCCCCCCCCTTATTAGAACCCTCTTTAGTTTTCAGTATTCAAATGACGTCACTATAAAATTACGCAACGACTCGTCTTGAATTACCAAACACTTCAGTAGTGAAGTCCTTTCGAATTTAATGAAACAATGTTGACTTTATTCAGCAACTTCAACACCCCTCACTATAAGGGGTGTTTTAGGTACTTCGTGAGTAACTCCACTAACTAATTAAGGTAGTTATTGAATTTCTTAAGGTTAAACTGAAGAAGGTCCTGAGACTTTTCATTAAGGTCCGAATTGCGATAGTCTTACTTCAAGGGCTCAAGCAGTAGCTCAAACGTTGGCGTTTACAAATGTATTATGCGCTTGCTGTGTTTAGGGTCTACGGGAATATTTATATGGCAAATAGTACGGTTCCCGACCATCCAAAGTATGTACTTACCATCAATGAGAAAAAAATACGATATCAATTAATGACTTTTGTCCTAGGATTGTCGTTCCTATTATTAAATTTTATATATTTACTAAACGTTTAGCAAAATTATAGAAAACGTTTCCGGTTTATAGTATTTGTCACAAATAGAGTTGTAACATTTTTTCATTTAAAAATATTACTAGCAATGTGGATTTATCACATTGCTAGTATTCCGTTAACCCCTCCAGCTAAGCTATTTAATGTCATTAGTTTAATGGCCAGAGTGGGGATCGAACCCGGAACCTCTCAGCGACGACGACGAGCCCCTCTAACCTCTAGCCTATTGACGCCTTTTAACATGTATGGTAACATTAATATACAAGAAAAACATCCTGCTTGCTATTCGCGAAACTTATTCTGTTATCGTAAATACTTTATCACTGTTGTTTGAGAGTAATTCGGAGTTTCCTCTTGCGATGGCTGTATAAAATATACATAAAAGTTTTTAGGACCTAAGTGTTTAGGTAACAAATACTGTTTTGCTTTAACAGCTCATTAAATAAGTTTATTGTTCGAGGTGAATAAACAAGTAATATTATTTATATGAGTGAAGAAGATTAATATTCTGATGGTTGCAAGCATTTCCTGCTTTTTAGAGAGCATTAAAAGTAAAAGGCTGGACCCCCTTAGGATCCAATAACGGCGGCATATTGTGTGCGTACAAGAGCACGTCTGGCTATCCTACTCTACATATTAATGTAGAGCAATTTGATTGAAGGCCTACAACGATTATTCTTATTATATTCACTACTAGCTGTGCCTACGGACTTCGTCCGCGTAGTATTTAACGTAACAAAAATTTCGGGATTATCGGGATAAAAAGTATCCTATATTTTAATCCCGGTTATAAACTATCTGTGTTCCAAATTTCATCCAAATCCGTTCAGTAGTTTTTGCGTGAAGGAGTAACAAACATACATACATACATCCACACTCACAAACTTTCACATTTATAATATTAGTAGGATGATTTGTAAAAACAAGAAGTCGTATCACTGAATATAAACCCATCCAATTGAACATAACACTGAATAATATACATAGCACCGACAATATATTATCTTTCAACGAAAATGTACAAAAATATAGAGAAACTAGATTTTTCCGCAGAGCTGGGCTAGCGTGTTTTCTGGACGACGACATCAGTGCCACCTACCGAATCTAACTATAAGAATCAATCAGATTACCTTATAAGTAGAAACAAAAACATCAACTTCGTTCAAGACATTTAGGTAGAGAGGTATAACACACACATACACCGGAATTTTACTATATAAATTGATAAAATCCAGTATTTTATCGTTGGTACCTGCTGATGACAGATGGCTGTTATATAGGAAGGAGTGAGATGACAGTATATACAAAAGGTGCGTTTTTCAGCAGGTTTTGTTTCTTGAGAGAAAAAGCTCTACCGGCAGGTGCGGCGGGAATTTATTATCTGTGCTCGAGTGTCCGGGACAATAGGGAATTAAAATACTGGAAGAAAATCATTACCTTCCATAATATGTTTTTTCTTTTAATGTATGTACTTACCCAATACACTCCATCCGTAATAATTATGTCATATACTTTTTTTGTTTTAGTTAAGTTACTTTAGTATGTGTGATAAATAAGTAAATACGTTTACTAAAATAAAATACGTTGATAAATTTTGTTTTTTCCCAGTAAAATATTATTTGAAGATTAATTTCCTAATACACATTATATTAGTTTCCCTGACCTCCGCGGAGAGCTTTGGATGTCATTTGCAATGCAGTATAAGTCGGGTTTGTGAAACTATCAAAATTTACAAGACAATCAAAACCTATTTAATTTCGGCGTTGTACGAGCCAATGCCTTTCGCATTGCAAGCATACAGGCTACTTTAATTTCATGCAGGCTACTACAATTACTTAAGATCAGGATCTTACGTTTGCCGAATCTATACAAATAAATAAAATTGGAGTGTCTGTTTGTCATATCAAAATGACGCCTTTTCACTAAATGCATATGAAAGTACATACGACACCTATAATAAAAACGCGATTTAAAAATTTTTTGTCCGTCTGTTTGTCTGTCTGTCTGTGTGTTTGATCCGGGTAATCTCCGAAACGGCTGGACCGATTTTGACGGGACTTTCACTGGCAGATAGCTGATGTTTTAAGGAGTAACGTATGCTACTTTTATATTAGAAAAACAAAATTTAAAGAAGTGGGTCCTGTCGCGCGGGCTCAGAACGCGGGAGCGGGCTTTTTGTTAAGTTAAGCTTAGCCGGCTAGCTGGCTAATAGGATCGTTTTACATAGCTCATTAAAATGAAGCAATCCTATTGGTTGAAAGCTAGCGCCGCTAGCCCGCTAGCCTTGATTTTTCCCTAGCCTTTGACACGGGTTATTCCTCGACTCATACGAGTATCTTAGCAAATTACATTAAATTTAGTATGTTCATCTCTTGCTCACATTGTTGAATAAACAATCATCACTTCCAGTCCATGTTTATATCCATGAAAAAAGGTTTATGCAAATTAGTTGAACAGGTACCGTCCACATAATACAGTGCCATTATTTCGAGAATGTAGTCTGATGAAAGTACTACATAGTATGTGGTCATTTTGCGGGGATACGCCTGTGTTCTCATTACTACATTAACACCGTGTACCTTTTCTGGCCGTTGCTATAGATATACAGGTCTGTGTACATCATACTAATATTATAAATGTGAAAGTTTGTGAGTGTGGATGTATGTATGTATGTATGTATGTGTGTTTGTTACTCCTTCACGCAAAAACTACTGAACGAATTTGGAACACAGATAGTTTATAACCGGGATTAACATATAGGATACTTTTTATCCCGATAATCCCGAAATTTTTGTTACGTTAAATACTACGCGGACGAAGTCGGCGGGCATAGCTAGTTATAAAATATGTCAAAGAAAATTATGTTTTGGTGGAAAGAATCATGATTGATATTAATAAATCGATCTCAAGTCTAAGAGCGATCAAGAGTGTGCTTATGTCATGTCATTTTGTACTGGTATGGCATTTCCAAGAGCGCTCTCAGACTCACAAAATAGAAATGTCAAAATAAAAATGGTATGTTCACATTACAGATCACGCCTAGTTTAATTAAAGTTAACATGATGATGTTACACGTAGGATATATTATATATATAGTATAGCCGGATAGTAAGATAGAGTTCAACGCGAGTTTTACAGCCTTGTGGATGAGACCGTAAGTTTTTACAGTATTGTGAATAGCTAGCGTATCTCCAAAAATAAGAATTGATTCCCCATAAGTACAAAAAAATAACAGTCAAGACATTTACGAAGAAAGTAATTACGAACACCGGGATTGTTTATTGGTACGCCGTTCTAGTGCACTAAAAATCATCTACATTTGACGACCGCTTGGCGCAGTGGTTCGAGCGTAGGCCGCACGGCTCACTGCACATGGTGGTTGCGGTTTCGCATCCCGGTGAGGCAAATTTCGAAAATAGCTTTTTCGTAATTTTCCAAGGTCTGGTCGTCACTAGGATCGCCCCCAGTCCATTGTACGGTACCTATAGTACAAGCGTTGCTTAGTTTGGGACAATACAGGTTGGTGTGTCAGTCTGGCGATATTATTATAACCTAACAATAGTTTTTATAAATAATAATAATCGATCTGAATTACACTAAATTGTTATTGATATATTGTTATTTTATATTATATTGTTGAACAACTAAATTGTTAGCTAATTCGTTTCCAACTATATTTACCCAGCTATCAATCGTTTGGTCCAGGTAGGTAATAAAAATAGCTGACTCTCCATAAAATATAGTTATTCATAATTCACAATATATGGCGCTCCATTCACATTTCTATTCCAGACACGAGCCAGGCACGCAGTCAATTTAATATAAACCGTAGCTTAGAATGGAATTTCAATATCACGAGTTTTCGCATTACATTCTATCATTATGCCTGTATGAAGTTTGCACTTATTATTAGGTCAAAATTAAATCCTATTCTCAGATAGACCCTAAGAGCTTTCTAAGATCAAGAAACTATATCTATTTACTAAATATCTACTGTGAACTAGCTCAATGTATATTCCCTAAAATATAATGAAAATGATTCCCCTACTAGGTAAAATATGTGGGTAGGCTAGGGGATAATAATTTAAAAAATAAAATTAAAAAATACTTACAAGACATTCAATACAAATATGACCATTGCAAGAAAACATCACACAAATTTATCTGCAGTTTGCAGAAATACATTGATAAAATATTGTCAATAATTCTAATGTAAATATTGCTCTGCATCATCCACTTTATCTCCTCTTAAGTAGGTACTTACCTGAAAGGATAAGTTGTACACTAACGCTGAATAATATATTTTATAGCATGGCTTGAAACACAGCACGCGAGATATCGCTTGACAATAATACCAAAAGTTCTGTGTGCAATACTTAAAGTACCATGTATAGGTTCAAACGCAAGTGCTTATACACGCATTTCTAAGTGTGGGATCATACAATTAGTATGCTAGTTTTAGTAGGCTACTTTTTTATCTAGTACAGGCTTAGGCAGAGCTAGACAACGCTTGCCAAAAAAAAATTGTCAACAGCCTGCAAATATTTAGGGTGATATGTAAAACATACCTTAATTTATCACTTCCATGTATAATTTAATAATACTAACACTTAACTCACAACTCACTCTTAACTAAGATCATTTAAAGACATAAATCCATTGGCAAATCATTTTCTGACTGGACTATGTAACTTTTTATTTGTAATTATCGTATTTCTAATACGTATATAAGGGGTTTTCAATCCAGAAAAGTGCACAGATAGCCTGAAAGTTAGTTAAGAGTGACAAGATGAGAGGTTATTTCTTGGTATTTGCTGTAATGTTGGCTCTCGTAGCCGTCGTGTTTTCGAAATCTCTACCTTATGGTAAGTGTTTTATATTATAATTTTGAATTACATATTTTTCCTTTCAAGGCCTTATTTAGTCCTGTAGCGATTGAGCTAGTAGATCACAGTATACCTATTTACAAAATATGTTTGCTGTCATAATGTATTGACTTTTGAACCTTACATTGATTACATTAACACTTTACAAACTATAATAAATTTTATAGAACACTGAGGAAATAAAATATGATTCCAAATTACCTTTGTAGTTTGTTGTATTTTTAGGTACTAAACGTTATGTAATTGATGTAAAACTTCGTTTTCATAAATATGTGCCGTAATTACAAAACTAGGATATTGGGAACAACAAAAATCATTAGTTGTCGTATTTATTTTCAGTGCACAAGCGTAACTATTTCGGACCTAATTATATTGGACCATATAGCGATTAAACTAAATTTTAAATGTTTATAAATATTTAGGTCTCAATAATATGTTTAGTCTGCTCTAGTTTAGTTTGTGTAACAGTAGAATTAAGGTAACTGTTTACTTAATTTGCATCTATTACTTCTTCCAGAAGAGGATGATGCAGAAATACTGTTCCGGACTCGTCGTGAAAACTGCGATTTCAATTCCTGCGACCGTTGGTGCCGCCAGCTGGATCTGCCGGGGGGAGCCTGCGTCCACGACAAATGTGACTGCGATCGATTCTAATCTCACTTATTTAGTATTATGTAAATACATAAAGCACATATTTGCTTGAATAAATTAATGCAAAAAATATATTGTTGTCTTCAATAAATTGAGGCTGGCTTAAGTAGCATCCAGAAGGCACGATATAGTAACAACCGGTAAGACCAATCGGTTGGGTCGATCTGGGGATGTGTCAATCGAGGGGCCCACCTTGCCCGTTGACATGCCAATCGGCAATTGGTACCTACCTAAGTGATCCTAAACCCTCCCCGGTAGCACAGCCGGTGAAGGCGGCTTCAGCACGTCTGAGGGGCTCCAAAATCACCTGATGGAACGTACCGAAGCCTTTCATATGCCATGCTCCCTGTGAGAGCTCGTCCCGGGGAGCAGATGGTCCCCCTGCACCCTCGCAATGCTCCGCGGCGAGGAGCCCCGCCTGCTGCCGCTGCGCCGTCTCCCTCAAGGTCATCTTCGAGAGGGGCATGTGGGGCCCTTGACGTTAGCGAACGTATAAGCAGTAGATCTATTTCGAAATACGTGTCAAATTTTAAATTCCGAAAACCTGCCTCCGAAAATTAATCCCATTCTAACATAACATATATCTATACAGGTATCTACCTACATTACCTTTTGTCTAGTATCTATGAACTCGTCGCTGCTACGATGTTTTATTCATTCAAACTTCGAATCGGACGAAACATCGAAACGCCAGCCCATCTAACTTTCCAAATGGAAACTATTTTAACGTGTATTCGATTGCTTATGACTGTCGTCCTCTTGATGTTAAAGCTAACAAAAATTGCTTCGCTCTATAAATACTTTATTACTATCTGATACGATGTATCAATTTTTAACGCCAATCTACCAGTCCTTAACATTACTTAGGTCATGCTTTTGTATATTCAATGATATGCCTTATTTATCTCCGTTGTTTACTCAAAATCGCTTTTACATGGAAAAAAAATAATTGAATTCATGTAATTTCAAGTGAAAATTCCTACTCTGGGGTGTGCAGAATCATGAATTGAATCCATGATATCAGTTTTCGTTACGATGCCCCTTACACTCTGTATTGTCAGCTTCCAGTGTATTCAATCCTGAACTCTCCGAAAAATATTACATTCCTCGTCCTCCATTCACCTGTGCAAATAAAATGACGCAATTCTGCGTTATGTTTATAATAAAGCTGGTACACACGAATTTCGCCCATATGACCTTCCTAGCGATATTAAGTGGAAACTCTGAATGTTTTCCGAGGGCCGGTATTTGTGTGATGCGCTTAATATCAAGAGAGGGCGCTGTAATGCCAGAACGAGCATTATGAGCATTGCTACGTATTTGCGACTTCATAGTGAAAAAAATGAACTATGAATACCACGGCCCACGAGAAGCTTAAAACAAATGCTTAAAACAATCGTGATTAAGTTGGTCACTGTTTTATAAATTCCTAGTTCATTCTGTGTCGAGAATTCTAACGATAATTATTCAAATAAATGGAAGCAAATGCTCAAAAACAAACAATTTATTCAATAGCAATTAATTCGATGTAAACATAAAATAATAGTTCCGTATAGTCTGCCTTCACTAGGCATATATAATTTAATGTTTTACCTGAATCATTATTACTCTGTTCCTATTTAATTTAATCACCATTATGGCCAAACGACGCTCTCTATCCACGGAACATAGTATTTTACCTTGGTATACATTCCAGAGTTTCCGACAACCTCGCACGCTTTGCCATACGACGTAACACCTAAGATTGTGAACACGCAACCTCTGGGATAGTGTTCTTTGCTCTGAAGGGGTCCACCGCTGTCACCCTGATCACAAAAACAAGACACGTGTTATTCAAGCCAGACTTAAGGTTCTCATAAACCAATACAATATAAAAAGCGTCAATAGCCTAATGGTTAGAGGGGCCGTCATCGTAGCTGAGAGGTTCCGGGTTCGATCCCCATCCTGGCTATTAAACTATTGACGTGAGCCCACTTCTAGCACAAGCAATTAGCTTAGCTGGAGGGGCTAAAGGGAATACTAGTAATGTGATAAACAAACATTGCTAGTAATCTTTATAAAAAAATACAATTTATACAAGGGCCGTGTCAGAAGAAGTTTTTTTTTTTTAACGAAGTCGGCAAGTAGCGTACTAATATTAGTCGAGACTTTTGTGTTGCGACTTTAGATCGCATCCATTGGCTCAGAACACAGTGTGACCTTGGGCCCTACTCGGTTAACCACAGTCGCTCGATTCGCGTAAATGAATACGTTAGTTTTGACAGTTGTTCTATAGGAAAACTGTCAATAGTATACGTGATACGTCAGTTTTAACGTATTGTGAGTAGAATCGAGTGACATCGGTCAATAGTATAATATAATTGTATAAAGGGTAGCAACAACAGATATTCAAGAAAATAATTGAAAACGTTTTACATAGTACCTAAAGGTAAAAATATAAATAAAATTCTTTAGTACTTTTAATGTCGCACTCCTGGGCATAGGCTTCCTCAACACGAAGGGGATTCAGGCCATAATCCACCACGCTGGCCCAGTGCGGGTTGGCGAATTTCACATGTCTTTTTTCTTAGACATATACCTACATGTCTTAGAAAAAGAAAGGTGTCTTAGAAAATGAACGATACTGGTACCGTTACCTATAAGTACTTACTGGAAATAACATTTTTTAAATTGGAAGGAAAAAACTGGCCCTTTTGAAACACCTTGTATTTGTCTATGACACTTACTTCACAGGTATCCTGGATGCCCACTCGGTCGCCATAGCACACTTGCGTGGTGCTATTGAAGCCGTCACGGAGGTGTCTGTGAGGCTGGTACTTCTCCATACATTCTTCATCCGTGAACTTTTCCAGGTTGACCTGAAAATGCCACACATAATTAACCTGAAACCATATAACATACATAAAATTGAGGGGCTGCTCCTTTTTTTAAATAACGTAGTCAACAAACAAGCGTATGAACCACTTGATAAGCAGTTACGGTATCCTAATATAGATGCCTGATAATACTAAAGACAATGTACTTCACACTACCTCCGTCCTTTCTTTAAGTCAGTTAAAAATCAAATATGATATTTAGATATTGATTTCTTATATTTACGCGAATACTACACATTGAATTAAAACTATTTTAACGTCGGGAACATAAAAAATAAAAATAAACGCGATTTAATCCGTAAAAATAGTTTTATTTCAATGATATTTAGATTTTTAAGAAACCATAAATCATTTATGTTATTAACACTGACAAAAAAATATGAATAGTATGTGGTTACGCCAAATCGATTATCGATTTATTCATAAATTATCCTATACCAATCCCATCCTTAATCGCCGCTCCTGATTGGCCGTGTTGCTGGCGCGCGACACCGGCGTCACACAAGCAGCGGGACTCCGCAGAGAAAAAAGAAGAAAGTCAGTCACCATTAAATCTCGCAAAAATCACCATCGAATTCTCGTCGCGCCGCAAACATACACTATAAGTTTAAATAAACCAAAAAATATCTACTTTATGTGGCACGTAAATCAGAATTGTTCGCGAGTGAGTGCGGAGAAAACTACAGACGTTCCAGAGGATCACGCCGCCTCGGCTTAGAATAAGGAAGAAGACGTCGGGAGCGGGCGAGTCCTTCTTTCTTTACGTCCCGTTCTCCAATTTTCCATTTCCTCATTTTTTCCTACCATCCATTCCTTACTTCTCTGTGCTCGCGTGCCCACGCGTATGTATCTACCACTAGTTTGGATAGATTACTCACTACAATGCTATAAAGAGGTAACACCTGTCTCACGATTTTAAAAATGTACCTACGCTCGTGAGAGTAAATTGGGGACTGCTCATATACTATTCTAGCTTATGAGCAATTTAATTTAATTCAACCTAATTTTAATCTCGTTTACATTCATTATATGGCTGTTTAGTATGAGACTATCTTGAAACTAAACTAAACTCACAGCGAGAAGAGTGTCTGCCAAGTCTTTCCTATAGCCTAGAGCACCCCAGCCCGTGGCGGTGGCGTTCTCATCCAGATTCCCATCGACGTGAAGACACGCAGGCCGAACTTTCGTAATGGTTGTTTCGGTTTTTTGAGTCTCGAATGATATTCTGAAACGGTTAAACATAATCAACCACACGATTTTGAGCTCTATGTAAAAAAGTGATTGATCCTTTTTTTGCTAGATCGTTTCTGTCACTTCTATAGAAGATTTAGTATACAAATTATACTATGGTTTGTTTCCTGGAGGATGTGTTTGGTACTCGTACAATCATAACAGATATTCACCATGTATACATTAGGAACTAAATAAGTGTCATCTGTTCTGTTGAAACGTGTTCAGCGAAGTTCTGTGATACAAACAAATTGATCCAAGTTTAAGTAAAAATGTGTTTAAATTCCTCTCAACTCAAGGGTCTTCAGAATGGTGCGTCCTTGACAAAAATCAAACATAAATTTAACGCATTGAAGCGTGAGCGGAGCCACCACCATTTCTTACAGTCATCTATACAAATAAATAAAATTGGAGTGTCTGTTTGTAATATCAAAATAACACCTTTTCACTAAATGTATATGAAAGTACATACGACACCTATAGCAAAAACGCGATTAAATTTTTTTTGTCTGTCTGTCGTGTCTGTTTTGTCTGTCTGTCTGTCTGTCTGTATGTTTGTTTCGGGTAATCTCCGAAACGGCTGAACCGATTCTGATGGGATTTTCACTGGCAGATATCTGATGTTATAAGGCGTAACTTAGGCTACTTTAATTTTAGAAAAATAATTAGGGTTCCGCGTAAAAATATCAAAATACATGAAATCAAAGAGTATCTCCGAAACGGCTGGATTTATTTTGACGGGACTTTCACTGGCAGATAGCTGATGTTATGCTGGCAGTAACTTAGGCTACTTTTATTTTGGAAAAACAAAAAAAAAAACAAATGGGTCCTGTCACGCGGGCTCAGAACGCGGGAGCGGTTAAGTTAAATTCCACGCGGACGAAGTCGCGGGCACAGCTAGTAATATAATAAAATACTTAAGCCCAAAACATCAGAGATTCAAATCGTCTGTTGTTTAACATGTCGAAGTTCCAACTTTTACATGTTTATTGCCACATGAACCAGAAAGGCGTGGGTAAGAAAAGGTGAGTGTGCCTTCGCCCATAGTGTACAATGAAACCTCTTCTACTTACGGTGTTTCAGTTTCAAGCAGTGCAATATCATGGTACTTTGATGGCGGTTCGTAGTCCGGGTGTGGGATGATAGTTTTCACTTTATACCGACGCCACAGTTCAGGAGGGTCTGACCGTTGCAGTATTCCAAGTGCTACGTAAGTTACTGGACCCCTGTTAAAAATTATCACCATTCATTTTAAAATCATTGATTTCATATATCCAGGAGACACTCAGTATCGGGCGAACATTTTCAGTCAATCAGTAATTTTCTCTTTTTAAAAACGAATACATTAAATTCACCATCAAAAATTTTGAGCAACGTGAAATGTGCAATCCGTTTTTGACTTTATTATGGTCTAAAAAGTTATCAATGCTTATTTTATTTAATAAAAACGCATAAACTTATGGCCATAACTTCTGTAGTACCACAAATACTATGAATATGTGGGCTGCCTATCACACCGAATGGCGAGGAAGGGTGCGCGGTGTGGCTCAGTTTTGACTACATTGATGTTTTATTAATATTTCGAATTTTATTTAGATTTTTTCTAATTTTCATATTTTTTACATCGAATTTACGATCATCATTTTAAATTAACAAATAGTGGTACAGTGGTAACAAATGTAAGAAGTAGATGGATTAAGTACATGCCGGCTTAATACTGATGCGGTGGCGTGCCCTGAACGCTTTCTCTATTAGTCTGGGTACTTACAGGATTGGAGTTGATATACAATGTGCAGCTGTAAGAATGAAGTTGCGGCTGATTAGTGACCCGCCGCACAGCCACTGCAGCGAGGTCTCATTCGATCCATATCCTAATAACGCCTGTAAGGAAACACATTATATTTTTACACAGCAAACCAAAACCATTTTTAAAATTAAAATAAAATGCAGATTCGTATATACCACAAAAACAATAGGGTGTATGCATGATATTTTATTTTTAGCTCACCAAATATTTAATTGAAAAAAAAAATCATGTTTAAATTAGTTCGATATGTCCTACGTGTTTTAAGACATAGGTCTAGGTAAGGCGAAGTCGCTAGTAGGCCTTCCCGTACATTACTGGCGAAGAATTATCTAAAAGTTTCAAGCAATATCATGTTACTTATCCTCGCATTGTGTCAAAACCAGAATGGGGCATTCTAGTTTTGACACATTGCAAGGGTAATATTTACAAGAATATAGGTTACATACCATATGTGGATATTCGTTTCTACGGACAGGCACCCCACCCGAGGGACTCAACCCCAAAGTACGTTCCTTAGGATTATAACAGTTCTTTTCCTCATCCAAAAACCAATTAATTCTTGCCACTTTATTGTTTGAACATGGATAATTCAGCTCATTGATAAAGTCGATGCATTCTGAAAGCACAAGCCCCATGGAAAATAAAACCAGTTCCGCGGTGCAGACAAATGCAGACAAAGCATTTTTGAAAATATACCTATAAGCTAATGTAGTATGACATCATAAAGGAGTGTTTTCAAAAAACTTTATTTGCGAATATCATTGTATTTATTTAATAATAAACATAATTATATTTAAGACAAAAAGTATTGGCATTTATGAGGCTTATGAGCTAAAACAAAAAAACCATCGTGAATTAAATATCAGTCACATAACACAGTCATGATAAGTTATTGTTATATTGGATAAAAAAAAAACAATTATACGAAATATTTTTAAGAAAAAATACGTAATGGATTGAAACTTTTTTGGACGAAAAACCTTATAATGAATTAAAAAAAATACGTTATGGTTAATATAACACATTAGTGTCTTACAAAAAACACCGTGCACTTGCTCGTATTTTGCAGTTTATTTGCGTGGTATTTATTTTTTTCCCACCAAATAAAATCCTAGTGATCTTAGTAAACTCCGTAGCAATTCTTTACGAATTCTGAATTCAGTCGTGCAAAATATTCATTTAAGTGACTTACTGTCGTGAGCTTTCCCACCATTTTTGTAGATTAATCCAAGATTGTAGTGAAATATAATTAGTCTGAAAAAATACAGAGTTATAATACATGAAAAAAACTTATTTTTGACAGGCTCGAGCTTAAAACCTTGAGAACATTTATGAAAATTCGAAAAACAGGAAAAATATTTCAAGTTATTCACTTCAAAATTATAATTATGTACCTGGTGTCGTTAACGAGGGAGCAGTCAGTGCAACATATAATTGGCTCCACGCCCTGATACTCGCATATCTGTGGAATTTTATAATTGATACAGACATCGTAACATCATAGGAAAAAACACGTATATTCCATGACTCAGAACTACTCAGAAAAAAATTAAATGATTATAATCAGTATAACCTTTGTTTACAGTTTGTTCCAAAACCGGTTTTGCTTGCCTGTTGCCATACATTGTTACTTCACTTTGTTAAAGAAGACATAGAGTTACTTATTCTGTACTAGCTGAGTCCGCGACTTCGTCCGCGTGGAATTTAACTTAACCAAAAAAGCCTGCTCCCGCGTTCTGAGACCGCGCGACAGGACCCATTTTTTTAAATTTAGTTTTTCTATAATAAAAGTAGCCTAAGTTACTGCTTATAACATCAGCTATCTACCAGTGAAAGTCCCGTCAAAATCGGGCCAGCCGTATCGGAGATTACTCGGAACAAACACACAGTCAGACAAAAAAATTTAAATTGCGTTTTTGCTCTAGGTGTCATATGTACTGTCATATGCATTTAGTTTAAAGGTCTTATTTTGATATTACAAACAGACACTCCAAATTTATTTATTTGTATAGACAACATTCTGATTGGCAATTGACTCATTTCAGAGTGTAAGTCATGTATGGGCAGGTTAGTTTTATCGTCTCACAGAGAGAGCCGGAAGCCCAACCTTTCCCCCCTTTAAACACAATTAAAGAAACTCGAAGTGGACAAAAATTATAACTTAACAAGGTCTCCGACCACCATGTCGGAGGAAAAGCGGCAGATTGTGCTCATATAGAGCACAATCACATTTAAAAAAAAAACCTCTCCCCCTCACTCCCTACCTCTGCTCACTTCACTTCAGGCCAGCAACGGGCAACCAATGCCTTTGGTATCGCAAGCATCCATTAGGTAATGGTAACTACATAACATCGGGCGTGTAGGCCTGTTTGCCGACTTTGATGTAATAAAAAAATAAAAATTGACGACCGCTTGGCGCAGTGGTTCGATCGTAGGCCGCTCGGATCACTGCACCGGCTGGTTGCGGGTTCGATTCCCGACAGAGTAAATTTCGGAAATGGCCTTTCACCGTGTCACTTGGATCGCCCCCAGTCAAAGATTGTTTAGTTTTGGACGGTACACTGAGTGTGTTCATTGGGCGATATTTATTATTATTATTAAATTTAATTGAGTTCATACACACAGGAGGAGGATCCTTGTATTTGAAAATGTCCCATTCTGCGCTCAGGCATCTGTGGACCTGTGCACACGTGCCTGACACACCTTTCCATTCGCACGCCGAACCTGAACTCCCAACAGTTAAATATAAGTATAACATCATTTTACCACGGTTTAAACAAAAGATGAGTATTGTTTTAACAGGGGCGAGTGTTAAGACAAAACGATCGACTGTCGTACGTCAAACGTAACTATATATATATATATAAATCTATGTGCGAATCATCGAAAACATCGTGAGGAAACCTGCATGTCTTAGAAGATAACAAATTTTCGAAAGACATGTGAAATCCGCCAACCCGCACTGGGCCAGTGTGGTGGATTATGGCCTGAATCCCCCTTGTCTTGAGGGGAGGCCCGTGCCCAGGAGCGGGACGTCAAAAAGGGCTAAAATTATTATTAATTATTATTTATATATATATATATATATATATATATACGTAACTATATATATAGTTACGTTTGACGTACGACAGTTGAAACTGCCGATCAAAGTCGACTCATTTAATTCACCCTTGGGGGAACCCAGGAGAGGAATCTACTGCATTGTTTTCTGAATACCGAATTCAGTATCAAGTACAATGAAATTTTGAAAGGCACCCAGTTAGAGAATGTTTTCGTAAGTGTATCTCAAACTGTTCGTGGATGAAGTAACAGGCAAAAACTTATATCTTATAAAATACTAATGATAAATAGTACATACCTTCTGGCAGGGTTAAATATTCACTATGAACAGAAATAAAATAAATTAATAAACAAAAACACTGTTTTAACACGCTTGGCATCATTGTTTTACATGCAATAAAATAAAAATAAACTTGTTTATACACAGTCTCCCCCAGAGAATGCTTAGTTAATACTGATTCACTCAGTTGTTACAAAAACTTGTTTCTGTATTAGAAAAAAATATCCTGATCTCGTTGTACAGTCACCGTCAAAAGCAGCTTTGTATAAAATTAAACATTTATTTGACATAATATATATATAATTACTTCCAAGGATATAACAAGATATGTGGTATAAGTAGTATACTCGTATAAGGAAAAGTAAGATGAAGTCATTTTGACCTCGATGTGACCTATGCCGAAAGGTGTTTGGCTCAGTATGAGCTAGGAACGAATCTTCTCCAGCTACGATTTTTAGTCAAAATGCCTACTCCAATACTAATTGGTGTCTGAAATATCCAAAATAATCACATTTCTGAACACGTCATAATAATATATATGTGTCTATATCTGTGATATGACACCTAAAGTATTTAAATTAAACTAGGACACAATATTTCGTATTGCTAATTTGGTTCTATCCACGGTACAACTGTGTGGTTCTATCACACCAGGCCGGTGCGGGTTGCTGTCTTTCGAAAATTGATTACATTTTCTAAGATATACAACATTCTTCTAGTTGATTTCCATCATCGTAAACCAATGACAATCATATTTAAATAATGAACCAGCGATAGATTCCGAAAACCTCAGAAGCAGGAGCCTGGTTTAGGAAGTAGGACCTTGTGCACGCAAGACGCGTGCTATACGAATCAGCTATTAGATCCGCATATTTATCTTTATTCCTTGCCACGAACAGACCTGCCTACTTCAATAGAACCTGGTACTTAATGCAAAGAGACCTAGAGAGACGTAATTAAATATAATTAATTAATATATTGCAAGGCTTTCTAAAGCATTTTTAACGTCAAAAATGCAATGTAATGCAAATCGATTATAAACTTATGTTTTGGGGGTAAGTCTATGAGTGTTACCATGAGGGTGACCATCCATATGCCTGTGTTACAATGTGGGCCCACTCGCGTTGACTAATAGCATTGTTTCACTTCCTGTCAACGCGAGCTTAGCTGGGTGGAACTGAGAAAATGAAGCGATCCTATTGGTCGAAGCAGGCGTGCTCGCTTCATAGCACAGCCTAGTGGACGGTCCTCAAACACAAAATAAAACAGCATGAGCTATTTTTTATGATCATAAATTTTATAAAATACAAAAATATTAATATTAATCATGGCCAAACTATACTCTCTATCCAGGGTACATAGAACTGTACACGAGTGTATATGCTCTCAGGGTTGTCTTTACTTCTGCATCCTCTGCTGAAGGAGAGGACCCCTAAGAGTGTGTACACGCAACGTCCGGGGAAGTGTTCTCTACTGTTCAAAGGTCCACCGCTGTCACCCTAATAACAACAAAACAAAATCTTTAATCATCTTTCTCAAATTAAGATGAAGAAATCACATTAATTGTAACCACGGACTGAGACTGAACACGTTTTGGACTCCGCACTCTAATACCTGTATTAACGAATCGATCTCAAGTCTGAAAGCGATCTTGAGTACGCTTTTGACATGCTATTCTGTACTGGAATGATATAAGACTTGATATTGATTTATTATGTTTAATACGGGCCTAGGAAAATAGTTTCCTAAACACAGGCTTAATATGTTGTAAGAGATTTACGATCGACCAATCACAATACATTAATACTTTCAATACTTCTTTTATCAAAACTTTCAATAGACCAATCAGAATATGTTGCCGCCGTTCCCGACCAATCAATGGCCACTGCTTCCATCCCGAAACTATTTTTGGAATTATATTGATGCAAATTCGTTCAAGTCTACAGTGGTTGGTCCGTGCGTTTAGTTCGGAAATATGTTTTAAGCTCGCTAATCACTATATATATCTATCTAATAAGTATTTTAGTAAATATTGGCATATTGTACAGCGTCCAGTTACTAGAGGAACTAACAATTTGCCATAGAAATGCTAGTAATGCGTGAATGCTAGTGTAAGAAACTATCGTAATGAACGTATAAAGTCACGGTAGAGCTATTCAGCTGTGTTAATTATGATGAATGTCAGATGTTATGACCATAAGCAAGCATGCGGTGAGACCCGAGCACAGGAGGAACTGGAGTTCCACTTAGCTGATGAGACCAAACTAGTTTTATCCAAAGTGGAAGGAGAAAAAGAAACCTTTTTCCTGACTACCGTTTGTATTCCAAATTACATCCAATTTTTTTTCAGTATTTTTATCAAACGTAAATGACATACAAATATATTACTTATTTCCTGAATTACATAATGGGGATTGAATCGAAAAACTATTACAGGTTTTTTGTGACTGCTTGCTCCATTTGGTTTAGTATAAGCTGCTCGACTCACTGCATGAGGAGGATTAGGGTTCGAAACCCATCGAGGCAAACAAATTACTAGCTAAAAAAATATGGCGAGAAAAGAAGTTTATGTGGATTGAACGACACTGATATGAACAATAAAATATTAAAAAAGTTAAAATGATATATGAAAAATAAATAAAGTGCCTAAAGAGAAATGTAAAGCAAAGTGAGTCAAGAAAGACGACTGGGGACGATATCCCTCCCACATGTCGAAGATTCCGTACCGTTACCACCGCCTTGAAATATCAATCCACAATACTTACAATACAAGTATCCTGAATACCCATTCGATCACCATAACATAGCTGTGTGGTATTGTCATAGCCATTTTTTATAGTAAATACCGGTGGAAATTTCAAGATACACTCATCGTTGGTAAACTTATTCTGTTTAATCTGAAATGCAAGTAAAATTCAGTTAAAGGTCTGCAGATTGGTTATTTTATGCAGAACGATGTCCAATTATGTGACCAAAGTAAGGAAATCTATAATAATACGACTAATAAAATATAAAAATTATCCACTTTCTTGCGATAAAAATCGGGAGATAACATAACAGTATGGGCTGATTGCAAAGAATTTGTGATATTAAGACATTATTATTATAAATTATTTGGGCTGATTGCCACAGAAGCAAGACTGTTACAGCTGATTGAAGACCATTTGTAAGGCACCACTGATCTAAATTAGTCAAAAAGGGCCTAAGATCATGAGCTGTTTACACTTAATTTCGATAATAGGTGTGGCAAAAGCGCCTGAACGCAATGAAAATTTTCCCTGGTTTCCACAAGATCTGTGTGATAAATTGCTCCAGTTACTGCGCAAGCTATTTAACATAGTGATCCGTTGGTTTTACCCGAGACTCTATAGTGGGACTAGCTAGAGAACTCACAGGTAGTAGAGTATCACCCAAATTTATTTTATTCAAAACAGATCCCGAGGCTACTGCGGTCGCGTCGTCATCCAGGTCACCATCTACGTGGAGGCACGCTGGGCGCACGTTCACATTCAATACTACTCTGAAATAACGGGATTTTATTTTGACAATCTGCACTCTAGATAGGACAGGAAAGGAAAGAGTTATTTACCCCACTACGGCAAGCCAAAAGGAAGGGTTTTTACCCCACTACGGCCAAGCCAAAAATAAGGGTTTTTACCCCACTAAGGCAAAGTCAAAAAGAAGGTTTATGTTTTAGCAGTCTTTGTATGTGTGTCTAAAATAAATAATGAATAATTTAGCCAATAATTTGGGCACGAGCCTCCCTTCAATATGTGGCGATTCAGGCCGTAACCATATAACACATAAATCAAACATAGAAATTCTGCAGAGATTCCAGTCAAAAACACTCCGTATGATTGTTAACGCGCCATGGTTCGTCACAAATGACCGAATACACAAAGATCTTAAAATCCAGACGGTAAAGGAAGAAATAAAAGAGAGATTTCAAAAGTACAAAAAGAGGATTGACAACCACCCAAATATTTTAGCTACAGAGCTCATGAACGAAGACCTAAAATTTACAAGACTAAAGAGAAAAGCTCCAATCGATTTCATTAATTAGCTAAGAATTGGGCAGGTGCAAAGACTGTCTACCCTAAAATTAATAATAGGGCGGTGTTACTGAACACTGACATGCATGTCCTTCTAAATTAAAACCCAAAAAATTGTTGAATGTCCGCCGAGACAGATTGCAATGAAAAAAATATATATTAAAAAAAGGCCGTAATCCACCACGCTGACGCACTGGGCGTGTTACTGTTATCAGATTTGACATATCTTTCGAAAATTGGATAGATTTTTCAAAGACATGCAGGTTACCTCACGATGTTTTCCTTCACCGTAAGCAAGTGATAATCATATAGAAATTATGATTCGCACGTAGCTTATGAAAAACCCAGAGGTGCGAGGAGATTTGAACCCAGTCTGATGTCTATGTATAAAAAAAATTGTATAGAAAATGTGGGTGCTGTGCTGTATACACACTACTTACGGTCTGACAGTTTTGAGCAGCGCGATATCGTTGTACTTTGAAGGTGGGCTGTAGTTAGGATGCTTTATGACAGCGTTTACCTTATACAGCTGCCACTGTTCAGGTGGATCTGTCAATTTCGTTATTCCAAGTGCTACGTATGTTGCCGGACCTCTGTGTGAAATAATAAATACACAATTTAGGAAAAATATTGTAATTAAAAAAAAAGCCTGGATGCACTTAAGATTTAGAAATAACTAGGGACCTTGATTCCCTTCACTTGGAGTGCCACTACGTTAGGAACTACTTCTACTACTTCTTCTTCTTGTAATGGCACAAAATAATTTTTAGTCCACAATTGATGAAGAAATAGGTGAACATACATAAAAAAACACCGACAAACGACCACTGGTTTTAGTAGGTAATAACCCCACATACCGCCACCCTCTCCTACAAGAGGTCTGGGGTTCTTTGGAGGACTTCCTTCCCGTCTACAAAAAAAGCGTAGTTAAAGTAAACGTAGACGATGCAATGTCTTGGTCTACCAATTTATTTATTTTATTATCACTCACTCAAGTTTAGAATCAGCACAGTGCGCTGCAGTCAATATGAAATTTTGGCTAATCAACGAACCACTGCACAGCCACTTCTGCGAGGCCCAATCAGATCCGAACCCTACCAATGCCTGAAAGAACACAACTTTTGTTTATACCCAGAGTTATTAGGGACACGTCATCATAAATCAGACTTCACTTCGATACATTTTCAAACATCAACACATAATTCAGCCGCCCAGTAGAGAGCGATGAAGTCGTAAAAGAAAGCGAGACACAGTTACTGCTTCAATTCTAACAGCTCGTCCCTCGACATATTTGATTCTAGGCTAGAGTGAGACAGAGTTAAAATAGTTATCCAGCGCGAAACAAAGACGTCGTTCGTCTTATTTTTCTTTGAGCCAACCAACAAAATTAGCGCCTTTACTTTTGTATAAAGGGTTTATTTTAAAATACTAATAATTAACCTGATAAAGAAATATAATATTAAAATTGGTTGCATAAGCAAAAAATAGAGGTGAACAAACATGTGAGTTGTACCCTACAAAATACAGAGTAAGAAAAATATCAGTAAAACAAAATCATTTAGTTTGTTTATGTAGTTAAGTTCTTTAAAAAGTCGTTCAAATAACGTTGTTTATTATGGTCTCAGGAAATCACTCCTGAATGGTTATTAATATTTTTGAATTAACGCTTTATGTTTTAGTTAGTAGATAAATTGTTGTACCACATGTGGAAATGCGCTTCTATACGCAGATGGTGCTTCTAATGGCATGTGGTTACCACCAATGTCAAATTCAACAGGATTAAAGCATTTTTTCTTGTCATCCAACATCCATTCGACCCTTTTCTCCCCTTTAATGGAGCACGCATAATCCAGCTCATTGACAAAGTCGATACATTCTGAAATTTAATAATTACAAAAAAAAATTAGGAATATTAACGTTTACAAAAATAATATAAAAAAAATATTTCAAAGTTATCTTACTGTCGTGAGCTTTTCTACCATTTTTGTAAAGAAATCCAAGTCTTTTGTTAAAAATTATCTGTCTGAAAATGTAATGTTATTTATTATTTTTTATAGATTCTATGGCAAGAGAACTTCACTCAAAGCAATATATTTCTAAGCGGTTTTTCACACGGTTATCCGGGCACCGATAATTTCTATACATTTTTTTAATGCCACTTTCTGTAAAAATATATAGACAGAACAGTGTCGGTTTAACCATGTGAATAACTGCTTGTACTTAACGCCACATGTTTCTAGAACGAATCAAGTTACTAGTTTCTTTTAAATTAGTTTATTCTAATAATAAAACACAGCTGATGTAAAAGCATGCTTTCGAACACAAGGTGTGCAGATTCACATCATGGCTGGCACCTCTAGGGTTTTCGGATTCATAATATGTAAATAATACATATAATTATAATATACTATGTACAAAATATAAACAAGAACATACACTACTAACGTACTGATTATATAAACTTAAAAACGTTCATATTATTTAAAAAACACACATACATATATATAAAATACACTTGTGTGAATTCAATTCCAAACAAAGATTACCACTTGCTAAGCGGTGAAGGTAAACATCGTGAAGAAACCTGCACGTCGTTCAATAAGACGCGCGATGTTCGCTAATACAGACTGAATAAGCGTGCGAGACTGACCTTCCTTCTTCTCGCATCGAGGGTGGATGGTCATAGGCTCGCCCCCTATCACATTAGGGTCAAAATACCATCAGCAAAATGTGCGTTTTTACAGCCTACCCCTTCGGAGAATAAGGTGCGATAATTTATTGATATTTATTGAAATAAAACTATTTTGACGGATTATATCGCGTTTATTTACTTTTTATGTTTTTGTGTAAACGTCGGGAACATAAAAAGTAAATAAACGCGATATAATCCGTAAAAATAGTTTTATTTCAATGTGTAGTATTCGCGTAAATATAAGAAAACAATTATTGATATTTATTTCAGTTCTAAGTACTAGTGCAGTTATGTTAGAAATTAATTATTTACCTTGAATCATCAACAAGTGAGCAATCCGTGCAACATACCATCGGTACATTGCCTTGATAGCCGCATACCTGTGGAAATGTATTTTAAAATTACAATCATATTATTCAACTGACTCGTTGATCGTAAGCGCGGCTTGCCAGGTACAGGTACCCTGTGGCAGACTGAGCAATTGGCTCAGTCTACCTTTTGAATAGAGTAGGTAGGTTTTAAAAAAACAGGGCTAGGGGCGCACGAAAGAAGCGAAGCTTCATAGTATAAAGCTTAGGAACTAAGCATTAAAAACAGATGCGGCGCGCGCTACCCTGTATACCTATATATACGAGTATCGTGTAACGCTACTGACGCTTCGCGCGGATAGAGTCGCCGCGCGGCGAGCGCCCCGAACGTCCATAGAGAAGTTTCGCTTCAACACTATTGATGATTATGATGATGATGGAGTGTCGATCCCATACAGTGATTCGGTGAAAAATTTGGGTGTGGTTGTGGATCGGTGCTTGAGCTGGGCTCCTCAGCTACAAGTCACCAGTCGTAAATTATATGCTGCAGCAGCCTCGTTAAAGAGGTTACGCAATTTTCTCCCTACTACCACTAAAACTGGGCTAGCACAATCTTTGTTGCTTCCCATTTTAGACTATGCTGATGTCTGTTATCTTGACCTCACGGAGGAGCAGCTTAATAAGCTTGAGCGCCTCCAAAACCTTTGCATTCGATTTATCTTTGGGTCGCGTAAATATAATCATGTGTCTCACTTTCGGACTAAGCTTAAATGGCTTCCTATTCGTCTTCGCCGTAACGCTCACATCCTATCCCTTCTATACACCATACTGTTTAATCCTTCTTCCACACGCTATCTCAAGGAACGCTTTCAATTCCTTCACACCTCCAATCTGTATTCCTTAAGGTCAACCGATAACCTCTCTCTTGTTATGCCTTCCCACACCAGTTCCTTCTATGATGGTTCCTTCACTGTCGAAGCTGTCCGCCTCTGGAATTCTTTACCGGTCTCCATCAGAAACGCTCCCTCCTTGCACATTTTCAAAGACCAGGTAAATAAATTATTTCTTTCTCCATAATTACTGCTTCTTACTTATTTTGTCTGTGTCTAAACTGTTGCGTGCTATTATATTCATTTAGCCATTATGTAGTAGGTATAAGTATATGTCATATTATTTTCTTGTTTATTAATGTAATGTATATTTTTAAGTTAATTTATGTAAGTACACCCCCATATTAATTTTCTTTAGATCCTCTCCATCCTAAGGTTGCCTGGTAGAGATCACTTTTAGTGATAAGGCCGCCCATTTTCCACTTTCTGTGTAAATTATGTAATATTTTGTTGTTTTCTTTTCTAGTGGTGGATGAACAAAGAGTTATCTATCTATTATTCAATAACTAGCTGTGCCCGCGACTTCGTCCGCGTGGAATTTAATTGACAAAGTTTCATACAAACTTTCATCCCCTTTTTTATCCCCTTGGGGGTAGAATTAATCAAAATCCTTTCTTAGCGGATGCTTACGTCATAACATCTACCTGCATGCCAAATTTCAGCCCGATTCATCCAGTGGTTTGGGCTGTACGTTGATAGATCACTATGTCAGACAGTCATCTTTGAGTTATTCTCACTCATCTATGAGTTAGAGAGCCGAAAGCCCAAACCCTTTCCCCCCCCCCCCCCTCCCCCCCCCCCCCCCCCCCCCCGTATCCGTCAAGTCGGCAACATGCGAATCGGACTACGGCATCTGCTTAACATCAGACGGGCCGCACGCTTCATTGCTGACATTGTTACTTAAGAAAGGAAGAGTAATACGTACAGGAGGTGTGTTCTTCTCAAAATTGTTTTCTGCGCTCAGACATTTGTAGATATTTACACATTTGCCTGTTACACCTTTCCATGTGCACTGCCGTCCTACAATCGAGAATAATAATATAAATAAATAGTTTAGATCTCTTTAACGTCCCACTCCTGGGCACGGGCTTCCCATCGATACAAGGAGGATTCGGGCCATAATCCACCACGCTGGCCCAGTGCGGGTTGGCGGATTTCACATGTCTTTCGAAAATTGGTCGGATTTCCTACGACATGCAGGTTTCCTCACGATGTTTTCCTTCACCGTAAGCAAGTGATAAGAGAGGTGCAAGCTGGGTTTGAACCCAGGACCTTGTGCCCGCAAGACGCGTGCTTAATCAATCGGCTATTACTCGCTACACCACAATCGGGAATACACATTTTAAAAGTTCGTTTAATAATAGGCTATACAAAATAGTGTGCAATCTAGTTATCGCTTCAAACAAAGGATGAAAGAAGCTTTACAAAAAAAAAAGTAAAATTGACAATTTGTAAGTGCCCCCGTAGGCCTAAACAAAATAAACGATTTGAATTTGTAGGTTGACGTTATGCACGAAGCAGAAACTCTTTTTGGTTGTTGTGTTTGTCATGTTATTTATATTACTTTTCAGGGTTCTGCAGTCAAACTGTCTATCCGATATCCGTCTGCCCATCTGTCCGTCCGGCCTAGGTTACAGTCATTCTAGTCAGATACTATTAAGGCTAGAAGGCTGCCAAATTGGCACAAAAATTGATTATTTGGTACCGCTACAAAACTTTATTGAACGCTAAATCATTTACCGTACTTGGGAGCGGGAGTGAAATAGTACATTGTTACATGAGTGGTGAAAGTGACTTATTTTGTCCCGAGACGGGGTTTGGCGCCCGAGCGTAGCGAGGGCGCTAATAGTTCGAGGGACAAAATAAGTCTTTCACCCGAGGTAAACACTGTGCTTTTCATTAGGAATACAAGGAAAGTAAATAAAACAGGAAGCTAAATAAAAAATATGTTGTTTTTATTTTACACATACAACAACTTTGGTGAGATATTTATTTTAAGTTTTTGGTAAAATGAGAGCAATTATTTAACTCCATGTCAGTAACCTTCATATTTAGTAATTCGATACATCTGCAAGCGCCACTTATTCGTTGAAATATACTTATTAGCAAAACGTTTTCTGATAACGATTTCACTTATTTCTCAGCGCGCCATTTCATAAAATCATCGTATGATTTTAGGTATCGGTCTTTTAATTTAGGTGGTAAAAGGTTTTCCACTACTACTTCAGCCTCTTCTCTCATGAAATTAGGCGTTAAATTCATATCGGAATCAGATGAACTCATGTTTTTAATACAAGGAAGTACAATCCTTTGACAATACTCTACAACTCGAAAAAAAATGAAGATCGGATTGCCGCCATTTTTTTTTCTTTGGCCGGCCAACTTCATTATTTAGCCAATATTTATCATTTTCATCTTTAAATATTTTTCTCAAATCTATGTTATTTTAAAGAAATTGTTGAAACTAAATTATAATTAAGTGATTTAAAAATATATATTCTTTAATTAATACTTAACTTTATGTTATTTCAGTTTTACATCGCGCTGTAATTGAGTGACTGTAGAAAAAGTATGAACATGGTTCCATAGAAATGTGAAAATGGAACTAGTTTTTTTTTTATAATTTGATAGCTGTCAGTTGAAAGCGATTCTCCCGGGCCAGAAAAGTATTACTTTCAACCCGCTCATCAGGCAACTTCCGACCTACTTTCAGAGTATGAGTAATGAAAAAAACATTTACTCACCCCCTAGAGTGGGGTGTACTTGAATAAGTATTCAAAAACATTTTAAAATGTCTTTGAAAATTTATCGTCTTCCTTTCGCGTTTTTGTCTACGGAACCCTATAGGAAGCGTGATCCGACACGCGATTGGCCAGTTTTTTTTTTATTTTGTGCGTGGTTGTGTATTTGGAGCCAATAAGTGATATTTTATTTTACTATTTAATTTAAGATATTAGCAAAGTGAGAATCTATACAAATAAATAAAATTGGAGTGTCTGTTTGTAATATCAAAATAACACATTTTTTATATAACTATAGCAAAAACGCGATTTAAAAAAAAATTGTGTGTCTGTCTGTCTGTATGTTTGTTCCGGGTAATCTCCGAAACGGCTGGACCGATTTTGACGGGACTTTTACTGGTAGATAGCTGATGTTATAAGCAGTAACTGACTTTATTTTATAAAAACTAAAAAAAAATGGGTTCTGTCGCGCGGGCTCAGAACGCGGGAGCGAGCTTTTTTGTTAGGTTAAATTCCACGCGGACGAAGTCGCGGGCTCAGCTAGTGTTAAAATAATTATGAAACTATGGTGTCCGTTATACAAACCTTGTGAGCAAGTGGCGAGGTCCTCCCACTTTCCGTTGTTGCATCTCTTAGGAGTTGGTAGAGAATCGTTGGAGTAATGCTGGGGTGCATTGCACCCAGGCCTGAGGATGACGTCAGTGGGCTCATAGGAGTTGCAGCGACGCAGACCATAGACGAAATTGGGATCGAAACAATACTGTACCCCCAAATTGCTTTCAAGTTTGCAGAAATCTTCGCTCCTAGCGTCTTCCACTATGAGAAAATAAAGGGGGATATAACATGACCATAGTAGCTCTGCTATACAAGCTGTAGACAATTAACTACAGTCTACTCAATGTAGGACCACCCGCTCACAGAAGCTCGGCATAAAGTAGCGCTCTCACTTCCTAGTGTTATAATTAAAATATGTAGTTTTTATTCACAGGTTTTATTTTAATTTCCTATTCGTTTTTTTTTCTGGGTTTATTCTTTATCTATGTAATTCACCGATACAGATTTACATAGATAACGCAAGTATCACGATTTTTATTGAAACCAAGCGTGCCAAATTTTTAACACCTACTGTGACGTCACAGATGGCGGGAAATCCAAACCGATTCAAAGACACCGATGCCGCCGATGCCCCTCCACCCGCTACGATTCTCTCGAGTGATTATTTCGCTCATTCTCTTATTTTTATATCTATAGTCGCGAGGACTGTAAGTTATCGGCGACCAACCTTGACGCTTGGTCGGGGTTTTCGGACACGCTAAGTATAGCATACATTTTCGTAAGCTATGTAAATATATATCTGTGATGTAATTGATCGTTCCTTTGTGTCAAATAAATTTATAAACTAAATTTATAATATTTGCATTTTTTTATTAAATTGCCGAGTATATAATATTTTAGACGAAAAATAAAATAAGTTTAACCGACTTCAAAAACTCTGCGTGGACTAAAAAGCTAGAAATATCTAGGGACCTTGTAATTTCTTTCATTTCCAAGGTGCCAATTCAAGTAGAGGTAGGTAGTAACTAACCTAAGTAGTAGACCTAACGTAGTGTAAAGATTGTGGCTCTGACTCCAAGCCCGATACTCAATAATACTTCCCAAGTATTATTTCAGAATTTAGAAACACTCTGTATTTCGCATATACCTACAGCATGATGTATTCAATACATTGAAAGCTTCTGGGTATCCCCCACATTGCCGTCACGCAAAACCAGTTCATAAATGCTGATACTCTTAAAAACCTTACCATTAACAATAACAATGAATACAGTCACCAACAAATACATTTTACACGCACACTCATTGAACTGCTAAAACGATTAATTAATAAAGATTATAAAAAGTTTCACTGAAAAATCTAATCACTTATTTATTGGGTGATGCAAATTATTAGGCCGTTTGTTTAAAAATATATAAAAACAATTTCACACATTGATTATATACTTGAATAACGTCATTGATGTAACTTAGTTGTTCATCTTGTATTCTGTACAGCAGAGTTATTCGTGTTTTAGATGTGTTTGAATAGGTAAGTACATAACCTGTTTCGCGGTCATTTCTGTTCGTTGCCATACTCAAAAATCTATTATTATTTTAGTAGGTAGTAGAGTTTTTTTTGTAGTAGATGTGATCTTCTCAGTGGAAGCAGCATTCCGAACCGGTGGTAGATTCTGACTATTCATAAATGATTTGTTGGGTTACATGAATAAAACAATGTTGTTTTTTGCTATCATCTGCGTCAAATATTTGTGCGTATGATTTTATTTTATTTTCCGGGTAACCGATAAAGGTTTTTTGTATAATCAAATCGGCATACTTTCGTACGACCCGCCTGATGTTAAGCGGTAACCATATCCTATAGATGGTTGAAATACCTAAGTCATTACACGAACGTTGCTGACCTAAAGGAGACTGGTACGGAGGGAGGGGAGTGCACGGGGGGTTGGGCAGCATCCGGCTCTCTCACTCATTGTACGAAACGCAGCTACTCTACGCCAATTTTCTGTGAGAGGGTGCGATTACCCCGGTCGAGTGAGTAGACAAGGTAGAAATTATAATATTAAACAAATTAGCAGTGCGAAGTTATTATTAACTAGCTATGCTGCGACTTCGTCCGCGTGGAATAGTGTCTTTGGGTAGCAGTTTTAATTATTTAGGCATTTTTTTACAAATAAAACATACGTATAAATACTTTAATGTGCTATTTGCAGTGTTTTACTGCAAAGAGCTATATTTCCATACAAACTTTCATCCCCTATTCCCTATTGTTATTTTACACCCTTGACGGTAAAACTTTTACAAACTTTGAATGTCATATTTATTTATATCGAATCAACAGCCTAACAAATAAGTTTCAAGCTTCTAGCTCTAAAAATGACGATACTTCCATAAAACTTTTCATCCCCCTTTAAACCCCTTAAAACTCTTTTTTTGCATTAAAAAGTAGCCTATGTCCTTTCTCAGGCTCTAGACTATCTGTGTTCGATTTCATTGAATTCGGTTCAGTAGTTTTGGCGTGAAAGAGCGACAGACAGACAGACAGAGTTACTTTCGCATTTATAATATTATAATAAATAATAATAATAAATATTATAACTTACTAATATTTCATAATTAGTAAGGATTGTTCTAAACACCTATTTAAGCACTGAAATTAGGTAGCATTCATCACCCGCTCTAAAGAGCGGGTGATGATAAAAAACCAGATTGCTGTATTGCCAGTTCTAAAGAACTGGCAATACAGCAATCTGGCTTTATATAGAAAAACAACTACGTCAGTCAAGGCGAAGTAAATTTATAGATATTCCCATAGACATAAAGTCAGTTTGATCTTAAAGGATTATAAAGACTAAACATATCTTGCTACATATACTCGTATGATCACACGACAAAGCATTTAAAATAGATCTCTTAAAATTTACCAAAGTTATCAAAGTTAGTTCTTAAAACGGATCTTTGGTTTAATATTCGGTTTGCTTATACACAAAACACCTTCGTTTTTGACCTTTGGCTTCAAAACTGTTAATTGCACACAACCGGTTTTTAAGATAATACCGGTGAGATTACGTCATGACGTGTAACTAAATTAAATAACCATTAAACTATGTGTGTGGTGGTAAGTTTAGTAAAAATCGTCCATACCGCCGATTGGCGTGGGTTATTGAAATGCGGTATTTATTACGACCGTTTAGCGCAGTGGGTCGAGCGCTGGCCGCTCGGATCACTGCACATGGTGGTTGCGGGTTCGATTCCCACCGGGGAAAATTTCGGAAATGGCCTTGTTCGTAATTTGGTGTCACTGGGATCGTCCCCAGTCCATAGTACAAGAGTTGCTTAGTTTGGGATCATACAGTTGGTGTGTCAGTCTGGCGATTATTATTATTATTATTTTGATATCGCTTTCATGCGATGTGAAAACGTCCGTTTAGGTCTTTGGATATACCAGGCATGCCTTTTAAGTTCTGTCGTTTCCATATTTCCCGGCAATTTTGAATTTGGAACTGTTCTATATTCGAATGTGTTTAAATTTCGAATCTCAAAACAATTGAAAGTTTTGGGATTGATGCTATTGTTTAGTCACAGCGTCGATTAGAATCTGTCAGGTTACGTACGAAAATGAATCTTTCTAAGGAAAAGGTTCGTGCAATAATTTTCTACAACTTTAGAAGAGGCCTGACACGGCTTCAGTGTTTTGAAGAGCTAACATCTGTGTTCAGTAATGAAGCCCCATGTCTGCGGACTGTCGAACGCTGGTATTTATAATTCCAGCGTAGACATACTAGTCTTAGTGACAAATCTCGCGAAGGACGGCCAAAATCCGCCTTCACTGAAGATAACATAATTACTGTGAGACAACAAATTCTCTAAGATCGTCATGTGACGTATCGAGAGATAGAGGCTCTATTAGGCATCTCAGGGACAACCATTCAGCAAATCTTGCATGAAGCGCTTGGTGTAAGAAAGCTAGATTGCCGTTGGATACCGCATCTGCTTTCCGACGATCACAAGGCGGCCCGCGTCAGATGGTGTAAGAAAACTCTGCAAAGGTTCAACCAAGGAGAGTCAAATCACGTCTACGGCATCATCAGTGGTGACGAATCTTGGATCTATGCCTACGATCCTGATTCCAAATAACAATCTACAATCTGGGTCTTTCAAGACAAGCCAAAACCGACTAAAGTTGTTCGTTCTCGAAGCACTTCAAAGAAGGTGGTGGCCACGTTCATTGGAAAAACCGGCCATATTGCGACTATTGCACTTGAAGATCGTAGAACGGTTAATGGAGAGTGGTATACCACAGTTTGTTTACCACAAGTCATCGCCAACTTCGAAAATCTAACTCAAAGCGACGCATCATCCTGCACCACGACAACGCAATCTCACACAGCGCTCTTCAAACGATTGAGTATTTGAAGCAGGAAAAAGTAGAAATTCTTGATCATCCTCCATACAGTCCTGACCTAAGCCCTAACGATTTATTTACATTTCCTAAAATTAAGAAAAGTCTTCGTGGTCAAAGGTTCCAGTCCGGTGAAAAAGCAGTCGACGCTTTCAAGTCAGCCATTTTGAACACCCCCACTTTAGAGTGGTATAAATGTTATAATAACTGGTTTGAGCGAATGGAAAAGTGTATTAAGCTACGTGGTGAATACTTTGAAAAACAATAAAAAGTACTATAAGGTTCTAGTTGTGTTTTTTTCTTCAAACGACAAAACTTAAAAGGTACATACCTACATTGCCTTTCAAACTTTCGTATTCTATAACGAACAGAAGTTAACGGGATACGATGAATATTAAAACCATCGCCTTACCCAGATTTAAAACCTCACAAAAATACAGACATTCCCAAACTTTGATCTCATGCAACAGGTTTTATAGGAATCTCAAAACTCTTAAAAAGATTATACTTCAGTTAATTAACCGTCTACAACTGATGTGTAACATGGATCTATACAAAAAAATACTAAAGGTAAAACAGGTGATATATTAATAAGTAATATAATAATGTTTTAGACAAATTAAATGTGTCTACAAATTAAAACTATTTTGGGTAAGTAATTGAACTTAATTTACTAGTAGTATTAGTAGATTGACTTCTAGTAGTAGGTAGTTATTGCAAAAATATGGGTAACATTTTCAAGCAGCATCTTTAACAATCTTCTATGTAGTAAAGTCGTATGGGTCCGTCTCGACGTAACCATCGTACGAAGTAAAATTGTTGGTGGAATTACTTCCCCCTGTAAAGAAAAATAAATGTTGTACCATATTGACGACCGCTTAGCGCAGTGGTTCGAGCGTAGGCCGCTCGGCTCACTGCATCGGGTGGATGCGGGTTCCATTCCCGTCAGGGTAATTTTCGGAAATGGCCTTTTTGTAATTTTTCCTGGTCTGGGTGTCACTGGGATCGCCTCCAGTCCATTGTACGGTACCCATAGTACAAGCGTTGCTTAGTTTGGGACCATACAGTTGATGTGTTCATCTGGCGATATTTATTATTATTATATAGAGACAATTATTATTTGCACGCAGATTTCCGAAAGAAGAAGTCCAAAATAATTATCAATAAGTGAATAAGTACCGGGTAAAGAATTAAAAAGTATACAAAAGTCATTTGTTTTTTATAGAGCATGTTTCGAACGTCCGAAAATATACTTGGCTATGAGAGCGAGGGTTTGAACTTCGGCTTTCGTACGAAATACATCTGTAAGATGTGTAGATACTTTACCCCGATCTTCTATAAGAGACTGGCCCGGTCGATCCAGCCTGAGCTGTAGTGAATTAGCTGGAGTTTAGCTCCACCAGCGTAAATATAGCTAGACTACAAGTACCCTAGAATGCGTGGTCTTTATATTATGGCTAGAAAACAAACTTACCGTGCTGCGCATTGACCATGCAAGACATTCGCATGAATGCAAGAATTACGACAAGAGCCAATATTATGTGCTTAAGCATCTGCAAGAAAAATAAATAATAAGTATAATTATGTAAGTTCAAAAGAGTTTTATGGTAAATATATATTTTTTTAAATTGTGATTTAAAAGTTACGTCGACTAAGTACTTATAAGGCATATTTGAATTTGTAATGTTTTGGTTTCTTATAAAAAACATATATTTTTATATTCAGAACAGCCTCAGGTATGAGTATAGGTAGATAAGGGAAAAATGTTTAGGTATAACACTCGTAGCTTCCTTGGAAATCACCTCATTATTAGAAAACCTAAACAATTAACATTTGATGAAAATTATAAAGGCTCCGCCGTATATACCTAGGCAGGGAATCAATTACCCTAAATTTAATTAGTTTAGGATATTTTATCAGGGTATTTTTAATAGTGATAATAATTAATAACAATATAAAGTCACGCAGAAAAAGTAACATACTCACATTTATTAATTATATTTATCACAGAAGTAGTACCTGTATCACGAAAATACGAGATGATTGTGAGGAAATAATAGACCACAGTTTTATATATTAGCTCAGGTGATGATTTAACTGAGTACATAATATGCTTTTGAACGGACACGTGAACGAAAATGTGTTTGTCGCACAAAAATATTATATTGGTACTAGGTTTGCCCGCATCTTCGCTACCCAATTTTTTTTTGGATGTCCACAACAGCTACACCTATCCGGTTCAACTATAGCTAAGACCCATCCATATGATTCCATAATTTAAAAAAAATCATCAGATTCAGTCAAGCCATTGCGGAGGAAAATAATTACAAACATACGCACACCGGAATTTTATATAAAGATATACAAAGATCGCCTTTTGTTTCAATGCCTTTTCAATTTTGTACAATATTATTTATTATTTTGATACTTGTTTGTAGTATCGGAACCCACATGAATAAATTGAAAGAAATAAATGTTAGAGTTGGAAAACAATATCCACTTCCCTCCATTGCGAAGCGGAAAACAAAATATTTGTATGGGGTGATTGCGACAGAACTAAGACTGCTACTTGATTGAAGATCATTTGTAAGGCACCACGGGTCGTAATTAGACTATTTAGCAGCTTTTCCCCGGAACTCATCTAGGGTCGGAACGCTAACGAAAGATGATTGATTACAAGGGCCTTTTTTAAATTAGGCAATATCAAATATCACTAAAGTGCGTCTGAGCGCAGCGCAGTGGATGCTCACATGTTATGTGGTTGCCGCCGAATGCGCACAGAATCACCCGTATTCTAAGAACCAAAAGGGCCATGATTATAACAAAAATTAGCATTTTAATTTCCAGCTCCAGCCATCATCCATGACCATATGAGTTTTAATCACTGTTAAGACGGTCTATTTCTCTTACCGCATTTTAAATGCGCTTCCATCATTTCCGACGCATGCCGCTTTATTCATCAAACATCATTTTATTTCATGCTTTATTCAATGTTTTATCACAAAGAAGTGATATTCGGATTGAGAATTGCGCCAGTGCCGTTACGGTGGTAGAGTACCTCATATATGGACTCGCTCGACCGGAGTCGCAGTTCGTACCAGTCTCTCACAAAAGATAAGCGTATAATAGTTATGATAGCTACGTTTCGCACTATGAATGAGAGCGCCAGTAGCCCAGCCCCAATCTCTATCCCAATTCCCACTCCATCTCTACAGTTCGGAAATGTCCGAGCAATGCCACTGCATCGCATAAGCATCTATAAGATACAGTAACGGCCTAACATTAGGCGGGTCGTGGGCTTGTTTGCCGACTTTGACATATTATTATAAAAAACGAAACAAAATCTGCCGCGAAATTTTCGCTAGATTTCTCTCCAGCCTACAAGAATTTACATAATTGAAGCAGCGCAGGTGTTTCCACGAGCCGTCTCTAAAAGGGTGAAAAAATTAGGTGCCGTTCTAATTCAAGGGCCTTTGACAAAAAGTTATTTAGCTGGCTCATATGCCAGTGGTTACGTAGACATGTTTGTTAATCGTAAATTGAATCCAATTTTTGTTACCAGTTTGGTTAGAGGCCTAAACGAGCTGGAATCGTTGAGTATCAAATGCCGACAATCTAAAGACTTCTGCTAATTTATGATACATTATTATTTTTACATAAACCCAATAGAAAATTTAACCGTAACAATAATGTTGACACTCTTTGTTTTACCCTACATAGGGTTGATACAAAATCCTACCCTCAAATACCTCATTATATTACTTTGGTGTAAATTAACAGAATCAACTAATCGAAATATGCCAGCCTTCGCTTGCCGGGGAGGAGTACATAAATAAAAAGAATAACTAATTAAGCAGGTACTTAGGTAGACACACCAGTAATCACCTGTACCAACATGACGGCGTGACGGCGGCACCTCTATAAACATACAATTCGTTTCAATACAATAAACTTATATCAAATATGCTATGAAAAGTATGAGAGGCCACGTGAGTTTTTCTTAAAGCAATCGCAAAGATGAGCTACTGTTGGTATAATTGTCAGAAAAAATATTATAAGATATAAAGTACCTAGTTTAAAACAATATTATAATATTATCGCCAGCCTAACACAAATTGTATGGGAATAATGAACTAAGGGCGAGCCCAGCGACACTCAGGTCAGATTTTTCAATAATTATTGGAATGACCGCTGAGCCTTTTAAAGAAACGAAGGGGTACATCCGTTCGTAAAATAATGGATTTATGACGGAATAAATTGCGGAAACTAGACTGAATTCGAGGACGGAACACATAATTCAAGAAACAGCGCGTATTCTGACATGCGGGCGATGCGCGATGCCATTCACCTAGCACAGAGCAGATTGTATAACGTACTAGCCTAGATTTCAGAACCCTAGATTTCAGAGCTAGAATTCAGAAACCTTTGTGAGCTCGTGCACAACCATATTCTGAAGATCATGACATGATCAAATGCATAGTTTACGATTCTATAAAGGACATACAGAAAAGCAATCATTTTTATATAATACTAGCTGTGCCAGCAACTTCGTCCGCATGGAATTTAATTGACAAAGTTTCCTACAAACTTTCATCCCCTATTTTATCCCCTTGGGGGTAGAATTAATCAAAATCCTTTCTTAGCGGATGCCTACGTCATAACATCTACCTGCATGCCGAATTTCAGCCCGATCCGTCCAGTCGTTTGGGCTGTGCGTTGATAGATCACTATGTCAGTCAGTCAGTCAGTCACCTTTGAGTTATATATATATTTAGATATACATATAGATAAATGATCAATCACAGAGCTACGCACGGTGCAACGTGTGCATGTGAAGTACAGACATCATTTCTGTCTCGTCAGTGGCTTCATCAGTGACTGCACAAATTTCTGCGGCACGCATGTACTTGAAGTAGAGAGATCTATAACTTCCTTAAGATTGAGTTACAATATGTTTTTATGGCAAATGACACTGACATTTATCTAGTCCTACTAATATTATAAATGCGAAAGTTTGTGAGTGTGAATGTATGTTTGGTACACTTTCACACAAAAAGTACTGAACGGATTCGGATGAAATTTGGAACCCAGATTATTTATAACCTGGATTAACACATAGAATACTTTACTTAAGTCTACGCGGACGAAGTCGCGGGCAGCAACTAGTTGGAAATAAGTTACTTATTTATGTGACCTATGTCTTCTGCAAAATAACTTCCCTCCCAATTCTGTACTATGCTGTGCTACGTCGCTTGCGTCTCAGCATGCGCTTAGCCCTAGTCTTTGTGGGTTTCGTAGTGGTTACATGCGCCCACACTTGTTATGCTTACATAGCGTTCGATGACCACGCGTGTGATCTCAAAACAACAACCTCATAAAACAAGAGACAAACAAATCAAAAGAATCGTTTTAATTTAACCAACAGCGAGTTTCCGCAAGTTGAACCGTCGTTCCACATAAACAAAAGGATGCCGCCTCAAACCCGATATTACAGAAGACCCACGCCTGATCATAAGTAGAAAAAGGGTGTCGTCTGTAAATAAATAAATAACAATACATATCGTCAGACGAACACACCTACTGTATGGTCCCAAACTAAGCAACGCTTGTACTATGGGTACCGTACAATGGGCTGGGGGCGATCCCAGTGACATCCAGGCCAGGGCAAATTACGAAAAGGCCATTTCCCAAATTTAACCCAGCGGGAATCGATCCCGCAACCACCATATGCAGTGCACCGAGCGGCGTACGCTCGAACAACTGCGCCAAGCGGTCGTCTAATGCCATATGTTGCTAGGAGCCTGCAGCGCTATAAGTCCTCATAATCGGGAATCATCTATGCTACGTGCCGCTGACACTACTAAACAAGAAATCACAGATTTTGCTTTGTACAAATTGGTAGACAAATACAAAGTTACACTTCTGTATTAGTCTTTATTATGTACACGTTGTTTAGACGAAAGATAAAAGATAACCTGGCGTAGAACTTGTAAGCCGGTTGTTTCGCCGCGATAACGCTTTACGCGGCTCTCTGCCGACCCAATATAAGTTTCCCGTGCTATCTCGTAGCAAAGGTACATTGCTTTAATGCGAGCGGGAGCGTTTTTCTTTACTATTAGCTATTTGCGACCGCTTCATATCGTGATTTGAGCGTAGGCCACTCGGACCGCACCGGATGGGCGCGGGTTCGATTACCGATGAAGCAACTTCAGAAAATCCACAAAATAATGGCAAGCTTTCAATTCCCATGAAAAATGAGGTGAATTAGTGACTGCTCAGGCATTTCGTGAGATGTTAAAAGTCTCCTCCTAAGAACGAATATGAATCCATTGTAGAAAAATCTTATACATCAATGGCCTATATTTATAAATCGGTCTTAAGTCCGAGAGCGGTTTTGAGTACGCTTTTGACGTTTAATTTTGTACTGGAATGACATAAGAATGACTCCTACCTACATATTCGTAGAATTCCCGCTTCTCGCTATCAATAAAGTAGAGCCCTTAACCCCCGTATCTATAGTCAAGTTAAACTGGTAAAGCATCTCAAGTCTCCGCGCCCGTATCCAAAAACAAGTCATCACTTGTTCTTCAATCACTTCTGAATAAGTTGTATTAGTTACATAGTTTTCTGAATTCTTAAATAAGTAAATCGTATTCTATAGACAAGTAAAGCAATTGTCAAACGTAATTTATTGCTTAAGTCACGATTAAAAACAAAATTTGGTGAGTACTTAGGTACATACTGAGTTCAGAAACTGTCATAAATAAGTCCGTCAAAAGTTACAATTCTTTGCGATGTAATACTCGCCATTTTCAGTATAAAACTATAACTTAATAAATATTTCTGACTTTCTGTTTTACAGTTTTTGATTAATCAAAAACAATTGTTTTGTTGCTTTCGATTGCCTATAGGATAGGATTTGATTAATTTTTGTAAGAATTCTAATCTGAAAGTATGACTTAGCTTAGAATTACTTGAGAGTAAGTAACGTCCAGACTATAGATACGGGTGTAAGTCTTTGTCTTGGCGCGTTATTCTCAAATCATTCGTAAATCTATGTGACGTTTAGGTCGGGATTAACCAAGTTGTGTGAATTACGACCTCAACCCGCATGGAATCCGATTAAATGATTTTATTAGTTAAGTTTCAACGTCTACGTTACTGGGGATCGGATGATTATATTATTACCATAGACTAAAAGTCCCGGGGTGGTTAGTATGAGTTGAATTTCTCCGGCACCAGTAAAGCTGCACGTTTCCGCTAGGGGCGCTGATGTGCAATATACGGAACGATTCGATCACTCGATCCGTGTTTATTGCTGTCAAAACTTGTACTGATCCCATGATGGCTTATATGTAGAGTCATGATCATCATCCACCGGAAGAAAAGACCGGTATTAGTAAATCAATCTCAAATCTGAGAGTGCATATGAGTGCACTCTTAAATAATTCTCAGGCCAAACTATTAGTCCAGTTCGCAATGTTTGGCTCAACTGTACAAAAACAAACGCTGTATAAAAATATTATAATATCAAAATCTTTTCATACATGTCATTGAAGTATATAACGACAGAATACATTGAGCAATATCAATAAATCTACGAATAACAATTCGGTTTGCACTATAACCTTAACAACCATGTATCATTACCACATCGTTATAAAGAACTTAAAAATAATAAAGCTGGTATAAGATAAAGTTTGATAAAATAAAGATTTGGTGCACTGAGAGAGTGCAGCCACTGTACCTACTGGAAGACATGATCCACAGTGTAATCTCCAACGCCCAATTACTTGTGGTAGCACATAATTTTCATAAACTAAATGTTACCTACTTACTTAAGGCTAAAGCGCCCATCAAGCCCGCGAAGTTCAAATATTTTTTTAGAAAATTTTCAAAATCTGACTATAATAAAAGGCACATTTTGTAATTCGCGACAAAGACCGTGTGCAGTGCATTTATTAATACATCCATCTTACTCTTAAACATTTCAAGAACGACAGCTATCCAGATAATCTGAGATTTTTTGTATATTTTGTGATTAACTAGTATCATATCCACCGTGATAATATTTAGAGTAAAATAAATGTATTAATAAACGCACTGCATACTGTGTTTGTCGCAAATCACAAAATGTTGTCTTAAATGTTTTCAGATTTTGGATAAACTATAAAAATACTCGAAAAATTTGAATTTTGCCGGCTATGCCTTCACCTTAATAGAAATCCTTACATTCTGGTCACTTACGCTATAATATTTTTACAGGACAGAAGTGTCACAAAAAGTATGTAATCATTCAAAAGCGAAAAATATAAAGTATAGCAGTGATAGCCGATTGGTTAAGCACGCGTCTTGCGAGCTACCAGGTCTCAGGTTCAAACCCCGGCTCGAACCTCTGGATTTTTCGAAATCTATGTGCGAATCATAATTTCTATATGATTATCACTTGCTTACGGTGAAGGAAAACATCGTGAGGAAACCTGCATGACTTAGAAGATTTAACCAATTTTCGAAAGACATGTGTAATCCGCCAACCCGCACTGGGCCAGCGTGGTGGATTATGGCCTGAATCCCCCTCGTGTTGAGGGGAGGCCCGTGCCCAGGAGTGGGACGTCAAAAGGGCTAAAATTATTATTATTATTATATAAAGTATAAAAGCTTATACGAGTACAGTCAATCCTTAAATTCCTCAGCATACAAAAGTATATTCCTACCTACTTACTAAAATAGTTATTTACAAATTATGATCTACGTATACCTACTAACAGAAAAGGGATAAAACTCCGCCCGTTTTGGTATAAAAAATATAAACTTAACATGTCTTATATTTAACCCTAAATTTCATTATTTTCGACTCTATTCACACAACAGACAAATGCTTTTATAAAAACTGATACACCGTTTGTTAAGACTGAAAACTCGAACGCATCTGAAATTTGAGGACGCATATTTATAACAGCTATATCAAAGTTCGAATAGTTTTTCGAAGCACTGCATATCTCATATTGTGTAGTTAATAATATGCACACTGCACACGTGCTAGCTAGTCGAAATCAATCCTAATTGTGTAGTATTTGTGCATAAATTGAACTAATTAATAATAAAAAACACTATGCTACGAATCTAATCTAGATTGACTAGTGTTTCTCGATGATTCAAGGGACTCAGTCCTCCTCGCGTTGTCGCTCAGTTTTGGCCGATCTGTAAAAAAATGGTTATTAGTTTAGCTCATATTTTGGCTTTAAATGGCGGTACATTATATATGAATCAATGTAGCAATAGCTGAGATCCAATTGCTAGGAAATAAAGTTTTAGATCAACCACAAGCTATAATATTTAGCATAGACGGCTCTCCACTCTTCAAATAAAAAGATGAACCGATGCCATTACACATGACCTAGGACAGGAAGCGGACGCGGATGCAAGAGGCAGGGAGCTTGGTCATTGGAGGAGGAAGGAGATACTCCTTCCGGCTGAAGCATGGATGAGTAAATAGCTTCATGCCGAATTTCATGTTTGTATCTCAAACTGTTTTTAACCCCCGACAAAAAAGAGGGATGTTATAAGTTTAACATGTGTGTCTGTGTGTCTGTCTGTGGCATCGTAGCGTATGAACCGGATGAACCGATTTTAATTTTGTTTTTGTTGTAAGCAAGGTATTCTGATCGTGAGTGTTCTTAGCTACGTTTCATGATGTAATTTAAAAAGACGCATCGGGGCTTTTTTAAATTTTCCGTTTAGATTTTTAGATCAAATGAACGTGACATGAAGTTTTCTTAGATACTTACCGAACATTTTCAGGAGTACTTTTTCTATGCCGTGCAATGGAGACTCAAAGGTAAGGCATAGAATTAGGGCAAGGACGAATGTCAGCATTATATGAGAGGTCGCGTTTGCCAGCTGAAAAATGAAAAAATATTATTATGATTATACATAGACTGGTAAAAACATTTCCCTTCCTTTTGGCTTTGCCGTAGTCGGGTAAAAATTCCACCATTGGACTCTTATTCTTAAGATATAGAGTGGCTTTTGCAAATATACATAACGTGTTCACGCCGGGAATGCCTGCAAACGTTTTATTTACGAGGCGAAAACAAAGAGTTTGTGAACCTTCACGGCTTTACTATACAACTCAAAGTACAATATCTATAAAGGTTTATCAAAGATCCTAATAACATTCAATTTTCCGGTCTCTTTCCCCGTTCGTCGAGGTTAAACATTATTTGAGGGAAATAAAACTGACCTTGACTTTGACGCGAAAAATCTAACGTATCTTACTGATTTGGATTATTTTCTCTGAATAAAGAAACATGAATGTCTTTAGATATCTTTCGAGAAATAAAATAAATTATAGGACTAAACATCATATTAGATAATGTTTACCTCAAACAGGCTTATGAATTTTCCAATATAAATGCCGTACTTAGGTTACATACAAAATATAAGCACGTAATATGTTGTCATTCCGCGGAGAAGTAAAGCAGAATTCGTATTCCTAAAATAATCAAACGCAGAACACCTGAAACTACACGGAATCCTCATACCTACGTATTGGCTGTTTATCATGAATGTGGGCCTTTATTTCGATTATATACGTTCTTATTTCAATTATGCACAAACGCAATTTTTCATGGCGTCTGAGAAAATTATAAAGCAAAATAATAAGTTTCTATTCTAACAGCTGATCTTTGATTAAATCACTCGCTTGTAGCTACCGAACAGCTGTACCAACCAACAAGAAAGATTTATACCAACAGATTATTTTATGTGATAGACACAATATCATCTTTATCATTTACTTAGGCTCTATGCGAAATATTGTACACATTATTCAAATAAGATATTTTGTATAGAATACTCCATCTCAGCTGAAAGACGTCCACTGCTGGACATAGGCCTCCCCAAAGGTTCGCCACAATCCGCCAACCCGCACTGGGCCAGCGTGGTGGATTACGGCCTTATTCTCCCTGTAGTAAGGAGAAGCCCCTGCCCAGGAAGTGGTCCATCAAAAGGGCTGAATTATTATAAGGATCGCCACAATTACCGGTCTTGCGCCATATATAATACTCTATGAGCCAGAATCACCATAAAATAGAAAAAATGGTTTCTTACTTACAGCAATCGCTGGACAGATACAAGAAGGTGACACTCACCACTGTAAAGAAGGTGATATGCACTGGATGCCTCAGCTCGCCAACGTAGTACAACTCCACAATCCCGTTCACTAAGTAAGCGCAGAACGTCAGTCTTGAGAACGGAGCGAGGAATTTCCACGTCAATAGTTTGCCGAATATACCTGAAATAGTTTATGATCGATATGATTAAAGCTATTTACTTGAAATATGGTATATTCAGTAGGAGTTGAAGGCAGTTATTAAAGAAATATATATATATATATAGTCCCAACTTTCCTATTATAGAGTCTAAGTTCAGGATGACTATAGTATAGAGTCTAGAAAGTATTGGCACATAACTATCCGATGTAACATCACATCACTAAGTGGCGTGAAGTGGACGACCGCTGGGCGCAGTGGTTCGAGCGTAGGCCGCTCGGCTAATTTACCCAGGTCGGGGTGTCACTGGGATCCCCCCCAGTCCATTGTACGGTACCCATAGTACAAGCGTTGCTTCATTTGGGACCATATTTGGGACCATATAGTTGGTGTGTCAGACTGGTGATATTCATCATTATTCATATTAAAGTGGGATGACGATCTGCGAAAGACTACAGGCAGATGCTGGATGCGGCAAGCCGAAGACAGGGCGCTATGGCGCTCATTAGGGGAGGCCTATGTCCAGCAGTGGACAAGTATAGGCTGGTGATGATGATGATGATATTAAAGTGGCCATGGATGGTAATGATGGTGATGATAATTTTGAAAAAAGTGTCTCACCTCCAATGCCAGTAGCGCATGCAATAATCAGCCACCCATTAGCAATGCCATAGGCTAGTTTGTGCAAGGGATTGTACGCCGCGGCCTCGATGCTACTGTACTGGTACCAGTCTTGGTAGAACACACTGACGGAGAAGGTGGCGATGGTACCGAGGATAATGCTGGTCGTCCAACCAAAGATCTTCAATACACGGGTGAATTGATAGCTGATGGAAAAAAAATGATGTGAAAGAAATTCTGGAGTAAAATATCGTTAGTTGTATTGGCTGCATATCCAAAATCAATCTACTGTATTGACAGTAGATTGATTTTGGAAGTATTACAATTCTTATTAACTTACTTTTCAGTTTGAATTTGATGAAGTACGTAACCAGTTAAAATTCCCATGAAATAAACGAGCATCTTCATGTGGGTTTTCATGTAGGCTTCTTTGAAATAGAAGTTTGAGATGATGTCAGTAAATTCTCTGAAAAATAATTTTAACTTAAATACAGCTACATTCAATTTATCAAATGGAATCAAATATGGCTTAAAAAAATAAACTCACTTGGCATAAAACAACAAGGTTGGATCCAAATTATCTTTGTACGTGATCATAGCTGGTATAATTAAGGATATAACAATGGCTACAGCCAATAGTACTGGCCCAAATTTTCGCCATCTCCATAGGCTGTAGATAAAGATGGGTGCTATGAAGAACAGCTGTGTATCGACGGACAGATACCAGGATTGGAACATACACTGAAACAATGGATAAAATATAACTCCTATTAAGTCCTCATCATTGTCAGAGTAGACTTAGTAATGTGCCGAAAGAGATGAAAAAAATTATATACATAGAAGACAGATACACACAATCCTAACTTACTTAGGCAGTGGGTATAACGGTTCCAAGTTTGTGGGATATGCGGTAGACACGTGGATAGGTAACCGCTAGTGGCAATTATAACTGAGCGTTTTCGATCGTGTTTTGGAGGGCACGTTAATTTGTCTAGCTATTACACTAATTAAACCAAGATAGTCCGAAATTAGATCATTAGCTTACACGAAAAAGACACAAAGCTTTTACAGCAGTTTTAAAAAAAAACAGAAATAGAGTCACTTGCGTCTTGCAAGCGGGCGCTTCATAAATCAGTGAAGAAAATGCTCATTCTCCTCCTGCACTTACCATTTCATCAGTATTAACGTAGTTATTGATGTAGAGTATATTAGTCCACCAGGAGGTCATGCAGCGTTCTTGCTCTAGCAACAATCGGTCCTCCCATAGAGGACCTTCCCCGAGCTTCGGCAGCCAGGTCATGTAGAACAATATCACTACTAGGTAGGCTGGTGTTACTCTGTGAGAGAAACAAAACAGTCAGTCCTTGTCGTCATTGAGGCGAGTTTCACTCTTCGCAGAATATTCGGTTCCCTTAAAAATATCACTGGAAAGTGTTCTAATGTCACCTAAGTGGTAAAAAAATCCAAGTGTTTGTATGTCAGACTAGGTAATAATAATTACCATGCATATTGTATTTCTCAGGGGTGTAATAATGGTACTCCCGTATTATATCTTGCCGAAGAGGCGCTCATAGCGTTTTGTAATCACTGATCGATGGCTAAGCAACGCTTGGTACGGCTGGTCAGAGATGAACCTTAGAGAGAACCTTATTATGTTCACAACTATTTCTTTAAAAACACTGTTTTAAATCTTCGGCTGCCCTTTTCTCAAAATGGCGAATGCGTAAGTTGATACTGTATTCGTTATCAGCATCAACATTTTTGAGATCAAATTAAGCATATCAAATTTGAGTTACGATTGAATATTCAGTGGTTAATTCTTGACCTACGATGGCGACAAAAAGACCCAAACGTCGCTAGTATGCCAATTCATATAGCAGTATCCAATACCTGACAGCCACGATGCAAAAGGCGAAACCGAATCCAATTTCGTCGCGAACGTTTATCAATCGGGATCAGGGTGGCTTTGATGTTGTATGTTACTAGTTAAGCTGTGTATTGTGTAACGACAGTTCTTAACAAAAAAAATGTATCGTGCATTTATTACATACATCATGAGCGGTAAAGAATATCATTTGTGAGGAACTAATAAACTGGCGTTGTGATGGATTATTATTAATTATTATGTCTCTCTGTATCACGGGCTCTGCCCAGTCTTGTAGTGACCTGCCGCTCACTAGGTGGGCCCCTAAATTATATTTATTATTATTATCGTGAATTTATAATGGAATCTCATCCTACACCGCCGAGAATCTACGCTTATTACGAATACGTTTTAGGAGTGGCTCCTGTAAGCGCGCTGCGGGCTTTCATGAATATGATCATAGAGACGCGGTCCCGGGTTAATAAGGCTTATTCCGTACAAAGGGAGCGTCGGTTATTGTGTGCCCTTGTGTATTGGTCGGGAGCTCGTTATATTTGCTTTGAGTAAATAGTCGCAAAATGAATTATGGAAGCTCTGGTTAATTGGATAATTGAATAAATTGGCAATATTTCTGTATCTACCATTTTACCTGTTAAACATGCACAGGGGGATCGGTAGTATACATTTTTAGCATATTCGATTTTTATAATACCTAATAAAATCTTCGGGGGGGGAGGGAATGTATCCGTTTTAATAGCAGTAGACTCTCATATTACATAATACTTTCAGCGAAATTTGGGTACTTGATATCCTTGGAAATGGTCTTGATAGGCAAAGCACAAACAATTTAAATACATAACAATTCCACATGCTAATATAAATTGGCCGAATATCAGCTTTATAGTGTTAATAATTTCTAAATAAAAATGACTTTGATGTGGCTGGAAAAGGATAGCAGAACTCTATAAATATAGTAATTCATGAAAAATATAGCAATAAAAGGCACCTTGAATTAGGCTTTATTGTCAGCTTAAGGTCACTCGTCACCTTAACTAGCTAGTTGAACGAGCCCAATAGACCAACCGGCAAACCTTTGCTGATTGGTGCTTTCGGTATCCAATTTTCTGGAAAGTAATCAAAATGAGCTTAGTAACGCTTACCTGATATACCGGAATATGAGTATAGGCAGCACATTCATCCGGCCTCTCCTCTTATCAAGCTCCACGAGCATCAGTCTTGAGAATAGGAAAGCGCTTAGCATCAAGAATGTATCCACTAACAACGTGCTATTCAGCATGAAAGCATTCGCCGGCTGGCGCACTAACTGCAACAGAAATTGAATTTGCATGAAATTTAATAAAAAAAAATAAGATTACACTCAATGTGAGTTTATCGCATTAATAGTATTCCCGTTAGCCCCTCCAGCTAAGCCAAAGTCACTCACGCTATGCTGTTAGTTAGGCTCACGTTAATAGTTTAATGGCCAGGATGGGGTCGAACCTGGGACCTCTTAGCTACAAGGGCGGCCCCTCTAACCACTAGTCTATTGACGCCCGAATTATCATTAACATTGAATCAGAAAGTTATTGAGTACAATTGCACTGATTGAATATTAATTGCTTGTTAGTTTTCCTCAGGAGCAATACCTCTTAGAAGAGAAAGTTATAGGTACACAAGTTTAAGACTTGAAGTGAATGGGACTATTAAGCAAGCAGGTGCCATTCCTGGATGATCACGGCTCGCACGCCAGTAATGCGCAAAGGAATCCCCACCTTATCACCAAGCTTTTAAGGTATATTTTGTACAATCAAATAGTGAACCTAAGTACTCACTCGGTCCCAAGCATCAGCATCCATTACTGGCCCACTGGCGATGAACATGCACGCATGACCCGCTATTATAAACACCATGGCCAAAGCTTTGATCCCGCTGATGCACTCCAAACCTAGAGTATTATGCTGCTTAGTTGAGAGGATCTTCTTCATATTGTTGATGATAGAGAAGGAGAGAATGAGACTCTGGACGGTGGACTCTTTATTTTTGCCGGAGTATATTGTATAGGTTTCGTAGAGGGTGCTGAAGAACAGAATGGTTGCGAATAGGAGGATCAGAGATCTGGAAGTAAAGGAAAGTATTATTTAATTACGGTATAGACAGAAACATAACTTAGTACGAACAATCCATTGTGATCAGCGGTCGTCAAATCTGTCAGATAATTTTGGAGGTTAAAAAACCGAGACTAATGGCAACACTCAACCTGGGCCCTAACCACGGTAGCTACTCAAATCGTAATAGAAAAGCAAACGCTCGCGATTACGTTTCAAACGCTCCGCTTTTGACGTTTTGCTGACACGAGTTTCACGATTTCTACTGACATTGATATGGTATGGTGTCAGCAAAACGTCAAAAGCGGAGCGTTTGAAACGTAATCGCGAGCGTTTGCTTTTCTATTACGTTTTGAGTAGCTAGCGTGATTAGGGCCTTGTTTTCGTGCAAATTGCGCACATTATGTATAAATAATAATACTTCTTTATAAATATATAAACGGTAAACAAGCGTACGATTCGCCTGATGTTAAGCAGTTACCGTAGCCTATAGATGCTTAGAATACCAAAGGCACTGCTCGTACGTTGCGATTGCGACAGAAGGCGGGGAATGGACACGGCATTGAATTTCCGGCGCTCTCACTAATTGTGCGAAACTACTTAACGCCGATCTTCTGTAAGAAGGTGATACTACCCCGTTTGAGCTAGCCATATGCACTTAAGTCAACTAGCTACAGCTTAGGTCTACCACCGTCAGTATAAACACCTCAAGTACACTTAACCCTAAATAGACACTTCATCTATATATCATTCAGCATTCAGCATTCCATTTCATCCGCCAGTAAATCCAACCCCTTTTCTATTCACCAAGATGGTGGGAGCAAATCAATAATACCTAGTAGCTACAGCGCAAATATTTTTTTGCCCAAGAACGTTATGATCAAGTATTAATGAAAACGGAAGGCAATATTATCTTCCCCGTATGTGATCCATCTTAATACGTCAGAAGTTTTCCGAAGGTACGTCTATTCGGTGGAAGGGAAAAATATGTGTGTATTTATTCTTGCTGGGGAGGAACAAATAATGAAAAAAAAACATGAATACATTTTGTTAATCAGTAGGTACAATTAGAAATAGTAGGAACAAGAGGTATATTGCTAGTAAGTAACTAAATCAAATTAACATGGACGTGTTACTGCGTATCCCAAACAAAACAAATTCTTGTATTTTGGCATAATTATGCTTCACCAACATATTAAATTTAAGTGAGACGATTATAATTATTAGGCCGATTTTCTTAGGTGAGGTTGGGTAAGCTACGTGTAACAATATTGTAATGGTTTTGTAATTTGGGACAATATTTTTTTGTCGTGACATACTTAAGAAATAAATAAATAAATATCGCTGGACGAACACACCAACTATACGGTCCCAATCTAAGTAACGCTTGTACTAAGGGTACCATGCAATCGACTGGGGGCGATCCCACCCGCGGCTGCAAAGGCTGCGGCAGCAGGGGACGCGATGGTCACGGCCTAGCGCCTGACCACCGCATATCCTGAGCCCTAAGGTGTCAGGCACGGGAGAGCCTGATGCCCGTTCCAGGGGCTCGTGAGGGGGCGCTGTGTTACCTGTACCAACACAGCGCCACTCGGCCGGAGTGGGTGGTCCCTTAGACCACCCAGTGCGGAGGCCCGCAAAGGCCAAGCCATGTCGGGATGCGGAGGTGAACACATCCACCCGGGTCCCCGACACACGCGGCACTGAGGGTACAGCGTTGGGGGGCGATCCCAGTGACAGACAGACCAGGAAAAATTACGAAAATACCATTTCCAAAATTTACTCTGACGGGAATCGAATTTACAGCCACCGAACCAATGCGCCAAGTGGTCATAAAATAAAAGTTAGTTAGAGGTACTTATATAAAAAAATTGCATCATTGGATGCACAATTGTATTATTATGCCCTTTACCACAGACTGCAACACTTCGTTTTCAGCTTTAAAAAAACATCGATTAACCCTCTACCAACTCATTTGTCATAGTGAAGGCGGCCATCAAAATGTCGGCAATCAAACATTTTAAGTGCTTAACTCTAACTTAACTAATAAAGGTGCTAGGCATTAATTAACGTCGTTCATCATAATCAAGACTCAAGACTAATTTCTAGTCTTAGACCTAATTACGCGTTACGTCATCTGAAATTATTGCAAATGGGGTATGGTGATTACTAATCGTCCTAGTATAATAATGTTATTTATATTTCAATTTCTGATAAGTTAATTTCATAATAGAATCATTTACAATAATATCTTTAATATTAGCAATTTTTCCACACCACATTTCGCAGTTTTGTGTTCTTTTAAAGCTAAAGCTCCCATCTAGCCCGGGAAATTATTTTTTTTTGAAGTTTTTGTTTTTTTCAATATCTGAAAATATTAAAGGGCACATTTTGTAATTTGTGACAAAGACCGTATGCAATGCATTTATTAATATATCCAACTTACTCTAAAACATTTGAAGAACAACGGATACCCAGAAAATCTTTCAATTTTTGTATATTTAGTGATTTACTGTAATCATATCCACCGTGATAATATTTGGAGTAAAATAAATGTATTAATAAACGCACTGCATACTGTGTTTGTCGCAAATCACAAAATTTTGTCTTACATGTTTTCAGATTTTAGATAGTAAACTATAAAAAAATCGAAAATTTTTAATTTCGCGGCTATACAGGCGCCATCACCTAAATAATTTTGTGTTACATCTCGCATTTGTGTGTTATTATTTTATATTTTGTGTTACATCTCTTTCGTTCACTAAGGCCCGTCTTTATAAATCGATCTTATTTCTGAAAGCGATCTTGAGTACGCCTTTGACGTGTCATTTTGTACTGGAATGACATAATAATAATATTTCCAAGTTCGCTCTTTACATCATTAAGATATATTAATGCAGCCCATAATATTAATTTACATGCCTATGCTGCTTCACCTAAGAGTTTAATCGCGCATTTACAGTTAATTAACCCCAATAATTAACATAATTGGCTAATTTAATATTTTTCAACTACAAAAAATACCTGACTGATAATTCGGTGCCTCGCCTCACACACAAACTCTACTCGATTTAGTCTCCCAATACCATCCCGGCTGGCTGGTCTTAAATCATAGGAAAATGGAAGAAATATAGAGGTGGGGTGTAACCTGCTTGATTTACAATCTGCGGCGTGCTGTGAAAATTTTGTTTTTTAAGAAAAATCCTCTCTAAACTTTATTTGTGCGGAGTCCGGTGGTTTTTATACCGGATGACTTATGGTTCTGGCTTTTGATTTCCGTGTTGTCCTTGTTTAATAATAAACCATACTGATGCAGGAGTTGTTTAAATAAAAGACCTTGGCACTAGTTAGCCGAATAGACATTGTTTTCATTAGGTCCCTTAATAGTTTAAATAACCTTTGCATAGCAATAAAAACAAACGCTGCTATTGTTTTAAATTACCAAGAGGTTGGGTCATGCCGTATTTTAAAAGCAGCTATCAACAGCCTGGTTCTGACAACTTATTATTACTTGTTTACTTTAACAAGTAAATAACATAAAGAGGATTAACTTTGGTTTTATTACGGTGAAATTTTGCTCATAAACGGTCATTCACACGGTTTACACGACACCAATATTTTCTATAAATTTAAGTGTCTAAAATGACTATTTATCTGTCAACAGAAACTGTCATCTTCATAACGTAAGCTATGAAGAAATAAGTAGTCGATATTATTGTGTCATATTCTAAATATGTTAGCCATTTCTGACACTACCTGTCAAGTTAAGTACGCTCACTTTAGGAGTGAATCAGTGAAACTAAGCACCGTATTCACAAACGTTAAAATGAGTTCTCACACAGTGCGGGAACGCAAAGCGCATCAAATATCAATCTAATATTCTATTGTAATAATTTGTAATACGGCCGTAAATAAGCTAACCTGACATGCTATTTCCGCCAACTCTTCTTTACATAATATTTTTAATGATGTAAACATTTTGATAGATACTGCAATGTTAACGTGATAAAAAAAACTATAATATCAATAAAAAACCGACTTCAACAACACCTGGGTGCACTATAAAGCTAGAAATAACCAGGACCTTATAACTTATTTCATTTGGAGTCAGTACCACTATCTTAGGACAACTTCTTCCAAATTAAATAAATTATAAGGTCGGTTAAAAATAAATCACACTCCGTACTTACAGATAAGTGACATCCAGGTGACTAATGGAGAGTGGCCGCCTCTTGTAGCAGTCTCGCTCGTTGACTTCAACTGTGGTAGTGTTGCTCACAGTATGAGCTAAGACGCTGCTAACGAAGCTAGCCACGGAGGTGGCGTGGCAGGCACTGGGCACACAGACCGCCCAGCGCAGGGTCTCACCACGGCCGGTTCGTAACTGGAACGTTAATAAGAAAACATGAAATATATACTTTCGTAGAGAAAGAGACCCAGGCGTAGAAGAGTGGCATCTCTGAAGAACTTTCGTTAATCATATAAGGTCTTATTTTAGTAGCGCCTTAGTAAATGCTTAAAATTATATACCTACAAAAAATCCGATGTGTTCCTTTGCAACTGTTGATGGGGATTTAGATGAGCGTTGTTTTTATAGGTACCTAACCCAAATATCCTAGCCTCACGAAACAAAGCTACATTCTATGTTGTTGTTGTTTGGGTTTTTTTTGATAACCGACATAACCTAGCTAGCCAAAATTTTACATATAATTTCTTTATTGAAATGGCTACGGAACCCTTAATTGTACATGGCCTGACATGTACTTGGGCAATTTTTTAAATCACTGGCTACCAACAACCAAAATAGATTTACACCAGTAGATTCTTTTTGCAGTACATTAATCTAGACCTAATTTTTTTTTATAAATATTTCCATTCTACACAACGGCGTGGTCCCAAACCGAGCAAGCCTGCGGCGATCCCAGTGGCACCCAGATATCTACCATCCATTCAGTACCTATTTGAACCTTCCAAATAAAGACTTTACCTCATACCAAGTAAATTACCTTTGATTTTTATGGAGTAGCAAATATGCATTCTATAATATTTGAATTAGTCTTCGAGCGGTGTGTTAGTATGACAACAAGTGCGAAACCAACAGTACATAAGTCATTATTGACTTCTGCTTGTGTCCACAACACATAACAGTGAAGTTTAACGTGATCATACTTAGAATAAAGACTATTTGCTTTGACAGCTCAAATTACGGGCTAACTCGACCGGGGTAGTACCTCACTCTCACAAAAGTTCGGCGAAAAGCAGCTGTTATAGCTGCTTTACGTACGATGAGTGAGAGAGCCGGAAGGCCATTCGCCTCCCTCCGTCCTACTCCCTTACAGGTTGGCGACGTGCGGGCCATGCCTTTGGTTTTGCAAACATTTATAAGTTACGATAACTGCTTAACATCAGGCGGATCGTACGCTTGTTTGCGGACTTTGTTAAGTATTGTATAAAACCTGTATAGATGTGGCAACCGTCCATACTGAGGTGCAAACACAAGTGAACTGAACCTTATTGCCGTTAAAATAGATCTCAAAGTCAATAATTAATAGAGCTGATTACAGAACCGGATCACCTGAATACTCGTCATCACTTCCTTTCCCACACGGATGTAGTGAGAGCGTCACCTCAAAATCCCTAGATTTACAATGTTACGCTACTTTTCCGAAATGTATGACTCCCATGCAAATATGATTACTAATGCGACCGCATACTGTTTGTTTTCAAACGCTACTGGTTTAACCAAAATGATTTAAGCAAACTATATTATCATAATTGTACACATATACATAATTCTTAAAAAAAACACGTTCAAATAAGATGAATAGGCATTCCTACAGCTACTTGCATTAGTGCGTGTACGTATAGCAACTTAAAATTACATTCCGTGTTTTATATTTTGAATATGGAAGACTATCTTAGGTTCTATTCAGTGGAGCTACATTCGGACAGCAATTCAATTCAATTCAATTCAAATCATTTATTTTGTTTAGGCCTACGGGGGCACTTACAAATTGTCAATTTACATATTTTTTTCCTTATATCTACAACCGGATCGGAACGCGACCTCGACTGAGAAGATCCGGCAAGAAACTCAGCGGGCTTGTCTTTTTACATGACATTTTTTGTTTTTTAATCGCCAGTTGCTTATTTTCAATAATTACAAAGGGTAGTACTGAGATATTAATATAAATATTAAAATAGCTCCAGTGTGTTGCCTTTTGATGTTATCAAGAATTATACAAATAATTCGGAATTAAAATGTGTTAAAGACGAAGCCGGAAAAGTTCTAACGAAAGATGAGGATATTAAAAATAGATGGAAGATGTATTTTGAAAGATTATTGAATGAAGAGAATGACTGGGATGGCGTTTTGAATGTGGCAAGAGAAAATTTAGGATTGATAAATGAAGTGTGCGTAGAAGAAGTTAAAAATGCGGTAAGAGGGATGAAAAATGGAAAATCGCTGGGTCCAGATGGTATACCTGCGGAAGTATGGAAAATTTTAAATGTGGACGGATACAAGTGGTTAGCTTTATTCTTCAATAAACTCATAGACGAGGAAACTATCCCCTTGGAATGGAGTAGCAGTCATCTGGTGCCTATTTTTAAGGGGAAAGGAGACGTTCAGGATTGCAATGGGTATAGAGGAATAAAGCTAATAGCACATACGATGAAGATATGGGAGAAGGTAATAGACAAGCGGCTGCGAATGGAAACGGAAGTCACACAAAACCAGTTCGGATTTATGCCTGGAAGAGGGACTGCAGATGCCATATTTGCCATTCGACAGTTAATGGAAAAATACAGACGTGCTCATAAGAACTTGCACATGGTATTTGTTGACCTCGAAAAGGCATACGATAGGGTACCTAGGGAGGTTCTGTGGTGGGCGTTGAAAGAAAGAGGTTTGCCTGCGAAGTATGTGAATCTGATTCGTAGCATGTACAGAAACCCGGTTACCAGGGTGAGATCTGCAGCTGGAGTAACGGACGGATTCGGAGTAGCGGTCGGTTTGCACCAGGGATCGGCCTTAAGCCCATACCTCTTCCTGTTAGTTATGGATGCTTTGACATCGGCCCTACAGGAAGAGGCGCCCTGGTGTATGCTCTTTGCCGACGACATCGTACTTATAGAGGAGGATGGGGCGTTGTTACAGAGCAAACTGCAGAATTGGCGGCACGCACTGGAGACTGTTGGCTTGAAAATCAGCAGAACCAAAACTGAATATATGTTCTGTGATTTCGGCGGTGTCTCTAGTGCAGTGTCGATTGAAATGGATAATATTGTAATACCAGTTTGCTCTGATTTTAAATATCTCGGTTCGTTACTTCAGCATGACGGAGAAGTTGACCGTGACATAAAACGGCGAATCAATGCAGGATGGCAGAAGTGGAGACAAGTTACCAGCACTACATGCGACCCAAGAATGCCAATTAAAATTAAAGGGAAAATTTACAAATCGATCATAAGACCGGTAATCATGTACGGCTCGGAATGCTGGGCGACTAAAGTGCGGGAAGAGAAACGTCTCCACTCTGCCGAGATGCGAATGTTGAGATGGATGTGTGGAGTGACGCGAATGGATAAGGTGAAGAATGTGTACATAAGGGGCAGTGTCAGGGTAGCGCCAATAACCGATAAAGTAAGAGGTAGGAGGCTGGAATGGTTTGGACACGTGATGAGAAGGGATGAGAAACATGTGACTAAAAGAGTGATGAATATGAATGTGGATGGATACAGTGCGAGAGGAAGGCCAAAGAAAAGATGGATGGAGTGTATCAAGAGTGATATGAACGAGGTTGGAGTGGATGTGAGTATGACAGGAAAGCGCGATGAATGGAAGGAAAAGACATACTGCGCCGACCCCAGATAATGGGAAAAGGTAAGGCAGATGATGATGACAAATAATTCGGACTAGTAGGGCAAGACACGCTACGCTTTGACATTATTATTGACTGTAGAGATTTGAGCAAGACGATTGAAAAATTATAGTTTGAATAAATAAATAAATATCGCTAGACGAACACACCAACTGTATGGTCCCAAACTGAGGAACGCTTGTATTATGGGTACCGTACAATGGACTGGGGACGATCCCAGTGACACCCAGACCTGGCCAAATTACAAAAAGGTCATTTCCGAAATTTGCCCCGGCGGGAATCGAACCCGCAACCACCATGTGCAGTGAACGCAGTGGCCTACGCTCAAACCACTGCGCCAAGCGGTCGTCCAAACACCTTATCTATTAGTTTCACTGTCACAGACTAGTTTTGTCCGAAACCCTGCATCCGAGGGTTGCATGGAAGAAATCGCGGCCCGCGATAAGACCCCATAATACGCCCTAAATTATAATTTATATTCCTTTTATCCTTTTATAATATAATAATATGTGATTTATGTGTGCAAAAGGTATTTCTATTAATCTATTTGTCTATCTATTTATATATGATATTATCGCATCACTACTAACTTCGTTGACCTACCTTATTAAGCTATCTGTGATAATGTTGCGGTTGTGACTCAATATAGTTGAGAAGACGAGCTTTATCGATTATAGTATAAACAAAAGCGCGTTATTATTAATACGAGTAAATAACTAAAACGGCCGACGTTCAATTAAACTAAAATTCTGATTTTAGTCAAAATGTTAGTGAATCTATCTCAATTCTGAGACCGAACTTTACAATTTCATTCTTATGTGGACTTATAAAACACGCAACAGCAATTTTATTTGACGACACGACCCACGCCTATGTCCTGCCAGTACAAAATGGCATTTCAAGAGCACACTCAGCGCTCTCAGATTTGAGATCGAATTATTACTACGGACAGTACCCGGACATGTGGTCTTAACATTTTTCAGGTGTACACATTCGTCCCAGAGTTCATTTAAAAAGGATATACGGGAAATTCCTAATCCTATTCACAAGAAACAGTGACGAATAAATTATAAGGAAGGCGATAACAAGATCTTTTGTGTTCAATCGTGGTGTGCTTTGTATGGGATTTCCTCTGAGTATAGTTTCGAGATGCACATAAAATCTGAAAAGCCAGAGGTGTGAACTGTGATTTGAACCTACACCTCTTGTGATCCACAGCGTGAGTCCGCCCGACCTCTGAACTATAACTCCCGCTATACTGATGACAGGAACATTATTAGTTTTACTCATTCATACACAATGTAGAACCACCCAAAAAATTCAAAAAATTACCAGCAACTATGATAACCGCCGGTATCTCGATTGACTCGCAATACGTCAATATTGACGTATCGCGTATCTGAATACGTCAGTTTTGAAAGATGGTCAATAGGAAAACGGACGTATCGCGTATCCGAATACGTCAGTTTTGAAAGATGTTCTATAGGAAAACGGACGTATCGCGTATCTGAATACGTCAGTTTTGAAAGATGATCTTTAGGAAAACGGACGTATCGCGTATCTGAATACGTCAGTTTTGAAAGATGATCTTTAGGAAAACGGACGTATCGCGTATCTGAATACGTCAGTTTTGAAAGATGTTCTATAGGAAAACGGACGTATCGCGTATCTGAATACGTCAGTTTTGAAAGATGATCTTTAGGAAAACGGACGTATCGCGTATCTGAATACGTCAGTTTTGAAAGATGATCTTTAGGAAAACGGACGTATCGCGTATCTGAATACGTCAGTTTTGAAAGATGTTCTATAGGAAAACGGACGTATCGCGTATCTGAATACGTCAGTTTTGAAAGATATTCTATAGGAAAATGACCGTATTGGATATCTAAATACGTCAGTTTTGAAAGATGTTCTATAGGAAAATGGACGTACCGCGTATCTTAATACGTCAGTTTTGTCAGTTTTCTTTAGAAAGTCGGTCAAAACTGACCTATTCAAATACGCAATACGTCAGTTTTACTCGCAATACGTCAAAACTGACGTATTGCGAGTCGATTGAGATGCCAGTGGCTAACCGAGTTGGGCCCCAGGACAGTATAAACAAAGGAAGTACCTTCTTAGTTTCATGTTTCTGCCTCCACTTGATA